>OX402557.1:1250000-2500000 GCA_948098915.1 Lampropteryx suffumata | reverse complement strand
CTTGGCCCATTGCGCCAAAGATGTTGTCAAAAATAGTGTGTTAAGTGGTGAGTTTTAGACATCAATATTTAAAACAATGTCTTAACAAATATGTTTTAAAAATAAATCTGAACTACCTAAAGAGATTTAGCGAGTTCCCTTTAAACTAATGAATAAGACATCGGTTTCCGGTTCGCAAACAGACCGGGTTCGATTCTCGTGCCAAGGCAAATATTAGTATGAGCCGGATAAATATTCGCCTCGGGTCTGGCTTCTGTTTGAACTATTTTGTCTTCGGAATTAGGATATCCTGATTTGGGTCTGCTAAAAGTTGTTCCAAGTTCTTTTGTATATTTATGGCCAGCTAATTAGTCTTAACGCGATGTAGTCATACCTACTATCTAGTAGGTATCAGGTAGAATTAGGTAGGTATTATCCCATAATTCTCGTGTCACAATATTTGTAACAAAACCGCTCCGAAACGGCTTGACCGATTCTTATCAAATTTTGTATATATATTCAGTATATCTGATATAGCACATAAATTATTTTTCATACACCTAAGTAATAAGGGTGGTCCAAACCAAAAAAATATATTAATTTTATGGACAACTTTTTTTTATATTTTTTAAAATTCGGCATTACATAAAATATATACAACCCTAATGTCTCACCCTTTATAATGAAATGAAACACTGCCTCAGACACAGTGTCGTCCATGAATCACATGAAAGTAACGTTCAGTTTAATTAAATATTTAAACTAATTCGTATGCATAAATAGTTAAATAGTAATTTGCATACAAATTGACCTTTGCTCTGAAACGGAACATGCGTTTAATTACATAGGTTTTGCCACCACAGAATATACTTGTCCTGGACACAAGTTTTGTGTGCATTAGATTGATTGAACGAGATAAATAAATATCTATATTTAACCCTCTAGGTTGTTAACATCTGTTTTTGTTTTACTATGGCATTTGCTTATTGCCGAATTAAAGTGAAAATTTGGATATACTGTGTGGGTTTAGAAACTTAATAATAAAATAATATATATTGCTGGACAATGCACACAACACCATCTAGTCCCAAACTAAGCATAGCTTGTATTATGGTGACTAAATGACTGATAGAATACTTAAATATATTTTTAAATACTTAATAACACTTAGACACAGAACAAACACCTATGTTATTCACACAAATGTTTATCCTGCTAGGGAATCGAACCCTCAACCTACAGAGTTGATCTGCCAGCTCAGTTGGTAGTAGCTCTGCCTTCTGCGCTGTAGGTTGAGGGTTCGATTCCCTACCTGGACACACATTTGTGAGACGAACATAGATGCTTGTTCTGTATCTGGGTATTCATTAAAAATCCTTTAAATAAATAATCCCGGACATTTCACACAGCATCATCTGGCCCCAAAGTAAGCAGAGCTTGTGTTATGGGTACCACATGACTGATACACTACTTATATACTTTTTTTTTTTTGTAAATACATACATATTATACCTAGAAACACCTAGACCCGAGAAAAATACTTGCAGATCATACAAACATTTGTCCCGCGGCGGGAATCGAACCCGCCTGAGGTGCGTCTCAGCCGGATCTTAGCCCATTGCGCCACAGAGGTCAATTTAATTTGGAATTTGGACTTTGGTTTAAGCAAAATATAGTCGTATATATTTTAGGAATTTTTGCTTAGCGAAGTTATAGAATAAGAGTCAGTTGGAGGCAAGTCGGTTGGTTCATTTCTAAAATTAGGGATTGTCTAATATATATTTTAGTTAGTCATAGAATTTGTAAAACCTATTCGGTTGGTACCATTTAACTAAATTAGGAACGCTTAATAAAATTAGATAAAATTAAATTAGGATAAGTTGGTAACAGCAGAATACCGAAGTTTCATTTGACACTTCTAAATCTCAAATTTTAGCTAAAATTAGTTAGGTTGGTGCCAACAGAATTGAGGCCAACGTTGGTTTACTTCCGAATGCAACGTTTGGAACCAGCTATCTAATATGTAAGCCAGTTAATTTCAACAGCTGTTACGATTCTGAGTTCCCTGTCGCTAAACTACATAATTGCAGTTAAGTAGGCGAGAAAATATAACTTAAGTCAGCCACTCGACATTAATGTCGAACAGTTTATGAAATTAAGTGTTATTATAAGCGATATCGCTTTTATTCACTGTTCTGTTGATGTTATTATACTTTATAAACTTATTCTTAACGTGTTACTAGTAATTTCGAACCATAGTGAAAGGATAATAATGCACCTCAGAGGCTCCTTTCGAGCACATGTCTTCGAACTTAGACTGGGGTACGCACATAATTTTTTCGATCAGATAAATCCATTGATACGCGACTGGATTCGAAACCACGACCATAGGAATATGTCGGAAGGCTGGGTCACTACCACGAGACATATAATGTAGATAATAATGGCTATCTCTGTGACGACGTCTGTGTGCAGTGGACGAAGGCCTGGCTGAGATGCAGAAGGTAGCGGATTTGATTCCCAAATGTTTGTATATTTGTGTTTCCAAGTGTTTTAAAAAAAAAAGTATATAAGTAGTATATCAGTCATGTGGTACCCATAAAACAAGCTCTGATTACGTTGGGGCCTGATGTTGTGTGAAATGACCGGCATTATTTGTTTGTTTATCTCTATAAACAAAATATACTGTAATATTGTTAGTTACTGACTGAATAATAAAATAAAAACAAAATAAAAATTAATAAATGGATATAAAACCACGGAAAAACTCAATGAGCAAGCAGCCTTACAAAAGTGGCGCTTACAGTAATGCGAGACACAGCCGCCACGCCGCGCGCCGAATAAAGTGCATGGCAAACATTTCATTGCTGCTTAAAGCGGCGCTGGATAATAACCGCGCACTCAGACACGGAAATGCAAATCGTACAATCCGCGTCAGTAGTAATCAAGCCGTTCCAACTTACAATCCGAAACGCACGGTATTTCTACCCTCATTTCGTTGTAAAATTTGTATACGTATGTAAACTGAACAGGAAGTTAAAATAGCTGCATAATTACATTTTGAAGCTATCATGTTATCCTAATAATCTTTAACAATGGTATTATTTACAATGATTGGCGAGTTTTATTGTTTCCGAACGAATATGGCGCATGCAACTCGAAACTTTGAGAAACAATACAAATTTGCTTGTCATCGTGTGAACTGTGAATAATCCTTTTAAAAGAAAGAAGGCGGGGTGTCATGGGACACCCGGTAGTAACGAAGTGGAAAATTATAAAAATAGTTGACAGATGCAGGACGAAGGTTTTGAACTGGTTCAGTATTGAAAATCGACGCTGTCAACCACTCAGCTACCGTGATCAACATGTGTAGTAGTGTGGTAGTAGTTGTCATAGTTTCGTTTCTAACCCCCAACTCCAAAACCCCTCTGTTATAAGTTTGACGTGTCTATGTGTGTCTGTCTATGGCGTTGTAACTCCCAAACGAATGAACAAATTTTGATTTAGTTTTTTATTTTGAAAGTTCACTTAGTCGAGCATAGTGTATGCTCGATGATGTTAGATGTTTTCTGTGCCGAGTTTATTTTAAATTGACAATTTATACTTATTAAATTTGTAATTTGGTGTCGGTTGAAATCTTACACTTTTTTCGGCCTATCTCTCACTAAATGTCTGTAACGATAAAGAATATCGTAATAATTAGGAGCTGAATTGACTAAGATTTCACTGGTCCGTGGGATGATTAGTAGTAATCGGTCCTTCGAGTCGGATCTCGTCTGCGTCGGTCATAAGCGGCATTCGCTACTCGTTACGCGCCGACGGAAACGCGGAGTAAGGAGTTGTATAAATATTGCCGGCTGCCGTCGCCGATACCGTTGGCACGAAAATAAAAGAAAATAGGACTAAGCGTGAGTCGACGTTACAAGTGTTCTGTATAAATCAACTTGTAAACAAACACAAGTAGTGGATAAATTGCTTGGATACTAGAATAATTACAAAACTTGGAGAATAATCTCTATTTATAACCTAAGTTCGAAAGACTTTGTTGGTTACCTGTTCACAACTAAACGATTTAGTGAAGTGTAAACACCTAGTGTACCGCGAGTAACACCTTAATTGATGAACAAATAAAATAAATAAATAATGCCGAACGTATCACTCAGGATCTGGCCCCAAAGTAAGTATGGATTGTGTTATGGGTACGACATGACTGATATACTACTTATGTGATTTATTTTTTTGGAAATAACTATATAAATATATACATAGAAACACAGACCCGAGACAAATACTTGCAGATCATACATTTGTCCTGCGAAAGGAATTGAATCCGCAACCTTTTGCATATCAGCCTTGGCTAACTGTGCCACAGAGGTCGTCAAAATATTTATTGCAATGTAACAATGCCAAAATCTCGAGAACGCTGTGTGATCTAGATGAGTTGAGCTGTCTATAGTAGATCGTTTTAAACGATCTTTAGATATCTCAACTAATTTTAATAGCTGCAGTCCGTGTGCGAACGCGTGGTACCTAAATACTAAGTAAAGACACAATCTTTCGCCTTACCATATTTTATCAAGATCCGTTCAGCCGTTTTACCGAGAAGAGTTAACCAACAAACAGACAAACAGACAGGCAGACAGACGGACGGACGAATTCATAATATTAGTATGGCAGTATGAATTGGTTGTGGCTTTGGCTTGCATGTTGTTTTTTGTGAACCGCTTGGCGTTCCAGTTTTACCATTTAGAACGGAACTCAAAGCCAATCTGACTGCGGTGTTGGAAAAGTACGCGAAAGGCGAGGCGAGTCTTTAAGATCTCATTTACATTAACCGGATAGACAAAGGGGTGGTTTCCGAATGAGTTGCTCGGCAAAACGAGGATTTAACTAAGCTTTTGAACTTCACGACCTTTGAAGGATTAGACGCCATCTTGGAAATTCGTTACAAAAAAACTTATTTTTTTTCTGTCGTTACTTTTACCTAGTGGTAAACTCTACGGCAAGAGTCAAACGTAGTGTGCAAGCATTACTGTGTATACAAATAACATAATACTATAATTTTCACTCAAAACGGGATATGGCGCATGCAACTGTGCCGAAATATCGGGAAGCTGAAAAACTCATATACCATGGTAAATATCCCGTTTTGAGTGAAAATTATGTACAAAACCATGATAGTTTTTGATGTTATTATATAATATTATACTAGTATAGGTAAAGGTTTAGGTATATGTCTGAATAGCTCCACTGCAAGCTAAATTATAGCAAACTGACAAAAGAGCTCATGCCGTCGGCAAAGTGCGTGTGATCTTGCGGCTTTTACAAGGGTCATAGGGTAGGTAATCAATTTCAATCAGGTAGGCCGTATGCCTGGTTTTTAATGTTTTTGTATAGTACTCTGAACATATCTTTTAAAGTTACTTTGTGACTTAAAATGATACTTACGAATATAAAGTTTACCTATAGTATTCTGGTATATTCTAGACTAGCTGTCCCGTTCGCGGCTTCGTTCGCGCGTTTTAAAAAGAAGCATATATAAAATAATTTCGCTTGACTTTGCTTCTATATGACACGATTGTTGATGCGCGCACAGTGGCAATTGTCATAACCTAACAAACCGAACATCGACAAAGGTTGTATCAAACTGAACTGATCACTTAATTTTTTTTTAATTTATTCTGCTACGGGCGCAGACAAATAGAACAAATCAAAAATCATGAATATCGGTCCAGCCGTTCTCGAGTTATAAATGGTGTAACTATCACGACTTTGTTTTATAAATAGACTAGCGACCCGCCCCGGCTTCGCACGGTTGCAATGCTGATACAAAATATACTACAGAAAGTCTTTATATACAACGTTATCTAAGAGAATAACATAGCCTAAGAGATAGATTTATACATATTTGTGTTGATCTTTTTAAATTGTATAATATTGTAGTACATTATTTTGAGTATCTCGTAGGGTTCAGTCAGCGTTTGCAATGTAAGGGCAAAAAAAATTGTTTATATACGACATCACATTAGAAACCTCTAAAATTATCAGTGTTTCTCTACTATATTATGCATGTATTATACATATAAACCTTTCTCTTGTATTACTCCACCTGTTAAAAAAAACCGAATCAAAATCCGGTGCGTAGTTTTAAAAATCTAAGTATACACAGGGACAGACAGACAGCGAGAGGCGACTTTGTTTTATACTATGTAGTCATAACAAGCCTATTGCCTCTTTAGATCTGTTTTAATTTTCATTTGAATCGAGACGATGTTTGACCGAAAAATATATTGTTCTCGAGCATTTCCGCGAAAATATAGCCCGTTTAGAACCATAAGAAAGCTTTAGTAAATACAACGTTGCAAGAAGCTAATTTATCACCATAAACTACCGTACGTCTCGCTTCCGTGTACGTACACTAACAAAATAACAAATCTAATAAAACCTTTCTCGTAACGATCAGACAGCTAAGAAATGGCTATTGCGGAACAAGGAACGCTCATTAATACCATTTCCGATAACTTAAACACATACATAACCTATTAGTGTTATTAATTCACGTGAATTTATTAGATACTTCCATAATAACACATCACACAATACAATACATATTCGTGGACAATGCACACAACATTATCTAGCCTAGCATGGCTTGTATTATAGTGACCTGATAATTGATAGAATCTAACTAATATTATAAATCCGAGAGTAACTTTGTCTGTTTGTTGCGTTTTCACGCCTAAACCGCTGAACCGATCTTGATAAATTTTGGTATAGAGATAGATGGGACCTTGGAGAAGGACCTAGGCTACATTTTATGTAGGTAACACGCGTGCGAAGCCGCTGGCAGCAGCTAGTACTTATATATTTAGGATACTTTATAAGAACCTGACGCAAAACAAACACTTTATGTTCATCACATAATATGTTTGTCCTAGGAGGGAATCGAACCCTCAACCTACAGCGCAGAAGGGCGAGCTGACAGGCCAATCGATTATAAAATAAAGTCTCCCGCCATGTCTGTCTGTCTGCAAGCGATAAATTCAAAAACTACCAAGCGGATTTTTATGCAATTTTCACCAATGAAAGAAGTGACCCATGAGGAAGGTATAAGTGTATTCTATTTGACCCGTGCAAAGCCGGGGCGTGTTGCTATTATATATGCGAAAGTTAGAATGTTTAGTTGTAACTTAATTACGTCTAAACAGAACCGAATTCGATGAAAATTTATATGTAGATAGATTCAGATTATTTTTATCAATAACACTTACACTTAGTTGGGTTGTAATAATTCTAGAAAATAGGATAAAATACCAACAGCGTACCCTTTGAATGCGAGATAATCAAATAAACAATATGCATTTTTATTATAAATACCTACTTCCATTTATTGTTATTTAGGTATTTATACGGTAGTCACCATAGTAGCTACTTCACCAACATAAATACCTAATATTCCAAATCTCAAACAGATCATTGAACATTTCAGAAACTAGTTCTAAACTCTGTAAGAAAATAACTAACCAGATATTATACAAACGGGTTATGCATCTGTATAGATAGACAGATAAAGCTTGATTAATTAAAATATTTATGGCGAAGGGTCCCAATCGGCACCCTTGCGCCGCAACCGAGTAACTCAAAAATCCCAAAATATTTTGTACGCATATATCACCCTAAGAGGTATAAAATGACGCCACACAAAAAATATAGTCGTGTGAACAATAGGTCCACTTGTAATTTATAGATCTAGATAAGGGTCAACCAGTCGTGTATGTCCGTTTGTCACACCCTTCGCGCCGTGACCGCTGCGAGGATCGATCTACCCGCGTGACAACTCTAACCTGACACAGTACTTTAATTAACTAAATTACAATTTTAAATAGAAAATGCTTTAAAATATACCAGCGCAATAATTTACAATCAGCCGGAAAGTGGTAGATTAATGTGCGCGTTGCTCTTTGATAAATCAACAGTGCGTAAATAGAAAAAATAAGTAGGGCAGTGTTGATGACGGTTATCTATGAATATATTAAGTTTAAATTACTATGTAGCGTTTATCACGCTGTTGCGACAGCGACTCGAATACATTATGCATTTCATTTCATTCTAACGCAATTCTAACTACTAACAATATTTGTACTAACTGTTATTACAACTCCAATATTATGGAGACAGTTTCTACAACGGCTTTATTTAGAAACAATTTAAAAGGTTTATCAATCGTAAAGGTATATCTTCTAAATTTGGATAAACACGGGTTTTACTCATGTCGATAAAGGCACCGACACTGTTTCGGTAACGAGCGATTCGCGGATCAAACTCACCCTGATGAAAATTCTCTATATTAATCGAAACTATGTCGTTGCCTTCATCAATAAAATAATACGTATATAGATATGCGTACGTGTAACAATAAGGTTCCAAGCGACGTGTTAGATTTGTCGATTGGCAAATTTAAAATCATAATTAAACAGAAACTGTCTATTAAAGCATATTATAAAATATCAGATTATTTAGATGACAAAAAACCTTGGTATGACTCTGCTCCAACTCGACTTGGCATACCTAACAAAATTAGCAAGGATCATACAAAAAAGTGTTAAGAAAAGATGAGTTTCTTGCCGGATTCTTCTTGAACTGGGGTTAGCAGGAACCGGCACCTAGATTCACTAGCATGTAAGAAGACGATTCAAAGTGGTCCTTGTGATTTTATTGAATAAATAATGTTTTGATTTGATTTGATTAATACGTAAATTATATATGAATTATCTCATGTTATTGAGTCTAATTATTCTTGTATTCAAAACTCTATTAAACAACTGTAATTAACCAATAAATTTATATCTACGCAGCAAACAAACAACGTAATTTGAAACCATTACATAAAACTCGCTTTCAGGGTATAATTTTAATCCGGTCCTGATATTTCTTTCCTACATGTTTTGTCCATTGAAATTTCACCCTCTGGGACTTTAATTTACGTATTGTAATGTCCCTAACCTTTTGTTTTTACGTGGCATTGCGCCAGAAATTATATTCATACGGGACATTTTTAATAATGTAAGTATTGTTACAGAAGTTTATTTGAATTTATCAGTAGGTAGAATAGTCATGTACGTTAAAATATTCAACACTGCAGGCTGATTGAATTGAGTTTTATATACTCTTCTTCAGGAGGAATCAGCTCCGTACGCCGTGCGCAAACAATGTGTATGGCGAACGGACAACCGATTATCTTGTGTCTCGGCTAATTAATATTTTACCTTCCGACTTACGTAACTGCATAACTTATAAAAATATTAAAATTAAATTAAAAAAATACATATAAAAAAAGAGAGTAGGTATATCGAGAAACGGTGGGTAGATGCTTGCATTATTACTGTTTGTAATTTAATCACTGTTTAAAATAGTGCCTTCTCCTTTTTTAAGGGTTCAAGTTAATAGAGGTTTATAGTAAGGCGGGCAATATTTTGTGTTAGAGATGTATTAGAGATGGCAGAAAATAATAGTCTTTCACTTTTAACTTCTAATTGATTCATCCTTTAGCTAATATTTACATCACTTTCATGCTTCTCAAGCTTCAACATGACAACTGAACTCGTGCACGAGCAACTTCGAACCACCTGCGCTCTTATACCGGAACAAACAACATAAATTGAGAGACTCTTCGGAAGTTGCTCGTATACATTTTATTTTATCAATTATACATCTAAACTAAACCTCAATAATATAATAAATAATAATAATAAATAGCACATATCACGAGCAACGAGGAGCTACCTGCGTTCTATTCTGGACACAATAAAACATAAATTTAGTGAATTCGCAGGAAGTTAGCTCGGAAGTTGCTTGTGTAAATTTATCATTAAATTGATAATTAATCACAACCAAATCCTAAAAATATAATCATTTGTAAAAGATAACTACATACACTTATTTTAAGAAGTAAGTAGGTATTTAGCCTAATCATAAAATGGTTTCTAACATTTGCAACCTTAGTACCCAATTAATAGACAAGTGAATGTTTCGGCAACAATTTAATAACTTTTCGTTCATAACTTGTTATAAAGCGAGACTCGAACGTAAAAATAGAAAGGCATTCATCGCCGGCACACGATGCAGCGCTGTTTTAAACTATTCCACTGCTATTTCGGTAACCAGTCTCTCTGCTATTTGAGTAGTGACCTTGACATTGGCAGCGCCACGTCACGCTTCGGCGGTCACTCCCGCGCACTAATATATCGGCGTGAAGATGCTATAAATTGTGGGAAAACTTTTCTTGTGTAGCTAACTGGTCATTTATTGGTCACCCTGATTGTGTATAC
The DNA here is from genome assembly GCA_948098915.1 of Lampropteryx suffumata. NCBI lineage: Eukaryota > Metazoa > Arthropoda > Insecta > Lepidoptera > Geometridae > Lampropteryx > Lampropteryx suffumata. Next base: position 2,489,693 of record OX402557.1, on the reverse strand, counting down.
TGTAAATTCTTCTGTTTACATCATGCTGTGTTACTCTTCAGCTGTATAATCAGAATCTAAAATCTTTGTAGACTCTGGATTACATAATTACGTTTTAAAATCTAAAAAGAAAATCAACTCCATTGAAATTTGAGGCCATAAAAAAACAACTGAATTGAGAACATCCTCCTTGTTTAAAGTCGGTTACAAAAGTTTTTATTTTACGCTTTTTAGTACTTAATAATTTTTCGAAATAAACACCACCGGAAAGTCACAGGAAATCAAAATATCGAAAATTCTTTCACTTATAAATAAATATATTATGAAAAATATCACGTCGGTATATAACGCCATAAATGACGGCGTTATGAGGTACCAAATATTTAAAATAAAAAAATAAAAAACTACCGAATTTCAAATCCTTTTTTTGAAGTCGGTAAAAAATATATTTAAACCTCTTCATTAAATAAACAACGAATTACGTGATGAGACCTGTTTAAGTGTTAAGGTGACGTCATCATCTCCCTGCCCTTATCCCATGATGCCTTCCAATTTACTGAAACATGAAAGCGTAACAAAATTAGAGATGGCATTTGGCAAATTGCAAGTGAAAACATTCATATTTTGTCTCAATTTCCAACTAGCTGCTAATAAAAGTTATATAGCTGCTGAGGGTTCGATTCCCTCCTAGGACAAACATATATGTGATGAACATAAGTGTCTGGTTGTTAAAAAGTATCATATGTATATATTTAGAAATATATAAGTACTTGCTGCGGCCAGAAGCTTCGCGCGCGTGGTACCTACTTAAAAAAGGAGCCTATGTCCTTCTCCAAGGTCCCATCTATCTCTATACCAAAATTCATCAAAATTTGTTCAGCGGTTTAGGCGTGAAAACGTGACACACAGAGTTACTTTCGCATTTATGATAGTAGGGATTAACAAATTATTTAAATCATTATACACTAATCGAAACATCTGCAGCCTTACTTATAAACACCTCTCATCCTCTGTCAAAAGTTAAACTGTTTTATCAAATAGTGACAGGACGAATCGTTTTATTTTTCTAAGGAATGCATTATGTGCATTTAAAAAAACATCTAAAAAACATCTCATAAACTTAATCCTCTATTTGAATCCCTTTGGGGATGATTTTGCAAAAACGTTGAAACACATATTTCTTTATTGCTTACCAAAAACCTAAATATTAATTTTCTAATCCCTAAGTCGCCCAAACAAACTATCATCCCCTATTTTACCCCCTTCAAGGTTGTTTTTTGAGACAAAAAGTAGCCTATGTTCTTCCCCCGAGTGCAATACATCTTACCAAATTTTATCAAGATCCGTTCAGCAGTTTAGCCTCTAAAACGTAACATACAGACAGAGACACTTTCGCATTTATAATATTGGTATAGATATTTTAGTTGTCGAGATATACAGCGTTTATTTTATCTAATTTCCATCCTATAGGATGCTTTGAATTATGCTTTGAAGTGTTGAGCGTTAACTCCCACCTGTTCTGTTGAGTAGTTCTGTTGACAGAACTACTGGGATTTTTTTTCCCATTGGTTCTGTGACTTATAAGACTATGCTTTACATCTTGCTTCAATCTCATCGACAGACGAACTATATTCTTCTGGCACTTCGGCGGCCGCTCGCTTTGCTCGCTCGCCTTGTGCGTTGTTTTCTATAGTCTAACATAACCTAACCAACTGGTTTCGATCTGAATTTCATGTCACAAGATTCGTGAACAGAACTACTGGGAATTATTTTCCCATTTGTTCTGTGAACAGAACTAATGGTAAAAAAAAAACCAATAGTTCTGCCAACAGAACTATTCAACAGAACAGGTGGGAGTAAACCGTGTTGAGTATTAGACAACTCAAAAGTGAGCTAATCAGAATCTGGTCTCGATTCTCAAACTGTTAGGTAAACATTTACAAACGATGCTGCACGTAAACAAATTATTTCAGTCCGGATAACAATGATTGCCTACATTTTATTAAAATATCCCAAAACATCAAAGCAAATTACGCAAAATTGTTTAATAAATTACTATTAATTTGGATGTTGCGCAAACATTTAAATTGAACAATGTAGCGACATGCCAAAAATCGATACGAACCGAGCGCAGGCAAACCTAAATTGGACTCTAAAATGTATGTAATAAAGTCTGATTGCAGACAAACACTATCTCAGTCGGTTCCATCGGCCACACCTGTTCGCGCAAGGACGGGCTTGTAACCTCGAACTTGACTTTGGAGTCATGTGTCCAAATACTCAGTCAAGGCCAGATAAAATTATCTACACAAATAAAGTTACGTAAGCGCTCTACATTACGTTTACTAATGAAATGAGCGAGCATGTTAATAATGATATTCTTTAAATTTTTACAGAACACATTTCTGACAAACGTTTTTGTTGTAAAGAAGGTAAGAAGTCTTGCTCCTCGAGGTCTATCCACACATACATATTAATAACCCTGTATTAAGGTATACCTATAGTTGCAGCTGATATACATAAAGATAAATTGCTTAGAGCTAAAACTATACTGTCTTAATACATAACATTTGACGACCGTAGCGCAGTGGGCGAAGGCTTACCTGGACGATTTCGATTGCGGCCGCGGATCAAATGTTTGTATGTATGTAAATATTGATCTCGGGTTTGGGTGTTTTTTTATGTATATATGTATGTAAATTCAGTCTGAAAACCAGCGCTACTCTGCAATATGTGAAGTAGCATAGAGCTGAGACTGGGCCTTTTTGGCAAACACAGACTGGGTTGGTGCAGGGTAGGTACACATACTCCTATTTTGTATTTTAATTTTATATTCATGTCTTTTTCATTGTGTAGGTACCTGCTATTTTATGTAATTTTTTATCTGTGTGTGTGTGTCAAAATAAACTTATTTCATTTTATTTCATTTTTTTTTATTTAGAAAAAAGGGTACCTATTATAAGTTGTATCTGTATCATGTAGGTAGTTCCCATAACACAAGCTCTTACTATGGGGCTAGATGACGCTGTGTGAAATGTCCGGTATTATTTATTTTTTTGACCAATAAAAAGGTAAGGAAACTTTTATATACTCTTAATATAGTTGTCTATGAAATAATAAAAAACCCATATAAGATAGTCTATACGGAATGAATACGGATTGAGATAATTGATCGCATTATCAGAATACTAAAGCAACCAAAAAGTATCCAATCGGATAATATAAAGATACTTTGTCTTTGTAATAATATTTCGTGAAAAAATTCTAGCGCTATTCTTGGATAATCAAACATCCGGTCGCAGCATAAATAAATAGTTCTAAATAAATTTTGTTTTTCAGACTTAGGCACGCGTTGCTTTCGACGTTCGATATGTGCTACACTTTCTCGTTCTCGTTAGTTCATTGTTTATATGAATATCTACTTTTCCAAAATTCTCATAATTTGCCATCATTTTAATAAATACGGGCTTTACTCACGTATTACATTGTTGATGAAGGCACCGACACTGTTTCGATTAATCTAGAGAATGTTCATCATAGTGAGTTTGATTCGCGGTCCGCTAGTTGCCGCTCGAGTTCACGGCTCTCACTCTCCATCGACAATCTAATACGTGAGTAAAACTTGTGCTTATCAAAATGTATCATTTTCCATCAGCTTATACAATTAACAGTACTACAGTAGAATAGAATAGAATAGAATAGAATAGAATATATATTTATTGTATATCTTATGAAATAAAATACAAAATAACAATTTAAACACAGTAGGAGTACTTTAGTGGTACAATGGACAGTACTACCCGGCCGTCTTGCAGCTCGAGATAACTCATCACCGTCAGCCACAAGCTAGTCCTCACGAAATAAGTTGCATAATCATACTAATTCGGAAAGACGAACATTACCGAAACATCTAATTTAACATCTTAGTACTGTACTTAAATTTTAAATCTTAAATTTGAAATTGAAATAAAAAGGAATCAAAATGAGAAGTCGAACGTGCATTAGGGAAACGGTAATTCCAAACTGTAATTCCAAACTGTAATTTGCTTTATCAGCTGTATATTGTGATCGCGTCGGGTCATTCCATTCCATAATGATTTGATAACATTTTGATATAAGTAGCTTATTATAAATTTATTTACTACGGATCACTAGAAAGGTTAAAAAGTCGTTTGACAATACCGATAAGGGCGGTAGTGGATAAAATATATTACAAAGTTTTGCATTGTTAGACTAACATAATATAAAAGGTGTTCAATAACATGTAGGTACTAAATTTAATATTACTGCTTCTCGCTACTTCGCGGTAAAAAAAATATTATGTTTATATACAGGTATACAAGTACAGCACACTAGGTGTTTTCATATTCTGATATTGTCATATGGCATAATTATCTGGGGACAAGCAGCATTCATGATATATTTATATCAAAGGGCAATACGTGCCATTTATAAAATAAAACTTCTCAGAGTAGCTTAACAATATATACATGAAAATTTGTTATAGACTCGTTAAAATTGAGATGGGTTTCAGCAAGATAGTAATCTTCATAGAATCAATACTAGGAACAGAAACAAGTTATACATCCCTAGGGTTCGACTAGAAAAAGTAAATAAGTCCTTTATGGGGAGGGGAACACGGTGCGCTTCTATAATAAGCTTCCAGAAAATGCAACTTATCAAGAAATACTACCTATCAAGAAACTTAAAGTTTACATAAAGGGTAGTCTTTTGAAGAAAGCCTATTATAATATAAATGACTATATTATTAATAAGAATACATGGCCTCATGTTGCTCTACCCTCAAACAGATAACTGACAAATTTGAAATTTAAACACTACTGTAATCTTGTGTTTAGTGTATCGTACTTAAGCTAGTTGTAAGATGAATCATATAAAAAAGCGTAAGGACATGGACGGGTTTTTACCAGTTCTTCTCGGACTTAGGTAAGGAGGAACTGGCACCTAAATTTACCTAGTATGTAAGACGTTTCAAAGTGATTCTTTTAAATGATGATTGTATTAAATAAAACTGTGTTTGACCTTGACCTTTATGAAGTCAACAGGAATCGTTCGTATGTTTTACCAATAATATTCTAAATAGTTATAGAACCTGCTCACAAAATTTCACGAGAATCGGTTGAGATATGCGACCTATAGAGGAGAACATCCGCAAAGACGCCGGCCAGGCGCCGATTGGACAGACTGACGAAAGCATTATTACGAACACCCAACCTACAGTGCAGAAGGCAGATCTACTACCAACTGAGCTTAAAAGCTGCCAGGCTAGTCAGAATGGGTTCTAGGGGAAACATTTAAACGCAATTTGAGCCTAAACTTTGATGGAACGATCAAGGAATTGTCGTGATATTAGGTTGGAGAAAAAGTCTTTTCGCATTATAGTATGTATGAACTTGTAATAAAATCTCTTTGGCTATACTATTTGATAAATTCCTAATTTGAATTTGGAATTATGTTCTTTAAAATTTAAACTTTTAATGATACCAAAACCAGCCAGATACAAATAGTATGGCCAAAGAGATTTTATTACAAGTTCATACATACATACTAGGTATACGACGAAATGTGATTTTTATTTGTTTTTCGTACTGTCAAGATGAGTGAATCTAATGAAGAAATTCGATACATTTTAAAATTTTACTACAAAAAAGGTAAAAATGCAACGCAAGCCTCGAAAAAACTTTACGATGGTTATGGACCTAGTGCAGTCTGTGAGAGTAGCACAAATTTGGTTTAAGCGTTTTCAATCCGTAAATTTTGATGTCAAAGATGCACGTCGCTCTGGTCGCCCTATTACGGATAAATTGGATGCCATTTTTGAAAAAGTGGGGCAAGATCGGCATATCAGTAGTTACGACGTAGCTGAAGAACTGGGAATTGACCACAAAACAGTTTTGGCGCATTTGAAAAAAACTGGGTACACAAAAAAGCTCGATATTTGGGTACCTCACTAGCTCACTGAAAGAAACCTAATGAACCGTGTACTCATTTGTGAATCTTTATTACGACATAATGAAACCGAACCATTTTTGAAGAAGCTAATAACGGATGATGAAAAGTGGATCACGTACGACAAGAACGTGCGATGAAGGTCGTGGTCAAAGTCCGGTCAGGCTTCACAGACTGTGGCGAAACCCGGGTTAACTCGCAACAAGGTGATGCTGTGTGTGTGGTGGGATTGGAAGGGCATTATTCATTATGAGCTGTTACCACCAGGCAGTACCATCGATTCTGAACTCTACTGCGAACAATTGATGAGATTAAAGCAAGAAGTTGAGAGAAAGCGTCCGGAATTAATCGACCGAAGGGGTGTGGTTTTTCATCATGATAACGCTTGACCTCACACATCTTTAGCCACTCAGCAAAAATTAAGAGAGTTTGGCTGGGAGGTGTTAATGCATACGCCCGTATAGTCCTGACCTTGCACCTTTAGATTTCCACCTGTTTCGGTCTCTTCAGAATTCTTTAGGCAGTGTCAGGTTAACATCACGAGAGGACTGCCAAAACCACTTGTCGCGGTATTTTGATCAGAAGTCCCAAAATTTCTATAGCAATGGGATCATATCCCTACCTACAAGATGACAAAAAGTTGTCGAACAAAATGGTACCTACATACTTTAGTTAAATGTAAATAAACTATATTAAAAAATGTTTAGAATTTTCTTAAAAAATGCGAATAAACTTTTTCCCCAACCTATTATACAAATCGCTTTAATACACTTTCACGACATACTTGTCTGCCAAGACATTGAGCTTCTTGGCTATGCACTTGGCAAACAAAATAAACTAATAAAACAAGTGACATTTAAACCGATAAATCCGAACTAATTTTGTCGCTGCATTTATTGTGTTTTTGTGATCTTGAAAATAACTTGTTTTTCGTTGTTGGCTACCGTTCGATGCAGTAAATCCACATGACGTATTGACGGCTGACAGCTGACAGCGTGCCGACAGACATAGCGTACGTCACTGTTGACAGCCGCACGTCATTAGCGGAATACTCCAAGTAATTTGAAGTGCGTGATTCTTCGTTTGTTCCATAAAGTACAAAGCTCCTGGAAATTAATTATTTTTTTCGTAATTTTTCAATTGGGTCAGCGAAATAATCGATAAATTGCGAATTCTTAGCACAAATGTAGACAATTAATTGAATTATAAGCGAATTATGTTGCTTTGTGATTTATACAACTACTTAATCCAAAAAACTCTTGACGATCAGTCTGCGATGACGTTTAGAATAGACTTACGGTTACGACAGCTCCACTGCTCGTTATGATTTTTATAATAAAATAATCACTTAACATTGGCAAAACCGACATGAATCCAGATCATGAAGAGAAGAAGACTAGTCGTATGACGTAAATAAGCTTAAAACAAACTATCAGATACAACGGCATGTCTGCAATGTATTACTGTGAATGTACACAATACAATTAATTATGTACCAATCTAAATTGTTTTCGTGAATTAAATTATTGTAACATGTTTAGTCAGGGTGAATGCGCTCATTTGAAACTACTAAATACTATTTTAATATTAGGTTAACTTTCTCTAATTAGTAGTTCTATATCCGATGGCGACACACAAAAGATACAGTTTAAAAAACATCATAGTTGTCGGGTAAAAATATATCGCACGCGGTTAACGAACGGTAACAATAGCACGAGCTCACTTTCGTAACGTAATCGTATTGTAAACAGTCAATTTATAAGAAACTAGCTGTTACCCGCGACTTCGTACGCGTATGCTTAGAATCTTTATTTTTATTTGAATAAGGAATGCATTCTGTGCATCTAAAGAACATCTCATAAGTTAAACCCCTCAGGGGGTAACCCTTCGAAGATGATTTAGCAAAAAACGTTGAAACACATATTTCTTTATTTCTTACCAAAAGCCTAAATATGAATTTTCAGATTCCTAACTTAAGAAAATATGAGTTGCCCAAACAAACATTCATCCCCTATTTCACCCCCTATAAGGTTGTATTTTGTACGTAGTTCGTAAAACGAACAACAAAGATGCAAATTGCTAGTACTCTTTATGATTACTTGACGATGGTGAAAGCTCGTGCATCGGCTATTGGGGGATAATTCTCATTCTTGGGGGTAATTTCGTGTTTTCGTATTCTGCTAATAAACAAGCTCAGCTTACGCTACGTTCATGTATTCACCAACGATCAATCGAATGTTTGCTTTTGTTTTATATACCAGAATTATTTATTAAGAATAAGTATTTATCTAAATACACATACTCACACAATCTTCGAAAACTTACAGCTTACAGCTGGTCGTGTTCTTTATTTATTGTGTTCTTTTAGTTTTTGATTTCTTCTTTTAGATTTTAGATATTTATTTTATTTCTCCTGGATTGTCCTCCTTGTTTAAGTGTTATCTGTTTTGTTTTATCTTTATGTAGTTCGGAAATCGCTCATCTTATGCCTCTGGTCTCCCGCAACACAGGCTTGCCCTAGTGCGGGGGGATAGTTTTTATTTTCATGGTAAATAAATGAATTTGTATTTGTAAATATAATTGGAGCCAAATTGAAATACAACGAACGATAATCGTTGTTAATTAACAGAATTAAGGCCCAGGTCGGCTCAAAGTAGCGGACTTAGGAGTCTAGACAAATACCTAACGCTTAGTTTTTAACCGACTTTATCAAAAAGGAGGAGGTTCTCAATTCGTCGGAATCTTTTTTTTATGTATGTTCACCGATTACTCAAAAACGGCTGAACCGATTTGGAAAATTGTTTTTTTGTTTGAAAGGGTATACTTCACAGGTGGTCACATATAAATTTTATCAAAATCGGTCGAGCTTAAAAATCAACGAAAATCTAAATATTGTATACATCGATGATGTTTTCATGTACTTCGATACCTCGCTGTCTCATTGGAGCGGTGCGTTGATTTGCCTACCCATATTATATATATACAAAATACATCAACTTTCCACTAAAAATGTATTATAGGCTCAAATTTCATTCAATGAAGTCGGTTTCTTTTTAGTTTTTAAAACGTAATTATCCTTTACGCTAGCGCCTTTGCGGAAGGATCAAATTATATGTAAATGACAGGAGTTGTCACGTTTTAGTCACGTGACTTAACACAATATAGTGTCATATTCAGTCAAGATAGTTGCACAGGCGCGAACGCCAGCAGAAAGTAGATCTCGTCTAGCTGTCTTGACAAATTCCTAGCGAATGATGCCGATGACGACCTGTGTGGCGCAGTGGGCTAAGGTCCGGCTGAGGTGTTGTTGTTGCGGGTTCGATTCCCGCCGCGGGACATATGTTTGAATGATATGCAAGTATTTGTCTCGGGTCTGGGTGTTTCTATGTATAACATGTATGTATTTAAAAAAAAAGTATATAAGTAGTGTATCTGTCATGTGGTCCCATGTGTCACCCATAACACAAGCTCTGCGTACATTGGGGCCAGATGATGCTGTGTGAAATGTCCGGGATTATTTATTTGTGCCTAGCGTGTCTACCAACCATACAGCAGTCATGTACCATTATCTCTAGCTTATGTAATTGCTTTACAATATTATCTTGCCTGACGTGACGCGAACAGAAAATGAATCTTATCTAGACCCTGTACGTCGTAACTATAAATAAATAAATAATACTTGTTATTGTACACATTGTACATAGTGTAACACCTTTTGCTCGCATTATGTGGAAGTGAATTCGTGAAAAGGGTTGGAAGTGTGTAACATGAATCCGGCGAAACGCGCGCTATTTGATTTGACCAATAAGCGCGCGCGGTTGCTTATTACCTAGGTGAAATGTCAATGTCAATGTCAGATGTTACATATCAAATGCGACCACCGTAAGGCTTACTCGTTTATTTGTAAAAACATACATATTTTATATAGAAAAACACCCAGAGACAAATATTTGTAGATCATACAAACATTTGTACCGCGGCAGGAATCGAACCTGAATCCTTCTGCGTCTCAGCCTTTGTCGACTGTGCCATAAAGGTCTTAACTGGACATCGTTGGCGTCATATGATGAATTTCCTTTACGTCACGCACTACATTTCACAAGGGCCTTTTTCTTCCATTGAGGACTGCCGATAGGGCACGATAAGCGAGAATGATTTATGTCCGTACCGATCCAAATAGGGTTGAGTACTTGGAGTTCAAAGATCCGGTTTTAACGTCCATTATCCGTCTTACTCAATGTCGCGATAAGTGTAAAGATATTTGTAGAATCAAATCAAATCAAAAAACATTATTGTGTTAAGTTATACGATTTACTTAACACGAAAAGCTTAAGTTTACTTTAAGTCGTTTTATATATACTAGCTTCGTGGTCATCATTGGCCTTACTTCATCTCTTGAAGATAATTCAGGTGGCGTCAGTCAAGTTACAGAGCAGTTATTTTTAATTGAAAACTTTCGTTCATGGAAATATTTCAGCAAGCTGAGGTGGGTGAAGTTTCCGCTCCACTGACGCCACTCTGCCTGGGATTCTGTTTGATAGCGCAGGCCTACCCAGGTACCCACACTAACCCCTCGACCTTGCCGACAGGACGACGAGTCAGTACATGCGGTATCGGTTCGGTTGCGGGTGCATAACGACTGGCACCGAGCCGGGTCTGTTGGTCGTCTTCTGTTAGTCAGTAGGGGGCTAATTTGCTGCCCATCTGTCGCAGTCGTCTTCATCATCAGTCTCCCAGGACTCATCTGGGATCAGTTCCACGTAGAAATCCTCACCTTCCGAAGTGTTATTAAATTCAGCGAAAAATACCAATATTTAGTGGTACATATATACAAAATAGCCTGTCCTTCTCTAAGATACTATCTATCTCATAACCTAATTTTATCAAGATCCGTTTAGCCGTAAATGGATAACAAACATACAGGAAATAACACTTAAATTTATTTTTTTATTCTTCTTATAGTGTCACTAGTTATTTCGAACCATTGTGGTGAAAGGATTAAAGTGCGCCTCAGAAGCTCCTTTCGTGCACTTGGCACATGTCTTCGAACTTTTTAGGTTCTATAACATCCCGGTTTCATCACGATGTGTTCCTTCACTGTTTAGGAGTACTGGTATAGCGAACATAAAATAAAAGTAATAAAAAAAAACATTGTTAAAAGACCGGATTCGAACCTTGAGATGAAGGTGGGGTCAGTACCACTAGACTGCCTGTGGATAGTATATTAATATGTATGGATAGTATAAATGGTTGAATATTACAGGCATTAAGCTAAGAGATGATTATCTCCGACTATTAATAAATCAAGTTTATTCCGTCTTTTCTATGTTCTCGTTAAATCCTATATTTGTCAACCCATCAAAGCAATATGCTTTGATGGGTCCCTCTCTATGGATGTGATTCAGATTACCAATTGAATTTATAGTTCATTCAGATCTTCGTTCATTCATTCCAGAGTCTCGGAGCAATGAATTACGGAGATTTATTAAACTTCGCAGAGTAATGTAATGTTCTATCGTATTAGGAGATGATGTAATTTCCTTAGCCAATATAGATATCAGAATATCTTGTTATATTAGCTTTGTCCCGCGGATTCACACTAAGGCTACAGTTTGCCAGTTTGTCTCGAATGCATTCAAATCGTCTCGCCATCTTTTTCCAGTTTCCCTTAGTACCAGTACTTTTTATGATGGAAAGTATTTGAATAGAAGCTTGAAATCTATATAATATAAAATAATGTCGTGTTAATTACACCACTTATAACTCGAGAAACGCTGGACCGTTTTGGAAAAAACTTAAAATGAATATAGTTAGTAACTTGGATTTATCCCGCAAAACCAACGGGAACGGGAACAGGGCGGGTGAAGCTGCGGGTGGCCGCTAGCGCCATCTATCAATATTTATCCGTAATTTTGTTACTCCCTGTAATTATTACAATAATATGAATATGTATCTTTTTTTAATAGCGATATTAATACTTTAATATTTTTTGTGTGATGTTGTAACCGCCCAACGATGTGGCACGGGTCAGCTAATCTATACAAATATTATAATGAGGAAGGGTTTGTTTGTTTGTATTGAATAGGCTCCGAAACTACTGGACCAATTTGAAAAATTCTTTTACCGTTGGAAAGCTACACTATCCCCGGGTGACATAGGCTACTTTTTATCCCGGGAAAGTTGGTTTGTCCCGGGAAAAATCTTCAACGCGGGCGAAGCTGCGCGCGGACAGCTTGTAAATTATAAGACGAAACATATGATGTAGGTATCAGCTTAGTGTTTCCGAACTTATTTAAAATCTAAGCACGTCGCTTTATAACCTAGCTAAGCATACCCAATTTGGATTGTCACTGCGTTGGCGACAACGGTATTGTTCTGGCCACAACCGCTATGCCACAGGAGGTGTAACAGTCACTATACATAAAGCTTCACTTTAACTGTACCAAAATACACATAAATGGTTATGTGTAATAAAATCCCCGCAGCAGGAGCAATCCCTACTAATATTATAAATGCGAAAGTAACTCTGTCTGTCTGTCTGTCCTGTTTTCACGGCAAAACAGCTGAACCGATTTTTATGAATTTAGGTATAGAGATAGATGAGACCTTGGAGAAGGACGTAGGCTACTTTTTTAGTTTGTACCTTTTTTGTAGGTACCACTCGTGCGAAGCCGCGGGCAGCAGCTAGTAATCCATACATATAAAACAAAGTCGTGTTAGTTATACCATTTATAACTCGAGAACGGCTGGACCGATTTTCATTATACATATTTAATTTGTTCGATTAGTCTCCGCCCGAATAGCAGAATAGGTATTTATATATTTTTAAATACTTAAGATATTTATATACCCAGACATAGAACAAACAACTGTGTTCTTCACACAAATGTTTATCCTGGGTTTATCGAATTCTCAACCTACAGCGCAGAAGGCAGTACTACTACGAACTGGTCTGGACTGATCAATCGAAATTTAGGATGTTAAGATTGAACCTAAATACAGCACTGCTAAAGCGTATTTTACATCAAACCCGGTGTGAAGTGAAATTACACTGGTAGCCGGGCAAAGAACCTGCGCCACGTGGGCGGTATTGACCCGTGTAGGTTCGAGGATATGAACTTGAGTTCTAAGTTATGCTTTACAATGTGGATGCTGAGGATATCTTCTTGACAAATAAGAAGACATTCTAGAAAAATCTCTCGACTATTAGCGTTATAGAAAACTACTATGATAGATAGTAAAGGTTCGGCCAAACCTGCGCGTCAGTAACGCGGGGAGCGGGACGCGATGCGGGAGCGTCTGCAATGCAACGTGCAACGTGGTCGCGTAGGTGTGCAAAGCGCCATAGATAAAGTACGGGAAGTTTCCGCCGCGCGGCAGACGCTCCCGCTTCGCAGTCGTTTTGGTCGCGCAGGTGTGGGTTATGCTTAAGCGATGACACAGCGATTAGTTTTTTTAATATCTTACTTTTAGTTTATAGTCAAGTCATACAACCTTAAAATAATAATTTACTTTATACATGTCTTATGTGTAAGGTGCAAGAATGCAGCCTCGGAAGAGCAAATATCCTTTTACCACACTGGTTAAAAAGGAGTGACACGATAAGAGAGAAAAGAGAGAGTACATTATCAATTAGAGTAACAATACTTTATCTAATGTTCTGTTGCTCTATGCATATTATACATAGAAACACCCAGACCCGTATATATATCTATGTATATCCATATATCTATCCTATAATCGCACAACAGCTAATAAGCTATTTAAATCTATTGGTAAAAGACAAGGACCAACTATTCTTTAAGTCCGCGCTAACTAATTATGTGATTATAGTTAAAACACAATTGTATAAGCACATAAGTAGAATAGAAAATAATTTATTGCACATCAAATACATTGGACTGTTATAAGCAACAATGTTTAGCTAAACGGTAGTACAAAGGGTGGTCTTATCGCTAGATAGCGATCTCTGCCAGACAACATTGTTAGTAGTGGCGTCAAAATATGATCTTTGTCATCCTAATGTCAACAAGTAAAGATAACAACAGATTTAAATCACTCATTACCTTCTTCTTCTTATTGTGTCATAGATAATTTCAAACCCGTGTGGTGAAATGATTAAAGTGTGCTCTAAGGGACTTCTTTCGTGCAATTGACAAATTCGAACTTTTTGGGTTCTACAAAATGAGAGACTTCACCGTTTGAGAGAACCGGTATAGCACATATTCGAACAGAAAACACCATTGGTGCGCGAGCATTCGAACCCACGACCTTGGGAACGAAGATGCTAACACATTAGATCATGTGACTGTGACATGTGAATAGAAGATAAAGCAAAAACATTATAAAAATCTAAATGAGTATAAAATATGCAAACCCTTCCACTACAACTCCAAATGAACCGGCTCATCAAGTTATACACTGGCACGTAATGACGATTTGATCGCTCGTAAAGTTTACACCATCAATGCGTTATGTGTTCTTGATTTGTCATTTCGCGTGCCGGCACCGCGCTGGCGCTGTAAAAACGTCATAACGTGCGAACATGGCACTTTGAGTATGGCTTCCACCATGAGAGAGCGCAGCGATAATAACATTCTTTACTTCTTCTTCTTCGTCAATGACAAAATGATATCAATTTTGTGAAAGTTGACGTTAGTCATTTGTTATTCAAATGGTGGCTTTTCATAGAAAATAATTTACGGATTTGTGCTGAATTGTCAAAGAAACACAAAACTTTTTTTATAACTTGTCACATCGGGGTCACAACAATAACTATAGTTTACTAGCTGTACCACGCCACGATGCGCTGTGGCACAAAAAAAAAAAAGATAAAAACAATCCTTGATGCGGATTATATCAGCTAAAATTTCAGCTCGATCTGTGCAGAACTTTTTGAGTTTTTGATGCGTACACAAACCAACATAACATTTTTATATATAGATTAGAATAAAATGACCAAAATTATGAATAAAGATAATAAGAGCACAATGTTTGGCGATTCAATGACGGGCAATTCAATGGCAAAACTAAAATATGTTTTAATAATATTGAAACGTTAAGAACATTCACAACAATCCAAATTTCATTACAGAATGGAAATATTCTATATTTATTTTCTTTTTTTCTTTCTAAAATGGCATCTGTCTTGTCGACAATTTCGTCAGTGTAAAGTGATTGTTTGATAATAAAGTCTTAGTCGATGGTCATTTATCAGTTCTAAACGTCATCGCGGAATGGCCGTCTAGAACTTTCTCGAGATTCCTCTTAGTTCAAATCACACGTATATTTTATAAAGTAACAAAGCTCTTATAAATTAATTAGTTTTTCTTGTGTTATTTCATGTTTAATTTGAGTAATCTTAGTGGTGTTAATACATGAATTTGCGACTACTTCGCAACAATTTAATAATAAGTGAATAATACAATTGCTTTGTGATTTGTACGAGGAGGCATCATTTCATTATAGATATTATGATAATATAACAAAAATTGTGACTTTGTGATATTGACATAATTGACATGACAGATGTCTTTATAGCAAGAGAGAAAAAAAGAATCCTTGGAAAAACATTGTCTGATAGAGCGTCAGAAGGAATTACTGAAGGAAGAAGTAACATTAGTCAATACAACATTCATACGGCACAGACACGAACTTGCATCCCCATCTATAGACAAACATACCGCTGTTTTGTCGGATAACTTGTTTGCAGCTTAACGCAATTTATTTTAGCTGATGATCGCGTTCGCTCGTCGCTCCTCTTATGCGATGCAGCGGTCTTGCAATACGACCCAGCTGTGGCAAGCCGTTCCGTGAGTCGTAAATTTTGAGGATAGTTTTTCGTGAAATTAAGTGTGAAGTTATTAGCAACGGTTTTAGAATTGATTCAACGTTAGAAAGGGGAAACAATGAACATTTAGATTTAATAAAATGTTTCATGGCGCATAAAAGCATTTCGTATATATACATTCGTTAAAGGGTTAAAATTTCATCAGATACTGTCTAGTTTTTGTCATTTAGTGAGAAAGCTTTGATTATCATGTTATATCATGTTATTAATTATTTCGTACCAGTGTGGTGAAAGTAAGTGCGGCTCTGAGGCTCCTATCATGCAAATTTCTTCGTACTTTATACGAGGTTAAGCATGTTTTTTAAAGAGGTCAGTCATATTATATTAATGAAACTAATATCGCATCATAAATAACGAAGGCTCTTGTATGTATCTACGTAGTTGTTCACATTTATCAAAAATCTGAGCTAACACAGAAAAAAGTTTAAGATAAAACCATATCTTATCACGAATTCGCAGGAGAGCCGACTTGTAGTCAAATTCGAGGTCAGGGCCAGGCCAGTTCGTACGCCGCGGTCGTTCAACTCTCAGATAAATTATGTATGTAAAATAGTAAACAACGTTTCAGTAGGTACTGGCAGTGATAAAGAGCTCAATTAGAATAAAAGAGATAAAACACAGAGACAATAATACAGAGGGAGATAGCGAATGAAACATTAATATGTAATTGAGTTTACGTAATCTGCGTAGAGCTGGTAGAGGCTACCGGCTACAGATGAAAGGAGGTTTTATAGAGACACTAAAGTTTGATAATATTGTATTTTATGATCTAGTTCAAACTCTGACATATTTCTTCGTTTGTCATTTCCTAATACTTCTAGAAAATTAAATTAATTTAGAAGTTAGAAGTGCTATGTACGTTACTACATAGCACTTCTAAATTAATATTTTTTCTCGTTTTATTGCATGTTTTATTCAGTAATCTTAGCGGAATTTTAATAAATAAATTGTGACTACATAGGACAAGTATGGACAATTGAACTATAAGTGTATTATGGCGCAATTTTATTTGAAGGACGAGGGATCCCGAGAAAGTTCTAGACGGCCATTCCGCGATGACGTTTAGAATTGACAAATGACCATCAACTAAGACTTTATTATCAAACATCACTTGAAACTGGCAAAATTGTCGACAAGACAGACGCCATTATAGGAATAAAATAAGAAGAACTGTGACATGACAAGCAGTAACAAGCAGGTACCTACTTGGTGGTACTTAGTGCGAGGACTGGTTTCCGCAACTAGGCCTTTTGTGGGCCCTTTAAGAACGGTCAACAAAGGCAAAAAATCATGATTATGAGAAATCCCTAAAGACGTGGGTTCGAATCTAGTCGTGCGCAATTCATAGTGCATCTCATACATATTTCGTATATGTACTATCAAACGGTGTGGGAAAACACCGTGAACAAGTAAACCGTGAACTATCTATCTATCTTAAAAATGGTGTAATGTAGGTAAACTTAGAGTATATTAGTATTCGCAAAATGGCCATGGGTTTACGAAAATCTCTTTAGATCAAAATCTGGAAAGCATGTTAGACGGTACAGTTGACTAAACACAAGACGAAATTACCATAGACAAGGAATGCTGATGCAACGGGGTAGAAACAACTTGTCTCGACATTTCATCACCTAGACTAGACAATTACACAGACTGTGTGACAAAATGTTGCCTATCTAGCAAGATTTACTTGGCAGATAAACGCAAGCGAAACTAGGTAAATAACTGTAAGATGTTAAAGAGATAGTTTGATCTGTGATGAAGGTATAAACTTATCATGGAAAAGTGGTGAAACCCAAAGCTCGCAATCCATTATTTGAGGGTGTTTTATCCGATCAGGACCAGGACCAAAAGGGTATAAAGCTGTTTCGCCATAGCTACAACTCTTGTTGGAGCAAGCTTTGGTTTCGACCGTAAAAATATAAAACTACCCGCAAACACCAAAGGATTACTGTTAAATCTTTCCCCACTAAAACCTGTAACTCAAGCAAGGTAAAGTGCTTAATTTCAACGGAGGTAAAAAGGCAAGGGGCAGGCAAAGCCGTAGTAATTACATAGCACGCTACACGAACATGTGTAGCGACTTGCGGATAATCCGTTTTGTTATCCGGTGTAAGACGTATGCAGTTCACTGTATACGCTTGGAATTATTCAAGAAAGCAGACAGCAGGCAGCATACAATTCGAGCTTTCAGTTCTCCGAGGGACGTCCACTAAGGTTCTTCTAGGACTAGGTTGGGAGGAAATGGCACTTAAATTCACCTAGTATGTAAGACGACAAATATATCTTTGTGACTGCATTAAATATAAATGATTTAATAGTAATAATAATATAATACTGGACCTTTCCAGTCTCAAAAAGAACAGACTTTGTGTTTTATGTTTGATATAGTTAATACTTTGGGAAATACCTATGTTTCTTTCAAATACGTACATATTATAGATAGAAAAATACCCAGACTCGAGACAATTTTGTTTTATTTGTAGACTAGCTTCTGCCCGCGGCTTCGCACGTATAGTAGTTCATACATAAAAAGTAGCCTATGTCCGTTCCTAAGATAAAATCTATATCCATACCAAATATGATGAATGCAAAAAAAAGAAGTTCTGTTTATCCGATCGCTACTAAACGTCACAGGATCACCCGTTAGGCGAATCTGAAGATTTCCTAAAAATTTCATCGAAATCTGTCCAGCCGTTTCGGAGTCTATTGGGAACATACATACACACATCGCCCTTTATAGATATAAAAAATATACAAATAATTGTCCCGGGGCAGGAATCGCACCCGCAACCTTCTGTATCTCAGGCGGGCTTTTGACCACTGTCCCACAGACAGAGGTCGTCAATTCGACTACAATTAAATTATCGAACAAACTGGTATAAATTTTCCTGACGCGGGTACATTGATAAATATAAGTATGATTTTGATATACTCCTTCATTGATACATATACATCAATGCATGATGGACACGGCATATTTAACTAGTGGTCGTCCACTTGTCGAAACTCGACAATAATTAATTAATAATTAATGTATTCTTTATGCATAATTTAAAAAAATATTAACATTCTGCACTCCTTCTCTATATAAACTATAAGTGTGCGAAATTTCATACTCCTCCGTCCGCGCATTTTTCGTAAAAAGGGGTACAAAGTTTTTGCTTCAAGTATTAATAATATATAGATATGTGATTACGATGTTGTTCTACCCTCTGATGTGCTCTTATGTGGTTGGTGTATCCAATTTAAGTATAAGACGGCATATAGTAAGGAGACACGAAGAAAACCAGACTCAAGAAATATAAGTACTGTAATTTTACGACTGTGATGTGAACTTGTAGTAACTGCGCATAAAGTTGGAAGTTTTTGAAAATAAACGGCAATAATCTAAAGAGGTTTTCTAAGATAAAGTAAAAGTAAGTAACACATAAAACATACAGTCAATAATCCCATTTTTCTCAGTAATAGTCGAGGCCCGTGTCGTGAACTCGTGACATGCTCACGCAGACTGCGACGGCAGATAATAGCATTGTGTTATCCGAGCTAATCCAAGTGCCGCAACTTGGAGAACTTCGAATAAGTTCCAAGTAAAATATTAGAACAGAGCGAAAGTTGGGAAAATACCCGAAAGTCCAAATTCAAAAGCACTTTAAAAGAATAGCAAATGTTGCAAAGAGACAAGATAAATTCACCGGAGATTGCTCAGAAACCTGCGAGTTCTTTTTAACAAATTGACGGAACGCGAGTCCAAAATCGCTAACGATTCAACTGCCACAGATGAGATTGTGAGATTAATCATCTGTCTAGCAGACAAAATAAATCAGATCCCGAGTCCAGACGCTAATCCGGTCCGGAACCGGTACGAGCCGGCACTGAGCGGTTTCTAAGCGCCATCTTTCATCGCTTGCGCCGCGGCTAACGGTAGGTGGCAGTGAAGCGTTCACTCACCCCAACTACTAAAGTACGCTAGTACACGTATTCTACGCACACGCGTTAACCACGTGGCCCGTAATGGTATCCCGCTTTACAAGCCCAACTCAACATGAAACTTACAGTAGGTACGCAGTTTATTTGTCTAATGTCATAACATCCTGACCACTTTTAGCGCTGTCATGATTATTCCCGCGCGCTGCGAGTCGTCAAAACTTGAACAAAACTTTTGAATATGTACTTATGTACTTCAAGAACGACATCGAATGAAGAGTTTTAATAAAAAAATTACAATCTGTTAAAGGCGAATGATGTTTCGGCTTCCCCGCTGAATTTAATTAGACACATAAACATAAATTGCGGTTAGCGTTTCGGCGCCTTATCTTAATTCATAATTCATTGAATGATCGCGTTCGCTTATTTAAAACGGGCAAAAAATCTAGACGAATTAATTTCACTAGTGAAAGCTGAATCCATGGCAATGGATCGTCGAGCCACTTTTTGTCGTCTATATAGTGCGATAACATAATGTTATGACATTCGTATTACGTTTTGAATAAGGCAATTTCTTTGATGTTGATTTGATGAAATTATTAGATTCGCATTCGATCGTTTTGTCGGTTTTCCTCTTTTCATTGCAAACGATATCAGAAAGCTATTCATATCACCCCACTATATCAGTAACGATTCAATGTCCCCTACGTAATCCAGATTGCGTAAGTATATTTTTGTTAAAGTACCTACTTATTCAATCTTTTGGAACCAAAGAAGCAATATTTAACGGAGACATTTTTGTGCACAGCAATTTTTTTGCCTAATTTCTGCTTTTTTTCTGCCAAATTTACCGTGAAGATGACAAAACTCAGAAGGCGGAATATTTTGCGTCAGACTTAACGATCCGGGGTCCTTGTCCTACCAGGGTTATGCTAAATTAGTAAAAACATCTCAATCTAAAACACACCACAATCTAAAACTGGATAAGATCAAAAGTCAGAATCAAAAGTTTTGCCAAACGTTCGCAATTATTGCTATTGAATAGAGTTCAAATTAATGTTATGCGGTAGGCTGTACGCCTACATTGTGTTTGAAACCGGTCTACGAGAGGACATCAACACCGTAATATGTTACTATGTTATCGCGATCTTGTACTAGAAGTCGTAGCTCTATCTCGTGTATTCGTAGATTTGTTACCATCTGGTTGTACAACTCTGTCTTCTCTTTAACATTTACCTGAAACAAACAAAAAATCTATTAAGAATATTTATTCAGTCAGACAAACACCAAATTGAATTCCGCTGAGTGTAAAGACCTTGAAACGGAAGCGCTCATCCCCGCTTCCACAGACAACAGAACTCCATTACCAAACAAAATAAGACAGATTGAAACATAAATTGATATCGAATAAGTGGTGCTGGCAACCAGTGGAACACGTACTAAACAGAACACAAACAGAACCCACTATTTCGGCAGCTTACCAACGTTTTAAGCTCAAGAGTGGAGCAAACAACGGAGATCGCACCCTCCACGTGTACAAGTACATGTTAGATATTTGTACGATATAGTAATCCTATTGATTTTGTTGTAGATAACACTTGTATCAGTTGAAGCCAATACCGAACATTCCACTTTAATTGTTCAGCAAATATGAACAACACTATCTAAGAATTTGTAAATGAGATGAAGAGCGATCAAGACACTACACAAAACATAAAACCACTTTGAAACTATAAACAGTGCTGATTCAGAGAACTCAACATAAAACGCGATCAATTTACAAAGAAACTAGAGACGAGTAATTTTAAATACATTTAAAAAAGGTATATCAAACGGCAACATTATCTACAGAGACGAAGCGCTTTCGTCTGGAGGCGGCCAAGAGAAGCTATTGTCTCCGCAAAATCGCAGGAATACTCAACGAAATAAGGACGAGCGTCTTGCGTTTCGAAAATTCTCGTAAATTAAGAACCGGGCACACAAGTTTCGTCTGGATCTGAAGTTACTTGCATTAATGGCCTACATGGAGTAGTTCCATCGTATTACCACAAATTAGCATCCAATGATGAAATCAAAAATAACTAAGGAATCTAGTATATTGTGTGAATAATAGATTATTGGTTGCCTGTTGTTTGTTAGACCATAATTACGTAATTAGTTCATTAGCTAATGGCATCAAAGATATAAACCTATGCGAGACAATATAATCCAAATAAACTTTAGAATGTCAAAAAACTTCGTGCGTATGAACGCAGCTTTACCCATCTAGAACATCCATTAGTAAATTACTATTCTTCGAGTTTTACATAATTCTAACAATATGTCCGGATATAAAACGGAACGATATTTCATCTTCCACTTTTCTTAAGTTATGATAATGGAGACGGACTCGCGATAAGCATAAATCTACTTTTTTGAGATGATTCGCCGAGGAGGTTTGGCGTCACTAGTTATTATACGATCACCAGTGATTTTTATACGATGTGTAATATGTATGACGAGTCGTTCACCTCTCGAATACGAATCTTACGACTTCGACTTATCTGTGCTTTGGGAATCTTGATATTCCATTTCTTCTGAAGTTTTGGCATTTTCGTTTTAGTTAGATGTGGCTTGGATGTGGAACATTTTTGTTACAATCCTGCTGGGTTTAGATGTTGAAGAGCGTTGTTTCGCCTAAATATAATCAAAGTTTTATGAGAATTCTGAATTTTAATGTTCTTTAGTCTTCAGAAAGTCTAGCTAAGCTACGCGAGTTTACGCTTAATTTAAGTGTTAGTCTCTGAATAATAGCCTTCTCTGCCTAGCTCTGCCTTCCTTTTCAGGCCCATAAGGGATGAGATGGAGGACTATTAAACGAGATAAATTCAAAGCATCTCGTAAAAATTAGTATTGACAGGGCTTGGAGCTAGCCCGGTGTAAATAGATTGCGTCGCACCCGGGAGACGGTACAACAATCTCCTCAAATCGTTGTTGAAAATTCAATGACATTCGCCCGAGGCGAACGCTCGAGATATCTTTTTACGAGTCACAAAAAAATGGCAGAAACTTTTTATCGGATCCAATTCTGTTCAGTAACTATGTCGGGTGGATTCGTGATAAGCTTTTTATAACAAGGGTGGGTATCGCTACGCTACTGTTGGGCCCTCGAACGCCTGCGTCGGTTGCCCTCGAGCGCCGGAGCCGGCCGCCACCGTCGCCATGCCAATCACACGGGACACGATGCCCGATGCTTTCGCTAGATAAAATCTGGACAAAAAGACGACATTTACAATTCCATTTCCAGTCCACATAGTATGAAATGTGCTATTCGGTCCGTAGAGGCAATCACCGGTACGAGTAGCCCGGGATATCTTGTCGGAGTAAAAGTCTATATATCACAACGAATTCCATCAGGTCTGTATAATATGAAACCTATAAATACGTCAGTCAATAGGGAACGTCGCCCCGGTCTCCCGTATTTTATTTGTGAAAGCTATAATATTGCGCGTACTATATTCTCTCAGTAAATTTTGAACCAGACTCGGACGCACAAATATTATTTCACCTATATTGGAAAACGGATGTAGAATTTAAATAATGCTGGAGATCAAATAAAAGTTAACTTTATTTTTTAGATGCTCTTAGGCTCGCCATGTAATCAAGCCAGTTTAAGTGCCATAAAATCGTGTGGCCGATGATTGCGAGTGGTCGTAAAAACTTCTCGACTTTTTAAAGTATTGACGTATCTTACCGAGGCGTGAAGGACTGTAAGACCTCGGCAAAATTAAATGTGGGCCCGGAGGTGAATGACAAATGAGGTTGATGTTTTATGTACAATCAGCTCCGGGATTATACCAAGGTGAAAACCACAGGGTATTATCAACTTTACGCGACTTAGTTATAAAGATTACAATAGGTTGCGCCGTTGATGTGCAGAACCTAAGCTCATAGAGCCCGCAACACCTTAAAACCGGCGAAGAAAAAATATTATGCAAATTGAGATTTATACGACCGAAGGGTGGATTCGGAAACTGAAATATGAAAGACTTGTATAAATAAACAGTGTCTTGCAAAATACACCGCGATATTAAAGGAGATATGAAAGTGGGTAGATTGGGCGATACCCGAACAAAATGTTGTTCTAGAACTGTTGACAATGTATATAATCGAAAGTTCCGAATAAACATAATTTTTATAGATAAACTAGCTTCTGCCCGCGGCTTCGCACGCATAGTACATACATAAAAAGTAGGCTATGTCCGTTCCTAAATACAATCTATATCCAAAACCAAATTTGATGATGCCAAAAAAAAAGTTCTGTTGATCCGATCACTACCAAACTTCACAGGATCACCCGCTAGGCCAATCTGAAGATTTCCTAAAAAATTCATCAAAATCGGTCCAGCCGTTTCGGAGTCTATAGGGAACAATACACACAAAATATAGATTTTGAGAATTCATAGGTATGTGGGTAAAACACTTTTTAGAAATGTAAGATACTTACTTTAGAAATATGTATACTTATTATATATTTGAATTTCTTATACTTATATAAGTACTTAGCTGAATCCTACTAATATTATAAATGCGAAAGTTTTTGTGGATGTCTGTATGCGGCTCAATGACGCTGCAATGGCTGAACGAATTAAGGTATAACTTGGTATAGATGTAGCCAACAGACTACATAACAATCTGAAATAAGAACCATACGAAACCGCGGGCAGAAGCTAGTTTTACATAAAACTACTAGCAATTTGAGTAAAATATAGCAGATCGATAAACTTCAAACTACGCTGCGGCTCGGCACGGGGGCACGAAAGTATTTACAGACGGCTTAATAAGAAACGTGTAATTATCCGTAAATCCGCCTCAGCAGGACCCATATCCGTAAAGGACTTGAGCAAACTCTCTTCGGGTTCCGTCGGTAATAACTTTTTGCCCAACTCAACAGAGTAAACCGAGTTTAGGCGTAAGCCATCTATAAAAATAAAGCGACTTTTGAGGCATCCAGAGGGATGAATAATGTTTTAACCCTAAATAAAGTCACAGGCTTGGGTGGTTTATGAAATTGTAAAAATAATAAGCAATGTAACTTTGGGGATTCGGTGTTTGTGGAGTTTAGTATTGAGAGAGTTATGCTGTGACTATTGCAATCTTCTCATTTTCTTTAACCTTTGACATTACATAATTATTAGATTGTTTTAAAAGTTGCCGCGTGTTGTCTTCCTTTGATATTTTTATTCACTGACTTCACTTAGTTGAACACATAAATGTTTAATATTTAGCAGTTTTTTATGATATCTAATTCAGTCGGGTTATTGCAATTTTACCCGACGTTGTTGACCGCAATTCACGACTCTAAAATCTTCTACATTATTTTGATCGTTGTAGCAGTTTAACTATAACCTTTATTTTCATAGCGAGCAAGCTATTAACACAGTGTAATGTTAGACTGTGCCATTAGTTTAGGCGGCGATGCGGTGCGAGCTCACTATATTTGCGGGTAGCCAGAGAACCGGCAAGCGGAAGGGCTGAATTTGCGTTCGGCGTGCACTCCTTTCGTGGGTTTGTGTGCGGAATATGTGCGGAGTGCGAACAGTGACCCAAATACGTTGGATTGAATGGGTTAGACGTTTTCGTACGTGATGGATTGGAGAATGCTCAATTCAGTAAGAATTCTCTTAGCCGCATCCCTCCCTATCCAAATAGTTCTTGACGAGATGAGACGTGTCGCGTGACACGTGTCTCCTAGCCAAGGGTGTGCAACAAATGAATAATGAAGTACTCTTTATTTGCGAGTACTCAGATATTAATATTGATGTAAGGATACGGTAGAGACTGAACAAAAATATTCAATGGAAAAACCATGTACAGAAAAAAAAATTATGACCCCAAATTCTCAAATTCTACTGAACTAACTAATGCAGTCATTGATTAGTGCTTCAAGAAAACTGACATCCTTACGATATCTTCATCCTAAACATGAAATCTAAGGAGATGTCTATTAAGCCTCGGGATTACAGTCACGATTTTTTTTAAATAAAACTGGTGTATTGAAGAGCTTCTGTTTCTTCTTATCGTGCCACTAGGTCTTTCATAACAGTACGGTGAATGAATTAAATTGAGCTTCAGAGGCTCCTTTTCATTTCTATTGAAAATCTCATTGAAGGACAATCAACGAAGACCATCGTAAGTCCTAAAAACATACGCCAGAGAAGTATCGAAAACAAACGCCCTGCGTTTGTTGAAAACTTTGTATTAACAAGGGCGTGAGTGTTCCTCTCGTGTTCCTCTATATTATTTTCACTCCCAACTCCAATCCTCTTCAATATACCAGAGCAGGCAATATACTAGTTACAGAGTAATCGTCGGAACAGCGTCCGTCTGCTAGGCGTAAATAAGTTAGGTCGAGATTAAAGTGTCGAAAAGCGTGCGGTGCAGGTGTGAGTAATTGGGATGCACTCGGTTATGACAGCCGTCGGGTCGGTGTGGTGTAGCTGAGCTTGCAGATTCGACCGGACAGCCAGACCAGTAAACCTTATTCAAGTGCAGGTTTTTGAAGTGAAAACTTCTTATGTTGAGCACTTTTTGGGTGAACAAAAATCATGGCACTCGCGTCGTCGTCACCGAATGCTTCCCATGAGTTACAATATAACAATAAAAAATTATTATTTTCGAGGTATTTTTGGTTTATAAAGAAGTGTTTTTGATCAGGGATTACAGTTTAAATTGGTCATTAACACTTCTTTACAAACCAAGATTGAATTATTTGAATTATTCAAAAATAATTATCTAATAGCTTGATGATAAAATTCACACGTTACTTAGTTTTCACTTCTATCGGTAGTCCCCAAAGACTGCCCCGCGTATTTACAACAGCTTTGGATTGTGTCAATTCAATTTTTTTTTTATTTTAAGTCCACAGTCTTGCACGAGTGGTATGTAGATGAAAAGAAGCCGATGTTATTCCAGGCTCAAATCATCAAATTTGAATCTAATATTAATATTAGAAAGAAATAGGCTGAACATGTAAACCCTTTTGGAATAACAAATACCAAATAATCTTATTGAGAGCCTCTTAGTTAATATTTTCTGATAGTAATGCATAGAGAAGTAACCTAACTTACTACAGATACTAGATCCATTTCGGCAAAGGCATTTCCAATTACCCCTCCAAACGTAGAACCACCATTAAATAAATCCAATATAAATCTCACGAACAACGCGTCATTTACATTGTCGTGCATAAACGCGAGGCATGTCACTTGACACGTCAGCTGTCACTAATATTGTACCCTAGATTGTACCGCAATGCACTTTACATTTGCATAGTCTGTATTTTATAATATAACAAGTGCCACGAACTAACTGACGTCTGGACAACCAACGTACCTATAGTAAGTTTTTAGACTAGCGATAATAATGCTGAAGTTGACTTTAGTGTAAACAAGGCAAGTTCTCTAAGATTTCCAACAACCAGCAAGAACTTGCTCGAAATTTCAGGAAGAACTTAATATAAACTAGCTTACATGTTAGGTGAATGAACGGAAAGATTTATATCTCTATGGTGGCCTGTATAACATCTTTCCGTGCCTATTCTTTACCTAGATTTGTAATTCATCTTCATAGTTCTATCCATATTATATCGCTAAATCATCGTTCTATTCATTTGGACGATCTCTGAGACGCAGAAAGTTGCGGGTTCGATACGCGCTGCGGGACAAATATTTGTATGACCTGCAAATATTTGTCTCGGATCATGTGGTATCAGTCATGTGGTTCCCATAACACAAGCTCTGCTTTCTTTAGGGCTAGATGATTCTGTGTGATATGGTCTAGCATTATTATATCCCAAGCGGAGTCGGCACAACACACGATACATCTACAATTTATCGGGACTCTCTTAAAGTCTACCTTGTCATTTGAGGTCTACTTCATCTCAGCATGCAATTTGCAGTCCAGTCGCTGACTGATCCTTCATACGTGTAAATTGTTTACCGATATCGGAGCGGGTGGCGACTAGCAACGAATCGTTCAAACACGCTCAAGGGCCTCGAGGGTTACCGTACATGCGCATACATATTCACGGTTCAATAGAGTTTTTATACTAACTCTATGTCGCGGTAGGTTGTAGCTGGCAATATGGAAATACTGGTCGAATTATTTTAGTTTAACCAACACGATGAGTCATGATGATCAATCTCCATTGAAACTATATTATACTAGTTATGTAACCCGACTTCTAGACCTAGACGTTCTTGGTATTATTTTACTCTTTAAAAAATATAGATGCTGGCAATACCTTGAAAACAAGAAGAAGACTGAACAAAGAAAAGAGTGAAGTTTGCGAAAGATATGTGAATTTATTATGAGAAAGAGTGGAATTGTTAACAATCACATACTATATACATACTAATATATCAGTGGACTATGAAAAAGTATCAAAGGTCTTGAATCCAGGCCAGAAAAAATAACCGTGTCACTATTTTTTATAATTAATCACAGATGAGTTGGTAACGACTATGAATAGAATTCTAAATTTGAAATCGTTTGAATAGCTACACTTTTCTAAGCCTTACGTGACCTTACTGTGCAACATACGAATTAAAGTAGGTTGTATATCCACTCAGCTCGAACCAACCTTTGTTTGTATGAAGAGGAATTAATTAACAAATGAATAGGTTCTGCTTGTGGTTCTCAATAGAGTTGATTTGATGATAACGTTTGATTCAACTGATTCAATGGAAGTTAGATGTACAAGTACAGAGGCGTTTTAAAGCAGCATTGAATATGTTTGATTAGTGTTTTGAGAAAAATCAGAAAGCGAAATGATGAAAACCTAATTCACTCACAAACCGTACAGTTTATTAAATAATCTAAGAACCGTGACGAAACGAAACGCTTTACGGCGAGATTTAGAAACAAACATAAAAACATCGATTTTATTTTACAAACAATTTGCGAGATCATATATGATGACAGAAATATTATATGCGGTAACCACTAAAAATATTAATACAAGACTTGCATATTGATAAGCGAGTTAAACGAAACGTTATAAGTTATTCCCGAGCAAGCGAATATTACGTAAAATGAGGGTAGCTGGCGGAGCTGACGCTACGTTAAATATTGCTTCGCGATTCAATTTGTGGCCGCGCACGTCTGGAACGGACGTTGGATTACAAACTATTTACATAGAAACTCTTCTCGCTACCTTAATGTACACCTTCATGATATGCGTTATAAAGAATCTTAAGTATGTATTTATATTTACAAATATAAATGTATTCTATAAATCATCTGGTCACCATAATACAAGCAATTCTTAGTTTGGGGCTAGATGGTGATGTGCATATTGTATTAATATTTATTAATTTATGTATTTTTTTACAATACCATCCACTAAGATCTGAGGTGTCTACTAAGCCTGATTACACTCATGAGTAAATAAATGAAAAAATAATGCTTGTCATTTCACACAGCATCATCTAGCCTCAAAATAAGCAGAGCTTGTGTTATGGGAACCATGTGACTATCAGTCACACTACTACTACTTATATACTTTTTTGTAAATTCTTACATATTATAAATAGAACAAACAATCGGACCCTAGACAAATATTAGCAGATCAAAACAACATTTGCGGGAATCGCAACCTTCTACATCTCAGGTGGGCCTTCGCCTACTGTGCCACGGAGGTCGTCTATGTATGTTTTGTTTGTAACTTGCAAACACTGTTTGTAATTGATCATCGTAAATTAATTAACACTTGCAATATCAGAGCGGCCAATCAGAGACAGTTATTTTATCTTATTAGGTTACTAAACTTACTTGAGTGCCCTGCAAACCTAAACACAGAATACTAATATTATGAAAGAGAAAAGTTCGTGTAGATGTTTGGATGTATGCTTGTGACTAAATAACACTGCAACAAATTGAAATGACATGTTGTACTGATATTTAACATTTACAATTATTTGACGACCTCTGTGACGCAGAGCCAAAGCCCCTCTGAGCTGCAGAAGGTTGCGGGATAGATTCCCGCCGCGAGACATAGTTTGTATGATCTGCAAGTATTTGTCTTGCGTCTGGGTGTTTCTATTTTTTTTAAATTAACCCATACTTTCCCACTGCTGGGCTAAGGTCTACCCCAATGTATTCCATTTCTCCCTGTCCCCCGTCACTTTCCACCAGCCTTTCTCGAAGGCATCGAGATCGTCACGCCAGCGTTTCTTCCTGCCTGCTTGATAGGAGACGTAGCTGCCCCGGCTACGTCGCCCATCTGCAGTCACCTATTGTGTGGCGACCAATATTACAAATTTAATATTATTTAATAAGTATGTTTAAAAAAAAAGCATGTGTGCCAATGGTACCCATAACATCTGTTTACTTTGGGCCTAGATGATGCTGTGTGAAATGTCCGGCATTTATTTTTATTTATTTCTATGTGATAAGATATACCCATCTTTTAAATCACGTAGATAAAATAAATAACATTGATGTATCTCGGTAAATATTGCAGTAATGCAACGCGAGCAAGAGGCACTGTACCGGGGATACCGTAGATATTTTATTTAGAGGCGATATGGAGGTTTCTAGAAGTCTACAGGATAGATTCATTTCCTCTCAAGCTGCTCAAGTGTTGGTCGATAACTTGCATATTATATTGACGATTGACGATTTCTTCTCAGTAATATTCTATTTACTACAGCTTGTATAAATAACTGATTATTTCTTGTGCTCTATCATTTCATATTAATTTCTCTAGTGGCTTTTAGGTATGTTCTAACCTTTTTCATTCTTATCTCAATTAATAAATAGGGCATCGGATTTCAACGCATGATATCAATGCATTAGCATTCGCTATTGGCCAGTTAGCTCAGTTGGTAGTAGCTCTGCCTTCTGCGCTGTAGGTTGAGGGTTCGATTCCCTCTCATGATAAACGTTTGTGTGAAGAACATAGGTGTTTGTTTGTTTTGTGGTTATTTAAAAATATATAAGTACTTCTTCTTCTTCTTATCGTGTCACTAGTTATTTCTTACCAGTGTGGTGAATGGATCAAAGTGCGCCTCAAAAGCCTTATATACATTAGTACTAGCTGGTGCCCGCGAATTCGTCTGCGCAGGATTAGTACTTCGTGTAATTCTGATTTTTTCCTACTTACTTGACAGTTATCTTTATATTTTGGACAATTCACACAATATCTTTATAAATTATAGCCTATGTGTTATTCTGATGTGTTAGCGATATTATTGTAAAGTTTCATTAAAATTTTTTGCATGAAAGAGTAACAAACATACATACAAACATTCGTGTTTATAATATTAGTAAGTAAGGATGGTTGAACATCCAACCGGTAGGTTGGCAGAAGGCAAAGCGACTACCAACTGAGCTAACCGGCGAGTCAAAGATATTACTGTCGTTACTACCTATACGTAATAACCCTGTCGGTCCATAAGTGCGAGGACGCGGATACCATTACCTCTGTAACAGAGCTACTAATCTACTATTAACCTTTGAGAGATAATGTAGTGTTATTTGTCTTTGTACTATTTACCTTTGATAGCAGGTCTAACAGGCTTTGTCTAGCTAGATAATGCAAAGGCTAGAGGGATAATGTACTTAATACCTTATCGTAAGGTTTGCAATGGAGGTAGAACTTTTCAACAAAACTGTTTGTGAATATTACAGTAGGTACTTAACTTATCAAAAGCAGTTGTTCAAACGTTGTTCGTTCTCAACATTTGTAGGTTATGAAAATGCAAGGGCTGTTTAAAAATTACGGTAAACGCTTTGGTTATTTTTCAGTTCAGTGACGACAACTGTGACGAATAAGGTCGCGGGTTTGATTCCCGCAGCGGGACATATGTTTGTATGATCTGCAAATATTTGTATAATATGGAAGTAATTGGAAGTAAATGGAATTAAATACGCATTTGGTCTAAGGATGCGAGCGTTGTTAACTGTAACAAAAAAGTATATAAGTAGTATGTATATCAATCATGTGGTACCCATAACACAAGCTCTGCTTACTTTGGGGCTAGATGGTGCTGTGTGAAACGTCGGGCATTATTATAATTATTATTAGTTTTAATGATAGCAGGTTAAAATTATTATTCAAATGATACTTTTAACGGTGATTAAAAAATTTTAAAAATACATGTATCTCATAATTTGCTAACGTGGCGTTAAAGTGTGGGCTGTTATTGGCATATTGGAATGCCAGCAGTTTTAAACACATAATGTAATTCATATTGTTTAATGGTATGCAGGTATTTATCGCTGGCCGTCCACCACGATTGTTGCAAAACTGAACGGTCGGGAATCAATAAAAAGATAAAACGCGATATATACCCGATAACGACATAAAACATATAAATTCACGTGATTTTATAAAATAAATAAATAATGCCGGACATGTCACACAGCATCATCTGGCCCCAAAGTAAGCTAAGCTTGTGTTAGGGGTAGGTACCACACACGACTGTTAAACTACTTAGTAGCTGGATGACCGATCTTTGCTCTGTATAAAACTCGGATAAAACAACGTTTTCTAAAAATTAACCCAAGCTAGATCGATTTATCGCCCCCGAAAAACCCCCTGCATACTAAATTTCATGAAAATCGTTGGAGCCGAGATTCAGATTCTATATAAATTACAAGTTTTTCTCGTTTAGAGGTATTAGATATATTAGATGGATAGATAGATATACTTTTATTTTGTAAATATATACATAATATATATAGAAATATATAGCTATTATAGATAAACCCTTATCCGTTAAAAAATACGATATAATGTGTGTTAGTGTGTTGTATAACGAAGCACAGTAAGTTCAAAGTCCCAAAATTCAATTAGGTCGAAGACAACGATCGAAGTCGTAAAAGCTAAAGAGATTTACATATAAAGGAGAGGATGAGTAAGTCTTGAGGAGTGAGGACAATTTCAAACCAGACGAAACACACGTCGAAGCTAAGTAATTTACTGTACGGTTACCTTACTTGTGCAGTGACTTTAGACAAATGCTCAGCCGAGCGCAAGCGGATGAAAAACCTTTGAAAGCGTTGGATGAATCTGCTCCAATACGTCGCACGTAACCAAATTTGCAAGGATCATACAAAAAGCATTAGGACTAGACGAGTCAGGGTTTGGATAAACCGGCACCATTCATCAAGCACGTAATAGTCAAATGCAAAATGAAGTTTTTTAAACTTAAGCGATCAGAACACATTATTATAAATACAAAATGGTCTTTGTGATTTTATTAAGGTAAATAATATAATAAAAATATATTTTTTAATTAAGATTCCTTCCTTTCTTGTGTGTAATATTTAATATTACACACAAGGAAGGTTTGTCATCTTAACCTGTAAAATCTTGACAATGACTCCACAGTCTATTATCTACTTCCAAATAGACGTGAGGGATTTCTGCATCGGTTTTTTACAAAATATGGGGAAAACAAACTTGTTATCAATAATTGTATTCGCACAAATGTATATTTTGTGCAATTTTATATTATCTATTAATTTCGATATTTGTGCTTTAAGATTATCGTTTTATTTATTGGGAGCATGTGTTTTTGTTTTCACTTTGCTTTGTCTTGCACTACCTGTTAACTAAAGAAAACTGTAATTTGGTGAAATATGATTAACAGGCCTTTTTTAGGGTTCTGAATACCAACAAGGAACTCTTTTAATTTCGCCATGTGTCTGTCTTTTTGTCTGCCCGAGCTCTTGCTCGCTTGTTTTATTGAAATCTTGCACAGTTATACTTATTAGTGGCCCCTACAAAGTAGAAATAAAAACTTTTAAGCCCTTGCTCTAAGCAAGGCTTGCTTAGGCAGAAACATATTATTTTGATCCGCATGAGACAGTGTTCGACAACTATATAGTTTTTGCACAACGCTAACGCTTGCATGGTTGCTTGTCTACGATCCAACCTTTGGAGATTTCAGCCGCTGATCGTAAATCAGTCGTCGCAACCGAGAGGTATTAATGTCTGCAGCCACTCGGCTACCGAAGAAATAGTAGTCAATGTCTACCTGACTTACCATTAAAACTACGTGTACAAAGTAAAAAGCATGTACGTCTGGTATTGCAGCGCTCTCAAACGAAGGAATTAAAACATCGAAACCACACTTTAGAACCATTTTATTCGAAAATTGACATCGGTTAATACTCTTACTTCTTTAAGCAGCGATGGGTATGTGTGAAATATAGACATAACCTACTATGTTTGAACGTGCCTCTGACTATCCCTTAAACATGCTCTAAATATCTGAATAACTATTACAAGGTAAACACTTATCATAAGGGCCGTATGCATGTTTACAAGCACGTTTGTATTATATAAAAAAACGTAATAATAATAATAATGATGATTCAAAAGCCGGCGAAAAACGTAAATTTCTCGCTTTGCGAGAGATAACAAAAGAAAAGCATAATAGTAATAAAATAATGCCGGATACTTCACACAGCATCATCCAGCCACAAAATAAGCAGAGCTTGTGTTATGACTGATATACTACTTATACACTTTTTTTGTAAATATGTACATACATATTAAACATAGAAACACCCAGACCCATGATAAATACATGCAGATCATACAAACATTTGTCCCGCGGCAGGGATCGAACCCGCAACTTTATGCGTCTCAGCCGGACCTTGGCCCACTGCGTCACATAGAAGGTCGTCATTATGTGTCCTTGTGACACATCCTTGTGTCTTTGAATGAATTATTTTGATAAATAATATACTTGTCAAATTAAACAAGGCTCTATTTAGGCCACACTAATTACTTAATGTCACTTTGACATTAAATAAACCCGTGAACTTAGATAATTATTTTTCATTCTTATTCCATAACATTGTACCTTGGTTATTTTCCTGCAATGTTTAGACAGGATAAAACAATTCCTGCACAATATATTTTTGTTTATCCGAAACTCGGACCCATTCGGCCCAAATCCGCGTAAAGCCAACTAAACTATACACAGACGCAAGTATTTGATTGATTCCTGGACCGTAACTACAGGGTGCTCCAAACCATGATGACTAAAATAATAATTAAACGGCCTGTCAGCTCAGTTGGTAGTAGCTCTGCCTTCTCCGCTGTAGGTTGAGGGTTCGATTCTTTACCAGTGCAAACATTTGTGTGATGAACATAGGTGTTTGTTATGTGTCTGGTATACATATCATAAATATGTATATAAAAAAGATGTTAGTATTCTATAAGTCATCTGGTCACCATAATACAAGCTATGCTTTGCGGGGTCAGGTGGTGTCGTGTGCAATGTCCACTTTAATCCTTTCATCACACTGGTTTGAAATAACTAGTGACACGAAAAGAAGAAGAAGACCAAACAAACAGAAAGAGTTACTTTCTAATTAGTATTGTAGTATGAATAAATATAGTATGCATTTGGCATGTTCAGATACTCGAGTTCGAGGAATTACAATTTTTGTTTTTCAACGTCACTTTTTAGACCCTCCTGTATAGTTTATTCTGCTTCAACCCTGGAGGGTACAGTTTAACTAGTATATTGGCTTAAAGCCTTGGACCAGCAAGAACTGGACGCATTTAGTGTAGGGGACTTTTTCTTCTTCCTGTATGATCAATATGGGCATATTATATTATATTGAGACACAGACTACAACTATATCAAGTTCCATCCAAAACCGTTCTTAGAAAATCATAATTATATCATATTATGATTTATGATATATTATTATTTTTTAAGATATATATATATATATATATATATATATATATATATATATGTGGCTTGTATATTGTAAATACTTATTTAAGCCGGGGTTTATCGAGTCCGGCAGCTGCTGTTGTGTGTCAAATAATTATGAAATTATGCATAGAACTTCAGCACGTAATGTTTTGGGAATAAGTTTTACGTACTTCAGCCGACTAATCTGCGCGCGATTAGAACGGGATGGATCTTTGTCAAAGTTAATCGTAAGTGCAAGTTCTAGCAAAGTACAGTTAGCAAAGAATTTCTGAAATATAATGACCTTATTCTGAGGGTGTCATCATCATTACATAGTATAAAACAAAGTCGCCTCCCGCTGTCTGTCTGTCCCGATGTATGCTAAGATCTTCAAAACTATGCAACGGATTTTGATGCAGTTTAGATTAGATAGAGTAATTCAAGAGGAAGGTTTATAAGTATGAAACATGCTTGTAGAGAAACACTGATAATTTTAGAGCTTTCTAATGTGGTGTCGTAAATAAACACATTTTTTGCGCTTACATTGCAAACGCTGGCTGAACCCTACGAGATCAAAATAATCAAAAGATCAAAATAATGTACTACAGTATTGTACACTTTAAAAAGGTCTACACACAAGTCCGCAATGGTATATGTCTATCTCTTAGTCTATGTTATTCTCTTAGATAACGTTGTATATAAAGACATTCTGTAGTATAATTAGTATCAGCATTGCATCCGTGTGAAGCCGGGGCGGGTCGCTAGTTTTCAATACGTTAGAATACTTCGTTCTTGTTCGAAAAATGTTTCAATTGCCAGAATTATTTTACATATTTACGAAAAATATACGTGTATATATAAGTCATATGGTTCACATAACACAATCTAACTTTGGGGCTAGATGCTGTGTGAAATATCCAGTATAATTTATTTTTCTGATCGCGCGTGGATTTATACAGACTGTTCAAACTATTATAGAATCTGTGGCTTCTTGTTATATTTATTTAAACCGGGGTTTATCGAGTCTGGCGGCCGCTGTTGTGCGTACGGACGGACGAACTGACGGATATTAGTTTTATTTGAATTCTGTGTTCCGCTTTACGAGTTCGAGTGGACTAGTTGGGGCGTTATGTAATAGTATGAATGCTGGTCGTAGACTGGTTACTGGTAGAGCGAAATTGAGCATTTTTTTGGTTTAAGGCCCGTAGTTTAGAACAAAACTCTTCGAGGTCTGGAAAACAAAATGAAAAAAATGGTATAAATGCTGCCCGTAGACTGGTTATTGGTAGAGATAAATTGAGCATTTTTATGGTTTAAGGCCCGTATTACAGAATAAAATATCTAGGGCTGGAAAACTGGCAGATTTTTCAAAAAATCTATAGTTTATTTTCGATACGTTTTGTTTTGGGATATATGTAACCAACCAACCAACGCTTCCAATGATATACGGACCTACATGGTCTAGGCAACGTATTCTATAATAATAATCCCGGACATTTCACACAGCATCATCTGGCTCCAAAGTAAGCAGTGCTTATGTTATGGGTACCAGATGACTGATATACTTACTACTTATATACTTTTTTTTCATATTAAACATAGAAACACCCAGACCCGAGAGAAATTCTTGCAGATCATACAAATATTTGTCCCGCGGTGGAAATCGAACCTTCTGCGTCTCAGTCGGACCTTTGCCCCACAGAGGTCGTCAAATTCTATCAGTCTATGCTGAAGTGGGACCACTTCAGCATAGACTGATAGAATTTGACTGATAGATTTGAATTTGCAGGGTTATTACGTAAAAGTAGCAATAACTCAAAAAACTACGAAATATCAGGTCGTGCCCAGGTCATTCAGTAGAATTTTTCAGGTAAATATCTTTGACAATGCGGGTGTAACCCGTTATTCCCATTAGGTATTTCTATTGATAGAAATACTGGTCTGATTGTCCCACTATTTCCATTGCTGGCGGTGGCGACAAAAACAACACTGCATTACCTCTTATGACGGCGTGCACATTTCAGTGTGACCACTCCAAGAAAAAAAAATTTCAGCTGTCCGGTCAACCGAACCATGGAAAATAGTAACTATATTCTCCTGGCGCTTCGACGGCCGCTGCCGCGGCACGCTCGCTTTGCTCGCTCGCCTTGCGCGTTGTTTTCTATACTCTAACATAACCTAATAAACTCGTTTTTTTTGCCGCAATAGAAATAATGGGATATAATTTAAAATAATTTGTAAAAAACGGTAGTCCCACTTTTTCCATTTTGTATTTCTATAGAAATAGTGGGCTACACCCGACAATTCTTGGTAGAATACTGATTATGTAACAGCAACGCGAGAGCAATATCTACAAAACCGGTCTCAAGTCGTCAAATACTCTTATTACAAAAGCCAGCCGCTGCCTGTTACTCGCTTGTCAACCACATCTTAAAATACGCTTATCAGAGATATTAGCGTAAAAGAAATAAATGTTTATTTGGTACATATACACACACGGAAATTGATTATACAGTAGAGACAAGCAGTTAAGAATAATGAGGTAAGAAGGAAGGTAAATATACAAAAGAATCAATAAACCAAACACAGAGAAATACAGTAAAATATTATAGTACATGTACAGTAACTGTGGTTCAAAAACATTTAGATCTTTCCCTGTGTTTGGTATGTCCAACCAGGTCTAATCTCAGCCTTGATGCTACTCTCCTAAGAAAGTAGCGCAGACTAGACCTTGACCGGCGTGACTTCACGGGCGTAGCGTAGTAAAAAAATAGCAAAGCTTGTCGTAAGTTACGTAATATGGCAGCCAGTCCTAGGAGTAAAATCTTTTCGGATTAATATCGTTGACAATTCTTGGTAGAATACTGATTATGTTTTATGTCTCGAATAAAAAAGTTTCTGAAGGCTATTTTGCTGTAATTAGTAATTAGTCCAAGAATACCTTAATAAACGACTACCCTCTTTCGTATCACGTAATAAGCGAGCGTTAAAGTACTCTCTGCCTTTGTCATTGTAATGTCAAAGAATAAAGATAGCAACGGATTTAAAAAACCCTTTAGTTAATGTGTGATTATAAGATAGATCTCTAGTAAACTTATAATAGGAAGTTTCATAGAGATTCTTTTAGTTATTGAAATGTAGACATATGCATTAAGTATTAAATAATGCTACATTTTTCTTGCACGCATATTAGTCTTAGCACGGTAATACATACTTGTTGTCCCTATAAAGTTAAAAAAAATGATTATATGAGTATAATCTTCATTAAAACACGCTTTAAATGGTTTTTATGTGTGTTTTTATAACCCCCTCATGTGACAAATTATTGGAGACATTTTTTTCTAACAGCTTCACAGTACTATTAGTAGATTGAGTCAGAGTTCATTCATTCTCGGGAATCTGAAGAATGTATTGAGCTGCATCAAAATTGTTTGAGCTAAAGATTCGAAGATTAAGCGTGAACTTACTAAGCTTAGTTTTGGTCTCTGAAACTAAGGAAATCCAAATATACTTTCAATAAAACCACAGAGTTATTTAAAACCGACTTCAAATAACGGAGGAGGTTCTCAATTCGGTTGGATTTGATTGTTACCTCATAGCTCATTTAAGACCCGTTTAAGAAATCGGTTCAGTAGATTGGTTTTTAAATCAAAATAGGTTAAAAATATTGTCGCCAAGTGAACGAAATTTCTTGTTTATTTAAGTCTGTTCCCTTTTATGTTTTTAAAATGTAATTATGAATCATTTTTACAGGCTAAGTCTGTAGAACAGGCTAAGGCTGAATCTAAGTGCCTAAATGTTCTAGATTAATCTATGCAAAGCCTCATTTCTACTGCGGTTTAACTGAAGCAGTTACTCGTATCGTGTTACACAAGTTTGATAAACGCGTTAAGTTGCCAAACCCGTTGGTAATTTAGCATCGACAGTTAATTCCTATCGCGAAGTAACGTGAATTATTGCAATTTGAATCTTACATCCATGACTTAAATACTATCTGTGAAAACTAATTGATGAATATATTTAAGGGATAGTAATAATTGCCATGCTATAACAGCAGTTGCGATTGGTAACCACTTATGTAATTACAACTTCAGAAAGTTATACATGTAAGTTATACTTTTAACCAACATCTTTGGAGGTTAGGAGGAACCGGCTCTTAGATTCACTAGCATGTAAAAAGACGAAAATGGTCTTTGTGATTTTATTGAATAAAAAATGTTTAGAATTCGACTTAAAATTTTAAAATAAATATGGACGCAAACTTAGCATAGCTTGTACTACGACAAGGTGACTATTAAAATACTTATTTATATATTTAGAAGATCACACTTACGATACTTAATTAAAAATATAGTTTTTTAATATATACAAGTTTTATATCAGTCAGCTGGTCGCCATAATACAAGCTATGCTTAGTTTAAAGTTAAATGGCGTTGTGTGCATTGTCCACAAATATTTCTTCTCTTCCAATAATGACATCTGTCTTCAGTGACAATGTAATGTCAAGTGGTTATCTATAAATGAGCTTAACCTGACTGACTTATTCATCATCGCCAAGCCGAAACCGCTGAAGCTAGAAAGCTGCAATTTGGAAGGTAGCTTCCTTTTACAGCAAAACTACCCACTAAGGCGGGATTTTTGGATATTCAACCTCTAAGAGGTGAAAAGGGGAGAAAATGAGTGTATGAAACTTTTAACGCGTGGTGTGATTTGCTTGAAACTTGATATGAACAAATAAAATGCAAAACAAATGGACACCTGTTTCAGTATTTTTCAAAATAACCCTAACAAAGAGATAAACGGGGGTGTCAAAGTTTGTATGGGAACTTTTTAAAGGGTGGTGTGATTTCTTAGAAACCTGATTTGGATACTTAGAATGCAAAATAAATGGACACGTGTTTCAGGATTTTTCAAAAAAACTCTCTAAAACGAGTAAAATGGTGTGTGAATGTTTGTATGGAACATGTATAAAACACACAACACCATTTAAATTGAAACCACCCATTGAAATGGGTGGTTTCAATTTAAATGGTGGGTGAGATTGGTTTTTATCGATAAAATTTGGCAAAGAGATAAATAGCATCCTGGGGAAGTATTTAAGCTACAATTCCTTTCAAAAAAATGCGGACGAAGTCGCGAGCAACAGCTAGTTTGTTATATTATCGTCAGTCGATAGTCATTTGTCTATTCAGATGTGACGATTCAGCCTCGCGGAGATATCATTGTATAATATAATTCTTGTTTATCTTTTCTTGAAGTAATATAGCACTTTTAAATTAATATTTTTTCTGTATATTATTGCATGTTTTATTAAGTAATCTTAAGGAAATTTTAATCAATAAATTGCTAGTTCTTAGCACAAGTGTAGACAATTTAATTATATGTGTTGCAATGTGATTTTGATTTTAATTACATGAAATCCCGTGAAAGTAAGACGGCCACTCTGCGATGATGTATAATAAACAAATGACGATTGACTACGACATTGTGTATTTATATTTACTAGTGATCGCCCATTGGTCGAAATTCGACCATAATTAAATTTAATGTATTGCTTTTTATGCATAATTAAAACAAAATATTAACATTCTGCACTCCTTCTCTATATAAACTATAAGTGTGCGAAATTTCATACTCCGTCCACGCAATTTACGTAAAAACCGGGTACAACGTTTTTGCTTTACGTATTAATACGAGTATATAGATTATTCAAACAACATAAGTTTTGCTATAGCAAAACAATCACTTGACAGTGGCAACATTGACAACAAGATAGATGCCATTATAGGAAGAAAAGTTATGCTGGCAACACTAGTTCCATATGATATGAGTGTCCAACTTACAGTTCTGAATGTTCTTATTCACTGGACTACGAACCTGAAACAAGAATAAAGTTTCATTAGGTATAGGACGACATGTCTGCAGTCTCGAGTCTCTAGTCTCGTGGGACGGAGACGGAGGCTTTGTCTTTCAGCAGGAACTAGACGTACGTACCTAATATATTTCATTTAGGAGTTTCTGAACAAGAAAGAGTGTATGTTTTATTGTATGTCTTGAAGCTTCAGACTTAGTATTTATGGACCGAGCAAAGCGAGTGTCTCCGTTTCAGCTTAGGCAAAATGCTTTAGTATCAAGACGACCTCTGTAGCGCAGTGGGCTTAGGTCCGGCTGAGACGCAGAAGGTTGCGGGTTCGATTCCCGCCGCGGGACGCGGGAAGTATTTGTCTCGGGTCTGGGTGTTTCTATGTATAATATGTATGTGTTTACAAAAAAAAACGTATATAAGTAGTATATCAGTCATGTGGTACCCATAACACAAGCTCTGCTTACTTTTAGACCAGATGATGTTGTGTGAAATGTTCGGGATTATTTATTTATTTATTTATGTCTGTCTGTCCGGCCGGCGTCTGTCCGGATATTCTTCTCTACAGGTCGCATTTCTCAACCGATTCTCGTGAAATTTTGTGAGAAGGTTCTATAACTACTTATATAGATTTTTTTGTCGATTTAGTTTTTGTATTTTTTTTCAAAATGGCGGAGATATGGGGGTTGGAAACGTAAAAAAGTTATATTTCAGTCATTTCGATGAAAGTTCACAGAACCACTAGTAAAATATATTTTTATTTCAAACAACACATTACAAAAGATAACTAGAATAGCCTATAATATACTAACATAATTAATAATTGCCGCAAAATGGACCCTAAATCAGCATTATGTGGTTTGCAGAGTCAATAGACCGCGCTGGTTTTCCGTTAGGACCGATCCTGTTAAATGGACATGAAAACTATATCTAAATTAAAAGAAACAAACAAAGCAGACAACCAAAAGTTTCAAATCAGAAAATACATTAAATTCCAATAGAAATACATGAATAATTAATTATATTACACCATCTAGCCCCAAATTAAGCAAAGCTGTGACATAGAGGCAGAAGGCTGGCAGAACGTACTCTTGCAAAATAGCTAGGTCGGATGCATTTATGTAAGAAACAGCATAGTAAGGGAACATTTTTATTTTCCACGATTTTTTTTAAAGTCTGGATTTTTTTGATATATATCGTCCTTTTTTACGGGTTGGGGTTTGCAGCACTGGGAGCACTGGAATGTATACAATATTTGTTGCTATATTATTAATAAAAAACTTTGAAAACGGCAATACAGTGCCTTGCAATCGTCATGTTGATTTTTTTAATCTGGACTTCGATTGATCAAAATTTTCTGCTTTTATCAGCCCTTACGCCATATTTCTGTAACGTGCGAAAAGAACTATGAAAAATTCAGTGTAACTCCAGTCAACATGTCGGCAGACATAGTCATTCGCAATAATTGCCCTCGCGTTGTTCACAACCTGTGCTGACACCTGCGGGCTCCGGCCCGAAGGAACAATAGCCGGCCACTCGGCACAACGACGACAACCGACGCCAGGATAGTCCCTTGTTTACTCCGTACTAGTGCAGCTCATCCGGCTTTTTAGATACTAACCCGGCTTATTTGATAGTTTAGTTAGCTTGGTTTGGGACTAGATGGTATTGTGTGAGTTATAACATCTTGCTATTTATCGAGTATTTGTAAGACCAACGTCTTACAAATACTCAAAAAATAGCTTATAATAACCAATTTGAATATTTTTTGTTTCTATATATATATAAAAGGCGATGTATGTATGTATGTTCCCTATAGATACCGAAACCATGGACAGATTAAGATGATATTTTTAGGAAATCTTCAGATTGGCCTAGCGGGTGATCCTGTGAAGTTTGGTAGCGATTGGATCAACAGAACTTTTTTTCCATGAATCAAATTTTTCAAATCGAATCAAATTGGTACGGACATAAATTGTATGTTAGGAACGGACATAGGCTACTTTTTATGTATGTACTATGCGTGCAAAGCCACGGGGCAGAGGTTAATATATATGGAAGAGGATTAATTTATAAATACTAAACTAAAGAGTTTTGACATATCGGCTATCCTATATATCATATATTAGTCTTATTAAAAACCAAGTAGTATGAAGCTTACAAAACTATCATGGTTATTCCCATAATTTTACTATAAAACAAAGAAACGGGACAAGAAAAAACGCACAAATCATGGTAAATATCCAATTTATGGTGAAAATTATGGTATGGAGCAGTACTTATATCATAATTTTAAGTGTTATCCAACCTCATTTAAATTCTGCTTGGCAACTGGCAAACAAAACCTTACTTTAATGAGTCTTTACTAAGTACCTACTCCAAAAATTTTACAGTTTTTTTGACAAAGTCCGGCTAATCTTAAGCATATTTTTGTGTGTAGCACATCCCTACCGCCCCTAGGTCCCGACTGCAAGTTCTCGCGTTAAAATATTAAACGCGTCCATTAACGTATTGTAGTTTCGTTGTTATTGTGTGGAACAAAACAACTTGAAAGGATAACTGGGTATTTCCCCAATCTCCTTTATGGTTCAGTGTTTTGTTGGGATTAATCTTATATGTTATCTCGTACGTTTATTATATCGTACGATCTCTAGTATCCATAAATTAGTATATTTCAATAATAGAAATGTATTAATATATCAAATATTTTGAGCCATAAATACACAAGTGATTCAATAATATAAAATACATGTAAAACAAAATCAAAGTCAAAAGATACTTTATTCATAACAATCACAAGGATCATTTTGAAACGTCTTGCATACTAGGTGAATTTACGTGCCAATTCCTCCTTACCCAAGCTCGAGAAGAACAATTGAGCTATCTCATCATCATCATCATCATGTCAGCCTTTAAGAAGTCCACTGCTGAATATAGGCCTCCCCAATGGATTTCCAGGAAGAACGATTTTAATCCACGAACTTCCT
This sequence comes from Lampropteryx suffumata, assembly GCA_948098915.1. Taxonomy (NCBI): domain Eukaryota; kingdom Metazoa; phylum Arthropoda; class Insecta; order Lepidoptera; family Geometridae; genus Lampropteryx; species Lampropteryx suffumata. The sequence continues at coordinate 2,445,407 of OX402557.1, read as the reverse complement.
ACGCTTCGTTTTCCTGTCCTTGGTCGCCATTCGAGAACTTTTACTCCCCAACGCTTAAGTTATCCAGAGACCAATAAAACGATCTATAGATAGCAAAACTGTTCCAGATCACTGGCAGAGCGTACCCAAAACACTGACGGAGTTGCAACGATGGATGTCAATGTTAATTTAAGACGCATAAATAATGATAATAATAATGCCGCACATTTCACACAGCATCATTTTTATTATAAACTAGGTGTACCCGGCATGCGTTGCAATGCCACAAATTTTCTGACCGTTTAAACGTTCCCTGGCCAACGACAAACATTTCAACACCAAAATCAGCTAAATCAGTCCAGCCGTCCTCGAGCTTTAGCGAGACTAACGAACAGCAATTGTTTTTTTTTATATAAATTATCACGACAAGCGACAGATAAATTGTATCTGGAGTTAGGGTATAGATTACTTTTTGTGTAGGTACCGTGAGTGCTAAATATTAATAAACTAGTGGCCGCTCACTGGTCGAAATTCGACCATAATTAATACTTTATTTATAATTATTTATAATACCGGACATTTCACACAGCATCATCTGGACCCAAAGTAAGCAGAGCTTGTGTTATGGGTACTACATGACTGATATACTTTTTTTTTGTAAATACATAATATTATACATAGAAACACCCAGACCCGAGACAAATACTTGCAGATCATACAAACATTTGTCCCGTGGCGGGAATCGAACCCGCAAAAATACATTAATTAATAAATAATTAATATATTTTTCATGCATAATTTATGCATAATTTAAAAAATATTAGCATTATGCACTTCTTCTCTATATAAACTGTAAATATGTCATACTCCTCTGTCCGCGCAATTTTCGTAAAAAGGGTTACAAAGTTTTTGCTTCACGTATTAATTAATATATAGATTATAATAATGTAAGTAATAATTTGTTCAGCTCTTAAAATCCACGAGCCTTACAAAAACACTTCCTACATTTTGCATTGTGAAAACTTTAAAAACTCCCGGTCTTATAAGATCCTTCAATCAATCAAGGATAAAGCCAGGATCAATCAATCAATCGTTTGCTTCCCATCACTTACAGTATCGTTGCCACGGCTTTGGAAATGCCGTTTTGAATCTGATCATCCAAGTATCTTATAATACATAATTTTGTTTTAAAAACTAAAAAGATAACCGACTTTATCTACATAAAAAATATATCATGGATGTATATATTGTACATGTAAATGTATTTTTAGATTTTCGTTGATTTTTATAAATTTCGATAGAATTTAAAGGGACCACCTAGGAAGTATATTTGAAACAAAAATAAAAAAAATTTTCCAAATCGGTTCAGGCGACTGTGAAAAATCGGTATACATACATAAAAAAAAAGATTCCGATGAATTGAGAACCTCGTCCTTTTTTGTAAGTCAGTTAAAAGGTCATTAACGACATATTGACACCAATCAGAAGCCCAATTCCAGTAGAGTTTAGAAATTTGGGAATTTTGGTATAGGGCAACAAATCATTAGTTAATTAATGTAATTATTTGGGAATTAGGGATTTGGGTAGTAAATCTATGTTGATAGACATTCCACACAACGCCATTTAGCCCTAAACAAAGCTTGTGCTGTGGGAAACCGACAACTGATTTATAATACTTTATAACCGACTTCTAAAAAGGAGGAGGTTCTCAATTCGTCGGAACCTTTTTTTTATGTATGTTCATCACAAAAATGTTTGCCCTGGGTGGGAATCGAACTCACAACCAGGCAGAGTTACTACCAACTGAGTTGTGAGGTCAGTTATGTATTTGGTAATTGGGTTACTAATATTTTGTAAATTTACGCAACTATTCGAGAAATACGGATTTGGGTTTCTATGGGAAAGGAAACAATCCGTTCTGATTTTCATAGAGATGTCAGCTGATGGATGGCTACTAACGGATGATTATAATTTACACAAATCGTGCCTTAATCACATAGTTATTAGACCCTTTTAAAGTTTCTGTAACGTTATCGGACTAGCCCGAGAGAATAATAATAATATAATAATCTCGGATATTTCACACATCTGGCCACAAAGTAAGCAGAGCTTGCGTTACGGGCACCACATGACTGGTATACTCCTTATATTTTTTTTGTATATACATATTACACATAGAAACATCCAGAATCACGAGAGGAACTGTACAGCAACCCTTGCGGTCACCCATTCAAATGATGACTGCACTGAACGTTGATATTAGAAAAGACTAAGAACATAATATTTCAAGCTATTCAAAACAGGGGTCGAAGAATAATTGAATTAAATTTATAAGCAAACTAGGGTTGTGTCGGTAGTCTCACCCTCTTGCAACTCTTGCAAGTACATTGTCGTAACGGATCGATGGTAGAATTCATTCAGAAATGGTAGGGGTTGGGGATGATAATTTTCTCATCATCAAGTTGTTAAAGTTCCGACGGAAGATCAGCGTTGCGTTGTATAATTCCGACTATAATGGAACATAATGCTGAGTCGGACACGTATTTGTAACAGCACACTTGGACGATTGCGAGACACTCAATCTTTAGTTTAGTTTAATTTAAGTTGCCTTTTCTGTTTTTCTTTGTTTTTATTTTAATATAAATAAATAAATAATGTCGAACATTTAACACAGCGTCCTCTAGTAAGCTGAGCTTGTGTTATGAGTACCACATAACTGATATACTACACATACATTACACATATAAACACCCAGACCCGAGACAAATACTTGCAGATCATGCAAACATTTTGAGTGTATCTTCATATTGTTTTTTTATGTGTATGTTACAAATAAATGTATTTTCTTTCTTTCTTAAGCTATGACAGAGACTTCAAACTCACTCACTAGAGTTTAATAAAAAAGTAGTAATGTTATTAAAAACTCTCTTCTTATCACTAGTTAATTCGATCCAGTGTGGTGAAAGGAATAAAGTGCACGTCTTAGAACTTTTCTAGGTTCTACAACATGCCGATTTCCTCACCATGTTTTCCGTCACCGTTTGAGAACGCAACAAAACATTATTTATTCAATAAAATCACAAGGACCACTTCGAATCGTCTTCTTACATGCTAGTGAATCTAGGTGCCGGTTCCTCCTAACCCCAGTTCAAGAAGAATCCGGCAAGAAACTTGTCTGGTCTTAACACTTTTTTGTATGATCCTTGACAATTTTGTTACGGATGCCGAGAAGTACTGGTATTAGCGCACATACATTTTTTCGAACAGAAAAATCCATTAATGCACGACCGGATTCGAACCCACGACCTTAGATCACTGCTACTGATAACTTGAAAATAAATGGACAAAATTGTTCGTTAACAGCTGGAAGGATTTCAATAAAAACAATCATCTAATTTTTAAAACTTTCGTGAGTTATACTAAAACACGTCCTTTACTCACGTATTATACAGTCGATGGAGGCACTGATACTGTTTCCATTCATCTAAAGAATCTTTGAGAAAACGAGCGGATCGTGGATCAAACTCACCCTGATGAAGATTCTCTAGATGAATCGAAAACAAAAAAATACGTCAAGTAAAGCCCGTGTTTATCAATATGTAAAAAACAATCATAATACACAAAGTCACAGGGGTAAGCTAGTAACTAGGGTTGAAATGCAGTCTCAGCATATTTTCGATTATCGAACGCAATGTCGCTTACGACATTATCTCGTGTCATGCCCGTAACCTTGTGAACTTGCATCACACGTTAGGGTTGCATTGCGCAGTCCCCCGGCGGCCGTGGAGGGCGCTGGGCGCAGGGCCCGGCCCGATCGATAGTCACGTGCGACGGCATTCTTTGTTCTCTAGGGTCATGAGTGACAGACAACTGATAACGACAAAAAAACGAGCGAGCCTTATAGTAGTCGCATGTGATGTGTAACATCTGATATCTCACCTTGGTAATAAGCAACATAAACATTATATCCTGAATTCGTTTATATAACAGCACACTTTATACACAACACTGTAGGTTAAGCGTACAGCTGACGAGTTTTCTTTCTCTATTTAGGGCGTTCTATTATCTGAAGAATTTATTTGTCAATTTTATTTTATTTTGATATTTATATTTAAGAAATGCTATGTAATTAATTAATTATTATAACCTGACATAACCATTATTTAATGTTTTTTAACAAATCCATAACTGATATGTACATTGCCAATTTACCAATAAATTGATTATTCTGTTTATTTACTTTCAAATCACACAGACGAACTCTCGCGGGGAAGAAACCATGACTGATAAAATACTAATATACTTTTGAATTCATTCATAAGATATTTTATAACACCCCAAGCTCAGAATAAATATCAAAGTTCATCACAAAAATATTTTGTCCTACGAGAGAATTAAACCCCCAACCTACACAGAAGAACTCCTACCAACTAAGCTGGCAGACCAGTCTAGGTTAATTGACAACTAGGTTTAGAAAGACCATAATAAATGACATTTGCGTAAAAAGTCAACATTTTATTTATTATTCTTATCGGTCACTAGCTCTCTCGAACCAGCGTGGTGAGAGGATAAAAGTGTTAACTAGTTACCTAAGTTAGAGTACAAATTACTAGTATACGGCGTCACGGAACGCTACTATAACCAATGCAAAGTGACGACCAATTTTGCTGTCAATTTACTTACATGTTGATTCATAATTACTTATATGGTATCACAATGTGACACAAAATTAGAACACATTTTTACACATGTGAACACATACACTTTTCTTTTTGGAACGAAGTTCCTTTTCGCACGGAACGGACTTAGCGGATGGGGGCGAAAAAAGTGTAAGATTTATCCGTCACGACCCTTTCTTTAGTGTATACGGTTATCCATAAGGAGACACGAATGAATGAACTAGATGAACGAATAAACAAATTAATTCGTTGAATTGAATGATGTAAGTACAATAAAATGTTTATTTTCACAAGTAGAAAAAAAAAAAACGTTATTTCCTACCATTCCTTCAATTCATTAGTTATTTCCGTGTTTCATTTAATTGCTCTCAGACTAGTAATTCATTCACTTGTATTTGTTAATTAATAATATAATACGTATTTTTTTTTCTGCGACTGCGATAGTCTTCAAATTATTAGGGATTAGTCCCCATGCTAACCAACAGAAGAGCTAGCAATAGAGAAGGAAAACTTGCAACAAGCCCGGCTCGGTGCCAGCCGTTATGCACCTGCAACCGAACCAATACCGCATGTACTGATTCGTCTTTCCTGCGGGACCTGTCGGCAAGGTCGAGAGCTTACATTAAAGCTTACCTAAGTGCACGAAAGGAGCCTCTGAGGCGCACTTTAATCCTTTCACCACACTGGTTAGAAATAACTAGTGACGCGATAAGGAGAAGATCTTTCTTTCTTTACCACTAGGTTTTACTAAGATCAATGCTGTTCGTAATAATTGTAGCTGGAGAGGTTGCGAGAAACAGGCGTAACTCAGTAGCAAGGACGATTCCATGTTATCAATTATCCTTGCGATTTATCTCGGATCGATAGTCGCTTAGGGCGGTTTTCTTTGTTTCCCGGGTTATGTTAAGTGACAACACTGCATTATAAAAATCCTACTAATATTAAAAATAAAGTTTATGTGGTTTGTTTGTGGCTTAGGCGCTGCGCAAACGTAGACACTTTTTGTTGCCGACACGGCACACGCACACAGGGAACCGTAGTTGCTTTGTCCTGTAGCGGTGATCGGACACAGTCGCCTGTTACTACTACTGGCCACAGGTACATTTCGAAATTTGTTAATGTTGCTTGTGTCTTCCACTAACGACTTTTAGTTTCCATTTACCGACACCGAACACTTTTTGATCGTCAATGAGTACGTGTTAAGTTGGAGCAACTGGACACAAAAACACAAAAAACAAAAACAGGGAGTGCATGATTTCATACTGGTTCTATAAAAATCAAATATTCATCGGTAGCTTGTATCTGACACAAAACACATAAGTGTCCACTTTTGCGCTCTGCCTTAATCACGCGAAAACAGCTGAATAGATTTAGATGAAATGTATAGATGTAGTCTGTCTCCTGGAATACCATGTAGACTTCTCTTTATGTAGGTACAATGCGTGCCGCGGGCAGATGCTATAGTTATAAAAATAAACCAGTATTTTAATTTCTCCACGTTTTGGAAGCATTTTACCTTTTGTAGTCGGTAGGTTATGTATGTATACGAACAGGGCGGGCTTATCGCTTAGAATTATATTTTTCTTTGTGACGTCGCGTGATAACGGCCACGTGACGTTTCCGTGCCAAGCCATTAAATTACAAAAAGATTGTATTGTAACAATTTGTCTGACATTGCCATTTTTTATTACCTTTTTTCGTTATTATTTATTTTTGCGTCAAGACATTTAAGTTTTTAATATGATACAAATGCTAATAATGTTTATTTGTTAATTCTAAAGTAGTAAATAAGTAGCCTTGTCTGGAGGCTTTGGGATAAGTACTGACCTGTCAGCTCACTTGATAGTAGCTGTGCCTTCTGCGCTGTAGGTTGAGGGTTCGATTCCTTCTCAGGATAAACATTTGTGTGATGAACATAGGTGTTTGTTTTGTGTCTGGCTGTTATAAAGTATCATAAGTATGTAGTTCAAAATATATATGTACATGTTCTATCAGTCATCTAGGTCCCATAGTACAAGCTATGCTTAGTTTGGAGTCGGTGCATTGTCCACCAATATTTATTTATTTATTTACATTAAAAACTAAACAAGTACATAAAAGAGCATTAATAGTTAAGTAAGCATAATTTGGCTATAAATGGTTGATAGATAGGTATGTGTAAAATCTCATCTAGCGCTTTATTTGGTTGATAGTACTTAACCCTAAAGTATATCGCTGAGAAAAATATTTATAATAAATCAGTAGATTAAAAATGACCAGTTATTTGCTGGGAAATAATATATGTTTTGGGAATAAGCTTATTCTGACAGACATACAATCTATATATTAATACGTGAATCAAAAACTTTGTACCCCTTTTTAAGAAAATTGCGCGGACGGAAGCGTATGAAATTTCGCACACTTATAATTTGTATAGAGAAGGAGTGCAGAATACTAATATTTTTTTAAAATTATGCAAAAAAAATAAATTTATTATTAATTAATTATGGGCGAATTTCGACCAGTGGGCGACCACTAGTTCAATTAAATATATGTAGAAAAATCTTAAGAAATGAAGGAGGAGAGGGGTTTTCGGTCAACAATACGTTTTAAAAGATAATTTCACTTTCGCAAAAGAAAGTTCGACTCGGGTAACATCACGTTACTAAATAAACAATTTAACCATGCGCAAGAGAAAGTTTTATTATATTTATATTCTATTAAATTAATCGCTGTCTATAGAACAATACGAACTAAAATTGCGTCAAAGACAAAGGGAAATCAATTTCTCATTTTGAGAAATAAATAAATAATGCCGGACATTTCACACAGCATCATCTGGCCCCAAAGTAAGCAGAGCTTGTGTTATGGGTACCACATGACTGATATACTACTTATATACTTTTTTTTTAAATACGTATATACATTTTATACATAGAAACACCCAGACCCGAGACAAATCTGCATCTGATCTGCAAGTAGATCATACAAACATTTGTCCCGCGGCGGGAATCGCACCAGCAACCTTCTGCGTCTTAGCCCACTGCGCCACAGAGGTCGTCATTTTGAGAAATACGGGATTTCCTCACGTATTATTTTGTCTATGAAGGCACCGACACTGTTAAGTTTCATCTGGACTAGACTCTAGTTTCTATACAATCATCGCTCGCGTTCTCGATTCGCACTGAATCAGTGTCTCAAAATGCGTAACTCACGAAAGTTATGAAAGGAAACAAACTATTTTTATCTGACTTAAAAATGAGGAGATTCTATAGGACGTTCTCAATTCGGTTGTGTTCTTTCGTTTGTTACCTCATAACTCCGTCATTTTACGAACGATTTGAAATAATATTATTCATGTGAAAGGATATACTTCCCGATTGGTCCAATTTGATAAAAATTGGTTGAGTAGTTTGGTTTTTAAATCAAAATATCTGGAGAAAAAAGTAAACAAAATCATCCAAGTAAACGAAATTTCGATATTTTGCTTTCCGTACGAATTTCGAAAAATGATAAAGTACCTACTAAAGAGCGTAAAATAAAAACTTTTTTAACAGACTTCAAAAAGGAAGGTTCTTAATTCGATTGTACTTTTTTATATTCAATGATGTTGGTTTTCTGTTTAACACGATTTTATTAGCTTGGTATGTATCTATTTTTTTTTTTTTAAACGTAATTATTATTCTTTAAAATCACTAGAATAGCGTGTGATTTTTTGTAAATAAGCCATTCTAATAATAACATAATCTGCACAAATACTTCTAACAGTTGCTCTTTGAACAGGCACAGATGAACTACTCATCGTTGAGTCGTTTGAATCGTCAATGCTAGGTGGATTTAGGTTCCAATTCCTCCTAATCCAAGTCCGAGAAAAAGGTAGTACATCAAAGGAACTTAGAACATCTAACTAGATGATATATATAGCGTCTAGTGTTTACCTACAAGACGCTATAGTGCCTGGAACAGGTTTTAGATCGAGTAGGCTTGACTAGCACATAATTATATAACACATATTCTCAGCTTAGCCGACCGTATCCACAGGAAAGACATGCTCAATACAGCTGTAGTTTTCTTCACTATGTTTTCTTCATCGCTTGAGAGCTAGTGCTCTCGGAAAATTACCGTATCCAGAGGAAAGACATGCTCAATACGCGTGTAGAGTTGAATAAACAGCGGGTTTTCTCACGATGTTTATCTTCACCGAAAACATAAATTTTCTGCAAGTGATATCCATGGCGCACAACGGGGTTTGAATCCAATATCCAATATCGGAAGACAGGGGTCTTCTGATCTTTTACGACATCACCAGCGCTTTAAAAGTACTCGGAGCACAGAATTTGCAAAGAGGTTAAATAATTTTTACTACTACTGTGATTTCTGTGACTATAGTTAGAGAACCAAGTAAAAAAACAATTGGACCTCGCGAACATTTTTCGAAATGACAGAAATATAACATTTTTTTACGTTTTCAACCACCATATCTCCGCCATTTTGAAAATTTCCAAAAACTGAATCGACAAAAAAAAATCTATATACCTAGTTATAGAACCTGCTCACAAAATTTCACGAGAATCGGTTAAGAAATGCGACATCCGGACAGACGCCGTCCGGACAGACATACGAAAGCATTTTTGCCTAAGCTGAAACTATTTTTTGCAATAACGAATATTGCACGACACGAAGATTCTATAACAATCGTCGGTCGACCTTTGGGCAAGATGCGTATGGACAAGATAAACTAAGGATAGAGGCGGATACAAACTTAGGAAGGCCCATCAGTGGGTGAATGATGATGATAATGATAATAAATATTTAATACAACACGACCCAGCCCCAAATTAAGCAAAGCGCGTACTACAAGACGACCAAAGGAGTTATAAATACTTGTTTGATCTATTACTTTGTATTTCGCTCCCGTTAAACAGAATCCAGTTAATAAATATTGAAGCTAGCAGCCGTACACAATTCCCATGTACACAAGGTATATTCAACTGCATGGTCAAAGGAACAATGTAACGATTTTATTACAATAGTTGGCGTACGTACTTTGTTACATGCCTTTGTGATCACCTTGTTATGCGGGTTATTGACGGACGGTCGATCAAAGGTATTGCTGGATAGTGTTTGATGAGGTTTGATGTGAAGGGTTACTATCAGACAACTAAAGTACAAATGCAGTGGTCAACTCTCATGATGGAATTCTTAGCTGCGAAAATCTATGGCATCAGAGCATGATGATCCAGCGTTAAGTAGAGTATTGTATAGGTGTGTTAACGAATGTGATTACCAAAGTAAACTAAGTCCAAGTTTTATGGGACCTCTTGGCGGTTATGTGTACCTACCTAGTACATGTTGCTGTACAAGCAAGAGCATTTAAGTGCAAAATTTTTCTTCTCGTATTAATATATAGATAATGTTATAAATAACACTTTTTTAGAATCATTTGTTTCATCAATGGTACTGTAAATAAGATAAGTGTGAATGATCGATCCAATTCAGATTAAATTCAAAGCAAGAATGTTGGAAATTTAGTGACTAAATCCCATCTGTTTCAAGAAAACGGGGCATATGGAAAAAAAGTGCCATCGACCCCGTTAAAGCATTTACGACCTCAAATTTGTTAGTTCCCTTTGTTAAAATAGAAACAAGACATAATTTATAACGATGTAAACAAAGGGAGAGATAAGAGCGAATAACCAAACACAGATAACATACATCGCGTCCAAAATGTCCATCCAACAGAACACGTTCCGTTACACGCACAAATATGCAACAAGTTTGGTATCTGGTCATTACGTTTGTGAAATTATCGTGCCTACAACGGTCACGGAAAATACATAAAGAATGGAGCGTAAACAGAAGATATCATAGTAGCAAGCTACATAAGTTTTACTTCCACTGCACGAAAACAGACTGTTTAAACTGATAAACGATTTTCAAGCTTAAATTGAGAAAATGAAAGCATATTTCCATTTGTTTAATATATTCAGCGCCATCCACATAATTAATAATTTATTCTAACTGTGACTATTGTCTTGACGATGTACATAACATAACAAAATACTCGTAAACGAATACGTTAATTAGACGGCAAGTTATAATTTAGGTTTTCATAGGTTTGAGGTATTCAGATTTAAGCATTAACAACACTATAATAGAACTTAGACGGAAATTATAAAGCTCATTTTGCGTTAAGGACTGATTCAAAGAGGCACAATGGCGTAAGCGTGACTCGGCACGCACCGCACCCCGTTCTTTGTTCAAGATAACGATGACCACCTTTGTGATAGTCAATTCCCACATTCCTTGACTTGTTAAGTAAAACACAGAACATTTCACTGCTCCCAAGAGACATAATTCTAGAGCAAGCTATAGTTACGACAGTCTTGCATACGAACATTGCTCAACGTAGGTAAATAGGTTCAACTTATAGGTAACTAAAGTAATAATAATAAATAAAGAACGATGAAAATACAAAATTATTACTATTAACTATAACAGATGAGAAACTTATGAATCAGGACTGAATGGCCCGCAGCTCAACATGATGCCATGCTGCAGCGCTGGTCTTCCGCTAAGACCACTAATTCCCGCCCGCTACTTCGCTCACGTGGTACCTAGATCAAACGTACTTTATATCCTTCCATATCTATATCTATCTCCTTACCAAAATTCGCTATTTTGCCATGAAAAGGTTATTAACAAATGGACACCTTCGAATTAACAATATTAGTATGAATGTAGAAGTTAATTGCATTCGGAGACCCGTTATGCTGTATTAGCTATAACGTAGTGTCAAAGCCTTATAAGAAGCCGTTTGGGCGGCCTATAAGCTCTCCCAGTTTAGCCAAAAATCTTCTTTATTGATAACAGAAATAGGTAAATAAAACAGATACATCAAAGCCGTTCTGTTGGCTATGGTTTATATTCTATAACATCCGTTGATATGAGTAAGTTCATACCAAATACCAGTGTCTTTTGTTCATACATTCATACGCGTATTGGGTGTCATTTTCTTACTCTAAGTATACCAGTAGCCTTATTCTTATTAGAATAGTTATACCTACGTACCAACATAGTTCGGGCATGACGCGGCTACCTTATCTTTTCACTTCCAAAAGTGACCGGAATTTTATTATAATATAATCTGTAGATGTATTGTTTGGTATGGTAATTCAAAGATTTTTTAAATTTGGACATTGTAAAGCCTGGGACCATAGCATGACAGTGCCTCTCTTCTTAATCTTTCTTTTCTTGTCGTTATTTCGAACCAGTGTGGTAAAAGGACAGTGACAATATGACCTCTATGGCGCAGTGGGCCAAGGCCCGGCTGAGACGCAGAAGGTTGCGTGTTCGATGCCCGCCGTGAGAAAAATGTTTGTATGATCTGCAAGTATTTGTCTCTGGTCTTAGGTGTAGTATATCAGTCATGTTGCATCAGTGATATGCTGTGTGATATATCCGACAAAAAAAACCAAGATAAAATACTTCGGTATAATTTTGGTTATTTCATGTGTCTATGTTGAAGTACGGTGGCACAGGAAAATCTCTTTGAGACCGTTAAATTAGAAGTCTCTTTTTAGTGAGTCTTAAATGCTAATTAATCTGCTGATTAGTGTTTTGGTTCCACTTTTAATATTTAGCTTTAGGTTTCCATCAACGTTAGAGCAGTTGGAATTTATTTTTTAATAATATATGTGGAGAGCACAGTTGGTCTAGTGGTCTTCTGATCTTAGGATATGTACCTTAGGGTAGTGGGTTTGAATACTGTCATGCATCAATGGAAATTTTTGTTTGAAAAAATTCTATAGTAAAGTAAAGTGCGCCTCAAAGGCTCTTTTCACATGTCTTGGAACTTTAATAACTTTCCAATTGAAAATTTACATGAATCGAACCTACACCTTTAAGATCGTAGCTGCCACTTCTCTAAAGCCCTCGTGATAAAATAGTCGGTACGGTGGCGATAATGTTGGCCCCGCCGTCGCCCACACTCGCAAATGATACGTGTTCGATGCATTAAAGTTTTACAGCCGCACTCGACTCGCAGGCGATAACATCGCGAGATAAATCTAATAGTTACCCTATTAAAAGACTTCTAATCCTGCCACTGGTAATTCGAACCAGTGTGATGATAGGAAAAAAGTGCGCCTTAGAGTCGCACGTGACACATGACTGCGAACTTTTTGATTTCTACGACATGCCGGTTTCCTTACGATTAAGATACTAAATAGATACAACTATACAAGATTAAGTTAAGTCATTCGCTATTCAAAGACATACTATAAACTCATTAATGTTACACACATAAACAGTACAAACAGAAGAATACAGGAATGAATAGCTTATTTGACAACAGAGAACAGAACTGAAAACTGGAACAATAAAATTAAATAAATATTGGTGAACAATGCACTCGACACCATCCAGCCCCAAACTATGCATATCATGGTGACCAGAGGGGTGATTACGGAATTCTGATAAAACATTGCTACTAACAACTTTCAGTTACGTAATACAGTCATTGGTATTACGGATGGTTGAAGTTTATTGTAGCACACATATCATATGAATAGAAACTGACATAGAAACCGAACGTACGTAATACCAATCCGTGAAATACTGATACTGATAGACATTGATTGTATCAAGCGTTCTATAATCGCCATGCAGATGACTGACAGAATACTTATATATTTTTATTAATTTTTATAAAATTGGGCACACGCACACGGACACACATTAGAACACATCATAGAGTAGAACAACGAAGCCCTTACCGCATATAGAGTTAAATATGCCTGTCCATTATATAGTCGCCGTAGCCGAAATCGGCTAGGACTACATCATCATCATCATCATCATATAATTTTAAACACATAAATAATGATAATGATCCGTTAACGCCCATTTTTACTAATTCTATGAGACCTTCTACGCTCATGAACTGACAGTATTGTGCTAATTATTTACAAATTCACTTCTGTGAACATCACGGACATCAGAAAAAGAGACAACCACAAAAATGTCCACCAGTTTTCCCGCGCCCGCGACCGATGGTGTTTCCAAGTATCCAACTGTGACACTGAACAGATGCGTATTAAGCCGGGTTCACACAAACCACGGCACGGATTATTTTGTATTATTTTATCGTACGTAACCCACGAAATAAAAACCGCATGCCGCATATTTCGAAATCGCCAGAAATGGAAACATATGTGGTACTTCCCGTGTGCCGTGTAGTAATCATGAAATGCAACTAGAAGCAACGTTCCACAAGTAAACAAGTAAAATTAAAAGAAAAATCTGACGACCGTTATTTTTTACAAAAAGACAAAATAATATCTTATTTCAGATAACAAACAAAAAAACAATGTTCGGTGTTTTCTCAGTTTAAGATAGTTTACTTGGACTAGTAGTAAACATGGGTAAAAAAACGATGCTGAAAAATGTAGGTAAGGTACCTCGGTAGATAGTACATATCTCGGTAGGTAGATACCCTCCCAGATGCGGCTTTCGCATTTGACAGAACTTTAAAACCACGTGTTATTTAACGAGCGTAGTAATGCACAGATACAGAACCGCGCAGACAAAAACTCCGTGGGCCGGCTATTACGAAATCGATTGCAAAATCGATTCGGTCCAGGGTATTAAAAATATTACGGTCCAATGATTCGGGCATTCATGACACATTTATGTCAATCTCTATTACGGCCGCACCGCCTGTCGGGTACAGCCCGACTCAAAGGGATTTTGTGAATTATTAAATAGGTTTTGATGATGAATTAAGATCAAAATTTACGATTATTAATGGATAGAAATTATTTATATTCGCTGTGAGAAATACTGTTCGCTTTCTTCGAGAAGATAGAATAAGTCGAATTGAATAATATATCTATTTTAGCTGGAGCCGGTTTTGCACGCGTACTACGCGTACTACTAAGATTATGTAAAGATTAGCATCCTTTTTTGTAAGTCAATGTTACTCCTTCACAAATAAATTTGTTGTCTAAGACCTATTTAAATAAATATTTTATATTTTTTACATTAAGTTTGCTAAGCCACGAGCGCTTCTAGTGGACTTCAAACCACTGACGATTATAATCATGATGAAAATAATGTCCGTCGCGACAACCCAACAAAGGCGAAGGCTTTTACAGTGATTAACATTTACCATAGTTCATAATATAACCTCACAAAAGCCCTGATAGGATTAAAGAGGGTATTAATTTTCAACGTAGCCTTAGTATAGGAACACAGGATATGCGTAAGTAGCTGGTTCAGATTTTGGAAGCAAATTTTGACTACACCTTTGAATATTCTCAAGGATTTAAGTCTTAAAGATCTGAGGATACCTTGTATTACAGCTGTAAGCTAGTATATTAACTTATAGAGAAGGGAAAACAATCCCGGTATTAACAAAATTAATAGCAAATCCTTTAAAGGAAATTTTAAGACGTATCATATTCACCAGGGGAACTAACTGAACTGACTGACATTAGTAAAGGCACGCTGAAGATTTTAAATGCTCCAGCAATCTGTTGGTACTTACATTCACAGCAACTACACAAATTTTAAGGTCACAAACATAAATATATCCACACAGACTTTTACATTTATAATGTTAGTATTTATAAAAACTTGAAGTCCGTATATTTATTTATTTACTAGATGAGCCGCTGAACTTCGTATTATACAACATTGATTTAATTATCAACCATCAGTCAAACGAGGTCCGTCACGAACGCCATCTATTGAAAGTAATCCGATGTGGGAATTCCCATAATTACCAAATTAGATAATATTTTAGATATTTCGACTTTTTCTTTGGACTTTTCTTTAATTGTTTTTTCCTAAACAAACCTATAACTGAGGCTAAATAACGAAAAAATATATTCAAATCGGTCGAGCCATTTTTTTCACCAGTCGCACGGCAATTGATTTTTACATTACAAGAATATTTTACCAATATAATATTTTAATGCTAACTGTGACTGCAAATCCTTCTAAACCGTTTGGTTAATCCGTGAGCCATGATTGATAGATACCATTACTGTTCCAGCTGTGTTAAATAAACTGTGGTGTAACCCAGGGGATTTCCATGGACTCGTCATTATCGAGCGGTATCGGGCCGCTCGGATCAATCGCATGCACGCTCGTTAAATGGAACAAGTTCCTAGGGCCCTCGGCAAGTCACATATGAAGCAGGCTGCGGATACTAGCCTGTAGACACGATACTGTGTAAAGTTTTAATATGAGTAGAATCGCAAATCATTAAATAAATAATGTTGAACATTTCACACAGCATCATCTAGCACCAAAGTAAGCAGAGCTTGTGTTATGGGAACCACATACCTAATATACTACTTATATTATGAACTTATTTTTTTTTAAATGCATCAATAAAAACGTAAAACACTTCCACTTAGGTACGCAGATCATACAAATATTTGTCCCGCGGCAGGAGTCGAACCCAGAACCATCTGTCTCCGACTTTCGCCCACTGCGCCACAGATAACTTCTTTGTATATCGTATTTTAAAAATATTGTTTTTTTTTTATATTAGACAGGTACAAAGTTCGTAAATATTATCATAGTTTAAGTATCAAGATTACTAGACTTTCCAACTGTAATGGTTGCAGATTCGGCACCTGTTGTGTAACAGGAAGGTAGGTATACCTCTGGATAGGTATACCTACCAACAAAACGCTATTTTTCGAATAGTTCTTACACGTAACTGTCATTGAAATGAATGTCAACCCAGCCCTTTTCTATTATCGAATTAAAGAATAAACTGTATTTTTTATTACGTTTGTATTGTACTATAGATTGTAAATAATTAATAAATAAATAATGGTGGATAATGCACGCAACACCATTTTGCCCCAAACTAAGCACAGCTTGTATTAACGTGACCAGATAACTGATAAAATACTTATATATTTTTATATACATAATTATGGTAATTTATAACACCCTGCCACAGAACAAACAATAATGTTCATCACACTAAAGTTTGTTCTGGGAGGGAATTGAACCCTCATTCTACAGCCCAGAAAGCAGAGACACCAAATGAGCTGTCAGGACATAAATCCATGGTTACAAGCGTATCTGGTTGGTTACCATCTATATTATAAGCGCCTATAGACACTTGTTTTTGTATTTTTTGTTTGAGTAATTGCAGAATATGGTTCTTATGGAAGCAACAGAAGTCGATAAGCAAAGACTCGATCTCACGAAAAAGCAAAGTGTAGCTCCAATGTGTACGGAGCAGGGAGCTTGCTTCATGCTGATTATAAACAGGTTTTAGTGTGAATGCGGCTTTAGACAGATTAAGTAAAGGGTGCGAAGCGAGCGTAATACATCGAGGCATTTAATTATGTTTCGGGTTTCGGAAATCAAAACTTGATTTTCTAACAAAAACATGGGGTTTGATTTGTGTTTACACAAGAAATACTACAGAACTAGACATTTGGCATTGTTTCATTTCTATGCGAATGATTCTAAGTTTGTTGTTCAATTACGATATAAACGATGTGGATTTGTATAAAATACTAACTTCAGAATACATAGTACATACATAAAGAGTAGCCTATGTACGTTCCTAAGATACAATGTATATCCATACCAAATTTGATTGATGCAAAACAAAAAAGGTCTGTTACCAAACTTCACAGGATCACCCGCTAGACCAATCTGAAGATTTCCTAAAAGATTCATCGAAATCGGTCCAGTCGTTTCGGAGTCTATAGGGAACATACATACATACACACATCGCCTTTTATAGATTCTACTAATATTATAAATGCAAGGTAACTATGTCTGTCTGTTTGTTACGTTTTGGTATAGATAGTAACTTAGAGAAGGACATAGGCTACTTTTTATGTAGGTACCACGCGTGCGAAGCCGCGGGCTAGTGTAGATATATATAGTCAGTTATCTCGATATAGGTATTTTGATGTAAATACGATTCTATTCATGCAAAGCCGAGGAGTAGAAGCTAGTAATATACTCTTCTCCGCACGCTCCTTAAAACCCTTCAGACTATCGTATCTCAACTCGGGCGCCACGCGGTTACACAAGTATTCCGGTGAGACCTTGACACTTGAGGGTCTGGTGTAATTATCTCGGATATTGTTACCGAGGGTACTAGAATACCGACACTTGAGGTCCAAACTCTTGGAATTCGTCTCGTCACTCTACAGTTTGAGGATGCATTTTTAAGATCTCTTAAACTGACAATGTGCCTAAAAACCGGCCAAGTGCGAGTCGGACTCGCGCACCGAGGGTCCCGTACTAACCTGTAGGAATATAAGTAAAAGTTCACCCATCACGACAATAGAGTCATAGATATGGTATTTTTATTGCAAAAAAAAAAACTTTTAGATCTCAAGGGTAAGTTTAAAATTATTAAAATTATTTTTATTATATGATGTAACATATAATATAAATAATATATAATAATAATAATAAAATTTACGGTTTTCGCAATTTTTCCTTTATCTGCGCTATAAGACGTTGCTTTGTACCAAATTTCAAGATTCTGAGTTCACGGGAAGTACCCGGTAGGTTTTGATTCCCTTGCGAGTGTCGAAAATTTGCGGAAATTTGCGGCATAAACGACTGTAACTTTTGATTGCGTTGGCTTAGAAGTTTGATTTTTTCACAGCTTTTAGGGAAAGTATACTTGAGTATTTGATATACATTTCAGCTTGATACCTTCACGCGTTCCTGAGAAAAAGGGTCTTGACAGACAGACGGACGGACGGACAGACGGACGGACGGACAGACAGACAGACGGACGGACGGACAACAAAGTGATCCTATAAGGGTTCCGTTTTTTCCTTTCGAGGTACGGAACCCTAAAAACTACTTAATATACATAATTCTTTATCAATGATTCAAAAGTGTTTCTATCTGCTTTCTGTCTGTTTGTTAGCTATTCACGGCTAAATTGTTGAACGGATCTAGATGAAATTTGGTACAGAGATAGATAGTACCTTGAGGAAGGACATAGGTTTCAATATAAGTAGGTACCACGCGAGTGAAGCAGCGGGCAACAGCAGTAACATATAAATCCCGTTTCAGCGTGATTGAACCACAAATAAACACACACACAAACTTTCGCATTTATTAACATATAAATGAATGTTTGTGTAAAACGCATATAAAACCATCTACCCCTAAAATAAGCATAGCTTGTATTATGGTGACCAAGTTACTAATATAATACATTTTAAATATTACAGCTGCACTATCAAGCCATTAAAACATGCTAATAAACTGGCATATCGAGCAAACCTTTTAAAGGGTTGACACGAGTGTTTTGATAAATGTGCCGTAAAGGCACATTTATATATAAGGCGTATATATAAGGCGTATAGCATTTAAAAATGTTTCTTATTTTATATAATATTTTTATAATATGAACACCTTTTGATAATCAATGTATTTTTAATATAATTCAATTTTAGTAGTATTTATTGTAATTAATTTAATAATGATAGTAGTCATGTAACATTAAAATTTATAAACACCCAGACACAGAACAAACACCTATGTCATCACACAAATGTTTGACTTAGGAGGGAATTGAGTCCCCAGCCTACAGCGCAAAAAGCAGAGCTACTACCAACTAAGCTGACAGTCCAGTCAAATACTTATACGCTTATAAATACATACGATAACAATAATATAATGCTACAGAATAGGTTTCATTACGCGCGGATGCTATCTCTAGTGGAACAACTGCCAAGTCGAAGTTACATGATTACATCCCTAGCAAAGACGAAGGAGTCCATCAGTCATGTGCAGTAACACGAACAAACATTGAAGTTCGCTCGTTAAGGTCGTTAGTCAACGGGATTACGTGCTGTCCACGCGGCCCTATTGATTGCTATAGCTTGGGTTATTTAGTCCGGACAGTTATGATTTTGTTGTCGCAACAAACTGACCTAATGTTACTGTAGCAGCTTCTGCCTGCGGTTTCGCAAACGTGAGGATCCAGCCCTTAAAAAAGGTTGTGGGCACAGCCACCCGAAAATCAGCCAAGTGCGAAACGCAGTATGAACTCTCATGATATTGTGTATATAGAATATTATGCATTCTTTCTTCGCTGCGTTCCGAATCACGCACGATTTTTTTATTTTATTAAGGCGTTGGATATAATATCATCAGCCTATCCACCTCAATAGTGTGACGTTAAATGTCTAGGGTTACTTAGGGTTGTGGGCATGCCCATCGTGCCCACAACGGTGGATCCGCGCTTGCGTGGAACCTGCTGCCCTCTGATTTGTGATTACCGTATTAATAAATAAATAATATCGGACATTTCACTCAGCGTCATCTGGCCCCAATGTAGGCATAGCTTGTGTTATGGGGGTACTACATGACTGATACTATATACTTAGTAACCATCTACAAGGAATCGACAGTTCATTATTGTATAGAAAACCTTGTAAGGAACGGAATTTCTGGTTTTCATAGGAAAAACAACTTTCGACGTTCATAGAAGGTGTGAGATCGACACAAAACAATATCATTATCCAAAAGGTCGACAGACGACAACTTAACACCATTTTAATGACCATCTTCATGCTGATTACTTTGACAACTAATTACTAAGACTAATGGTTAAAGTAATGTGAACCAAGATCGACTCATCCATTTACAAGTTAATATACCTACTAATATTTAATTACGTCTAGCGTCGAATAGCGTCTAATGCGTCGAATTAAACCGCACCGTCCCCGTTGAAAAACGAATGTCTGTAACGTTTCGTGGTACATCCATAGTGCCAGAAAATTAAGTGGACGAAAAGCGCGTTTCTATTCGAGTCTCTAGAGGACGTCATGATATAGATCATGAAGAAACAGTCGTAACGTAGAGCCAGGTAGAGACGTGGCTCTCTTAAAGAGACTGTTTGAAAGTGGATGATGTAACCAAATATATAAACCGACGAATATATGTCTTCCGTCCTGTCATCAGATCAGCTACTTCAGGTCTTCATCATGTTGTAGTCATTAGAACTACGTATGTGTGCAAAGTTTTAACAGAATCCGTTCACAGGTGAAAACTCAGTGGATGAACAATTAATGACAACAATTTTTTTATCCTTACGGTGCTTTTTTTTTAAATTTTAATGGGACCAGCTTTGAAATATACTATAACCAATACACGAATAATTATCGAAATGAGACTACTCTGTAAAAAAAAATGCGTGGTAATTTTACCATCGATTAAAAAGCAGAACGCTGCAATGACGCAAGCTGAGCAGTCTGAAGACTGAGGAAGGCTGATAGTTGTAATGATTTTTGAAGCTAAGCTAAGCGAAAACCGACCTAGTTGATCACCAGCTGATCGCAGAGAAGCAGCCCGCACGTGTCATGCATAACACAACCCATATCACAGTGACATAGATCGCATGCCAAATAAATTAACAGCGCGAAGGTCGTAGTTATTTTAGTGAAAGCAACACAACAACTTACAAACAATTTCTTGGTAATGGATACAGGAACGTTGATTTACGACCGGATTTATAAATTAAACGAAGAGTTTGAAGAGCTTTATTCGTTTAGAATTTACTTTGGAGGTCGTGTTATTTAGATCATAAAAAGTGATGAATGAATGGGAATTTATAAAAAGCTTCTGCTCGCGGTTTTGCTCATGTAGTACGAACATAATGAGCAGTATATATTTCATTTCAAGTCAAAATCTATATCTATAACAAGTTTCATTCTAAACGGTTCAGCAATTATTGCGTAAATTAGTAACAAACTAACCTCGAAGCATCTATACACTCTTTCCTATTTATAATTACTAGTGGTCGCCCACTCGTCGAAATTCAACCAAATAATAAATAAATTCAACAAAAAATTCATATATTTTTTATGCATAATTTAAAAAAATATTAGCATTCTTTACTCCTTCTCTATATAAGCTATAAGTGTGCAAAATTTCATACTTCTCCGTCCGCGCAACTTTCGTAAAAAGGGCTACAAAGCTTTTGCTTCACGTATTACCATATAGATAGATAGATACATGTTACAGAAGGATGAAAACATTTAATTAATAAATAAAGCTAGCGTGACAATCTCTTATCCGAACGCCCGAGATATTTCCATGTCAGGATACCGCAACCCCGCAACCCCCAAATTAGAAACAAAATACCTATAGTAAGGATCAAACCCGCACCGTCCAAACTAGCAAATCCACGTTACCGAGGCCATTCACAATCACGATTCCAAGAATAACACTAGATAGTAGACGTTGAACCTCAAATATATAGGTATAATATTTAGTCGAACGAGCTATCCAGAGCTGATTAAGGCTTCTTGACCCTTATCAACCTTCCTCCAGAGAGCCGTTACGTCACATCCCGTATTATGTTGCACTATTAGGTATACTATAGTGTTCTATTATGTAATAGGACCGTATATAACTGAGGCGGGCTCTTGAGTTTCATCTGATTGATGGGATCTTGATAAAGGCTGGTCGATCAGACGTGAGATTGTACCGATCTGACTTTTATTGACTGCAACCACTTATTGGGAAGCGCTATAGTTTCCGAGCGGTTAAATTAAGGGTATTGTCGGTGTTTGCAACAAATCCTGGTCACAGAGCTGATATTAAAGCGGCGACACGGAAGACTAGACCGAATAGAAGACCGTTTCAAACGCCACTATAGTTTTGTGCTGAATGAAGACCGATTTTGCTGTGTACAGAATTTTATGCTTGAAGGATGTTTCATATTATGATAGTAATAGACTAATTGAACGTGCATGAAAATCTGATTCCGATATCTCGCGTTAGATATGTCAAAAAAAGTATATTGTAGCCAGCAAAGCTTATTAAAAATAACAGATCATTTAGATGACAAAATAGCTTGGATGAATCTGCTTCAACTTAAAGTATCATACAAAAAGACCAGAGCGCTAATGTATTGCCGTTTCTAACCTTAGTTTAAGATTTAACTGAGATTAGGAGGAACTGACACCTAGATTCACTAGCAAGTAAGAAGTCGAAGAATATTTTAACTTCATTCGATTTACTCGAATTTATGAAAAGTATTTTTTTTGTAGTTTTAAATAAACAATCAGTTTTCCCGCGAAAAAGAAATACTGCGACCATTAACTAGGTTTCTCGAAAAACCATGTTTATATTTAGAATGTTATTCATTTCACCTCTGCGCAGGGCATGGTGAAAGTCGAGCGTAGCCTCGCTAGAGAGTGTAATGGCGGTGGCGACTCGTACCTGGCCAATAAAATCTATGGCTTTATGGGTTAGGCTAGACCTATCGATTTTAAAGTGTCTGTCGATTGCTGCTGGAAAAAGATGCTTTCGTGAAAATTATTTCAGTGAAGATTGAGTGCTTATATCCATCCTATTTATTTCATTTTCAAAACTTTCGTAAGTTACATTGTACTATACATTTTGATAATAACAGGTATTTTCTTGATGAAGGGACCGACTGTTTCAATTAATATAGAGAATCTTCATTAGGGTGAGCTTGATCTGCAGTACGCTCGTTCCCGAACGCGTTCGCGGTTCGAATGCAAATAATTATTTAGTTTCCACGATAGGTATGTCTGCGAGAATTTTATGCTAAAAACTTTTACTATTTACATTGTAATGGTAACCTATTGAATGAGACCGTAACATTAGCATCTCAGTAAAAATATAAGTAGTTGACTGTAGTAATTCGCATATTTTTTGCAGATACGATAATAGCGCTATAATGGATATTTTTGGCTGACTGAACTGTTTTCCTCTTTGATTTTATACAATTTCCTGTTAAACAAACTGATAAAAAACAATTTACTATCATAGAAATCTAGAAAAAATAATAATTTGTGTTACATATTATAAATTCATATAATTATATTGAATACAAGTGAAACAGTTGAAAGTATATTAATTTGGAACACGATCAACAAAGGTATTCTAGTTTAATGACAATAAACAAAAAACTATACTGCAGTTATAAACTGTATTTATATTAACACATACAATATACATATATGATAAAACAAAGAAAGTATCACGTTGTAAGGAAGCTAAAACGCACTGTCTAAGTAGCAAGCAATACAATAAAATACCAAAATAACGTCTAAAGATAACGAACTCAAACCGTCACATTAAAACACTAGATCGACGTAACCCCATAACAGTTACAATAAAAATAACCGATTTATAGAACGCAACACTATTACATCACATAATACCATCATTACCAATAACGAGTCCACGAATGTACTACCAGCGATCGGAGTCGGAGATGTACTCGTAACAGAATATTATTGTTAAAGAGAAGGTTTGTTTGTTCGAACGGGTAAAAACAGCTAGGCCGAACATCTTTCTGTAACTTTCACTAAAGTGTTGATTAACAAAATAACAAACACAGCATTCCAAAGTAAAAAGTAATGATATAGAAAGTGACTAAGTGAAAGAGTATTTAATTAAAGACGAGTAAAACTTTGAAGACTGGCAAAATCAAAAGAAAGCAAACTCAAATGAAGAAGACTTAAGCGTAGATAATTATATCTAAAACTATCTCAAACGATTGAATACTTAAATTGAAAGGTCAAGCCGGGTGGATCGCTAGTAAGACAATATAGAACAGGGGTTTCGAACACGTAAATATTCAACGTGGTATATTGCGGTAACAATTCAGGCGGAACGTCCTTGTTAATAGGAGCTACGGGATCCAGTGACGAAGGTACGAGTGTAAGGTCGGACCATGGCGTCGGACGCAGGCTTAACACACATATTAACATGTATATATACAGGGTTATTGGTATAATGCGCAAAAGCTCGTAGACCGTAATTTATTTTTAAACTTGTAATACTTTTCTTTCTTTTATATCTGTTCAGAAATGCTTATTTGACAATGAACTTTAGGCATAGCACGCAGCCTGGTTTTGTCCGTTAGTGCGTGCGACTATGGCTGATTACATACTGTCTAAAACAACACAGTTTGGAACATCACCTGAATAATTCGATAGTATAGGATATTCTGATAAAGATTTTCTTTAATGTTTAAGAGCAATAACATTAGGGTTCAACTCCATGACACTAGAATCTTAAGGATTAGTTCCCACTACACAAACTAGTGTTATCATCAAATAGACAAATCGGGGTCAACGTTATAATTACGCCAAGAGTCTTCAGACGTCTGCATTATCATTAACAGCCATTCCTTACCCACTGCTAGAACTAAATCTTATCAATGCCTTTTATATCCATCTTAATTGGCAATGTTTTCCTTCAATGTTTCACTCACAAAGAAAGGATTGATGACTGGGATGCCTGGACTGGAACACAAGGCTTTGAGTAATCTAACCTCTATTTTATCTGATGACCTATGCGACACATTCTGTTATCGGAATTAAGAAATTGATATCAAGATTCAATAGCGTGTAATCAACCCTATGGATATATCAACAGTTGGTATTATATCAGCATACAAAACAGGCATAGAATAGAATCAATGTGATCAGCTACGCATGATCAATATTTGATTAAATCTCATATAAAACACGTTCAACATACGAGTGTTGAAAATCGCGTGTTCGAAGCTGCATCTTACAGAACTATTATTTGCAGTTATCTGACTAACAAATAGGTATCTGGGGGACAATGCCCCCAGTTACGCAATCCGCCGATCGGACCACTTGTTTCCACCGAATTAATGGCCGCTATTCGTATTAGGTGGCTATTTGTCGTCCACCCAAATTGGACATGGACACTGCGAGGGGATTGTAAATCATTTCCTTGTTGTTGGAAGATGTAGGTAGCGAAGAAATCTTAAGATTTTAAATAGCAGCAGATATTTCTTACGATGTTTGAGGCGTTGACAGTTATCATAATAAAGTCTATCAGAACGTTGACGTAACACAGAATGACCAAGAAATAAACAGTGACAACAGTACTACAAACGAACTAACGTCGTGCGTGGCGTGACCAAACATACTACAAAGATTATGTGTGCGAGTTTTTGTAGATAGTTTGGTACTTATTTACCTAAGTACCTAGTGTTGGTTTATTGATGTACGAGCAAGTTAATAAATCATGTAAATTCTTGTATGCAGTGATTTATTTGGCAACTTTCGTGGTAAATGTCTCAACTAGTTAGACCAGAATCCGACCAGTTTATAAGTTTAGTGTAAACTACAGCTCGCTTGACTCTCATAAATAAATTAACGTTTTTATTTTGTTTGTTGCCTCGTTTATCTTTGTTAAGTATATTTTGGAATTTATTATTAATTAAGTTGTTTAGAGAACATCAAAAACTATTTTAAAATCTCTTGTTGCCACAGACGTGTGTTGTAGCCCAAACGGCATCTAGATGTATTCATAATACATCAAGGACATTTAAAGCAGTTTCAAGAAAATTCAAATTAAATAAATTTTCTTCAATGATATTAATTTACGTTCAGACATTCTATCGGTACACCAACTCGAATATTACAGAAATCGGCGAGCGATACGCGCTAGCTTCAGATCGAGATACGCGGGTTCATCGACCCCGGCGCTCGCGCAGCTCGGCGCAAACACGCTATAAATACGGAGTGACGTCACTTGTTTATCATAGTACGCAAGGTTACGCGAGCGGCAAGCCACGAGTCAAACATGCCTGCAGGCTAAGGTGTTGTAAGCATGTACTGATGTAGCTACTTTCTTTAGAAAACAGACCAGAATAATTATGGCATACTTTTTACTAGTATGTATGCGAGACGGCGCCGTTGCAGACCCAAAAACAGGGCATCCTGATCTAGATCAATTTCACAGAGCTTTGCTCCATTTAAACCGAGATGACGGGAGAGGTCAAGGGGAAGCCTTTGCCCAGCTGTGGAACAAAGTGCACTAATCGAATCGTATAAATTTCTAAATAATCGTATAAAAACCAATTGCGTTATAGTTTTTTCTTGATCTCCTGCTCATTAATTAGAATGAATTTCTCTCAAGTACTTGAGATAGATAGGTAGTGAAAATAAAGCGACCAAGTGCGAGTCAGACTCGCCCATGAAGGGTTCCGTAGCAGCAAGTAACATTTTATATTTGAGTTGATTGAATGAAAGGTAAATTGCGGTTTACCATTTATGACGTATTAAAAAATCTACTTACTAGATCTCGTTCAAACCAATTTTCGGTGGAAGTTTGCATGGTAATGGACATCATATTTTTTTTTTATATTTATCATTCTCTTATTTTAGAAGTCACAGGGGGGGGGACACATTATACCACTTTGGAAGTGTCTCTCGCGCAAACTATTGAGTTTAGAAAAAAAATATTTTAGAAACCTCAATATAATTTTGAAGACCTATCCATAGATACACCACACGTATGATCATTACAACAAAAGGCATCGAGTCCAGCACTGGAGGTGATAATAGGTGATTTGTGTGGGTGGACGTGTCGAATTTCTTCTGTATTGCTTAGTTTTGCTTATTCAAAATTGAATCATATATACAGCAGTATAAAACGGAGTTTAATAAGGAATTATGATAGTAATAATTGGTGTGAAATTCTGACAACATTGTACTTCTGAAATATACATAAGGGTCATATTCCCATAAGAAACTCGAGAAAGGATTTAATTTGTTGGTCAGGATGACCCAAGAAATATTCCCAAGATTTACATAACTCCTACAAACAAGGTGACATTATATCATTCACAACAATCTTATCGTGAATGTCACGATGTCACTACCAATGACCGATTTCTTTTACAAGGTCACTTTTCGATTGTGATAAGCAACCACTTACGAAACGATATCTTTATTATTATCCCTAGAAAGTTGAAAGCCGAATGCAAAGATATGATGTACAAACAGTTTCGTCTGTATATGAATTTTCACTTTCTGCAACTGTTTCATTATGTATTCCATTTTTAGGGATTAAGTTTTAATCTTCTCCCTGGACGATGATGTCGAGATAGCAGACGTCAGCATAATCAAGGATTAGAAGGAGGGATTGTGCAAGTGCAATTTTAGTAGCGGTAGGGAGAAAACTCCGAAGCCTTCTGAGAGAACCCCCAGCAGCAAACACTTTTCGACTGACTTCAGCCAAGTGCGGTCGCCACGAAAGTTGCTTGTCAATGTGTACGCCTAAGTTTCAACCCTCAACCTACAGAATGCAGAGTTACTACCAACTGAGCTGACAGGCCAGTAGGTAATGAGACTATATTTCTAGTCCTAAAGCATTTCTATGATGACAGGTGAAGTAAGGCAACCATTGAATGGTGGCGAAGAAACGGTTATAGAAACGTTAATCGTCCTTTGGCATGATGGATAGACGAATTAGTCAAAGTAGCCGCGTAACGAAAAGATTAGCACTGGATCGCGGTAGATGGTACAAGCTGAGGGAGACAGCATACCCAGCAGTGGGTGAATTTCAGGCTGTAGAAGAATATATTTACCTGCTCGTACCAACCAACTACAGGTGTTCAGTGATGACAGTTTTGCGATAGCTGTATTTCTAGTCCTTACAAAATTCACGCAGAGGGAGACAGTATACCCAGCAGTGGGTGAAGTCAGGCTGTAGAAGAATCTATTCACCTGCTCGTACCATCCAACTGCATGTGTTCAGTGATGACAGTATATTTGCGATAGCTGTATTTCTAGTCCCTACAAAACTCACGCCGAACATCAATTAGTACAAATGTCAATAAACTTAGCAGAACAGCACAGCATAATACCAGCGTTGATCACTATGCAAATGAACGAGTAGCTACACGCATGATTAGGAGCTTACACTTGATGAATAATAAAAGATGCTGTAGGGTAGATAATAGCTGTTAAAATCTTGGCTTTACGCGAGCATAGTTACATGCCAGTACGGGCAGTTACCACTAGCTCTGTATTCACTTGCTCTCACAGTTACATGTCAGTAGGAGTAGTTACTAGCTCTGATTTTACTAGCATTCTTTCAGTTAATTATAGCGTTCTAGTTTATATTATAAAAGTATGTCTATCTGTCTGAATACGATAAACTTAAAAACTAGCGAAGGGTATTTCATACGGTTTTCTCAATAAATAAATATTGCATACTTTGTAACACCCAGACACAGAACAAACACCATGTTCATCACACAAATGTTTATCCTGGGAGGAAATCGAACCCTCAACCTAAAGCGCAGAACGCAGAGGTACTACCAACTGAGCTGACAGGCCAGTCAAAGGACGAGGAGATTCATGAACACGGTTTAGATGTTTTTCACCCGGTGTGAAACCGGGACGGGCAGCATGTTTCAAAAGAATCTAAGCTAAAGATAAACCAAATGTATTCTAAGCAGCTATACATCATCACAGAACGCAAACTCACCAGTAGTTTCAATTCCATATATTTTAAACATAGTGTCATAATCAACACTTCCATTAACACTCCATCACATCATCATTACATAGTATAAAACAAAGTCGATTTCCGTCGCTGTCTGTCTGTCCCTATGTATGCTTAGATCTTTAAAACTACGCAACTGCTTTTAATGTTTTTAGGGTTCCGTACCTCAAAAGGAAAAACGGAACCCTTATAGGATCACTTTGTTGTCCGTCCGTCTGTCCGTCTGTCTGTCAAGACACTTTTTCTCAGGAACGCGTGGAGGTATCAAGCTGAAATTTATATCAAATACTCAAGTCTAC
Organism: Lampropteryx suffumata; assembly: GCA_948098915.1. Lineage (NCBI taxonomy): Eukaryota > Metazoa > Arthropoda > Insecta > Lepidoptera > Geometridae > Lampropteryx > Lampropteryx suffumata. The sequence goes on along the minus strand of OX402557.1, from coordinate 2,416,132 downwards.
TGTCTCTTAAAGCTGTGAAAAAATCAAACTTCAAAGACAACGCAATCAAAAGATACAGCCGTTTATGCCGCAAATTTTCGACACTCGCAAGGGAATCAAAACCTACAGGGTACTTCCCGTGAACTCAGAATCTTGAAATTTAGTACGAAGCAACGTCTTATAGCACAGATAAAGGAAAAATTGCGAAAACTGTAAATTTTTTGTTACATCATCCAACTATGACTCGATTGTCGTGATGGGTGAAATTTTACTTATATACCTATAGGTTTGTACGGAATCCTCGGAGCGCGAGTCCGACTCGCACTTGGCCGGTTTTTTTTTTTAATAGATAGAGTGATTCAAGAGGAAGGTTTATATGTATAATACATGCATATTATAATTTTAGAGTTTTCCAATGTAGTGTCGTAAATAAACTCATATTTTTGCGCTTACATTGCAAACGCTCTCGGAACCCTACGAGATAGATCAAAATAATGTACTACCGTATTGTACACCCTACAGGTCTACAGGTAGGTCTACAATAAAGTCCGCAATGGCATATGGCTATCTCTTAGGGATAACCATTCTGTAGTATAATTAGTATCAGCATTACACCCGTGCGAAGCCGGGGCGGGCCGCTAGTTAGAGAATAAAATATAAGGAAGTTTATCTGTTTCGTCACACACCAGCTTCCAATGTTACTAGTTATTTCGAACCAACACACAAGCAGCTCAGTTTATAATATGTAAGTCTCTTGCGGACTAAGATTTAATCATAGCAAGTCATTTAAAACAGAAAATTCACTGAACTCGTGTAAACGTACCTTAGCATAGAGATCTCAGTTCAACACTGTTATAGTTTAATCAAGCTATTCACAAAGCCTGCGTTCTAGAATTTCCATATGAATAGAATGAATGAACGAATAGTCTTTTGACAGGCAGACCCTGGCTTTATTACACAAGGACCGAGTAGCGAGACAGAAAGAGGCCGGATGTTCGACAAACTAAGCAAAGGCCAATGCTTCTACTTTATTGCTATCAAAATGTGCTACTGAAGATGTTTATGATATTATTAAATTCGAGTCGAAAGAGCATATTTTTGACTCCTTCGATTTAAGCCTTGAAGGCTAAACAAAGTCAAATTCAAAGTCAAAAGATGATTTATTCAATACAATCACAAGGATCACTTTGAAACGTCTTACATACTAGGTAAATTTAGGTGCCAATTCATCCTAACCCAAGCTCGAGAAGAATTGGCAAGAAACTCGTCATGGTCCTAGCGCTTTTTTATATGATCCATCTTATAACTACCTTAACTACGAAATACTAATACAAGAGAGTTTATACATTTCAAGTGTGTCGGTTAACTGTCTGAGGGCAGAGCGACATGAGGCCATGCATTCTTATCAATAATATAGTAATCTATATTGTGTAAATAAATGTGAAATACGATTTAGCAACTATATTTAAAAAAAAATATAAAAATTTAAACAGTTATCTGCATTATATGTTTACATATATAGTTGTGTATGAAATAGAATAGAAAAATATAAAATATATTTAGGTATTTTGTGTCTTCTAAAGTGTAAAAACTTCTAAAAAAAATTTTTTTATATTGACGACCTCTATGGCGCAGTAGGCGAAAGCCCTCTTCTGAAACGCGGAATGTTATGCGACAAAGGAACAAATGTTTGTATAATCTGTAAATATTTGACTTTGGTGTTTCTGGTGTTTTTCTATATATAATTTATAGCATGTGTATTTATAAATAAAAGTACTTATATCAATAATGTGTTTCCAATAACACAAGCTCTGCTTACGTTGGGTTAGATGATACTGTGTGAAATGTCCAGCATTATTTATTTATTTATTATATATATTTATTGGTATTGTATAATAAATTTATATTTCTGTAAATTTTATTATGTCTAAATATATAATAAAACTATTCATTCTTGTCTAGATCTAAATTCAAAAAGTCTAGACTTCCTAAGTATTAATTATGCAAAATACCACAAGATTTGTTTAATTTTGGACTAGTTTTGGACTTTTATGGAAAATCGGTGACGTGAATTTCTTGCTCTATCGGGTTAATGAACTCGTTAAAGGTGAGAGGTGAAGTGAGAACGCCTTCTATTCTAAAAGTAAGTACTTCGTAAGTCAGACTTTTCCAACGGAAAATTATATTAAAACCATAGTGGTTAAAGTTTACTTTGAAATATAACACCGAATATACTATCAATATTAATACCAATAATATAAATACATCTGTGATGCAGTGGACCAAGCCCGTCAGAGATACAGAAGATTAAGGGTCCGAATCCCACGGCGGGACAAATGTTTACATGATCTGCAAAATTTGGGTTCTTGGGTTTGTTTCTATGTATAAATGTTTATGTACTTACAAAATACAACCATACAGACACTGTCGGAGAGTGCGAACCGTGAACTAGAGCGACAACGAGCGGACTGCAGATCAAACTCACTCTGATGAAGATTCTTTAGATGAATCGAAACAGTGTCGTCAAAAGAATACGTGAAAAAAACCGAAATGTTTTTCAAAATTTACGTCTACACCATTATACACATTTATAATATTGCTCGGGAAGATATCAAATAAACTATTTAAACTCAGTGTTTCTAAAGTTGCGAATATTAACAATAGCTTTTAACATGTAACATGTAATTAGACAAGTTTTACAATTGTATTATGTACAAACTGTATTATAATTAAGTTTAATCTTCGCGGTGCTAACCGCTAATGTGGCACAGACATGATTTGAACAAATGAGTGTAAGCGCGGCTTTAGCTGCGATAAATCATAAGAATTCGTCAAGAGCGTGTCGGACCAAGCACTGGAAGGCTTCCAAAGTTGGTAGAATAAGAATGACTGGTCAGAAGGGCGATTATGTAATCATGATACAATCAAAACATTGATAACTAACAGCTTTCAGTTACTATTGATGAGTTGGTGTTACGGAAGGTTGAAGTTGATTGTAACACACATGCTGTCATATGATTTGAAACTGAGATAGAAATCGAACGTACGTAATCAATGCATGATATAATGCCTATTGCTAATCGAAACTGATATACATTGATTGTATCACGAGTTCCATAATCGCCGTGCTGGTCTTAAATAAACACCATAGCAAAATCAAATAATTGAGTATAGATTTGTATTTTAGACGACCTCTGTGGCGCAGTGGGCTAAGGTCAGGCTGAGACGCAGAAGGTTGCGGGTTCGATTCCTGCCGCAGGACAAATGTTTGTATGATCTGCAAGTATTTGTCTCGGGTCTGGGTGTTTCTATGTATAATATGTATGTATTTACAAAAAAAAAAGTAGGTATATAAGTAGTATATCAGTCATGTTGGTACCCATAACACAAGCTCTGCTTACTTTGGGGCCACATGATGGTGTGTGAAATGTCCGGGATTATTTATTTTATTTATTTATTCATCATGATATTTGGTTTACAAATCAGACTGGTACCCGTGATAATTTTAAATTTTAGCAGGTTACAATTTAGATTTTTTTAAGGTACCACCAGTCATTTAGTCGGTTGGTGCATCCAAACAACAACAACACAAAAACGAAAGCATAAGCATCGTTTTAAAACTGTTTAACATACATAATGATGTAAAGATGATGGTCCTTTGAAAGACCTATTCAACGATATGCCACACGATGGAAAATAAATATAAATAACTCCACTTTACATGTAGGTCACCACTAAACATTTTCATTATTTTATTTCATATCTTTGTAGGTCCTAATACATGTTATAGTGCATGTCTAATAGGGTACAGACAGACAGACAGACAAACAGACGGAAATACAGAAAATATGTTTTAAATATTCGCGATCAGTATTTATACGTTTTAGCAGTTAAAAGGTATTTAAACGTCGGAAATAAATAAAAAAGTAATAGACGATAAATATACGTTAACTATTATAACAATATCGACAGCGAAAAGGTTCCATGGTCTGTCAGCTCAGTTTGTAGTAGCTCTACTTTTTCCGCTGTAGGTCGAGGGTTAAATGCCCTTCCAGGATTAACATTTGTGTGATGATTATAGGTGTTTGTTCTGTGTCTGGGTGTTACATAGTACCACAAGTATATATTTAAAAATATATAAGTAAGTATTTTATGAGTTATCTGGTCACCACAATACAAGCTATGCTTAATTTGGGGTTAGATGGTGTTATGTGCATTTTCCATCAATTTATTATCACTACATAGTATAAAACAAAGTCGCTTCCCGCTGTCTGTCTGTCCCTATGTATGCTTAGATCATTAAAACTACGCAACGGATTATGATGCGTTTTTTTTAATGGATAGAGTAATTCAAGAGGAAGGTTTAAATGTATAATACATGCAAAATATAGTAGAGAAACACTGGTAATTTTAAAGGTTTCTAATGTGATGTCGTAAATAAAAATTTTTTTTTGCCCTTACATTGCAAACGCTGGCTGAACCCTACGAGATAGATCAAAATAATGTACTACAGTATTTTACAATTTAAAAGGGTCTACACAAATATGTATATATCTATCTTTTAGGCTATGTTATTCTCTTAGATAACGTTGTATATATATAGACTTCGGAACCCTAAATACACAAAACATCGTAAAAGCGTGAATATAACGTGAATAGAAAATGGAACGATCAAATCTAGAGATGCAATAAAGAAGTCGGTAAATCATGTAAACGAGTTGTATAATCAGGAAATCAGTAGCGAGCGAGTTTCAGTGCCCGTGGTTGCAATTTGATGTCCGCTCCAGAACTATATTTAATAGACTACTTATGTATAAGTGGCCAACTCTCACCAGAGTAGATCACTGACTCACACGAAGTAAATAATAATAAATATTACACACAACACCATCTATCTCCAAACTAGGCACATTATGGTGATCAGATGATTGATAGAATACTTATATATTTTTTATTATCAACATTTAAAAGGCTAATGGTAAATTATATTACAAATAAATACAGCTAAAATAACATATGAATTACTTAAATTTAAAATTATGTTGTCAATGTTCAATGCCACATCCAGTGAGTAAATTCGTGATCATAAATAGAACGAAGTAAATATTGGAATACGTAAGGAATTTGTTTTTAGTATACCCACACTTAGCTACCTGTTATTGTACCTACTAAAATTTGGAGTCATAAGTACCTACTTGTATATCACATCTACATTGTAAACTTAATGTACAAAGCCTATGAATTGTTTGTAATGGCTCATTATTGTATATTATTTTAAGATAATCAAATTTATTTACACCGAAATGAATACTTATGATACTTCATGACGACCTCTGTAGCGCAGTGGCCCGAGACCCGGCTGCGATTCTGCAAGTATTTGTCTCTGGTCTGGGTGTTTTTCGATGTGTAATATGTATGTATTTACATAGAAAAGTACATAGTCTCATGTGGTACACAACACAAGATCTGTTTACTTTGGGGCAAGATGATGCTGTCTCAAATGTCAGGATTCTTTTTTATAACATCCAGACACAGAATCAACACATACTGATCACACAAATGATTACCCTGGGAGGAAATCCCGCAACAGCGCAGAAGGCAAAGTTACTACCAACTACTGACAGGCTAGTCATGTAGACTACCTTTAACAACCTTTGAAAAGTCGATACGATATTGCATGGTACGCAAATGATCAGCTCATACAAAGAGAGGCTTAAACCCAGTAGTGCCGGTGTGAATGATGATTGTTTCTGATCTGGGGGGATCTGGGGTGTACAATGGTAGGTACTCCACGATACTCTAGCTAGAGAATTTTATATTATCAATACATAGTATAAAACTCTTCCCGCTGTCTGTCCCTATGTATTTACTACAGATTGTTGTAAACTTTTAGGAACCCATTGATATACCAAGTACCCATAGTAGAAATAATAAAGAAACCTAATCTAACCAAATTCTAAATACCTATTGTTATGTGTACTTGTGTAACTTAAGCTATTATTGTTATTATTATTATATTTTTATACGCTTTATATTAGCTTCACTTGTATGTATGTTAGTATGTTTGTATGTAACCGACTCCTTAGGACGCGATTTTGACCCACTTGAAACGGCCAGATTTCATTCAAATTTTGCACACCTGTCAAAAACCGATGACAATGCAATAATTGGAAAAAAAAAAAAATTTAAAAAAAAATATCCGGTTATCCTAAAACTAAAAATTAGAAAAGAAATAATAATCTAAAAAAACGAAAGGGCACGCTTTATATAGAAGGCCAAACTAAAAAATAGAAAATAAATTTTAATAAATGTAAGTAAAATAAAATGTTTTATTAAAACGCTTTTTTTTAATGAAGCATTTTTTTCTTACTTACATTTATGAAAGTTTGTTTTCTATTTTTTAGTTTGGTTTTCTATATAAAGCGTCTTTTTGTTTTTTTAACTATTAATTATTCCTGTTTCTGTTTTATGTTACAATTTAAGGACCACAGAATAGAGGGGACTCTTCTAACACAGGTGTAAACTTAAAACAAGAGATCCCAATCCTACCATTTATGTATATGTAACTAAAATAAAAAGATTTTTGATTTGATTTGATTTGATGTATGCTTAGATCTTTAAAACTACGCAACGGATTTTGATGCGGTTTTTTAATAGATAGAGTGATTCAAGAGGAAGGTTGATATGTATAATACATGCATAATATAGTACATAAACACTGATGTACTATACTGATAATTTACGAGGTTTCTAATCACATTAGACATTCTGTTGTATATTTAGTATCAGCATTGCACCCGTGCGAAGCCGGGGCGGGTCGCTAGTACTCTATAAGCTATACACTTTAACAACATCAGACTGAAAAAACATCACTACAATACCTCGAAAATTGATAGACTTTATATCTCTAGTTTATTAGATATGCTTGAGGATGTCTAATGAAGGTAAACACAGGCACGTGCAATACTTGTAACCAGTTGCAAGCAAATCACCACATAAATAAATATTGCTGGACAATGCATATCACAACATCTAGCCCCAAACTAAGCATAGCTTGTAGATGACGGATAGAATACTTATACATTTTTAAATACATTCTTATGATACTTTATATAACCCAGCCACAGAACAAACACCTGTGTTCATCACTGTTTATCCTGGGAGAGTTTCGAACCCTCAACCTACAGCGCAGAAGGAAGAGCTACTAACAATGATCAACATAATGTTTGCTCCCACCGTTTGCAATGGCAGAATTTCTACATAAGGTAAATAGAAAACACTTACCTTCTTATCTAACGCCAGAATGGAATGGAGAAAACCCATTTCAATTGCCAAGTAGTCCCGAATTTTTGAAAAACAAAAGGGATTTGTAAGCCTGTTACAATGATGAATGACATCCTGCAAATAATTGTCCTTCAGGGTAAGGGGTGGGATCACTCCGTTTCGGCATTCAATGTAAAATAAGCTTTTTGGCACTGCAATAACATTTAAAACAAATACGATTATTGGTTGGGTTTCGTTGGATGCAAAAAATATATAGAATGATAACGAATTTTCATCCAAGTTTAGGAATAATCAAAAATGTTGTGTCATTCGTCAACTACCTTGGTTCATCGGCTTTTAAAGCTAGTCATTCGTTTATAATAATAAAGCTAAGAGAGATAGGCAGAGGCAGGTCCATACATTACTGGCGTAGTTGATGTTTTCAAAACATATAAGTATGTACCTATTGTTATTGTAGTTTTGGCAAAAATAAGGAAAATGAAAATGAAAATGTCTGCATCACCAACTGGCCTACTAGCAAGATATCTAATAAAAAAAAAGTATTACGTGAATTAGGCTTGGAAGTGAAACATTGTTGGATTATACTGTTATTTTATCCACGGTAGTGGGTGCGGCAGGGTCGTGACGTCACGAGTTCGAGCCCTCCGGTCGACGACCCCGCGAACAGCTGATTGAAGCTGAGGATGCTCGACGTAGGTAATGGTTTATGAAGAGTGATTCCATGAAAAATTGCTTATAAAATTCTGACACGTTCTATTTTTGTGATATTCGGCGTTGTCGATATTTCTATAAATGACTGTTAGAATCAAATTTAAGTTTATAAGACTGACCGTAATCTATCTTATAAAAATACTAGGTGCTGCCCGCAGTTTCACGCGCGTGGTACCTACATAAAAAGTAGCCTATGTCCTTCTCCAAGGTCCCATCTATACCAATATTCATCAAAATTGGTTCAGCGGTTTAGGCGTGAAAACGTGACAGATAGACAGACAGACAGAGTTACTTTCGCATTTATAATATTAATAGGGATTTATGTAGGCTAATTAGTTGTTTAAATGTATTGCCATCTTAAATCGACATTAGAATGACCACATCGATTCAGACTTTACTCTAAAATAATAAATAAATATAATTTTACTAGCTGCTGCCCGCGGCTTGGCACGCATGGTATCGACATAGAAAGTAGCCTATGTCCTTCTCCAAAGTCCCATATATCTCTATACCAAAATTCATCTAAATCTGTTCAGCGGTTTAGGCCTGAAAACGTAACAGACAGACAGAGTTACTTTCGCATTTATAATATTAGTTAGATATAACGGGATATCATGATGTGAGTTTTACTGCTTCCCGATATTTCGGCACAGTTGCATGCGACATGATCCATAATGAGAGTTTATCTCGTGATCATGGCTATGATAGTTTCAAAACTAATCTATAAATATTGGTAATAACACAAAATCCAAACTAATTTAACCTATTTTTACTTTTGGAACCAGAACCTACAGAACCAGTTAAAATACTTTTATTTTTAAATAAATATTTATAATATATAACTCAGAACAAACATGTTCATCACATAAATGTTCGGAAGTTTTTGAAAATCCATTGATGCACGAACGGATTCAGGCCCACGACGCAGACGTTAGGGTCGGAGACGGGGTTACTACCACTAGACCAAAAGTGCTCTCTTTTACTACCACAACTATGTATGAATCAATGGCTAACTTGACGGAGGCCTATTATAAGGCCGCGCTAACTGTGCTGAAATGTCGAGAAGCAGAAAAACTCCCGTAAATATCCCGTTTTGAGTGTAAATTATGTCTTACATAGTAGTTTAATTTAGGTGCAAATTCCTTCTAACCCAAGTCCGAAAAGATTGACAAGAAACTCGTTCTGGTCCTAGCACTTTTTCGTTGGATCCGGCATCCAATCCAGCAAAACAGAATCACCACCTGTGTCTCGAAACTCAAGCTACAGTCTATCAGTCTAATCCAAGCCGGCCATTTAACCGATTTAACCGCGCCATAGTTGCCTGTGTTGCCACCTAAGGCTCCTTTGTAATGACAGAGTATAAATTAGTACATACAATGGCACAACTAAACACGGTAATACAATGAACCATTGATCCATACATCAACATCTGTTAACCTACACAAGTAGATACTTAAAGGACATAACAAAGGGCTCTTTATCCGAAACCCTCAAACCGACACTAGAAGCATTTAATTTAAATACGAGCTCGCTATTTATAAACCGTCATCCAGAAACTTACAGAATCCATATTATATAATACGAAAGCGTATGTCTGTTTGTTTGTTACCTTTTTCTATTTCCTATGTAATTGTGTTATTTAATTTTATTGCTTTAAATTATCCGAATATTTAATTTTGTTATTTGATTTATTGTTTACATTTTAGTATACTATTCGGTTTGCACACCAAAATCGGTAAAACATTTTGTGACATACCTAAACATAAAATTATCACCCTATCTAGAATAGAGTAGAAATAGAAAACACTTTATTGCACACAAATAACTTGGGCTGTTATAAAAAACACTGTTTAGCTACACGGTAGTACAATGGCCGGTCTTATCGCTAGATAGCTATGTCTACACATGTTTATGCAAATAAATATCTTTATTGACCGAGCGAAGCGAGTGTCTCCGTTATAGCTTAAGCGAAAATACTTTCGTATATCTGTCTTTCTGGATGTTCTCCTCTACAGGTCGCCTTTCTCAGCCGATTCTCGTGAAATTTTGTGAGCAGGTTCTATAACTATATAGATTTTTTTAATTATTCCAAACGTAAACGTCAACGTAAAAATAATTATATTTCAGTCATTTCGAAAAATGTTCGCGAAGTCTACAGCTCACAGAGCCACTAGTTTTTATCTTCAACGGCTGAACGAATCTTGATGAAATTTGATAAGATAGATAATGTCTTGGGGAAGGACATAGGCTATTTTTTATATAGGTACTACACGAGCAGCAGCTAATTAAATAAAAAACCAAATTCTTACATGAAATGACCCTAATCCAAAATGGAAATATTCACTGAATAGTAGGTATCTGCTTTAAAACTGTCAAATCACTATTGAGCAATAAATCGGCGCCGACCGAAGGCGTTATTATATAACACATGAAATATAAAAAGGTTCGGCCAAACCTGCGCGTCAGTAACGCGGGAAGCGGGACGCGATGCGGGAGCGTCTACCGCGCGGCGAACGTTACCCATACTTTATCTATGGCGCTTTGCACACCTACGCGATCGCAAACGCAATCGCAGAACGGCCGCGTCGGCGGAGCGGGACGCACGGGAGCTTTAGTGACTGTTCACTAGCACATGAAGTTCGCGGTTCGTGTGCAAAGCGCCATAGATAACGCATAAGTAGCGTCCGCCGCGCGGCAGACGCTCCTATTCGCAGTCGTTATGGTCGCGCAAGTGTGGGTTAAGCATTAAGGGCTTAGTTAATAAACACCTCTCAACTTGAACTTTGCCTAAACACAGCTTAGGATTCGTCCTGTCACTAGTTGTCACTATCTTACAAAAAGGGATGGAACAGACAGAACTTTAGACCAGAAGTTAAAATACGTTTATAAGTAACTAGCAACCCGCCCCGGCTTCGCACGGGTGCAATGCTGATACTAAATTTACTACAGAATGCCTAATGGGATTAGAAACCTCTAAAATGTTCAGTGTTTCTTTACTATATTATACATGTATTACACATATAAACTTTCCTCTTGAAACACTTTATTTAATAAAAAAAACTGCATCAAAGTGCGTTGCGTAGTTTTAAAGATCTAAGCATACATAGGGACAGACAGACACCGGGAAGCGACTTTGTTTTATACTATGTAGTGAATAAGTTAGATGTGTACATTTTGTGTACTTACGAGTACATCAATTAAGAAACGTCTAAATCTGTCATATGAAAAGTTTGTAGTGTTTAGAACGTACATATAAGCTACGCATTTTTATAAAATAAATAAATAAATAAAGCCGGACATTTCACACATCATCTGGCCCTAAAGTAAGCACAGCTTGTGTTATGGGTACCACATAACTGACTTATATACTTTTTTTGTAAATACATACTTATAATACATTGTAAAACACCCGAGACAAATACTTGCACATCATGTAAACATTTGTCCCGCGGTGGGAATCGAACCCGCAACCTTTTGCGTCTCAGGTAGACCTTCGCCCACTGCGCCACAACGGACGGCATAAGTAAACAAGCCTCAATTCTAGACCTTTTTACCTTGAATTTAAGGTTTTTTCTGTTTCGTTTCTGTCTGGATTCTCGTATTACCTAAAAAAAAACAAAAAAAATATTATAAAAACACGAAATGATTAGGTATTTCTATTAACTATCGTGCAGAATGGGGGCAAGTGCCAAGTGTAGAGTTCAGACATGCTTCTGATTACCCCTAGTGATCTAATACATACCAAGGAGTACCAGTTAACAGTTTCATAATCTCCAAAATAATATTTTTCGTAAAATTATGAAATCCGATTTATAAGCAAAATCCTCAAAAAGATTGAACTTAAATCCGTTGATGGAACAGAGATATTATATTTAATACCGGCCCGGTTTCATTCCATTTGGAGCGAGGCGTGCACAGTCACAGCGTAATCGCTTTCATTAAACAAAATGTACGCAAAGCGCATATCATTAGTTCTTGTAGACAAGTGCCGGAAGCGATGCTTCGCGAAACGCTCGAGTTAAAATGGTAGTCGATTTTGATGTGATTAACGTAACAGCGTATGTGTCTATAATACGCCACCGCGTCGCGTAATGTGTCATATGAATCTGTTAATCCGTTGTACCACCTTTATTCATTGTCATTAGTATCAAGAACAGACGAAACGTTAACGTCGCGGTAGTTAGCTATGTGATTATAAGATAGAGGGACTATGACTCTATATGACTCCAATAAATCCAAATATTATATAAGATTCCCAAATTACTACAGTTGATTCCTAGAGCAGAGACTACAACGAGCCACATTGATCGGCTGGTACCGGTCGGTGGGACAGCATAAATGATAGGCCACAAAGAGCAATGTTAAATTCGTTATCTATAACAAAGGCTTTCGGCAAGCTCTCGAACGTTACGTTTCGCTTTCGTTTAGCGTTTTCGATTAACAGTTGACTTGACGACTCCCATTCCGGTTGCCCACAAAAAATCTAAAAGGGAAAGAATATCCCCAAAAGGCCATTAGTCGAGTGCCCGAAGACCTTAATAATATCGCAAACAATGGTATTAAATGAGATAGCTGTGGCCGTTATTTAATCTTGCTAACTGGTGCGCACCAACCGGTTATCAAAACCATCAGTTAAGATAGTCTAAGACTAATAATTTATACCAAACAAAAATTGTACCACCCCCCTGTCTGATATTTTCAAGTGTACTGTGCTTATTTTTTTTTATTTAACAGAGTCCGTAAAATGTACGGTCTATCTGATGGTAAATGTTAGCCTTTCAAGGAGGTTGTAACCCGCATGTTCTCGGCCCTAGACATAAGTTTTATTGTCTGTATCTTGTATCCCAATGGAAATCAATATTTTTTATTTTAAATGAAACGAAACAAAAAATCCGAAGGTAGGTACTAAGTAACTAGGTCTATGACTATGAGACAGAAACGGAAAGCAGAGTGAAAGACTAATGGTGTTGGATTTGTCGATTGGCAAAGGTAGAAACTTAATAAAACAGAAACTGTCTATTAAAGGATATTATAAAATATCTGATTATTAGAGTCACGAAAACGTACAAAGAAACAAACGGAGATACTCTTTCGAATTATTAATATTGGTAGCATCTAAGCGGGTCCTATCGATCTAACCTAACAGCCCTAACAGAAGAATTAGTAATAATATTACATAACGAGTTTAACAACATCAACGAGTACCAACGAAACTTACTTAGATTATAGCCAAATGAAAGTTTAAAGAGTAGGAGTTTGAAGAGGAAAGTTATGGTCGTAAATTCGTAATGACTTTTAAAACATTCACATAAATTTACCTTGTTATGGTTTGTGAGTACCTCCACAGTATTTAACGGGTTAATTAATTATTTTTGATGTACTTACACATGTTTCTACTGTATAATTAGAACTCGTTTCTAAGTATACTCACAAAACTCTTATTCGTAAAGACAGCAGTTTCTTTAGCTTCCGTAGTTTAGACCATGAAATATAGTTATACTTTACAAAATATAATCCAAGACACAGGCTTTCAGCCATTACTGAGTGATTGAGAAACAATCAAACATAAAGATCTACACAAACACATATTTTTTAATGATTATAGGATGTTTAGGGAAAGGACTGTGATAGTACCACAATGGCCTCAATTCTGTAACTAATTTTAGCTAAAATTAGGTTTTGAACTGTCAAATGAAACTTTGGTATTCTGCTGGTACCAACATATCCTTATTTAATTAAGCGTTCCTTATTTAGTTAGATGGAAACAACCGTTCATAAGTTTTATAAGTTTTACAAATGTTATGACTAACTAAATATATTTTAGACAATCCCTAATTTTAAAAATGAACGAACCGAATTGCCACCAATATCGTAAAAACCAATTTACTTCGTTTCTTTCTTTTTTCTTTTCAGCCGACTTAAAAAAAGGAGGAGGTTCTCAATTCGACTGTATAATTTTTTATGTTTGTTACCTCATAACTCCGTCATTTATAAACCGATTTAAAAAAATCTGATTTCATGTGAAATGATATACTTTATTATAAATACCCTTAAGTATTTATAATAATGTGTTCTGATCGCGTAAGTTTAAAAAAGGATATACTTCCCGATTGGTTCCATATAAATTTCATAAAAATCTAATCAGTAGTTAGGTTTTTAAATTAAAAAACTGAAAAAATATGCCATCCACTAGGAACGAAATTTTTATATTTTACTTTTTTATACATGTAGTCGGTTGTCTTTTTAGTTTTGAAAACGTAATTATTATATTGTTATTTGAGTGTAGTAAAAGGATTAGAGTGCACTACAGAGGTTCCTATCGCGCACTTCGCAGATGTCTTCGAACTTTTTAGGTTTTACAACATGCCGGTTTCGCCACATACATCGTACATCATCTTTAATTTTTTTTATTTCTCAATGAAAACTGGCCTTGTTCTTATCCTGTGTCTTGTGTGAAGAAGCAAATAAACGTGTCTACGTCTAGAAAAGCAACGATCCGTTCTGATTTTGATAGAGAAGCCAACAGACAAAAAAAAAGGCAAAAAAAAATCTCTTACTTTTTTTTTAAAGAATTTTTTAAGTTGTTAAAGTCAAAAATGTTCAAAAATTTTAACTCGAAAACTATACAAAATCGCGGAACATACATGGGGGTGATCCGGGTACCCCAAGGGGTGTTCTATCTGTGGACTTTCGCTTGACACTATTTTCTGTAGTTCTGTTTTTCTTCTTCTGTTTCTGTTTTTCTGTGTAGAGAAGGAGTGCAGAATTCTAATATTTTTTCAATATTATGCATAAAAAATACATGAATTATTAATTAATTTTACCACTAGTTATTATAATAATGCCAGGTGGAAGGACGAGCTTACCAAATTCCGCGCCGACTGGACAATCTTAGCGCGGGAGAGGGATGAATGGAGAGAATGGGGAGAGGTCTTTGGCAGTGGGACAGTGTGGGCTGTTAATAATAAAAATAATAACAATAATAAATTATTAGTTGGTACGGTACGGTAAACAATAGTCCAGAAGCCTCATTCACAAATCCACACAGCCATCACTCACGAGACCGCGTCTCTGCGCAAGTGATAAATCATCACTCGTAAACTTTATAGCGCTGAGACAAGGTTTAATTTGTTGTGCTGATGTCGTAAAGTCTAAATTACTTTGTGTTATGGAAGCTCACGTTTGAGAAATGCATGTATTTAAAGGCTGATACACACGAATATAGCCGGTATATTAGTCCCTGGCATACTATCAAACGAGCTACTGACATCCTGCGTCAAAATAAAAAGCTATTGCTGAAACGCTTCTTGCCATATTGTTTTAGTAGAAAACAGATGTATCAAGTATTTATGACCACCTCTCAGGGGGCTAAGGCTAAGGTGACGAAGGGGCTAAGGCTAAGGTGACGCAGTGGGCTAAGGCTCGACTGAGACGCAGAAGGTTGCAGGTTCGATTCCCGTCGCGGCAAATGTTTGTATGATCTGCAAGTATAGACAAGCTCAAGACAAGCTCTGCTTACCTTAGGAACAGATGATACTGTGTGAAATTTCCGGCATTGTTCATTTATTTATTAGATTAATTTGATATAAATGTGTTGTCTTTTAATTATCACCGACGTTTCGGCTGTCTCGATGGTAACATCCCAATGCTCTAGTCAGCCCGCGACCAAGGTTGTTGCAACACAGTCGAATACACGATAATCCGCGATGAGTACCTATAAACTACTAAAACAATATGGCTTCCTGCCAGTTCTAGACAACAAAGTTAAAACCGATTCCCTCGTTTCGGCAAGAAAGGTAAAAAAACAAATAGCTTGCAATGACATATCAAGCCCTAGCAGAACCTGGAATCGCATGCTAGTAGCTCACATTTGACAGTATCAAGCATGCTTTACCAGTGTGTCACGAGCTTTACTTGAAGACAAATATAGTAGTAGAGGCACCAGCATCAGTGCAGCATCCGTAAAATCACAGTTGTAAAATAATTTAGTCTTTACATAGTCTTAATATCATTGCCAACCTTGCAGGGTCACTCCATCATTCCAGTCGTCGTTACCATGGATGTAACCTCGATGGCTGTTAATATTATTTTTTTTAATTTACATGAAAGTATAGGTATCATTATTACTGACAGTCAAACCTAACCTAACAGTGTCTTTACCTTGACACGACACTAGGATACGGTTACGCGTTGATCTTCTTCGTTAATGGCATGTGTCACAATAATGTAAATTATGTCAATGTCAAGTATTTTTATTTTTTATAATACGAGTAGGTATGATGTCATTTCATATTAAATAATTATACGGATTATTTTTGCTCGAATCACAATGAAACAATGTTTTTATTCCAATTATTCACAACCGAGTTAATAACTCTAGCTATATTGAAATAAAAACAACATCATTGCATAGTATAAAACAAAGTCGCTTCCCGCTGTATCTGTCCCTATGTATGCTTAGATCTTCAAAACTACGCATCGGATTTTGATGTGGTTTTTTTTAATAGATAGAGTGATTCAAGAGGAAGGTTTATATGTATAATACATGCATAATGTAGTAGAGAAACACTGTCAATTTTAGAGTTTAGCGTATATGGGTTCAACGTATTAGAACTACTGAGCAGCAGCAACGCGTCAGCTAGTAACTAATAAAACCGGAAATAACTCGAGAAAATAAATAATATGATTACTTTGCAAGACAGCCAAAAATAATCAACGGGTTGAACTGACTGACGGTACACTGACTGACTGATAATCCGCCCCAGTCTTAGACTATGATTTATGTTTGATTTTCATTTTAGTTAGGACTATACAAACTAGAGTATAATGATATCTCCCTTCGAAGTATGACAGTCGCATAGTTCTATTGAAAGCACCACTGACAGTCTAGGGCTTCTAGCTGCTGGAATTTTTTAGCCGTTTTGCAGATGAACAACGCACTTTTATATTATTTGTTATTCTCGAGTTTTATTAGCAATGTTGGTGTATTTATTTTTATATAGATAGTATTATTGACTCGAGTGTGAAATAGAATAAAAGCTTTGTTTTTTTGTGATTCGAGCAAATGTAATCCGTGTAAATATTTTATCTGAAAGACGCCATCACTACATAGTATAAAACAAAGTCGCTTCCCGGTGTCTGTCTGTCCCTATATGTATGCTTAGATCTTTAAAACTACGCAACGGATTTTGATGCAGGCAGTTTTTTAATAGATAGTGTGATTCAAGAGGAAGGTTTATATGTATAATACATGCATAATATAGTAGAGAAACACTGATAATTTTATAGGTTTCTAATGTGATGTCGTAAATAAACAAATTTTTTTGCGCTTACATTGCAAACGCTTGCTGAACCCTACGAGATAGATCAAAATAATGTACAGTATTGTACACCTTAAAAAGGTCTACAAAAGAGTCTGCGATGGTATAATGTCTATCTCTGTATATAAAGTAAATTGAATGAAATTGAATTGAATTGAATGTATGTAAATTGTACATAAAGACATTCTGAAGTATATTTAGTATCAGCACCCGTGCGAAGCCGGGGCGGGTCGCTAGTTTTATATAAAATGACAAATGACGAACGACAATATACGACTTTGTGACATCATACTTCAAACAATACATATAAACACTTGACACTGGCAAAATTAACAGCTGCTGTAGGCTTCGCATACGAGGTATCTACATAAAAGTAGCATATATATCATTCCAGGTCACAGACGCTAAACCTAGTTTAGTCTAAATTCTTTCAAAAGATATGGCGTTATTGAGCCACAAACTTTTGTATAATTAGAGAATTAGATTCAGGACCATAACTCCTAGAGTCCTGATATTCAGATGGCATCTTCCTTAATCGAGGGATGACAGCCACATAGTTGGATAGGATGCGTTCATAAGGGCGAACGCTTAAACCCATTACAATCAGTTCCAGTACATTACGCCACGCGACGCGATGCAGTCGCGTCACGCCGCATCGCGCGTCACGTACGTGCCATTTGTCGCTCGCCTTTAGCGGGACAAAGTTTATGTGACACGCCGTTTTATGGGAAAACTGTTGGACATATTCACTTATGAGCTTGTGATAGAATTATGGACTCTATTGATTGTAGTTTCATAACGGTTTAGTTGGAAACTCGCTTGGGGTTTTATAAGGATTTAATATTCGTATCGTGGATCTACCAAGTCTTTGTTCGCGTGTTTTTTTCTAATATTGCTTCTCCAGACCTCTAAAAAGATTTAACTTCAGATATTCAAGATCTTACAGTTTTTTTGGTGTACGACAAGTCGAGCTTCAAACAAATTATCGGACAAAAGAGCATAAGATCTGGAAAAAGAGCTTGGGATCAATCTGTTCTAATTTTAATTCGCATAAAAATATTTTGATGTGCATTGCTTTAGTGCGCGTATATGTAGTGTATATTATAAGCTAGTGGTACTTCTTCCACAAAAAAAAACCATTGTGTCGTGTTCAACTGGAGGGTACTAGACCTGTGTCTGACAACTTGTTACTACCTTTAATTATCATTTGATGACATAAGATGAATCTACTCCAGCTTGACTCGGCATCCGTTACAAAACTAGCAAAAACCAGATGATTTTCTTGCCGGATTCTTCTTGTACGTTAAAAGAAACCAGCCCGTAAGACGATTGAAAATGGTCCTCGTGATTGTTGAACAAAACAGTGAACACACTACACATCCACGTAGATAATACGCAACTCATTCGTTGTGTGTGAGTTTCACACAGTTCGCAAACAGATTTCGCGTGTACGCCCGTTCGTTAAGTAGCACAATCAATTACATACGCCTCCGCGTCAGTAGGTGCTATTCATTCCGTGTTCAGTTTAATTAGAACCTTGCATAACACACTTTACTTCGCATTGACAGGATCGTAAAAAGTGCGTTGACTCGGTGCTTGTAAAAATAGATCCAATAAATACTAATCAAATTGGGCCTCACGGCTCTCTTGGTAGTTCTGTCTTCTACACTATATAAGAGAAATACCTATTATTTGTGTAATGTACATAGATGTTTATTCCAATAGTGTATTCCAATAGAAGAGAGAACTACTAAGAGAGCCGTAATCTAAAGTTGATAATACTATAAATAAAGAAGATAAATACCTATTATCGACCTTAGATCAACTTTAGATTAGATTAGAACCATGACTCCAGAACGGCAATAGGTATTGTTTGAATCTGTTGCCATTTCTATTCTATATATAGGTATATTATCTTAGGGAAGGAAATAAATCAATTTTTATGTATGTATGTATCCCAAGGAGATGGTGAGATGATCTCGACACTTTTGACAGACCTTGGGTCAAATTAGCTCAAAACCGAGATGACTGAGAGATCAAGGGGAGGCCTTTGCCCAGCCCAGAACACAATGGGCTAATCGTAATCGTATGTATGTACCACGCGTGCGAATCCGCGGACTCGGGCTAATACGAGTGTGAAAGTTAAATTTACGCGAACAAAGTCGCGGAGCGTACAACTTGTCTAATACTTACGTAAAAACGAGTGCATTTTGATTTGTTTTTCTGTCGAAAATTGGCGAGTCTTAGTTACGGAACATTTGGTACAGTATAATACATAACAATGTAGAACTTATGCGTTTATAGGTCGGTAACATCATCGATATCTGTCGGTGCAACTAAACTCAAGCACCTGAGGTCGCCGAACCTAGTTTTAGGGATCCGTATTCGATTAGAAACCTTAAGGTTAATCGCGCATTGTTGATTACTCCGCGAATATTTTCGCAATTTTTTGAGGAATATTTTCATTAAAAAACTGAATATTTTTCAGAATGGCGCGGTTTAAACCGCGCGGATTAATTCGCTATCGCGTGCTAGGTTGTAGAGGGCTAGGCTTTCACAGTTATTTGATATTTGAATTACCACGAATAATTTAGGTAGGGCGATTATGGAACTCTAATTACAATCAATGTCTATCAGTTTACGGCGTAATTTCAATCATTACTCATAGACATTGATTGTAATTAGAGTTCCATAATCGCCCTACTGGGCTATAAGGGGTATGCTTTAGATACTTACCAAAACTAACACAAGCTTATGTTTAATTTCGTCTATAAATCATAGGCTTTGTATCTCCAGTACTGATTTTCCCTCTATTTTATAATCACATAACCAGCTATCGTGGCTTTAAAGAATAAAAAACCAGACAAAACAAAAAAACATTAACTAATGCGTGATTATGAAAAAGACCCTTCGTATTTTACGGGTAACTATCACGTACTTACTACCTTTTAATTATTCTACCAGATTTAGTTTTTTTTTACCAATTTTCTACCAAGAATCTATCTGGTTCCCTAGTACGAGTACATGCTACGCTTAGTTTGGGGCTAGATGGTGTTGTGTAAAAAAAACTAGTACTTAGGTACTTATATGGTCTGTTTTATTTAGATAGAAGCATAGTTTTTACCATAAGTAAATTAGTTAGTCTTGCTTGCCTCTTGGCATAGTATATATTGCTCTGCATCAAAGTAATTGACTACGGAAGCCTACACGCGTAATCCGACACGCACATGCTTTGTTTTTTATATCGAGGTTGCAGCGATTTGCGCAGCGTAGGTGCGTGCATCGGAAGCGTTATAGAACTCGCGAAGAAGTAACGGGTCAGACGGGACAGAGTAAACAACGATACCGCGCAGTAGCAACGGTCGTCGACCCTCGGCCTCGAACAGCTATTACCGAACCGCGATCGCTGTACGTGTCCGTCCTGCGCACACGCTGCAATCACATTTGCATGCGAAATGTGATTCACCCGGTGTCTCGCCCGTGCCACATGCCTAATATCACACACAGCGGTGACCTGACCGAAATCACATCGAACAGGTCTTTGATCTCAGATAAACTGCGGCTCGATAATCAGGTTACGGAGAACCGGGCGCGAGTGAGCCCACTTTCAATCCCAACGTAAACAACGATAAGCGATTTTGACGACGTCGCCGGGAAAAATGTATCTAATCAAACTCTCCGGTCCGCATAAAAACTGTGTTACCATTTATCACCGCGTTCACGTCATATTTCACGTCGTCCGTCGCTAAAATCTCGCCCGAGGAAATATCTCTCCATTTACCCAGAGCTAAACAATGACGGTGATCCAAAGAGGGAGAACGGGCGTCGTTACTTTTTTCGGTGGGCCGTGGCCGTCGGATACTCGTCAATATATCAGAATTGCCGGACGCAGGGGGGGTAAAGTGCGGGGTCGCGATGAGCACGACCGATAGTTTCGTGAGCGACGATATTACGCCGACTACAGACCAATTTACGCACCGAGGGCAAGTAAATTGCGGGCCTAAGGAAATTTCGAGCCGTTGTGTAGAGTTCGTAAGATGCTTGAAAATAGAACACGTACCTGGCAAGGTTTAGGATCTTTTGCAGAATAAGGTCAACAAAGAACATGGCTACGCCATGGGCTAAGTATTTGCAAACATGGAACACGCTTAAAATAACTTCCGGCAGTGAATTCCGGACTTTAAGGCAACAAGTTGTTCAACCCGAGTCTGTAGAATTTTGCAATTTCTTAGAAAGTTATACTTATCGCAATCCATTCGCGGTAATTCAAAAGTCTATTAGTGTAACAATACACGCAGAGAAGTCAAATAGCCAGCGAATACAATACCACAAATCACGTTATGTACTTTAGTTGGAAACCACAGGATCATTACTCAACTACCCTTTGAAATGCCACAGCCGCAGATATAAAGGTCGTGTTATAACATTGCAATAAAACTGCTATTCCATAGCTACATGATGAAACATCATACAATTCTAAAGTACCCGAGCAACACGAATTGCCAACAATTTGCTGAAGATTCATGTCATTCTTGAATAGGTATTATATATCCTAGGTTATGCTAACAAATTCACAATAGAAGCTAATGCCTTAACCGAATTCTGTCAGGCATATTGACTTACGAGCTAGTATGTTGGAAGATTTACTAATGACTTCCTTTGTCGTTCACCATGTTGGTTTTTAGCATTATTAAGAGCTGATATCAAAATTCTGTCTACTACAAAGTTACTAATTATGTTCAATAAAATCACAGCGACTTTAAGCTTAAAACGGGGAACGATAAGGAAGTAACCAAGTAGACTATAGAGATGCATAAGGGGTGGAGTTCCACCAGATGTGGAGTAGATAGTCGGGAGCGCGTGATGAGCATGTTACTGCATGACGCGTATTGAAGTGGAATCTGCTAAACGCCATTTCGTCTGCAAACAAACTCGGAAAGTGCCGTACGCAGCGTACGCAATATGCGGCCGAGCTGTGCGTGCTTCATGAATAGAAATCGCTCACTTTAACAATAACTTTCTTGCGACAAGGCAGCTCTGCTCAGAAATAGCACTGTAATAGACAACTCGGCGGAAACTAAGGGTCGCATCGCATAGCCTTATCCACTGGCGGTTTATTAACGCCATCCATATACATGATACGTGCTTTTTGGGAGGGTTCGATTCTTCTAACCCGAAAACTTCTTTCATTTCAAATCTCTGAGAAAACATCTTCAAAGGTTTGTTTTTCGTAGAATTTTCTGGAAGTATTTGGATCAAAGGAATTTCCTAGAAGATATTGAACCGCATCAAAATTACCGACAGAATACCAAATAGACGATGGAAGCCTACCGTTGTTCCATGTTGGATCACAAAGGCTCAGTTTTTAATTATCTTTATTGTTTAACAAAAGTACATTTTAAACCTTTCATTCGAGCCTTACTATGCTCGTTTAACTTTTAAATCATTTTACTATTTCACAAAGTCAATCCACTCACATTCACAGCTACACGTTATGAGGGCCTAAATAAAAATAATAATACTTGCACTTGTATAAAAACAGTCAGTTGTATTTTCTTTTTGTAATGTCTTAGTTTATTCTTTTTTTCTGTGTTCGTATTTTTTTCATGCAATTTAAAATTCCCAAATATTAAACATTATAACCCATAAGAAACCTTCTTAGAAAATCCTGTAATAATTAACATATTTATAGATGTGCAGAACAGCTTGTCGCCTTTTACTGTTTCACAGATCAAAATTCGCGGATCTAAAGCTGGTAAATAGTTCATAGAATAGCTTATCCTACCTACACAGTTTAAGTAAAAGCTGACTATCGTACGTAGTATGTAGGAGCTCACAATCCTGGCATTTACCTAGATTAGAGGAGCGATAGATCAAGTCACGTTTTTATCTTCGGTCGGGCAAACCGCAGATAGGTTGCGCTTGCCGTGTTGTTATGTTGTGTCATCTGGCTGCCGCGTGATCACTGCGATTACACAGCGTTTGTGTGACGTTTCAACACGGTTAAAACAAAAAGGATAAAAGTTGACACGTTTTTCAGGAAATAAATTGTAACAAGAGTGATGAAATCAACAGAATTGAACAGCTTCACAGATACGGCAAATATACTCCCCGGGCGACATCGATAGGAAACCGGCGAAAAACAAAATACACTAGCAGTTTTATTCAGCCTGTCTCGGGAATAGGGTGAAATGAACCGCACCGTTTCGTTTGTCGCATAAAAAACAAGACCAATTGAATAGCATTATGCAGGGAACACTAATTAAATCAAGCTTCGCAATAAGCGCGTGTCCGCCGTCACCCGACCGCGACCGCCCGACATCAGAAACTTTATAAATTATTATAACAGCGAACAAAACAATCTACAGAACTACATAACGGGAGTGTTCAAATTGAATTGTAAAAGTTCACAATATTGGGGACGAAATCCCCGAATCCGCTTCCGTTGTTAACGAATACTTTTCGATGTTTGTGCTAATTGACGAAGGTGAAGTGAACATCA
The DNA here is from genome assembly GCA_948098915.1 of Lampropteryx suffumata. Classification (NCBI taxonomy): domain Eukaryota; kingdom Metazoa; phylum Arthropoda; class Insecta; order Lepidoptera; family Geometridae; genus Lampropteryx; species Lampropteryx suffumata. The sequence goes on along the minus strand of OX402557.1, from coordinate 2,392,336 downwards.
AGTCAAGTTTGCTCGAGATTCATTAGACGCGAGTACGATCGCGTAAGCCGATACACGGCAACGCTCATTTCGTATAATTTACGTACTCGAGCGGGTTTCGCAATAATTAGAAGAGCGCGAGCCCAGCATCGTAATGTTTTCATAGGCTGACACGTATTATGGAGTCGACGAGGCGGGCGTGTGAGGTTGGAACGCGGCCGCGTTCGAGAGACGCGACCTCCGGCTGTCAGGCGTCACCCTTTACCGCAGTAAAGGGAAGATATCTGTAACGAGCGTCACAAGTAATTAAGAAGCGAGCCACGCTCTGTCCTGCCGCTCCCAGGGGATCCGGGAGCTTTCCGCGCCTCTCCCCGCTTGCATAATTTCTCTTAACTGCATAATCGATACTGACGTGTCGTTCTCGTGCCGTCTAGACGTTGATGAGACACATCAAATGCATCAGATCTCGTTTCGAGCGGTCCCGTTGTCTCTAGTGCCGCAATCCTTCTTGGCTCCTGAGGACACGATATTTTCCGATATCTATCTACACTACATGCACCGTCTGATGAGTGCGCTCAACGAAGTCTTAAAATTGCATACGATGTGGCAGAAAAGTCTTTAACTGACTGACAGGGAATGTGACGGGTAGGGCTGCAAACCACGAGCCAAACGGAGCGAGTCTGTTAATGGGGTCAGTGAAATTGAGAAAAGTGAAACGGCAGAGTGGGCAGGACGGGCATTTATGTTCTCGCGCCAGCCCCGAGATGTGTGACCATCCGGAGTAACGACGGACTCTGCGGACCGCATCAATCAATGCCTACTGTGCGCTATCCAGGGGCACAGGTCTCCGGATAAATGAGATCGAAATTAATAATCGCGAAGGGACTCTAGCCTATCTAATCGCCCTCATTTAAACCCGCACGCGGAATCGATGTCGACTTTCGACACGAGATGTAGGTACATCAATAAAAACTAGGTATAAATAATTAATTAGCAAGCTCCAGCTCCCCTCGGAGACGCGTCCAGTTTACCCACATCAAACCTATGACATTTTAATGACCTTTTAAACACGCGTCCACGTGGACATTTAGTTCGTCTCGCTATTGTATGTGCATAAATTGACGATGTACTCGCAGATGTACGATGACGGCAGAAAAGATTGGATAATTATTTCCGCTTCCAATATTCGCATGCATGTCGGCAACAAAGATGGGAGTCTGTTACGGAGAGCGCGTCGCCTGCGGCTGTATGGCTAGGTAGGGTAGGAGGGAACCCTCTGCTACGTAAATCGGTGCATCCAATCACGGGGCGATGCCGAGGCGATGGCGACCAAGGCTCTGGGCACGGTATACCGAGTTAAAATCAGTTTGCCACTATTGAATTATACGAGAGCTGCAGCCGGGACGTCATACGCCGAAGTTTAATCTCCCGGAGCGGCGGACGGGCTTATTATGCAAATATTGGACGAGACTCTCGGTCACTCCACAGTCACGTACGTCGCGGACCCGCTTGCCGCCGCGAGCCTGCCTCACCTCCTGTTTACGGATGCCATTACGATTAATTCGCGAACACCGCCCTGAACGACAATAACGCAATCGCGCCGCCTGCCAAAACACCTTCATTACGCGACGATAACAAAATAGAACGTTGATGAAGATAAAATTATTAGACTATCAAGAGATGGCACGGAGCGAAACTTCGACGACGTCAATTTATTGCCTCCGAATAAAGTCCGTCGTGGAGTTGGAAGGAAAGGAAGAAGGCCCCGGAAACGAACGGAAGCGAGACGAAATTCTAACTCTTTCTTTGAAGCAACGTCAACCCCGACCAGCGTTAATTAAGCGAAAATCGAAACGTCAAAGCTCGGCGCGGGCTTTATGCAAATTCGAGAATCGACTTCGTGTCGACAGCGTTAGAATTTTTACCGCTTTCTAGGCGATTGTTTGAACAAGGTAATTAGGAGGCTATAGCAGAGTGGCGCGAGCCTCTTTGTCTACGGACTTTCACATTTGATGTGTAACGAGGCGCTTAGGATATATTCGCGACGTGTATAAAACGGTACAAGATAGTTTTGTGTCGCTCAGTGCGGTAGTCTGCGGATTAGTGGGCGGCGCGGCGCATCGAAAGAAGGGCAGGCGGGTCGGTGTCGTGTCGACGGTACCGGTGCGTACCGTTAGCGCGGCGACCTCGCCTGGGCCCGCAGCCTGCCCACGGACAAGACGAGACGTTACATAACTCCCTAATAGAGTCACGAACGCACCCGCACGCGTCCATAAAAACTTACATAATTACAATCCAAAATTAACACCGAATCCGAAACAGTACAATCGACAAAGGGGTAGCGCAAGTTTTTGTTCACGTGCCGTGAGAAGGGGCATTTAGCGCTTTAGTTATTCGAGGCGTATCGCGTGATATCATTAGAACATTATAGCTACCACAAATTTCTTTGTCACTTAACCGGCGGTGGATGCGTACGATTTATTGTGCGTGACGGTATGCCACGGATGGTTTGGGAAATTTCGTAGCTGTCCCACATAGCCGGGCACTCCTGCTGTTTCTCCGTGAAATACGCACTAGCCGGAGCCAAAACGCCCATATTTGGTACAAGACGCTAGAGCAAAACGAGTTTGTGTGCACGCACCATTGACTCGCACCGCGCACCGAACGGAATTAAATGAGGATTTTAAGTATTATGTACGATCTCGTGCAGAAATATGAAGACAGGCGTGCAGTGGGCGTGACATTTGGCTTGGGGACAAGCGGTAACGAAGTGATAGCCAAGAGTACTTGGCACCGAAGCGTCGGAAATCAACGTCAAAGCTGCTGGAAGATAATGTGCAAGTTGTATAAAAAAAGATTAATAGAAACTCTCTACATTTTACACCTGTGATTGCATCGCCCACTAATGAGATTTAAGCTTTCTATGTAATATGAATTGCATTAAACGTGCTATGTATTTCCATACGAATCTGTTTTATCCAAGCGCTAATGGAATGCTCGCAAGTTGCAACTTTGTTCGCTTGAAGTTTTTACTTACAAACTTTACTTTGCTGCACCTCTAGCTCTAGGAATTGAATTTTAAGAATTCCTCCTAGTTCTTAATGTACACCCTGAAAGGAAGAACCAGTCTTTTCTTTAACCAGTACTTTAACCAGGAGATTTACGGTACAGTCAGTAAAGTAGAGATTTCCTCTCTTTTTGAGGCTTTTGAGGCCTTTTAATAAAGTTTGTGAGGCAATAACTCTAGAAATACTGACTCAAAGCCACTAGCAGTTGAGAGAACGGTTATCATGCCAGTAACTGGATGTGTCGCGCACTCGCGAGTTGTTTGAGTACGCTCCCAGTTCGCAAATTGGGAAGTTCGCGTCAAGTGCAGTTGCGTAATCTGCGAGCTCGCGATGTCTTGTCGAGCGGAAATTAGATATTATTCTTGCAGACATCTTCAGCTACATAATATTACAATTAAGTAAGTACCTACTGCTTGAAATAATTTCACGTGGCTAAAGAGCTGGCTCCTATCTGGCCTAGCGTACTGTCATTCTAGTTCAACGTAGCAATGCCATTAGTGTCTTGGAAGCGCTGTCTTCTGACGGTGATCTGGATAGTGTGGCTACCAAATGATATAATATAATAATTATTATTTTGTATGTTTTGGTAGCCACACTATCCAGATCACTGTCAGAAGACAGCACTACTTTAATATTTCCAAATACTTCAATATTTCCGTAGTTTCAACTGATTATATTCTTATGTAGCTAAACTAAACGCCTATGTTTAATAACTTAGTTTGAAGGGTTTTGTCCATAACTTACATTTCTTGTTTGTGCTATTTGAGGTGATACTATTTGGTACTTTGTTCTGGTAGCTAGTATGTCTCAAAGTCGCCATTTTCAAGTCTTATCTATATCTATTATAGAAGTCTTAGAAGCTTTAAAGCAACTATTCTCCTGAAAAAACAGCATTTAATAGTCTTAACATAACTTAGTCAATACGTCACACCCACAACACTGTTGGAAAAGAAAATGCGATTTAATACAATAACATTTCTTCGGAATACAATAAAAAAACTGAGGACAAGGCTTTTGCTTGGAAAAATATTATTTTGTTTTGACTAGCGAGGATAGAAAAATATCGGATGTCGATGGTAATAAAATATTTTATTTCGATAGGTACTTAATTACAAAACCTAAATAAGATACTAAGGTATTATGTTTCTGTCCTCCAATAACAAACAAATCATTATTTTGAACATTTCTTCTTTATATTCTCCTTACTTTACTGATGACTACTATACTGATTTTACTTACAAAATGAAACCGCGAATCTTTGAGAGAAATATTCAAACAAGTTAATATTCTCAAAGTAAACACATAAAATTAGAGATTGGTTTCCACAAAATGGTGATATTCATAGAATCTATACTAGGCACAGAAACAACATGTACTTACATCCCTAAGTTTCAGCTAGGAAAGGTAAATAATTTGTTATGGGGAACACGGTGCGCTTATATAATAAACTTCCTGAAAATGCAACTTAATACCTATTAAGAAATTTAAAGCTTACATTAAGGCTAGTCTTGCGAGGAAAGCGTATTATAATATAAACCGCCCGGCTTCGCACGGGTGCAATGCTGATACTAAGAGAATATCATAACCTAAGAGATAGACATATACCATCGCGGACTTTTTTGTAGACCTTTTTAAGCTGTACAATACTGTAGTACATTATTTTGATCTATCTCGTAGGGTTCAGCCCGCGTTTACAATGTAAGCGCAAAAAAATGTGTTTATTTACGATATCACATTAGAAACCTCTAAATTATCCGTGTTTCTCTAATATATTATGCATGTATTATACATATAAACCTTCCTCTTGAATCACTATCTATTAAAAAAAAACCGCATCAAAATCCATTGCGTAGTTTTAAAGATCTAAGCATACATAGGGACAGACAGCGGGAAGCGACTTTGTTTTATATTATGTAGTGATGTTATATTATACCTAAACCTGTTCACCTTGCATGTAAGACTTTCCAAAGTAATCTTTGTAATAGCATAAAAACATATTTGAGTTTTCAGTTTGATGCCACCATAAGCACGTTAGTGGTGACATGAACAACGAAAGGTGTTGCTCAAATAACTCTTCAAATGTTACGATATTCTGTACTTTGACCCAAGAAAAACTAGTCATGATATACTAAGTGTATCTACAACCAATGATTGTCCCCTGTCACACCACACAACACGTGCGAAATGAAAACAAACAGTAGCGGTAATATCGTAATGATTGCCCTACACCCGCCGTCAATATGTCAATCTGTATGTAAATTTCCCCCGGTTTTTTCATTACTGGCTACCCTACTGTGGTGGTAGGTAGGTAATTGGTAGGTTGAGGTGATAGCTGGCCAGGGTCATTCGTCACTGCGATCAGCTTTCAAGGTAAAATTAGCTGTAAGGAGTTCTGTCCGATTCTCCGTTTTTAAATTTGTAACTCCGTTTTAACTAATAAATTAATTCTTTTTTCAAGTAAATTCATGTTTGATTGGATAATATTAGCGGAATTATCTTGAGTAGTTCAAGAGTAGACAATTAAGTTATAAAAGTATTATGTTGCTTTGTACAACGAGGAATCCTAGAAAATTCTAGACAGCCATTCCGCGATGACGCTTAGATTAGACAAATGACGATCGACTGTGACTTTGTGTCAATATTATACAAAACCAATCACTTGACGTTGGCAATTTTTTTATCAAGACAGATACCATTAGAACACACAACACGATATGGCGCGAAATTATTAAAAACATGCATTAGCCAAATTATATGGCTAACAAAAACAATTTAGTGATGATCGTAAACAATTTTCTTACTTATGTTCCGTTTGCCGATTTGGTTGATTTGGTTCAATTATTTTTTTTCGTAACATTTATATATGTACTTTAATTATAGCAATGTGCGATCCTCAATCCAAGCTCACGGAGCTTTCATATCGAGTGAAACAACAGTAAAACTATTGTTTCTTCTGTGCCAGTACTGTTTCGACGTAATGGACAAATAATGTGCACGTCGGCCGGCCATTATAATGTTATTTGAGGGCAAACTATAATTGCTAAGGCGGATTGCTTGTTGCCAACCCAGCAGTCATAAACAAGCTGTAATGAAAGCGTGTAATGAACACGCTTAACTAACGCATGGAGAGGACTAGAGAAGCGCGAGACTATAATCTATGTATATAAAAGGCGATGTGTGTATGTATGTTCCCTATAGACTCCGAATCGGCAGGACCGATTTCGATGAAATTTTTAGGATAACTACAGATTGGCCTAGCGGGTGATCCTGTGAAGTTTGGTAGCGGTCGGATCAACGGAACTTAGGAACGGACATAAGCTACTTTTTATGTGTACTATGCGTGCGAAGTCGCGGGCAGAGGCCAGTTTATGATATTTACCGAAACTGTCGTGACTGTAGCTTTTATATTAGGGCTAGCACGCACTAGCGAAATAAGCCGCGCAATTTAAAGTGCGCTATTGAGATCTATTTTATCTATCTATCCAGATCTATCTATTCTAAAGAATATGTAATTTTCAACACGGTTTTTTCCGCTATTGCGTTGGTCTGTTTGATTCCATGTACCACAGCTGAATAGCGCGTGCGTATTAATTGTACTCAAAGCATTCAGAATTCAGATGCTGGCAAATACGAGCTACTTGCAAGTGTAAGGTTCTGCTCAAAGCTCGTACGGTAGAACTTGATATGCTGGTTGTAAAGTTGGATTTTCCCTTCAAAACGTTAATTGATGAACTGTTTAGGTATTATTTGCATATCCTGTGCTGTAACCGTCTAACTTTAGGAACACTTATGGTGTACATAATAAATAAGGCTAAACCTAATGACAGGGTTTTTTTTATACGACGCCCAAAGTTATGGCAATGTTCTTCGTCTGAAGCACGGAAATTCAGTTATAATTATGGGTGATGGTAGGCGCAGAAGGTAGCGGTTTCATCATCTCGGGTCTAAATGTTTTTCTATGTATAAATGTATGTATTATCAAAATATATATATATGTAAATAGTATATCAGTCATGTGGTTACTATAACATAAGCTCTGCTTACTTTAGGGCTAGATAATACTATGTGAAAATTCCGACAAAAAAAACGTGTGAGTCTCGGGACGCCCGACAGAAGTGATATCTTCAACTAATCTAACTAGCGCTTTGGATTAGAGTTAGAGAAGAGGAGCCTGCCTACCGCTGCCGTATGCGTGAGAGAAAGAGAAGCCAGACAGACCGGCGCCGTAACGCGTTACGTAACGAAGCGATTTACCCTCCGATAGGAAGTTATCACTTTAAAACTTTGTAATCAATAAAATAACGACGATCATTTCAGATATTTTATGTCAGGTAAAAAACGCGTGTAGTGTAGTTATACCACTAGTGGTCACGTGGCCACCCTTCCAACAAAGTAAGCTAACAGTTTACTGTTGAGATAAGAAACGCTTTATACTGTGGTCCGAGCCGCAAACATCCCAGATAAGTTTACGTTATCTTAATTGTGTTAATAATTAGCCAGCCGGCACTCATAACACGACCGGAAGGCCTACTATGGACGAACTGGCCGCTCGAGTGTGGGCGGGTAAGAGTTTCAAAACGCAACACAGAACGTCAACTTTGTTTTAACAATAACAAACAACTCGACAAGCGGATGTTATCTGCTAGGATGCGCAATGGAATATAAAATTAATACAATGTCTTTTAATTTCGTTTTACTTATGTACCTACTGCTGACCGGAATTATAAAATAAATATTTAGTTATTTTAACTAACCTACCAAGCACATTAGCGCAGATTTTCAGTCAGGGCCTGGGCATAGTGTAACATCACAGATACAATACTACATATTAAACTATGAAATAAAGAAATAAGTAGAGATAATTATGCACACATCCATAGTAACTCACATACACACATACACACACACACACACACACACACACATATACACACTAATACAAATACACAGTTTCGACTTATACACACAAGAGATTTTTAGGTGTTAAAATGGATAGTTTGTTATTATTTAGTATTAGTGTTTGGGTTTGTTTATTTAATTTAGAGTAATCTATACATATGTATATTTAGGTAGTCCTTTGTTTTTTATATAGCCACTAATATGGATAGGTATGTAAGAGCGGAACAATCTGGCACAAGTACTTCGTACTTAAAAGAAGGTTCCCACCATGCTTATAAATTGTAATGTTTGGCTACTGAAATAAACAATTTGAATTTGAATTAGTAGGTCAGTTAATATGTCTATGTAATAACACGTCTATTCGGATTTTCATCGAGAAATCTGCTGATGAATGCTACTATTAGATTATATAATTTTAAAGTAATTAGAGACTTGCCTGGATTATCGAAAATCTATTATTCCTTCTCGTGTTCCGATATATCAAAGGTTAAGTCGCTTATAGTGCGACCAACGCCTTACCGCACGTTGTCTAACGAAACGAATAACAATGTAAGGATTACCACGAATTCGAACAAACTTCTCGAACTATTAATTCTTAGATTAACGTGCTACGTCGTCGTTCCTTGTAAATTAAGGATACGCAACGTTCAGCGCGGCCACATCGATTATCGCTTGTATTAACGCTACAACAGACTAAGCTTCGAAAACACAGCTCGGAGTGCAACAGATGTTTAACAATAGCATAGGTCTGCGGATGGCCTAGTCTTAAGAACCTGGCTGACCTAGCTCGTATGAATTTTTTTTCAGGCCAGGTATATTCCGCACTTTAGATAGGTACGAAGTTACATGTACATTGGCGACCCAACCAGTTGGGCCAATTCGTAAATTGCTGCGCCAGACAAGATGTCTGTGATAGAAAGAGAGGCACTATGTAGATATACATAATGTTAGGTTAATTCAGTTCGCACAAGCGCGTAGTGCTAACCTAACGCGCTATGCTAGGTTAGCACTACGCGCTTGTGCGAACTGAATTGCACCTTGTTGCGTTATAGTAAGAGTCGCTATTTATATATGTATATGTTTTCATGGAGTCTGCCTTCTGTATTCTGTGCTATTTGATTTGTGCGATTTGATTTCTGAAGCTAAATCAGACTATCGCTGTTCCATTAATTTCAGTGTAAAGATAAACACAGGATAGCGATGGTACTAAGGGAGGCCTAAATCCAGCTGTGGGTGAAGACTGTGGATGATAATGATGCTTTACATTTTGAGACACGGGTTCTTACTATTATTTTGTCGATGAAGGCACTATTTCGATTCATCTAGAGAATCTTTATCAAAGTGAGTTTGACCCGCGGTTCGCTTGCTCCCATTCGAGCTCGCGACTTGCACAAAATTTGTACAACTCACAAATGCTTTGAAAGTGAAATAATGATTCTTTACTTTAGAAATGCAAGAATAGATCTTACAGACGATTCTACGAATAAGATCTCGATACGTTGAAGATCGACCAAGTCTTTTCCAAGCACTCCAGACATTAAATTGAATTCAGTCTCCGTTTCCATTCCACCCACATGTTTCCATTAGCAACGAAACTTCACAGTCGCCTTGGGCTTTAGCTATTTATGTACACACGGTACCGCACTTTGCAGTTATCATTTTACACCTTAGATATCACTAGGAATCATAAGAATATGAATATGTCATCATATCTCTCGCATCTATGAACGTGTTAATCTCGAATATTACGTTAGCACCTTCTGAACAAATTTTAATATAGTTTACGTCAAAGGAGTCCCATAATTGACATATCCTATTTCAATAAAATAAAATATATACAAACATAGGTAAGGACTTATACCAGCTAGCACCAGCAAGGTCTAGCACGCAATAGCGAGTTAATCCGCGCGGTTTAAACCACGCGATTTTGAAGTATGTTATATTCAACGCGGGTTTTTCCACTAGTGTGTATGATTGGCAAATTTAAAAACGTAATAAAAAAACAGATTATTTTAAAAGCTTGGGGTAAATCTGCTCCAACTCGACTCGGCAGCCGTAACAAAATTAGCAAGAATCATACAAAAACGCGCTAAGACCAGACGAGTTTTTACAGGATTCTTCCTAAACTAGTAGTAGGAGGAACCGACACCTAGATTCACTAGAAGTAAGCATGTAAGCCAATTCAAAATGATTCAATGACATTACTAAAAAAAAACATTATTTGATTTATCTGATTTCATGTTCCACAGAAGAGCGCGAAACAATTCTGCGCGGATTAATATCTTATAAGTCTATCACATCAATCACCAGTAATTTTTGAACACTACAACTGATTTTATGGCCACATTAGGTATATGAGATAACTATTTTGACAAGAGGAAACTCTTGTTCTAATTATTCAGTTCGTTTGATTTAAACTAAACCCACCATTAGACTAAGCAAGACGGCAAGACGGCACGATTGCAGATGTACGAGTACGAGATGGTTATCACAAAGAGCGAGGGGGACGACACAATGTGGGCCAACACTAACACCTGAGTAATTACAATCTACCCAAAGTGGTATTGACAAGCTGACACTTGATAATTTGAGTAATTCCCAAACTTCGTCAAAGTTACTTATTACTTATTTACTTAGCGAAGGACTACTCAAAGACGAGTGTTTGTGCCGACACAAGTTTGTGCCGCATACGAATCCATGTTTGTGTTTGTCTGTTTATAAATATCTTAATAAATATAAGTTTTTTATTATGATGTAGTATTAAATTTGATTTATTAATGAATGTGTCCAGCTCCTCTCTCCACAGTAACCGCGGTATGCCGCGTTTCCAGTTCCGTAGGATCCACTCTGTGGAGGAACTTCCTCCTTGTTCGTTTTTCATGGGCATTTTCTCTGTATTTTTTTGTCATTTTGAGCATTTATTTACAGATTGCAAATCGACCGCTGATGGCCCGGCCTCTTTCATTGTTGGGTGATCTATAAATTCCGTCATCTGTATTGACCATTGACTCATTCGAAGGTTGTAGTTTTTAAAGCTTTTCCTATTTTTTTTAAAGTTTTTAAATAGGTACTTACTACAAAAAAGTATCTTCAAAACAAGTAATAAGGTTATTCCGCCAATGACTGTGCTAAATGCTGCTTATATAACATGATCTAAATAATACCACAAGCTACATTCATCCAGTCTTATTAAACTGTCCAAAAGCAACCCCTCTTGTCATCATTTAGAGTTTACACCGAACATGGCGCATTAAAAATGAATGGTTCGCCTCCGTCAAGCAGCTCAGCTGAAAGCCAGACGCCCTCGAGTGCCGGAGCATCAAAATAGTGGTGAGCTTTCAGAGGCACGAGGCAGGCAGGTCTATGCTGAAACGACATAACGAAGACCAAAAATCATAAAGGGTCATTATAAAACACAGGTATGACTTATTCGTACAAAGCCGTGACAAACTTAGACGATAGGCGATGTTTTTAGAAGATGACTTATAGTTTGACATGTCTTCCGAAGCACGCGAAAATTCCACTGTAGTTCAGCCCATGACTGCAAAAGGTTGCTTGACTTAGTAAGCCACGAGCGCTTCCGGATAGACCCTTCTGATATCTGGTTATTCAGATCCTAAAGAATATTAAGGGTAGTCTACATCGAAACATGATTTTGCACATGCCCACATTTCAAATACTACGAAAGAAGTTGGAGCCTAGCAATGGATGTAAACGGCTCAAAACGTTAGCAAACGATAAAGGTTTCTTCAAACTATTGTCAATGATGATATATTCAAAATTTTCAAGCTTTTAGTCCACTTTTGACTGATACCAAATGGTAGATCTGATGATAACTTTTGTAATTTTTGGAAACTACTATCAGTCACGCGCCGAGAACTCATCCACTTCAAAAGATATCATGTGCGCCAAAACAATCTAATATCCCGCAAACATTCTTTAGCTATTTTAGATATCAGATTAAATAAATTTCTGTGACTTATATCCCGGCGTCGACCCAATGCTATCGTTTTGGCAGCGGCATTATAACCAGGAGTTATTGTTATTGCACTTGTAGCAGTAAAGGTTGCCACTGAGGCACCTTGGTAGCTAGCAGCTACGCCTCGACCCAAGCTATGAACTAATAGTGGTAGGATTTTGTTTCCCAAGTACGTCAATACTATAATAAAAGGATCGAGCTGCTGGTAATGTCACACAGAAATGCAACTCGTTACTTTAACGTTTAACTGGACGGTAAACCTGGACCCAGTTCAATAAAAACGTTCTAAAAATACTAGCTGCTGCCCGGTACTTCTCACGAGTGTTACTTACATAAAAAGTAGCCTATAAGCTTCCCCAAGATACAATCTTTCTACTTACTAAATATCATCAGGATCCGTTCAGCCGTTTAGCCGTAAAAAGGTAACAAACAGACATATTATAGAGCCGCATTTCCAAATTCAGCAGATTACATTGTACAGTGCGCTGTCTAGCAATGCAGTGCTCTGCTAAACAGAAGTTTCAGGGCAGGTAGCATTTAGAGTTTACGTATCGCAAGAACTCGAGGTAGTAAGCTGTGCGACGGAGTTTCGCAGTAGAACCCGCGAGTGCAAGTTCGCTGAATTTATAATTGTTGCGCGGAGCATGCCGATCTCTCGTCGCGGCGCCTTGCCGCGGCGTGATTAGGCTGCTCGGGGCCCACATACGAACTGGTCAATACAAGATCCATTTCATCTAAAGTTTACAATAGTAGATGAGACGCACTTTAAACCTATCGTCTCACTGGTTCGAAATAGATAGTGACACTATAAGAAGAAGAAGTTGGTGCGGATGATTTATTTTATATTTATTTATGTATTATTGTTTCAATACGTTATTTTGTACACATTTAACGGAAGTGGACGACTACTCACGACACAGGGAATTCTAGTGAGAGTGCTGAAAAATACGTACGATATTAATAGATTCCTAATAATTAGAATTGGCATAGTCCACAAGGAATATTTACCTGAAGCTTTTTTTCACAAAATATTAGTACTTTAGGTACTTATTACTCCATCGACAATATAATACGTGAGTAAAACCCGTGTTTATCAAAATGTACATATTAGGAAGCGTTAAAAACGCCCGTCTGCCAGCCCCGTTCCTTAGTATCCTCTTATGCAGTCAGGGAATACAAGGAGTTGGACGGTCTACACCCGCCAATTATAGACTGTTGGCTTCGCTTCGTTGTTTACCTGCTCGAAGTATTTTAATTGTGATTCATTTCGCGCCAAAAGTAATAGAGAACTTTCTATTTATGATCACCATTGAAAAACTTACCTGCTGGGTTGAAGGTATATTTTATGCTCGACTTCTATAAACTCGTTAGTAGCAGCTGTAATTTTAATTTATTCTAGTAGTCTTTGTCTCGGGTCGGGGTGTTGTGTAAAATAACTATACATAGTTACAAAAATAAGTAGTATACATATATAAGTATACATATTTACTTGTGTAAGTACAAAAGTACTTACACAAGTAGTATATCAGTCATGTAGTACCCATAACACAAGCTCTGCTTACCAGATGATGCTGTGTGAAATGTCCGGTATTATTATTATTATAAATTTCAAAATGACTTTGTATGTTTTTTGTTTGATATAAATTTTTATATTTTGCTTTCTTGTGACTGAAAAATGATAAAGTACTAAAAAGCGTTAAATAAAAACGTTTTAACCGGCTTCAAATAAGTAGTAGGTTCTCAATTCAGTTGTATTTTATAGGCTTAAATTTAATTAAATGAAGACGGTTTTTTTAGTTTTTTAACCGTATAAAAACAACCGAGCGTCATACAAGCGTACGCCCATCTGATGCTAAGTTACGTACCTAATATACCTAATATATATATAATAATATATAAACAGATCTCCGTATTGTAAGCACGCATAGGGCGCTTACAATACGGAGATCTGTTTATATTCAGCAACCGCTGGCCGGTAGTTCTGATTCTTATTCAATCACGGCCACAAAACTCGCCTATTGTACTTTCACGAACACGTTTACGCCTATAAATAACCGCAGGTGCTTCAAATACTTTATGGACCCATAAATAATACCGATCGCGGCACCTTCGGTATCCCTCTAACTATCGCATAAAAACCGCCAGCTCGAATATTGTAACTCGCGTAATGGACCAATTTAGCAGCAATAGATGTTTTAACACAAAATTGGTTAAAGAAGCCACTTATATGACCACACTGGATCATCTTCAGAGAAACGAAACGAAAGATTTGTTTTAGTTTAGGTGTATTATATTACGCTGAAGGTTGCGGGTTTGATTTCCCTCCCAAGACAAACATTTGTGTGATGATCATCGATGTTCGTTCTGTCTGGGTGTTATATAAGTATCATAAGTATTATAAAATAATTACGTTTTACTAAAAAGAAAACTTCATTATATATAAAAAAAATACAACCGAACTGAGAACCTCCTCCTTTTTTTGAAATCGGTTAAAAAAGTTTTGATTTTACGCTTTTTAGTACTTCGCCATTTTTCAAAATTCGTAATCATCACTGGAAAGTCACAGAATAGCAATATACGAAATTTAATTTATTTAGATGACATGTTTTTTCCAGCTATATATATTTTAAAAGCAAACTACGGAATCGCTTTGATGAAATGTAACCAATCAGAAAGTTTATCCTTTCAAATAACTTTTTTTTTTTCAAATCGGTTCATAAATGACGGAGTTATGAGGTAACAAAAAAATGGGACCTCCTTTTTTGAAGTCGGTTAAAAATCAAGTATTCCATCAGTCATCTGGTCACCATAACACAAGTTATGCTAAGTTAGGGCTAGATGATGTTGTGTCTTTGTGTGAATCTCCACTCATATTTATTTATATATTCATTATACATATCATTCTTGTATATTCAGTTTATATCTGTCGATAAATAGATACTATAAAGCTGATCTTAGCAGTAAAAATATAATTACATAATTCTACGTAATATGTACATTAAGAACTGTTTAATAATAAATCATAAATAAATAATGCCGGACATTTCACACAGCATCATCTGGCCCCGAAGTAAGCAGAGCTTGTGTTATGGGTACCACATGACTGATATACTACTTAAATACTTTTTTTGTAAATACATACATCTTATACATAGAAACACCTAGACCCGAGACAAATAGTTGCAAACATTTGTCCCGCGGCGGGAATCGAACCCGCAACCGTCTGTGTCTTAAGCAGGCCTTTACCCACTGCGCCACAGAAGTCGTCAAAAGGTTTGAAATACGACTATACGATTATAGTATATAATATTGAAATCTACGGGTAGATCCAAAATGTGAATATATAAAATAAGTAGGTAAAAACTGACGACGCAAGTAATCTACAAGCAAAAAGAAGAAACTACCGTTTACGTGCTAAGCGTAATTTCTCGATGACAATGTAAAAAGTATAATAACAGTACAGGCTCTTATTGTTTACAAACAAATTCACACGTGCATAAGAAACGTTAATATCGCTGTGTCAGTGCGTATTGAATAATAATTGTACAGAAATCATATGTTGCTCGCAATATACATCATTTCCCATACTACAAAGTGTCTAACTAAAGAAACTAACAAACTTAGAAACACAGGATAGGTTATAAATAAAAGAAACATAATCGATTGTAACAAATTATACGAAATCAAAAGACGTTGCTCACGCCACTAAGTATCAAAACCGATGTCGGTATAATCCACACGAACAAAACAATCTAATTATGGTAATCTAAAACTACCCAGCCTCATTCAAGATACAAAAACTAGTTTAAAACAATACGTATAATCCCATACACTACATTACGAGACGTCAAACAAAACTAAAGACAAAGCAGACACAAATAAAAGATTAGGAGCAAACCGAACGAACCATTCATATTGCTTTGAACCCTTGGGGTATTACACTAGGCTGTTTATCATAGTCGTAAAATCGTATACGAAGCATCTTAAAACATTAGAGCCCATACGGTACAATACACACCTGGTGTAGGCAGGCGTGCTGAGAAATAAGATGTACTTTCTCACACTATGTAATTTCGCAATTTAACAGTACCTCTAAATATAGTAAGTATAGAACTGTTACGCTACCGACTGACTGCCACAAAACCAAATAATGATCATTTATCATCTAAAATGTAAATTCAAACACGTCTTCTAACAGGATCAATATAAAAATGTCGATATAGATAACGATCGCTGTACAAACAATGGTTTCCTCGATAAAAGAACAATAAAATGACGCAAATGGTATTCATTTTTTATTCAAATACCAATTTATCTAGTGGACGATAAGAGTGGACCACCAGCGAAACCCAGCACGACGCACCGGACATAAATACCACAATTGTAGTCGATGTAGAACAAAATGGTATGGTAATGTACAAAGATTGTCGTAAAGTCGAAGCGATAAGTAGAAGATGTCAGAACACAATGCAGACAGCGACAAGACAGCTAATACACGACGCGACGGAGCCCACTAGCCGACCGACATATGACACACAAACACATGTGAAATAAATTGCTATCGAAACAAAGGCGCCCCTTTTGAGGACCGACGCTATTTGACGTCAGCTTTATTCGAATTCGAACCTCTAGAAGTTTCCGTACGGATTTAAGGGAATTGTATAAAATATAATACGAAAGTTATGTTAAAAGAAACGGTGTAATACCGGTACTTAACTATACGGGTGAGATAAAAAAGAAATATTCCTTTGTGGTTGTAATATCGTGAAAGGCGAAACAATTGAGATTATACGAGTACGATAACAAACTAAGGATAGTAGTAAACACCAAAAAACCGTTTTATATTCAATAGCTCGTGGACTGCTTGTGTATAATCGATTTTCTTTCATTTTGATATTCATATTTTCTATGACGTGAGAATGTGGGCATTATTTTTTTGCACTTTAACTCGAAGTGCTTTGTTAGTTTACGAGATCTAGCTTCCTGAAAGAACAAATACAGGAATTAGATTGAGAAATACGAGCGAAATAGATCCTACTTCAACAATATCTCAAGTACCACTTTGTTCCGACTCGATCGTTATACCTAATTAAAAGTTTTCAAGACGGAAAATAACGAAAACAAAAGCAACAAATAAGTGTTTCAAAGCAACAGAAAAAAAAATCAGATTTTTCGATGAACGTACTTACATCGTACTGGAGCAGCAAATGAATGCGTTTTTCTTTATCTGGTTGTTATTTAGTCAGTGGTAGGGGGGAGGCGGTGGCTACGTGTATTGATTGATGGCCCAATACATGCAGGGCGTTCATCTGCCCACATTCGGACATCACACACAATCTGTAGCTAGGTATGTTATGTAATAGGTATCGGTTACATCGACGTGATGCTACCAGTCACGATCAGGGAACTCTCGAGTTTTACTTAAATTTCGTCCCAGATTATGTAGATACGAGTAGAGTAGGTAAGGCAAAGGAACTCATAAATTCCACGAAACTAGGGTTGCCGGCGAACATCGGGCGAACCCTGAATAATCAGTCTATCTCATCAAATACTCAATTAGCATTCGTGCGCAGGGACCGGAGATTATTCCGTGCGCGTTACACGTATCAGATGATCGCACACCGCTTAACCTTCGCGTGCCGCTGCGCACTTTCAAACTAACAGCACCCGAACCAAATTAAAAGGGGTCAAATTGCAATTCAATCGCAAAATCCAATCCCGTGTGAAGGGTTACCGTAATAACTTTCATCGATGTTGTGCAGGAATTGTGGATTATGCGGACGGGAGTTTTTGAAGCGTTCTTTCGGATTAATAGAGGACGGGACAAAAGGTATGGTAAGAGAGAGGATTTCCTGAAGACAATGGTAGTAATCACGACGCTCGCTCGCGTCGTGATTACCGCCGCAGCCGGAGCCGCCGGTGTCGGTCGCGCCCCTCTCGCCTCTTCCTACAATTCATAATCTTACGATAAACAAGCTTTATACACTCCGACCATCCAAACGACTTCTAAATATACTTTTTTTTTAAAGACAGCTTTTTCATTATACTAGTACTTTTACGACTGGTATAGCCTAGATTGATCTGCCTGACATTTTAACGTGCCCTTCAAGTATAGAAGCTGATCATATATTAAGCCGCTTTGAGTATTATATTTAAGTAAATACTAGTTGACAAGCAATGCTCCGAACAGGTACAAACTGTATTTGTTATTGACATATAAATATAAAATGTATTGTGGTTTCGCTCTCCACAATTCAAGGTAACGAAATGCAATGTGCAAAGTGAACGTGACGAACTGGCTTGTGACAAAATAGCAAGTGCCCTCTATCAGACGCGGCACGAGTGGCACGAGCGCATCGCAAAGATTCCGATGCACGAGCCAAATTCAATTCGCAATTCTTCCCCGCCGGCAGAGGTTGAATCAATTTGCACAATCGTCCGGGCGAATTACGTCATCGACTGCCGAATATCGTGACAAGAGAAAAAAGTCAGCAAGGCCGGTCGTCAGTGCAGTCCGTTCACTTGCGATTTCGACCGGTCGGGGTGCTGGTGCAAAAACAGTACCGAGCGCGCGCCAAAAGTCAAGGTGAACCGGTCAGCTTACCGAGATTGCCGTCCAGTGTGTACTCGCTTTCCATAATACCTGGCGAGTTGCAATATTCCCTTCTTTCGCGGGAATCGATAGCTGTCAATTAATCATAGACACGTGGCGGTTCGCATCAAATAATGAGCGATTCGATCGGCGCGGATAAGGACGGTGGTACGCGCCGAACAGTTTTCTTCGCAGTAGACAGCTGTCGAATTTTCACAACAATAAACGCTGAGTCAACAATAAGTCGACCGCAGGATGCGAATGCAATCAGTGTGGTGAACCGCACTCGTACGGTTATTCTAGTGTTTAGTAGAACGGCGATAGAAGAGGCGCTGTGAGGGTGTGGTACTCATGCATAACATACCAGCGTCTCTACAGCTACGATAGCTCTTAATATATATTTTCCTCTGTATCGCATTAAACGGACAGAAGATAAGATGGTGTTACGGTTACGGTTGCGGTTTTATGAGATTTTATTCTGGACACAAACTATACAGAAGTGTCTACAAAGCGTCACTTCGCCACCGTACTAACGCGCCATGGCCACGCACTTTTTTGTTTCGCGTCTAAGTTACGCGATGCCTGGTGTCTGCACGGCCATTTAAGCAAAACACGTCTCAGTCTAGCTAGGTTAAGTGCCATCTCGAAAGTTGCCAACGCATAATAAACGAGTCCCACAAATAAGGAAATAATAATGAAACTCTGTCAGCTCCATCGAAGGGCCGGACGACCAATAAAAATATAAAGTAAACGATGCTGCTGGCGAATACTGTGAATCTATACTAATATTACAAAGAGCTAGAGTTTGTATTCTTGTTTTTTAAACTTACGCGATCAGAACACATTATTATAAATACTTACGGGTATTTATCGCGTTTATTTACCTATTTTTGAGTCATCCCGTGACCACGACAGAGTGTAAACCTGTCGAAACGTCGGGAAAAATAGGTAAATAAACGCGATAAATACCCGTAAGTATTTATAATAATTTGTATTCTTGCTTGTAATTTTATTTGTAAGGGGTAATTTTAAATTACAGAACAGATTTTTTCATCTCTGAATGCTTTATGCTACACTAGCATCTTACCGTGGCCTTTGCATGCGTGGTACCTATACAAAAAGTAACCTATATGCCATTTCAGATAACATTTTATCCAAATCCGTTCAGCCGTTACTAACAAATAATCATAAAAATCCACGAAATCTGTCGCATTTACGAGTATATTAGTATGATTTTTGTGGGAAGTGGACGCAGGTGAAACCGCGGGGCGGCCAGCTAGTGTTAAATAAGATATTCTTTCTGCGGGCTTCGTTGCTGTAATGCGAGGCAACCCACGTCAGGAGCACTCTACTCCGTGCATTTCCCATTTGCAATTTTGTAATCAAATCATTTATTCAGTAAATAGGCCGCAACGAGCGTTCTCACGCGCTATAAATAAGTTAAAATGGAGTCGTTTTAACTAAGGGCGAGCGAGGTGTGCCATCTGCCGAATGAAACGCCAAGAAAATTTGAAAACTTAGCAGCAGTATAGGTATATTTTAGCTGAAATAGACGCATGGATAACAGAAACAATATTGATTACAAGTATGTTTTCATCTGATTATGTTATACAAACAAATGTTGTATTATTTGAGATATTTTTGCACGTTTGAGTATGTCTCTTGAGTATCCAATGAGGTTACGAGCTCTTTGACACCTGACGACTAAACGGCTGTACGTATCGTGATTAAATTTGGTAGGGAGATACAGATTAATTAGATATAATAATAATTTTTGAAGTGAAAACTTCTTTGAGCGCGGTACGCATATTTTTATATGAGGTAAAGCCTGTGGATTCGCGACACTGTTACCGTCTGGGGCGAGAAGCAGCCGGCTGCCGCGTTCGCCCCATTTGATTATAAACCTTAATTCACATGTTTACAGTCTACTTTTGTATGGAGAAGTTTACTGAGTTAGGTTCTTTGATATATTATCTACATTCTGAACAAAAAATATTGCATCATCTGTGTTAGTTCAGTATTTGATTGGTAGTCGCCATAATTACTGATTTTGAAGTGATTTATTACTAAACTCTAACGCGCCAAAATACATATTTTTTAATACATACATCTTATACATAGAAACACCCAGACCCGAGACAAATAGTTGCAGATCATACAAAAATTTGTCCCGCGGCGGGAATCGAACCCGCAACCTTCTGTGTTTCAGGCAGGCCTTTACCCACTGCGCCACAGAGGTCATCAAAAGGCTTGAAATTAATACGACTATAAAAGAAATGAATATTGAAATCTACGGGTAGATCCAAAATGTGAATATATAAAATAAGTAGGTAAAAACTGACGACGCAAGTAAACTTTTTTTAACGCTTTTTTTTTAATAAAACATTTTTTTCTTATCTACATTTATTAAAATTTATTTTATATTTTTTTAGTTTGGTTTTCTATATAAAGCGTGTTTTTAGTTTTTTTAAACTATTATTTATTTATACATATAAACCTTCCTCTTGAATTACTCTATCTATTAAAAAAAACGCATCAAAATCTGTTGCATAGTTTTAAAGATCTTAGCATACATCGGGACAGACAGACAGCGGGAGGCGACTTTGTAATGATAATGATGTAAGTAGCATATCAGTCATGTGGTACCCATAATACAAGCTCTGCTTACTTTGGGGCTAGATGACGGTGTGTGAAATGTCTGCTATTTTTTTTGCTTGATGCTTGTTTAGTGCATCTACCTCAACCTCTTTACGTTTCTTGTTTTTCGTCTTGTGTTGGACTAATCTAGTTAAGTTTTCCGCGATACAGGCTTGACTTAGTGCGAAAACCACTGTTAAAACTTTAAAGTCTGTATTAGATTGTAATTTAAGGGAAATAAAGTAAATAATATTATTTCAGTGACACCAACACTGTTTCGATTCATCTAGAGAATCTTCATCGGGGTGAGGTTAATCCGCGGTCCGCTCGTTGCCGCTGAAGTTCACGGTCCGCACATAATTATATTACATTCGTATTTATTTATACCTCGCCCTTTATAGGACGACTTTGCTTCAACCAACAAACAATTTAACTAGCATCAAATCGATGTTTTGACAAACTGATCAAAATGGAAATCCGACGGCCAGAATATTCGGATATCTCCATCGAAAATAATAATAACAATCCTATGATTTGCAAGCGTTAAAACCATTTTACGACTTGTAGGGGAAGACATCACTTTAGAAATTTAGTACACTTTAGAAGGTACACACTTTTGGATGGGTGACCGGCCATGGCGTTTACAACAGAGCGATTTTAACATTCGCAACTAATGGAATAATAATTTTGTAACTCTACCCATTGGACGCGTAAACCATACTATGATAAATTCGAATATGTCTCTGTTTATCTGTTTGTTACGGCTAAACGTCAAGCCTAATCGTCGTGGGTTCAAATCCAGTCGTGCACCAATGGATTTTTTTGATCGAAATATATATGAGTGCCAGTACTCTCGAACGGTGAAAGAAAATATCGTGAGGAAACCGGCATGTCGTAGAACCTAAGAACCTAAAAACTTCGAAGACATGTGCCGAGTGCAAGGCGCACCTTAATCCTCTGAGGCGCACTTTAATCCTCTCACCACACTGGTTCGAAATAACCAGTGACACAATAAGAAGAAGCCTAAACAACTGAATAAGTCTTGATTAAATTTAGTTAATATATATTACATATGACGACCTCTGTAGCGCAGTGGGTTAGGGTCCCGCCGCGGGACAAATGTTTGTATAATCTGCATGTATTTGTCTCGGGTCGGGATGTTTCTATGTATAATATGTATGTATTTACAAAAAATATATATGTGTATATGTGTAGTCACGTGGTTTCCATAACACAAGCTCTGCTTACTTTGGGGCCTTAGTTAGTTGATGAGTTGACTTACTTAGATGATGCTGTGTGAAATGTCCGGGATTATTTATTTAAGCCGTGGGAAGCAGCTAGTTCATATAACAAGTAAGTTCATGATCAACTCGGCTAACCGATCCCATTTCTCTTTTTGTTTAGTTTTTACAATGTGATTTTGTTCGCTAGATTGCTACGTTTGAGGAAGTTACCCAGCTGTTATTCAGAAGCTGCGTTTCCAGTTTACTAAAAGAACACTAAGTATATAGAAAAAATAGTTAAATACATTGTATTACGTACAGAATATATTGTTGTACAATAGTGTTTAATGGGTCGTTTACACGGAGAGTTTCACCATGATACTATTTTCGAAATACATTACTTACTTCTACTAATGTTTTATAGCATTAGTAAAAGTTGATTGAACAATGTGATGTAAAGTTTGTATTCAACTAACATATAAGGGAGATTTTCTGAAGTAAATATATGCTAATTAGGTACAAATAACGTTTATGTGACATACTTGTATCTAACTTGTCGCTGTATACTTAAATCTATACTAATATTATAAATGCGAGGTGTCTCTGTCTGTCTGTTTGTTACGTTTTCAAGGCTAAACGGTAGAACAGATTTTGATGAAATTTGGTAAGAAGATTGTATTGCATTCGGGGGAAGAACATAGGCTACTTTTGTCGCAAAAAAACAACCTTTAACAACTATGTTGATTAAATATATTGTCATATAATATTTATTGACATTGACAACCTCGTGTTACGAGTGAGAGAAGGCCCGCCTGAGATACAGAAGGTTACGGATTTGATCCCTTTGCGGTACAAATGTTTGTATGATCTGCAAATACTTATAAATTTAGGTAAAATAGGGTATGAAAATTTATTTGGGCAACTTATATTTCATAACTCAACTTAGAGATCTGAAAATAAATATTTAGGCTTTTGGTAAGAAATATGTGATTCTACGTTTTTGCAAAATAATCCCCGAAGGGGGTAAAATAGGGGATTAAACTGCGGGTTTGTGTGCGGTTAGTAGGGTGGTTGCATAATCTACATACTTCTTAATTTTACGTTAAAAGTAAAGTTTACGTTATTTTCTTTGAATGTTTTGTACTTAGTAGATACATGGCACTTCAATTATACAATTATAAAGGTTCTAAGCATACGCGTACGAAGTCGCGGGTAACAGCTAGTAGTTTATATTCAGAAACTTGTTTATTATTTACTAGGTTCTGCCAGCGGCTTTTCACGTACCAACATAAAAAGTAACCTATATGCAACTTCAGATCACAGCCTACATATATACCTAGTTTTATAGACTAGCCTGTTGCTCTGCCTTCTGCGCTGTAGGCTCAGGGTTTGATTCCCTCCCAGGACACAAATTTGTGTGAAGAACAAAGATGTTTGTTCTGTGTCTGGGTGTTATCAAGTATCTTATGTAATTATTTAAAAAAATATAAGTATTTTATCAGCTATCTAGTCACCATATTACAAGCTATGCTTAGTTTGGGACTAGATGGTGTTGTGTGCATTGTCCAGCAATATTTATTTATTTATTTATAATACAAATCCTAGCAGTTACAGCGTGATTAAACCCCAAAAACAAACATACATACATACGAGTACATACACACAAACTTTATGTTTATGTAAATACATATTGGCCTCAATTCTGTTGGCATTAACCAAACTAATTTTAGGTAAAATTAGGTTTAGAACTGTCAAATGAAACTTTGGTATTCTCCTGCTACCAACTTATCCTAATTTAGTTAGATGGTACTAACCGAATTGGTTTTACAAATGCTATACTAACTAAATATATTTTAGAAAATTCCTAATTTTAGAAATGAACCAACCGAATTGCCACCATTGTGTAGCATTATTGCGTTTATTTACAAAAAAATATTTATGTAAGTTAAGGTTCATAATTTAGTGCACCCCGACCAATCTTCAAATCAAGTTAAGGCCCTCTTCATCCTTAGGTTGTTTGGAAGAAATCGCTTCCTTAGCGATAAGACCGCCCATTGTACATATTTTTTCTTAAATATTTTAAATAATTTTTATTAATTTATTTATTCAACTTTCACATTTCTAATAATTAGTAAAGAAGGATTATTATTAACTAAATTAAGATTTTAGGAATTACTAGTGGTTAATGAAAATTTCTGAAAATGATGATTCTGAAAAGAGACCAATTTCTTCTAAATCTTTAACTCTATCTTCCTACTTTCAGATCCCAAGATAAAAATTGGACTATCGATTGAAACTCCCGGTGGAAGTACAAGTACTTCACTCAATCGGTCATTTCGTGTAGATAAATTAGTCATTTAGTGAACTTTACAAGTTAGAAGTGTTTTGTTCTCAAAGAAAACTCATAAATTAGCTCCAATAGGTACCCGTTCAAGTATACGTAAATTGAGTAATAAAATAAAACTTGCCAAAACCGAGTTGGGTTTTTGAATTAGGGTTCCGCTTAAGACATTCAAATTATTTTTATACTAATATGAAAACATTTCAACAACTCAAACATATATAAAAAAATAAACTGCATTTATTTTTTTAAAAATAAACTGCATTTATGGCATTTATTTAAATATGCTTTATCCTTTAGACGACCTCTGTGGCGCACTGGGCTTAGTTCCGGCTGAGACGCAAAAGGTTGCGGGTTCGCTTCCCGCCACGGGACAAATGTTTATATGATCTGCAAGTATTTGTCTCGGGTCTGGGTGTTTCTATGTATAAAAAAAAAGTATATTATTAGTATATCAGTCATTTGGTACCCATAACACAAGCTCTGCTTACTTTGGGGCCAAATGATGCTGTGTCAAATGTTCGGTATTACCTATTACCTCACATTCTAATCTACACAGCATGCAGCAACACAGCATAATCTACCCCCAAAGTAATATGGGAACCACATGACTGATATTCTAAGAGACAAATATTGGCAGATCATACAAACATTTGTACCGCAAAGGGATTGAATCCGTAACCTTCTGTATCTCAGGCGGGCCTTCTCTCACTGCGTAACACGAGGTTGTCAATGTCAATAAATATATATGACAATATTTAATCAACATAGTTGGTATAGAAAAGATACTACCTCGATAATTTTACCTTGTACGTAAGACATTTCAAAGTACTTGTATTAATTAAAAATATATTTGAGTTTTCCGTTACCTACGGAACCCTAAAAAACTTAAAACTACGCCGCTCATTATGCAGAGAAATAAAAGAGTTAACGACAACTTCAACTGCCTATTAGAATTTTATCTAATCATTCACTTGGCACCCTCACCGGCCTAATTAATGAATGAAATAACACAGAAAATATTCATAAAATATTCATTGCATAGAAATAAGTTGGAAAACAAATCATAATCCATACTAAAAGTGATACTCGAAAGTGACTGTGTGTCTGTTACTTTTTCATAGCTGAACCGATTTTGATAAATATGTAAATAGATAGATTAGATAGATAGATAGATAAGAGTCCTATTTTAGCGATAAGGCCGCTCATTGTACAACTTTATTGCTAATCGTAAACAGATTTCAAAAAAAAGGAGGTTCCTAATCCGGTTGTTATTTTTTTATTAATTTATGTATGTTACCTCATAATTCCGTCATTTATGAACCTATTTGAAAAAATATTAGTGAAAACATATATTTACCGATTGCTTCCATAGAAATTGCATCAAAATCGGTTCAATAGTTTAGTTTTTAAACCAAAATAGTTAGAAAAAAATGACATCTAAGTAAACGAAATTTCTTATTTTTTATAAATTCAGTCGGTTTTCTTTTTAGTTTTTAAAGCGATCTCTCTGTGTACAATAAAGCATTAATCTATCTATATATACACTTTTTATGTAAAAAAGCCGTGGTAGCTAGAAATTGTCATCAGCGCTCGTCTAAAATCCGTGTAATTCTGTCACAGATTGTCAACCTAATAGTAAAAGAGTAAGAAATGGACAAAAGCCGGGCGATCCAGCGTCTGTACGAACGAACTCACGTGCATAAACACCAACTTTACGAGTAACTAAAACCATTGAACACGCACGTACTTGGTTATAAATTACACCGCATTTCACATGCAAATAGTCATAAAAAACTAATGAAATAACAAACTTAAATTAACGAATGATAATCAGGCCATTCGTATTTTATTTCAGTTCCCGCGGATATTTTACTGACCTACGGTTTTACGACCGTAATATATTTACTATTTTTTAAGTACTTATAAAACGATACGTTACCAACTTACAGGGAAAAACACCCAAAATTTTATATACGAATCAAATCAAATCAAATCTTTACCTATTCAATAAAAACAGGACCACTTTGAATCGTCTTCTTACATGCCAGTGAATTTAGGTGCCCCGGTTCCTCCTAACAGATGACATAACATCGTTCAGATGACATATTTGCCAGCTATTTGATTTAAAAATCAAAATACTAAACCGATTTAGATGAAATTTCTATGAGACCAATTAAAAAGTATGTATATCCTTTCACGTGAAAACTATCATAAATAAGAAACATAAAATAAAAAAACAACCGAATTGAAACCTCTTTTTTTTGAAGCCTGTTAAAGAGAATGAAACATAGAACATAAATCAAGAACAATGATACCATACATTACTTATAGAGAAGGCAGGTAGGTTCATAAAAAAAAACAATATATTGCCAACCACGTAACTACATGCCTTATAATGGTGCCTATTATGGTAGGCGATCTGAACTCAGCATAATGCTGCCTTACATTCTATAGGTTACCACGCAAAGCAGCGCTGGTTTTCAGTCAGGCCTTTAATTTAGACTGAGATCATTACCTTACTACGTATGGTATGCCGTAGACCGAACTACTCCCGCTCTGTATGTGCACCCAAACAGTTCCTGAACTAAGCATACATTATATAGGATACCAAAGCAGCGCTGGTTTTCAGTCAGGGCCTAGGTATAACATCAGAAATAGATACCAGTATACCAGCACCTCACGCGCCTCGACAGAGCAATCGCCTTCCAGCGAGGTCGTCAAATGGTAATTTAGAGGAATGAGGATAAGCCTATCAGTCACTTTAACAGGGACATTGATTACAGTTACATGGTTTTAAGTGCTTGTAACTATCGCGTTAGCATTTTAAACAGCTGGAGGTGTTTTAAAAAATGTAAAAACTTCATTTTTAATGTTTTTACATTTTTTAAAACACCTAGTAGAATTGTTTTGTTTACTTACCTAAAGTATCATATACCTTTTGAAATGCATGCTTTCGCATCCTATGTTTAGCTTGATACAGCCATTACTACAAGCAGTTCTATTTGGATGTTAATAATCCTATAGGGATTCTGGGAAATTTTGTAATGTTTATCATCAATGTCCCCAGTCCGACATCAACAAAAGATACAGATAATACGAGTAGGTATAAATCGCCCTAAGTTTGTGACATCCGCGAACCTGTGGTAATCTTGTCTATCTGCGGTCCGTGACATTGACTATACCTATTTTGTAATAAATCATTATCCCATCAGCCCTCCCCAATTGATTTCCAGTTAGAACGATGCGCCCTCTCCATCCACCGAATTCCTGCGATCTTTACAATATCATCAGTCTATCGGGTGGTGGTATCGTCCTACGCTTCGTTTTCCTGTCCATGGTCGCCATTCGAAAACTTTTATTTCCCAACGGATAACCAGTTCTGCGAGCTATATGGCCTGCCTAATCATCATAATTACCTATAACTATCTTTATACCAATATAAATAGGAAGGAAGAAATCATCTTCTGCTAATATTACTTATATACGAGAAAGTTTTTGTGAATGTTTGCTTGTTACATGTTCTTTTGTTCGTATACACAACTTTGTCGGAAACCCGAGTTATAAATAGTTTATGCAATATTATGAATGTTTGTAAAAGTTCTCGAAAACGTTTAAATGCTTGGATACTCGTTTGATACTCAATCGCACAATAATAGCTAGATCAAGCTAGATAAGATTTATCGCCCCCGAAACCCCCTGCATACTAAATTTCATGAAATAGTTGGAGCCGTTTCCGATATTCAATTTATATATTCAATTTACACTAGCTGTCCCTAGCTGTACTAGCTGTTCGAGACTTAGTCCGCGTTTTTTTTTTTTTAAAGTTATCTAATTGTAAATCTAAAACATTCTCGAATCCATTTGAACACACAAAAAAAATCCTTCAAATCGGTCCAGCCGTTTAGGAGGAGTTCAGTGACATACACACATACAGTAGAATTATATATAATAGAAAGATATACACATACAAGATTTACTTATTTAAAGGTATTAGATAGATATATACAGGGTACTTTTTACTTATACGCAGGCAAAGAGGCTGGGAGTTAATATAAGATGTACAAATATTTAAATATTTGATGTGCTATGATGTGCATGTGTTGTTCTCCATTACGTGCGATAAGAGACAGGACAGGATATCAAGGTAGGTAAGTATTTATTTTGGCATGATGATATATTTAATAAAATGTAAACCCGTAGAGGAAGTAAAGAGATATTTTATCCTGTACAAATATAACTCCGTAAATAAATGATAATTAAATCTAAAATAATATTGTGAATGTGCTCATAATATAATCCTTCCTCAGATGGCTAGGGTACGATCTTTGAGATGGTTTGAGGTTAGTATCTAATATCTCCTGTCCACAACAGGACAAGCAGACGTACCGCTCAGTACCATCCATACCTTGTCAGTCAACCACCCTTATGAACAAAGCGCTTTGCATCCATTATAATGCGTACAGCCAAGGATTGGAATGTTTTGCCGTCGTCTGTCTTTCCTGAAAACTACAATCTGGGTCTCTTCAAGTCCAGAGTAAAGAAGTGTCTTCTAGACCTGCGTGCCCGATCGTCGGCCACATCGTCGCTTATGGTAAGCGAGATGAGACGAGATCGTGGTCAAAAGTAGGTATATGATAAAAAAAGTCTATCGAATGTCTTTACTCGAATGTGAATTAATAACAATAGCAACCGAATTCAAACAACTCATTAGTTAATTTGTGATTATAATATAGATGAGATTTGCTATCATTAATCAATAAGCATTATGATATATACAACGGGCCTGATGAAAAAATCCGTCGGACATTATCTACTGCTTAAAGTCGAGGTCTCCCACTCAGTTCACTATAATAGCATGCCAGTAGTAGGTGTACTTGTGCCTACTAGAATATTCCCTTTACCGGCCCTCTATTCTAACGATATAATGGGGCTAGCAAGCTTGTTTCACTATTAGCCTACTGGTAATGCATGCGAAACTAAAAATCGATGGTAAACAACAGGCAAAGGCCACTGTCCACTAAGCTTTAACAGAGCTATTTAAACATTATCGGTTCATTTATTACGAAACTCGCATTAACTGGCAATAGACGTGATTTGCGCGATCACTACTGTCGTACACACTTTTTATATGTTGTACCAGTGTGCCAGTGTGGGTCTAACCAGTGTGGTGAAAGGATTCAAGTACCCCTCACAGGCTCCTTTCGTGAACTTGGCACATATCTTCAAAGTTTTTAGGTTAATATACGCTAACATCTCCGCTATAACTGCATTTACTTTTTAACCGGCTTCAAAAAAAGGAGGTTTTCTATTCGGTTGTATTTTTTTAATGTATATTACGTTTAACTCCTGGAATTTTTTTTAACGGTTTTAAACGAGTTTTTAAAACGTAATTATTTTATTAGTCGACAAACGAGTAATATGCAGCCAGCTAATATTTTTTTTTACGTATAATGACTGATTTGATTAATCAAATATTACTGTCGCGATACTTTTGCTATAGTGTTACTGTTGCTGTCATTAGATAATATTTTGTAATACCATGACGTAATTATTATGAGTAATTGGTATGACGAAGTGCACCGCACGTACATTCAATCCGTTCGTTTATTCAATGGTTAAAATAATCGCAGATAGTTTGCGTTTGTAATAAATGGGTTGCTTCAGTCACAATTACTTGGTCGATTGCCGATGAATACATTATGGTCTTTACCTACTCTAGCTTGAAGTAGATTGATTCTATTTATGGATGGAATGTAATTTATCCAGTATTTGTTTAGAAATATTCAAGAGATATTCATTTTAAGAAAATTGACGACCTCTGCTCTGTGGCGCAGTGTCCCAAGGCTGATGCAGGTTGCGGGTTAGACTCCCTCTGTGAGACAAATGTTTGTATGATCTGCAAGTACATAATTTTCACTCAAAACGGGATATTTACCATGATATATGAGTTTTTCTGCTTCTCGATATTTCGGCACAGTTGCATGCGCCATGATCAAGAGATAAACTGAAGTCTGCGGGTGGATGTTATTGGCAGACAAAACGGTCTACCCTCTTTCTCAGTCTTTTACTGCGAACATTACCCCTACTACCGGTTTCACTGTCACTAACAACTCGATCACGATTACGACACACACTACTCACGGTATCTGGACGCATAACTGGTACCTCACTTTTACGATTTCCACACATCCTCACCACAGGGTTCCAGGCTCCAGACAATTGAAAACCGTCTTCTCGATTGAAATTCCTGTGTTTGGTAATCTCTATTGCCTCTTGTACCAATCTTGGGATGTAATGTTTTTCAGTTGAGATTACCTGTGGATTGTGTAACTCGATCCAGTGGTTTGAGCCAGATTCTAGTAGATGTGTAGCTATGGCCGACTTTTGTGTGTCCATATTTTTGACCGCCCGGATGTGTTCTGTCACTCGACAAGCTATGGTACGTTTTGTTTGGCCGATGTATTTATCTTGGTCTTGGTGTTATTAGTTATAAGTATTAAAAAAAAGTATTTATGTAGTATATCAGTCATGTAGTACCCATAACACAGCTCTGCTTACTTTGGGGCTAGATGATACTGTGTGAAATGTCCGGCATTATTATTAATAAATTACTTATTCTTCTCAATATATTAGAGAACATACCTTCCGTTATTCACGTTTCCGATCATTTGAAACAAAATAATAATAAGACTCAATGATACTGGCATAATAGCAAGGAATCTATTTATAATTTATTTATCTATTTATAAGTCTTGTCATAAATTGTTCTTTATTTACTTTTAAAACTTTCGAAAGTTTTACTACATTTTGATAAACACGGGTTTTACTCACGTATTATTTTGTGGATGGAGGCACGTTTACGGTACGTTTTATTCAATAAAATCACAAGGACCATTTTGAAAACTCATTATATATTAAGTGAATTTAGGTGCCGGTTACTCTTATCCCCAGTTCAAGATATATCTGATCATCATATTACCTTATGTGATGTTTAAATCTCTAAAAGACAAGAAGATACTTTAACGCCACGCTAATTATGTGTTGTGAAAAATAAGTAAGAATACCCAAGGTGTTAATTCACAAGAAATTATGAAATTAAGCAAAAAGTAGAAGGTACCTAATTGAGAAAATTAAAGAAAATTCACTTACAAAGTTCAGGGAAAAACGAGATTATACGTAACGGCGACGATTATCAATTGAGTAAGGAAGGTCCAGCTCAAAATGGCCGTCATAAACTTATGAAAAGATGCCTTAACGAAGGAGAACTTTCGCGAGGCTTGAAAACAATTTCCCAGGAAAAAATATATAATAGGATGCTTTTATAAACAAAGTTCTCAACTACAAGCAAGCAATCTCCAAGATAAATGAAGAGATGGAAGAAAACTGTAGACGGAAAGGGCGTGCCCTTCCGAGGCGAGTTCGAATGGGACTAAGAGGAATTTAACAGGAATACCTACTCAGATAGCATCGTAAGAGTTTACGATAGTGCTAAAGGATTTATTGCGCCGCATTTTTAGGACCGAGCCTGCTTGCTATATTTCCTAGCCTGTAACTATTAGGTATGCTGTTTCTCGGTTGGTTAATGTTTATTTTCTTTGTGTTGTGTGGGCGTGTGAACAAGAATGGTATAAATGAGGCTGGCTACTCGGGCATGTGTCACATTTGAGTGTTACACATATTTTTACTGCCACCAGGTATTAATAGACCTTTGACTCGGATGGTCCCAAAGTGAAACCGACTAAAGCGTGTGCCTAAACATAATACCTTGGCTGTTGAGGATTAGTTGGTGAGGAGTTGGGTATCCTGTACATTCCAGTTGATGCTGCAGCATCAGGTCAATGTTACCACGTTCTTGCAATATTATTGAAGTAATAGTACACCAATTTTTTTTTTAAACCATACCTTAGACCACTATCAATCAAGTCACATACCAAACAAAAAAATTACGCTAAATTACGGAGCTACGATGCCACATACACACCACAAATTTATAACAGCCCGATTTTTCGTCAAGGGTTAAAAAAGTGTTAAATGGAAAATTACTCTAGCTTTGCGTTGTTGTAGAACTATTAGGATAGAAACAAATTTCACAAATTCAGATCCCTATCCTCCGTGCCAGGATACTGAGAAATTCTAAGGATTTTCGCTAACAAGCTTTATTTAAAAATAATTTAAGGAATTTTCAGTATTGTTACGTTCTTTGGAATGTATAAATAAATGAAGGATAAATTAATAATGGAGGACGTTTTCACACAATCTAGCCCTTAACTAAGCAGTGCTTCTACTTGTACTATAGGAACCAAATCAATGATACAATACTATAAAATAATAATTACAAAAAAGCCTTTATTTCCTTAGTTAAACAAAGTTTGTTTTTCAATTTGATTATATTTAGTTACAACTTTTATTTAAGTTTTTAATTATATACCAAGTTTTTTTTTTAGTTTTGTTTGTTGAAGACCCCTCTTTAGGTAAATACTTACATACTTTTAAATAAATCATGATACTTTATAACGTAACAAACCCAGCGAAATACAGATCAAACATCTGTGTGCAGCACACAAATGGTTGCCATGGATGAAAATCGAACCCACAACTTACAGAGTTACTACCAAGCTATGAGGCCATTCAATCTCATCATCATTCTTGCTTATAACTGTCTGAATTCTCAGCATAAAAGTTATAATATTTTGCAACGTGTAGGTACAACTAAGTAAGAGGTTTGGCGATGACCTTTATTTGAAGGTGACGAAACTCGAGTCGTAAAGGAGGGTCAGAAAAATCATAATTACCTACACAATCATTTCTGTTTTTTCTCGGTAAATAATCAGGAGAAATGGTTAGAAGATCAAATTTCCGCACAATACTTCTACTAATACCTTATAGAAATACGAAAGTTTGTGTAGGTAGTTGTATATTTGTGATATTGTAGCTCACGATGAGATATGGATAAAACTTATGATAGATGTACCCTTACCTATAATTAAATAATAAACTGCTGTAGCTTTTAAGTATGTCCTATGTTTTGTCATTCAATATCAATGAATAAATATAATAACAGATTTAACAAATCATTAGCAACTGTGTGATCATAAGATAGACTCATCGTCTACGATCTGATAGCTTTATAGAAAATATATTTTTTTTAATCACAGACATTTTACACAGCATAATCAGGCCCTAAGGTAAGCAGAGCTTGTGTTATGGGTACCACACATGACTGATACATATATACTTATGTATGTTTTTGTAAATACTTACATAATATTAAGACGCAGTGGGCTAAGTTCCGGCCGAGACTCGGAAGGTTGCGAGTTCGATTCCCGCCGCGGGACAAATGTTTGTATGATCTGCAAGTTTTTGTCTCGGGTCTGGGTGTTTATATGTATAATATGTATGTATTTACAACAAAAAAACAAAAGCACATAAGTAGTATATCGGTCATGTGGTACCCAAACAAAAGCTCTGCTTACTTTGGGGCCAGACGATGCTGTATGAAATGTCCGGAATTATTATTATTATTATTATCATATATACTTTTGTTTTTGTAAATACTTACATATTATACATAGAAACACACAGACCCGACGCAAATACTTGCAGATCATACAAACATTTGTCTCAGCCAGGCCTTGGCCCACTGCGCTACAGAGCTCGTCATTTTATGTCACCATGTTTGCGAAGCCCCGGAAGAAACTAGTCCAGATCATAAAGGAATAGTCTCTAGTCAGACAGATTCATTTCTGATCAAAGTAAATCTCGGTACGTAACTCAATACAGTTAATAATAATACTGAAAGGCACCGCCACCGCGATGTGATTGTAGGCACAATTACTGTGATGTCATGTTTTCACTCACTAATCACATCTACATTGAAGGTTACTCTATAACCTACGTCATAGGTACAGAGAGAATAACTAGTTTAGTACATAACACGACACACGCGGAAGCCTGTAAGTCTAGCTTATGATATACTTGCAGCTGCTGCATACGCGTTGTACTTATACCGCGTAAAATGCCTATTTCATTCCCCAATATACAATTTATCACCTTGGCAATCATCTGAACACTTCCATGCTTCAGATTAGTTTTCGGCCTCTCCTATATTATAACCGTTAAAATAAAAGACCTTCATGCGGCTTGTGAACATCAACGGGATTGACAACTAATCTAACTTAGACCAAGATCTAAGACAAATCCAAATGAAAAGAGATATATTTGGCAAATGCCGACACTTTACAGAATTAGAATTCAATAAATGAGAGGTTGCAATCCCATCGCCGCGAATAAATAAATATTTACGAATACTATCCAATGATACATCTCTTCCGTTTATCAAAAAGTCTTGCTTACTTAAACGTTACCCAGCGCTCTTGCCCGGACTATGCCACCTCTATACATCCGATGTAACAACAAGACCATTAAAATCGTTACAGTCGAATGGGGACGTTAGATATAGGCCCGAATGTAAACAGTTATTATGTTACTATGACATAGAATAGGTTGACGCTAATTCGCAATACGCAACTCGATTTTGCTTCTGTTGAATAATGTATTCTATTCTAATAATGTATTGAAAGTGTTTAACTGAATGGACTCAACGCACAGTCGCCAGTAACTGTCTTCTGCACTAAAAAATGTTTGTGTAGATGCTATATAGTACTAGCTGCTGCCCGCGGCTTCGCATGCGTGGTACCTACATATAGAGTATCCTATGTCCTTCTCCAAAGTCCCATATATCTCTATACCAAAATTCATCAAAATCGGTTCAGCTGTTTAGGCGTGAAAACGTAACATACAGAATGGGTTACTTCCGCATTTATAATATTAATTAGATGTACATATTCGCATTACGCTGAGTAGGGTCCATTTTGCAACCATATAATGTTTTATTTAATATGTAAATGTACTTTTTTAATTAGTTCCTATAGTTCAAGCTGTCCATCAATATTTATTTATTTGTTTATTGTCTTAATGTATTTATGTTTCTATGTATAATATAAAAGTATATAAGTAGTAAAAGTAGTATAAGTGGTACCCATAACACAAGCTCTGCCTACTTTGGGACCAGATTATGTTATGTGAAATATCCGGCATTATTTATTATTATTATTGATATTTATCAGTAATGTGGTCCACGTAGTAAACGTTTTACTAAGGATGCATTCACACGGGATACGTCCTTGCCGATTCGTCAAAAAACACGATACGTCATGACGAATGGACGTTCACATTGAATACGGAATCGTCAAAATATCCGAATTGCTGTTCACATTTGTTTCGTGATTCAGTTCAGTTGATGATGAACTACCAAACACAATGGACGTGAATACTTTAATATTGTATTGGTTTTATTGGATCCGTCATAATCATAAAACATTCACGATTCGTGATTTTTAAAAGTATCCGTAATTTTTCACGATTTGTGAAGCGTGTGAACATGGATATTTAAAAAGCATTGCTCCCGTCAAAAAAAATAACGAATCGTGAAAAAACGATTCGTAGAAAAAAACGATTCGTCTTCGTGTGAACAAGCTCTTAGAGTCTGATAATTCATAACGTGACTATACGTCCCGTCTTGAACGGAACCGTCGCGTTGTCTCCTAAAAGTTTCGTGACGAATTGTATTCAGCAGTAGATTAGAGTTTGCTTTTGAAAAACACGAGAATAACAACCTTGACTGAGAGCGAAGTGAGAACTCAGTCATTAGCAAAACAATACTTTGTAAAGTATAAAACAAAGAACAATTCCAGTTGATGACAAATCCGAGTTGGCAACAACTCCGAACGGAGATCACCAGTAAAATTAGGCTACGTTTCAGCTTGCATTGTATGTAAAATGTGTTTTAACACACAATGTTAACATCGTAGATTTAGAATCTCAAAAGTTTCGAGATTATTATGACCTGCTTCACAGCCCAGTTGGTAGTAAGTGGTAGTAAGTTGTAGTACAATACTGTGTCTGGGTATGTACTTAGTGTCTACTAGTATAAAATGTATAGCTATGGTTCCCATAGATAGATAGAAACACTTTATTGACTACCACACAGAATACAGTCTAAACATTATTTATTCAATAAAATCACAAGGACCACTTTGAATCGTCTTCTTACATGCAAGGATGCCGATTCCTCTTAACCCCAGTTCAAGAAGAATTCGACAAGAAACTCGTATGGTCTTAACACTTTTTTGTATGATCCTTGCCAATTTTGTTACGGATGCCGAATCGAGTCGCAGCAAATTCAATTCAAGCTTTTTTGTCATCTAAATAATCTGATATTTTATAATATGCTTAGTTATATAGTTTCTGTTTTATTAAGTTTTTAAATTTGCCAATCAACAAAAATCTACAAGTCTTAGTTTGGGGTTAGACGGAGTTGTGTGAATCGTCCAAAAATATTTATTTATTCTAATTTTGCGAGAGGAATAGAACCAAACGGTAGCCTTTAAGCTTCAGTATAGATGGCTTACCCAATTTCATTGGGGTCTGTTGATGGCTGTTTCCTACGAGATCGATTGCACATTTTGTGCCGTTACAGACGTTCGGTGTACCATGGACAAATCTAGCCTAGAACCATTGACAACGGCATGAGCAGTCAATGATAGGTCTCTAATAAGACCAGCAGTGGATGAAGAGGTCTACCTATTGTATTACGGATAATTTACGATAACATCATGACAGGTATGGCTAGTCGAAGTGCGACTTTTGGTGCTCTAGACAAGATCCATTTTCTGTTGGCGTTCGATCAAATAGATAGTGAGAGAGATAATGAATATGACTGTCTTTTTCTTCTTTGTTTATGGCATGTGACATAATAATGACAATTTTGGCAGTATCAAGTGTTTATTTTTGTTTATAGTCAATTGTTTGTTAGTCTTAGTCGATGGTCAATTGTCAATTGTAGACGGCACGCGGAATGGGCGTCTAAAGATCCACTCCAGCAAGTTGAGGTGGGTGAAGTTTGTTCACCACTGACGTCAATCTGCCTGGGATTATGTTTGATATCGCAGGCCTTCCCAGGTAACCACACCGACCTTGCAGACAGGACCCGCAGGAAATACGAGTCAGTACCGCATGGTATCGGTTCGGTTATAAATTATATAAACTTCAATTTGTAACCCAACGAAATTAAAAGAAAGAATAATAATGACTGTTTAATTAAAAAAAAACCAACGAATATTTGTCTTCCGTCTCCGTCATCAGATCAACTTCAGGTCTCCATCACGTTATAGTGTCATAAGAAATACATGTTTAAACAATTGAACACAATCGGTTCAAATATGAAAACAGTGGGTTAAGAATTAACTAAATAAGGGGTTACAAAAATTAGGGATAATGTTTTTTGTTTCAAATGTAAATGGGTTCAACTACTATGTATCCAAAATATATCGAAAACAAAAATAATTATCAAAATCGAACTACTCTGTAAAAACTTACACGAGGTCATACAAAAAAAAACCTCCGTTTTTCGTCGATTTAAACTTTTTAACTGCAATTACTCTGGCACTCATAACCAATTACTTATAACTTTTTAGTAAATAAGTAAGTTTTACAAAACTTATGGAAGTAGAGGAAATATAAACGTTACATTTATTACATTTAGTTACATTTAAAACACGTTGATACGCTAGGGAGCGACTAATGTTAACGCACATATCTACGGCTGTAATGTGTTTATGTGTGCGTGATTCGTCGTAGACGCTACGGCGACGTAGGTAAGTACATGAATCACTGCATTACATTACGGTGGCGCGTTCGGTTGCACACGTCATTCGGGAACGTTATACAATTATCTACATAGGTAGTATTGTTATAACCTTGAGATTACAATGGCAACTCCCACATGTCGGTTACCACCCGATGGAAACAGTACTGCAGGCTATTCTACTCACTCGATTCTACTAAAGTTTTTTTAACGTGTTAGTTTATGTTTGTTACATTCTATTTAAGGAAATTAATGATTTCTATTCTTATAATTTAAAAAATTACATCCTCTAATCGAACCGCAGATAAACGATAGTTTATGACGTATTTTCGTATTCTGCTAATGAACAGCTCAGTTTCCGTTACATTTACGAAGTCGCGAACGATGTTTGCTTTTATTTTGGCCATAGAGATAACAGAAAAGGTTTTTGGGTAATTATCGAAACGTAAATTGGAATACTACGATAACCGTTGTAATTAAGTCAAGTCAAAGTAATAAGATACTTTATTCAATACAAGTACAAGGATCACTTTGAAACGTCTTACATACTAGGTGAATTTAGGGAATAGGGTCCTGACCGTTGCGTAACTTAGTTATCATTTTAAAAGCAGGCAAGCTAAGGATTCGATCGAATCAAAGATCAATCAATTTATTGAATGCAATATGTACAATTTGTCCACGGAGCAAACGATACGTGATACGCAGAATACACGCACGCGCATCGATGTGGATCGAAACGCATGCAAGCAAAGTGAAAGATCGGAATTTTATAACGAAACGCACAGACCATTGCTGAAATTGAAATGGTATGTTATTATCATTAAAATTGCTGCAATTCCTTCCTTGTTAAAGATAACATTCACACTTTTCCCCATACGGTACGGTCGAACGCGCATGGGTTTGCGGCTTGAATATTTTTGAATCCGATAAATTGTTTGGATATCTTCACTTTTCCCTTCGCGGAAACGTGGACATTTCGTGGACATTACTGCACGAATAGCCAAACTATTCAAATTAACAAATTATAGTTTAAGTTTATGCCAATTTGTGCCATCCACTACATAACCTGCATAAGATTTCACGTGGCCCATAACTGGCAGTAATAAAATTGTCAAAAGATATTGCAGCCTCCACAACTAATTCTTAAAAAAACTAAACTCGACGGCAGATTGCGAACCGTTCATAACTAAATATGTAGTTTCAATCAAAGCTAGGTAAAACAATTAACATTGCAACACAGCGATATAAGAAGTCACATCCGCATATTTTGTATATAAATGCTCGGAAGCGTCTCTGACTATCCTCCTTTGCAATTCTCGAGGATCTCGACCATAGAGGTACGTGTTCTGTTCCTCTATGGTCGAGGTTTAGGTAATGTAAAATATTTCCTTACGGTCTCCCCACGTATTTGAGGCTGAACCCGCCGCAAAGAATGTTCTTATAACGCTTTAGATATGTTAGCGTGATTGATGGACAGTCGCGTTCCATAAACGGGCCATTGTATGATAAAATATTTTTTTCTTCCGTTCAAACCACATGTTAGAAATACGTAGGTTATTACTCTGATAGCAGTAACGAAAGCGAAATCAACTTTAAATTTGAATGTGCGAACGCTTGAATGATGAACCGAGCGATTTAGGCACTTTGTAGAGTCCAAGACGATTCAAAACGAACCTCGAATTTGAATTTGAATTTACAGGGAGGTTAGAAAGCCTAAACGAGGTAGGGACAGAGCACCTTTGTAGCTACGGAAAATACTTATTAATTCCTACATTTGTAATTTTTCCAAAATATACAGTCAATACAAGAGGCTTATTTTTATTTTAAAACTATTTTCGTAGTGAAAGAGAACAAAAGTTTTCAAGAGTCATAAGGTCGGGTGGGATCAGCTCTCAAAAACACCAATGACATCATTACATCTCTATAACAGCTTAAATGCTACACACTGACAACGATATCAAACTTTTTGAATACGGGATTTGAAAGAGAGATATAGAGTAGTTACAACCATAAAGTCTTTTGGATTTTAAAGACAGATTATATCGAGTAGTTACAACATTAAATCCTCTGCCTTGTTGGTGGCATGCGCTAGCTCAGGTATTGTTATAGATCCACCACTAAATCACATGTCAAGACACCTATTCACAGAAACGAACAATAGGATTCCCGCCATGGGCTTGTACAATCTATGATGTCTATCTACACTACATGTACAGTCGCGATTAGACGCACATTCTATATGTCTGCCTGTACATAACGCAAAAGCCGAGATTAGGTTAGACAGTGGATATTGTAATATTAATTAAGTGGCATTAGCAGGATACCGTAATGTCCCTGGTAATTGAATAGCGACATCTGTAGACGAGTGCACTTATCTAGTTATACGTCATA
Source organism: Lampropteryx suffumata (assembly GCA_948098915.1). Classification (NCBI taxonomy): domain Eukaryota; kingdom Metazoa; phylum Arthropoda; class Insecta; order Lepidoptera; family Geometridae; genus Lampropteryx; species Lampropteryx suffumata. The sequence continues at coordinate 2,351,519 of OX402557.1, read as the reverse complement.
GTAGAACCACAACCTTGAGTAACTAGTTTATTCTATACTGTTAATGCGTTTATCGATATTATTTGATATCGTATAAAACCTATTATTATTCGATACATAGTGGTCAAGAGTATGAAAGGCGAAATAAATATTCGTCATTTTATTCGATAACATGACATAACCAGGACAATTAAATTATTAAAGTCAAATATATAAACCAACGATTATCTTAATAGACTGCCCTACAAGCGGGGGCGTGGATCGCTGCACTGATAAGAAATAATTTTGACCTCGATAAAATGATGTACGTAATTTAATCGAATATCAATGTTAGAATATCTATTCGATACATCGTGGATATCATAACCACAGAGTCTCAATGGGGGTGTTATTTCAAGGTCACTAATGGAGATTTTGGCGTGAATGTAATCATAATCGTTTATTCTAAATCGAGTATCTACGAGTAATTTAGTCTAGGCAAGCATCAAGCATCCTATTTGCTTGCTTGTAAATCAATTGCGGGCGAGGCTACCTCGGTACCTACCAGCACCAGTCAATCAATATAAAATTAGGCCCGCCGTCGTCCGTATCACTACGCAAAGATCACTCGACCAACTAAGGTCATTAAAAGGTTAAATCCAGTCTAATGGTTTATATTTTCCTCGACACTGTACATTAATTCTAGTGACGTAATTTCATGAAAGAATCGCTGATCAAAATCGATACATTTGCCTATTTCTGAACCGCTCCTGTTCACCTTGCGTTTGACCCGTTAAAATGGTGACATGTCCTTTGTCATGATAAAATACATAAGATTGTAATGGTTGATATTGCCAAGTAGGTACCTAAACTAACTGGTGTTTATTCTGTGCGTCTGATATGCCCGTAGCACGTAGGTACTTCGAATCAGCTGTTTACGAGTATTGATAAGAGGGCTTTACATACCTACGTCTACGTGTTTTGAATAGCTGCTGATGAAAATCACGTGTAGCGAGTTCTAAGCTATTGGGTATTTTCCCTGTTTCGGTACTTATTAGTCAATAGTAATAACAATATTCAGCAATATACATCAGGGAGTCAAATATAATACTTGATGATATTTTACCATTGGTTATTTTTAACTTTTTAAGTATGGCTTTTGAGGACCATTCAATGACCATAGACAACGGTTTCTCTGCGGAAGAATAGACAAAAAAGATATCTTTGAGTGTCCTGTGTAGAATGGGGGTTAGAAGGGTAGGTTACTGGAGTCTTTGGTAGTGCCGTGTTGTGTTGTCTTGTCTTACTCGCACATGATTCCTATTTTAGTATTGTGCGAATGAAAGGACATGAAAACCGACATTTTAGAGTAAATTAATAATTCTTCTTTCCATACAAACGTCGAAGTATTGATCAATTTGTCTCGTCTTAATCTATACCTGTATCGCAACAGATTTAATAAAATATAGGTTTGAAAGACACAAGATACAAAAAATCGTATTTCAGCACAGATCTTAGCGCAACTTAGGGCGTAAATAATCTTTGGAATAGATAACAATGGTACTGAAAATGGTAAATTGAATGAAAAACAAATAAAAGAATGAATAGGTATTTGGGGCTTGATGGTGATGTGGGAATTTTCCAACGACATTTATTTAATAACAGACCCTTAATATAAACAAGATTAACTTCTACTAGCACATTTGGCTCCTTAAATCTACGAGGCTATACCTAGTAGGTAGATGATTCTTGAACAAGTATCAGTTTTTTTCGAGAAACTCTTACATAAGCGTCGAAATTTCTTCGTAACAAAATAATATGTTTAAGATAAGTATCTAGATAACTACATAATATACTAGCCACAGGGCTTCACTATCGAGGGATCGAAAATATTCCAACCAGGGGTCTAGACAATTGCCTAACGCTTAGTAGGTATTCCCTCACGCGCCCTTGCAGAAATATCAAATTGCAGGTTACCTACCTATAAAAAGACAGCAGCTTGCCTTATTACTTACAACCTAGTGTCATATTCAAACAATTTAATCTTTCTCCAGGCATTAGCGAGAAGGAAAAAGCTATGTATTTGTCTAGACTCCCAGGTCGTAGGCATATTTTACTCTTAGTCAAAATCACACAAATTTACCCTTTACAACTTGTAACCCCGCATGTTCTTAAGTCTCGGTGAAGAGCTAGGTATCTGAGTGGGGCGAATTTAAAAACAGCGCTGGGTAGGTATAGGTAGGTACCTATCTACTACCCACCTATTAACAGCAGATGCTGAATTTGCACCCATTGACCTTAGTAAGCCTAGCGACTTAGGATTTAAAATATTTACCGATTTTGTACCTATCAGCTCTAACTGTGGAAACTTTGCACTGTAATAGGTATGTGTTCTAATAACCTTTTTATTATATTAAGTATTTTATGTATATTTGTTTCCGAAATAAAATAAATCCGTCTAGCCGTTTAAGCTGATACACGCATTCGTTTTTTTTAGATTAGTTCGACATAATAAGTCAATTTAGCACAAAATTTCTATCTCATAGATACCCAAGAGATAGGTAGGTATAATTAATAGATAGGTAAGTACTAAGTTATAATTAAATCTGTAGACCTGATTGTTTTACGATCTCAACAAGTTCTCAAGACAATGATAATAGCGATAATAGCCGGCTAGTTAGTAGCGGTTATCAAAACACCTAAGAACTACTAGATACTTCAAGCCAACTGCTGTTTCTAGGGAAAACTTACAGCATTATTTCATAGACTTATCTAAACAAGGTTAGGTCAGGTTGTTTCATTCCAAGGTAAGTTTGGTTCAGTTAAGTCATTCTAGACGTAGACGCTTCTTAGGTAATAAGGTAAATTATAGTAATGATGCCTCCTGAATTTACGCATTACAGTAGCAAATTATGTCGCTAATAAAGCTAATTTAGTAATTCCGTGTTTGGACAATGGGGTGAAAATTTGACTAAATACTAGACTGGTAGATATGTAAGGCTTTAAATATCTAAAGACAATTTTTTTTTTTTAGTAGTTTTGGAGACAGTAGGGTTCGTTAATGATGTGTAGTGATGGCCGTGGCTGGTGGTTGTGCCAAATGGGTTAGAAGCGACGGACGCCCGGCCGGCTCTCGGCTCATTACGCTCAATGCACTCTTTCTCTACGACTAGACGTTGGCCAAGGTCACTCACTGCGCCACGAGAAACGCGCGCCGTGTCGCCGGCTCCGACAAGCCGGCAACAATCGCACACATTCAAATAAACTCTAAAATACGCAACAAAAAAACTCACCTGTTTTTTTCCAATTCGTTATGAGTCGTCCTGGAACAAAAAATATACATTTGGTACACGTCCGCGGCACTTGCACGTAAACACTGTTACACACGTAGGTTACTCGCACTGACACTATCACCGGTGGAACTTACCTGCTGCCTTGCGACTTCTTGGTCTTCGGCCGCCTTCCGCCGCCTCTGTGCTCCTCGAAAACGGGCAAACTCGACGCGTACCCGTGCTCAGCTTCTGCAACAAGCAACACTGCCATTCCGTCAAAATCAGCTGATCGTGCCACGGCAAAAATAGACGGGAGCCATGTTGACGTGTGCGTATACTGCACTCGGTGACAATTCAAACAAAGAAAATCCAATTCACCTCTGTCGCGCCTATCTATGTATTCAGCGGCTTTGAGCAGAGCAGCAATACTCATATTTATAATCCGAGAGTTAGCACAGGTATCCACGAACGTGACGCGAATTTATTCGATTAAAAACTATAAATAAAAGTGTCGGAGCGGTCCGAAGATCACGACTGCGCGCACCCGATGTCAAAAACACACTGGGCGAGTTCGTTTTCTTGTCGGGAAGCGGCGGCGACACGGCGCGCGGTGACAGCGCTCGCGATTCGTCGGCCGCGCTCGGGCCTCGCTCGGTGCGCCAATCGCGCGGCGCCGAGCCCACAATAAAATACCTGGGTCAATCACGTGAACTTACTGTTTCCAAACAAAACATTTTTTTTTCGTGCGCTCTCTACTAGTGCAGCGGTATCGGAGTTTATTTTCTTGAATAATTTGTAGTGCATGTCGGCATCGCGTTCAAATGCACACGAAATACAAATAACCTTTGCAATAAATACCTACCTACATTGTTGTGTTTTCGTGCCATTCTACTCGCTTCAACACTAAAAGAAAAATGTAAGAGCTACTTACCAATGGGTAACGTAATCGTAGTTAGATGAATCAGCGCAGGTGTTTAATCAAATTGTTCAAATCAAAAAACCAAGTTATAACTCTCTCATTTTAATAACATGCAGATAAAATAAATAAAATATTACATTTCTCTTAAGATAGTCATCTTAAAAAAATAAAAACAAGATACCTAGGTACCTACAGACTTAACGGTTCACATTTGAGAAACACTTTTAATATTTAATATTTTCAAACATATCTTCAGAGTGTCATTTAGTATTTTCAGCATGTGAATCCTGGCGTAAATAACTGGTAGAAGATGGGTTCTGGGTTCCTGTAAAGAACATTATTCCTATTGAATTCTTACTAGAACCTCACAAAATGATTGCGTGAGCCAAGGGCCTATCTGGCTCACTGCCACGGATTAGCATTGCCATTCATCGTGGCAATGCCGACAGTCTCTTGGGAATGCTGCCCTCTGGCAGTGATCTGGATTAGTTAAGCTATCTATAGATCGTTGTAAACGATCCTTAGATAGCTCAACTGTTACACATGTATTTTAAATTATTGCATATTATTTTGTATATTTCTTTAATTATTTCTTTACATAAAACTCTCCCCATAAAAACGTAAGAAAATATATATTATAATTTTTATTTGCTTTTTTAAATTATTTTATTAGTTCTATTTCTTTTCCACATTGTGAGTTTCTATGTCTTAATAGTATGAATTAAGCTTTTGGTAAATACAAAATAAAATCCTAATATTACGTAGTCACTGATAACTAATTAAATTTTAGAGAATGAACATGCAAAATAAGTTTCTTCAAAATAGTAACTGAGATTCAAACCCACTACTTTACATGCTATGCGTATAAACACAAACAAACTCACAAACATATTTAAAACATCAACAACAAAGTTTCGTATTATAATATTTGTAATAGTAGAAATCAGAAATTACATTAATTTAAAACATGTTTCATTTATGAAAATAATCTTAAATAACGATTTTAATAATGTCCTCTCATTCGCACAATCCTAACAATATTGTGCGATTAAGAGGACATGACTAATCCGTCATTTAAAATTAGTTTATAGAAATAATTTGTATTTATAAAGTAAAAGTACATACCAACAAGATCCTAGTTCGCCGATAGTACTGGCTGAAGACTCTGACCATGGACGACAGGAAATTACAGATGTAATGAGGCCGGAACTCACAGTGCATCTTGTTGATATCCACGCACTGTGCCAATGTGGAGGGAAAGCCCAAGATGTAGTTAAAAATGAGATTCCATTCATCCTAAAAAAAATATGAATTATACCATGTGTATATAACTATTTATATAACTATTACTTTCGTTTAAATTAAGGCCTATCATAAAGTACTGAGTTCAATCAGCCAAAGCCTAGCATTTTGTAATGTATGTACTACTAGGTGTTGCCCACGACTAGGTCCGCATTTTTTTTTTAAAGAATTGATCCCCAGGTGCAATTTATCTCCTTGCCAAACTATAAGTTTCAAACCAATCACACCCACTAACCATTAAAAAGTTTTCATACAAACATTCACACCCCATTTTACTCCTTTATGAGTTATTTTGAAAAATCCTGAAACACGTGTCTATTTATTTTGCATTTTAATTATTCAAATCAGTCAGTCAGTCAGGTTAAGCTCTTTTATAGGTATAGATTATGCAGTTGTGACTTGTTGTTTAATAATAATAATAATAATGCTGGACATTTCACAAAGCGTGATCTAGAGCTTGTGTTATGGGTACCACATTACTGATACTGATTGCAATTAACATTGTGCAATCTAGAGGACATTAGTAAAATCGCCAATTAAGATTTGTTTCTTTTTTGTAACAGGTTACAAGTAAATTTATATAATTTGTACTGTTTTTGCATTACTATTTTACTATTTAACATACCTCAAGGGTTAGCAATGTGAAATCGGTTTGCTCAAAATTTGGTAATTCAGGGTAGGTACCCTCGTTCACTTTGTCATTGTAAGTCTTGATAATTGTCTCCAACCTGGCGCAGTTGTATAGAATGAATGAAGCTCCTGTAATAAATAGGGAATATTAATTTTTTTTTACAATACACTTACACATTTTGAAAAATTGCCAGCATAGAGGTTGACTAAGAAAACATTGTTGATCTTATTATTCATTTAATTTAAGAGTGATGAGCAGCTTCCGCTGATGTGTCTACGTAATACAATGTTCATATTTATCTTTGGTTCACTTTTTTATGCAATGATTAATTACTTCGTATTAAACATTATAGCAAAATTGACAATGTATTATATTTTCAATAGACCTATTAATGCAAGTGTTTTTAGAAATATTTTTTAGGATATAAATGTACATACCATGCTGTCAAAGCTACTGGCAGAAGCTAGTAAATACATGTAAAATCAAATCTACAGGTATCTCACCTTTACTAGCTCCAGCAGATACATTACTGAAATTAATCTTAACAGTTGAAGAAGGTCTTCCTTGCAGCAATTCAAATGCCACAGCGGATTCTCCGAGGTGTGTTAAAAACACTTTCCAATTTGAGTCTGTTGTCACTCGCACTCCATACTTATGCTGGGCTATTAGTGTCATTTCATCTTGCCTTATTCTGAAAATAAATAAAGGAAATCTATTAGATCTATAGGGTCTAAACTGAGGAAGAACTGTGTCCGTGTTAGTGAGCAACTGGTTTTCCTGGAAGACATTGGGTGGGTGGAGAAGCGGCCTTCACCGATTACAAGTGTTTACCATAGTATTTCAAAATCATTTTATTTACAGAAATAATTACTAAATTGTACAGAATAATATACAATAATATAAAATAATATAAGACACTAGAGGCTAGAGTAATGTTTCAAGGAAGGGTGATTTAAGTATCTTAAGTATCATCAATATCAAGGTATACTAAATGAGTATAATGATGAATGCCTACCTTATAAAGTCTTCTGAGCTAATCACAGTCTCTTTTGATCCAGATTTAGCGTTGAGAACAGGCTCACATAAAAACACTGTTTCATCTGAGCTTTTACAGCTAGATCTTGAAGTCACAAGTACTTTTGGCGACTGTTTACTGATTGCACAAAGGTTTTGAATTACTTTACTAAGATATTTCACTCGCAATGCAGTGAGACAGTTGGTCTGATCACATAGAGGGTCAATCTTCACTATTGGATGTAAAGTTTCTAATCGTTGCGTTATTAGCACATTGTTTCGTAAAGCTTCAGATAACCCCACTGAAATAGCCACAGCACGGTCTAAAAACAAGTAAACACGTCCCGATTCCTCTTTCACATTTTTCACACGTAAATTCCAATTGCAAGACTCTTCCATCAAAAGTTGTAGGTTTTTACCAATATATTGAAGTACAGTAGGGTTGTCGATTGAAGAATGGTGATGGCCATCCAAGTGTTCGTGCCAAGACTTCACTGAATTCGGAAAACTAAAATCGCCGTGGGTTTGGTGGTTTTCCGAATGCTTTTTCACTAGTAATCCTCTGGCACTATTGATTTTGCCAGTTATTGTGGAAAATAAATGTTCAGAAAATATTTCCACGGCATTTTCTACCATTTTTACAGAGAAATCAATTTTATTTATAATTACACTGTTTATTTACAAAAACAATTCGCCTAACATATCAATCATCACTGTTTGCTTCACAAACTATAGGATGGTTTGCTTGCACGTGTTTGTTTGATTTATAAGTCATTCAATAATTGATTTCGTTAGTTATGTCAGGTCCACAAGCAAGCAAACAAGCTTAGCTTGCTTTGCTTGTTCATCCAGACGATCATAGAGCGAAGGTTGTTGAAGCCCCTATGCCGTATTGGCCTTCACACACGTCATTGTCATTTACTTGACTTAGTGACAGTGACATTTTATTGTGATACATGTCATGTCATGTCAGTGTCAGATCGTGGCCCGTGGCAACACGGACGGTTACACGCAACAGCCAATAACGATCACGTAGAACTTTATTTCTTTCTTTCTTATTTATTTATCGTCTTTTGCTAGTCAGTTCATTTCGCCAATCTCTGCGTGGTATTTTAAAGATTATGAATTAACATAACAATGTTGTTAAATTATAACTCGTTTCTCATCATCTGCCTATCATGGCAGTTTTCCGAAGTGTCTGCACACGATCATCTGCTGGAAGGTATTTACTGTGGAAAAGAGAATTGTTACGAAGTTCTTGGGGTCTCAAGAGAGGCTGCCAAAAATGAGATCGCTAGAAGCTACAGGCAACTCGCCAAAAAGTTCCATCCTGATATGCACAGAGGTGTTGAAGAGAAGAAGGTAGCTGAGGAGAAATTTAAGGAGATCGCGACAGCTTACGAGATATTGCGGGATGATGAAGAGAGATCTGATTACGATTACATGTTGGATAATCCCCAGGAGTACTATGCTCATTACTACAGGTACTACCGGCGACGCATGGCGCCGAAAGTCGACGTACGAATCGTTGTGGCCGTCACAATCACGATCATATCAGTGATGCAATACTACAGTGCGTGGTCTAAGTACGATACCGCTATTAAATACTTCATGACAGTGCCAAAGTATAGAAATAAAGCATTAGAAATAGCCAAAACTGAAACAAAAGAATCTAATTCTAAAAGAGGTAACAAGAAAAGCAAAGCTGAACAAAAGGAAGAGCAAGATAGAATTATTCGAAGAATTATTGAAGAAAACATGGACATAAAGGGAGCTTATGCTAAGCCAGAAGTAGTAGATATCCTTTGGATACAACTTATTATCCTACCTTACACAATAGCATGTTATATTTACTGGTTCGCCAGATGGATTTGGAAGTTTACAATACTGAAGCATCCATATGGAGATGAGGAGAAATTGTACTTGATAAGGAAGTATATGAACCTGGGACATCATCAGTTCAATGCTTTAGAAGAGGAAGAAAGGCAAGAGTATCTAGATGAGGAATTATGGGAAAAAGAGAACTTCCAGGCTTGGAAGGAGGTTAAAGATGAAGAGGCCAAAAAAGCCCTTGCGGACAACAACAAATATAAACAATACAGAAGATACATCAAGCAACATGGTGTTGGTAGAATGACATTTGATGATTCATGATCTATAATAATAATAATTATTGATATTAAAAAAAGTGATCAACCTATTTATTATTAATTTTATTAATCTTAAGACCAGTTTCCGTACAGATCTGCCCCTTTATTTACTGATGTTAATACACAAAAAATAAAACACTTTTTATACACAATTTGTTACTTTATTTGTTGAATATATCTAATTGTCTCAACATTGTACTAAGATGATCAATTACAAATATAGTTATCATACAACATTGCATTCACATCGATCAATCACAAATTACAATAAGGCATACTAACTCCAATCACTCGGTGCTCGGCACACAACACAAGGCAACTATAAAATAAACAACACCATTATTAAAACCATATATCTGATATTTAAACAAATCCCTTTTACATCAAGAAATATTGTCACACAACAATTTGAGATCCAAAGAATAATTTGACAAAAATTACTTATATGCATAAAACTTGCATTGGCAGTGTTTTTTTGATATTGAGTCATAATATATGTTACAATACAACAGCCAATATGAAATTTAATGGAATGTTTTCCATACATACAACATTTAGATAGGTACTTAGTTTATACGTCATCCACATGAAATACAAATATTTGTGGTAGGTACTATGTACATAACATAACCTACCAACTTGCCTGCCACATTGCAAGCGTTTGATATTGATATGATCATTTATTCGATGTTGCAAGCAATAATTAATTATTATGAAAGCAAAAGAAAACATTTTTTTTTTTTCAAATAAAAAAGTATGGCTATGGTTATGGTTATGTATTTGTTATCACAACGTTGTAAGTACGTAGGTACTTATAAGCGTAACGTAACTACCTATAAAAATCTGTTGAATATTTTTATGGATTGATTAGATTACGGATAATATTTTAGTCGTACCTAGTATCCATTAGCTAATTTGTTTACGAAAATTAATAAGACACGGTTTCTTTTCTCATAAAAAAATAACGTTACGACTCGAAAAAAAAGCGCTACGTGCCTGCAGCAGCAAATGCATTTCTTGACAAATTAAACTAGGTATTGCTCTAACAATGTCGCAGGCAATAGAATAAAAGTCATCAGACCGTAAAGTGAGCTGCAAAATGATCGTCAATGGAACAATCAGACACACTTTCACTCTGGCAATGAGGCTATATTGCATTGAATTTTTTTCTGGTTGGGTTTTTGTTAACGAAATAAAAAAAGAAATCTTCATCCTAGTATACATAGGTACTACCTACATTTATATTGCTAATGATTCCGTTGTTGTTGTTTTACCGGACTTGTCGAAAATTTACAAAGATCTTGTTTTGCTCATACTAAGATACAAATTAGTTTTAAATGACAGTTAACATTGACATTTAGTTCTTTTATAAAATAGATTTTACTACGTGTAATACCAACAAAATAAGTCCATCCGTACCTATTTTACGATATTTAGTCAGTAAGTTAGTCCAACAAAATTACAGAATCAGGGCATTTATGTATTTACCTACTTACGGTTATGTACTTTCATATTTATTGGTAAGTTCCTTCCTTTAAATATAAGTAGGTATTTAAGCTACCTTAGTATTAAATAGGTTCATTATATTGATGCTAGGCGCAGGTATACCAAGGAAAAAAATGTTCAGTGATGTGTACTTACGTTATATTTAAGGCTAGGTAGGTATTATAGTCAATCAGCTGAGACCTACCGGTAATCTAGTTTTATAACGTAAAATGGTTTAAGATGAGAAACCGAGTTTCATTCTAGGTAGGTACCTACATACTAGACGGTTGGCTTTGTCAAAAGAATAACATCGTTTTAAAAAAAAGCTAATGTTTTATTTTAGATGTCATGTCATACGATTAGATATTTATTATTTTAGATCGATGTCGATAATCAAAAATCTATGTTAAACCATTTCACATTAATAAAAATGAGCTATCTAAATTTAATAAATAACATTAGTTATTTATTAAAATAACGGCACATAGTATATTAATTAACAAAACTATTCAAATCCATACTGTTTCATTCAATTTCCTTCATTTTAGGTATATTGTTAATTTAACTTGTCGTATTTTAATAATTGCTTGCAGAAATCAGTCAATTACTCATTAGTTTATAACAACAAAAGAACGTCAACATAGCAGCATGTAACTAAAATCCATCGACAACAATTTAGTCTTGTGGCGTTTCGCCCGAAATAACGCTAGCTGTGGTTCGAAACACCTAGTGTCAGTCGCACCACCCTTATGTCAATTTTGCAGCTATCTTGACATAATTCTGTTAAATAATGCACCATATTTTGCTTTTTCTATTTTAGGTAACATTTACTAAATACTAATACAATACAGTTATTTCAAGTACATACGAGTACATTGTTTGTGACAAATAAAAGATTATCGAATCAAAATAATATTTCAAGTACCTTGCTGATAAATGGCTGATAGCCTAACGCGTAAATATTATATTATTAATTATTAGAACACAGAGCTATAAAGCTATAATTAGACTAACAACCACTGCCTAAGCAAGAAATAAATACATCATAAGAATCAACATTTATATCAGGTACATACCCTGTGGCTCTTTAACAAAAACTTGCTTAGTCAATACGTGAAATGGTTAAACCAACCCCATATAAACCCGTAGGGTTATTACGTAAATTTAGCAGTAGCTACAGCAATAGCAACACGACAACTACATCTAAGCAAACAATCATAAGTCGCAAAATAATCTTATTACGGAAGCAAGCCGCTACCTATTACTTGCCTGTTGCACACCCAAACGAAAAGACGCTTACAGCACAATGTATATTTGACAGCAGTGATCGCGAAATTAACGCCATTTCTAGGTGTCGCAAGCTACGTAATACGGAACCAGGTCTATTTTACACTCTTATTTTACTTTATACTTACGTGTTGACTTTTAGTTGAACTATCTCACGTACACAAAGAGCAAAAGGGTTTTAACACGTTTTTACAAAAGACTGGCATTTATTAATTAATACAAATTATTATGGCCGCTTTTGCACATCTACCTGCACTCACATTTATTTACTTTCGTCACACCAATATCTTTTTATACATGTCTAACCACTTATTTACACAACATTTATTTGCATTTTTGTAGAATTTTCTTAATTATTATAAACATCAATCTATATTTAGCCATATATGTGTACACAAAAATAACTATTCTGACTTTATTGACCCTAGGTCAATTATGAATATTATCTTCCCAAATTATTTGTTTTTTCTCAGACATAATTTTATAGTATTTATAATATCTTTTTTTTGTATTATATTTATTTCATAAAACATAATTTAAAAAAAACATACTGATCTAATTGTGTTGAGATAAGTATTTTTAGTATCATTAATTTAAATCCATCTATCAGTTTTTAAGTCGACCAGCTAAAAAAGAACACAAACGAAAAAACCAGTTCACAAAAATATATAGGTATAAAATGTTTCATAGATGTACAACATATTAGTATAGTAGGTACCTAAGTCCCTACAAACAAATCACAAGTGCGTTATTATTAGATTCAGTAATTTTGATAAGTATTAATAATTTCGAAGAATATTTGTTGGGTTTTCACTATCAGTCTATTTCTTAGTTCACTTTTCGAAGTCAATTATCCTTCTGTACCAAGTTCATTGTACGTCCCTATCCTTAACTTCACAGTATCGCGACACAATCATCACATTACGCACGCGACCTTATTATTAGATAAAGAAAACACAATCGAAACACACGCACAATCTTCAGGAACTGGCTGAATTTTATAATTTTTGATCACAAATATTATGACTAGGCTTTAAGCGTGATCTTCCGAAACTTAATTAGGACTTTCACATAGTTTCCGCCTTTTTTCGTAGCTCGTCCCACTTTGTAATTTATACCATATAAACTGGCAACATTTTGACGGCGGTTGTCGATAACGGTGCTACAATATGAACGAATGTTCGTCATTGCGTACGCGCAAATAGTTCGGCGTAAGGCTGCGTACACACTAGCGTCTCGCACGCTTGCCGCGCGGTGGCCGCACGGCAACGTGCAAGGCCCGTCCTCAAACTTGCGTTTCGTGATCCGCTTCTTCTATTCGGCCTAGTCGCCATGCGTTCGGATCAGCCGCTGAAGCACAAAACATGTATATTATTTAAGTAACTACATTTATTTTTAATCATGCTATTTTAAATTCGTTTATTAAAATTATTTAGTTAGATTACGGTTCAGCCGGTTTGCATTTTTATCATGAACAGCTGTTGTGAAAAAGTGGATTTGGTTAAAGCAGTGTATATCATTGAGATATTGCTGTAAATCGTCACTAGACTAGTCAACATTCACACAAGCAAAACAACTTGTTCACGTCTATTTCCTTTCGTGCATGTGTCGTTGACCGCTGTGTGTAATATTTTATTTATAAATAGGTAAAAATATACTTTAGCAGAAAATAAAGCAAAGATTAGTGTATCTGCATAGCAAAACAACTAAATTTTGTGTATGTTAACTAGTAAGAATAAAAACAATGTGATGAATGATGACAAAACCAACCATGACTTGAACCAAGGTAAGAAACTTATGTTTTACATTTTCAAATATTTTTTGTGTTTCAGAAATTCGTACCTTTGGTCAAGTGTGAATTGATGAACTTTTTCTTGTGAAAAATAATGTATGGATAAGAAATAAGTACACAAAATAGTGAAATGGCACCCGACTGTGAATAGCGTTATAAAACTCGCTTAAATAAAAAAAACGTGAGAGGGAAAAAATATAAAAACAAAACAGTTACCTCATACAGTTGATCTTCCAAACATGCTTAGAGGATTGGAGGGAGGGATAAGGAAACTAGGATTTGTTATTGTATATAAAGCTATATAGGTAGGTACACAACATATTCTACATAAACTTAAATTAATACTCAAAGGGTAAATACGCTATATTATTATGAAACTGCCAGATTTAATATCCACCGAAAAGTTTAGAAACAGCTAAAGCAATTTGTATACTTAACTTTAATATATCAATAAGAATTGTGGCTTACATCGAGTAGTAATCTATTTAAGAGTAATCTAGTTATTGCATGCATTTAACTAAATTAATTAGCACAAAATGGACTAGTTTAATACTTATTATTTATTATAATTGTCATGTTAGAAGATAAATCTCAGGCAACAAGTGTTTGAGTACCTAGGTATTATCGTGAGTAAGTATATAATAAAGTGAGTAAAAATACGATGTAAATGTGTGAAAATAATTATGTAGTACATAACTATAACAATTATGTTAGTGTCTTTAATATACTTAGGTAAATACATTTTATTATATTTTAATAATAATAAGGATATGAAGTTAATGAATTCAATACTGCGATTCAATAATTCTCAAAAATTGTTTGGTTGTTTATCTTATTATTAATTGGCACAAAAAGCAAAGCAAGCTGTTATCATAATTACCTGGCAAATTATTAAGGCAAATTATGGAATTTTTGTGATTTTTACATCTGATAAACTTACCAACAGGGAATATGATACTCGAAACAAACCAACACGCGAATTGAATCTATCTTTAGCTTTTGAATTCATCAATCCATCACCAAGTAACGACCAGCTCCAAATAATGTGTAGGATTAAGGGAATGAAACAGTTCACAATACTAGTTTTAGTGATTTTAATCCGTGAAATCAGCGGGCCGGTAATTTACAACGCGTTTTTTCCGCTGCGTGCGGTTCCTCCTTAGTCTGATTTAATATTCCACAAAATATTGCGTAATAATTCGGATTAATCCACGCACGCTTTGAGGGTTTATTGTGTGTAATTTAAATTCAAGTATTAAAAGAGTATCGTGAATGGTTTCAGATAGGAATGGGCAATCTCAGCAACGCAGGTCAGGCGTGTGAAGCGGGCGCGGCGCGGAGCAGCGGCGCCTGTTCGTCTGCCGCCACAACACACACGTCAACGACACGACACAACAACGACGCGTTCGACTGTTTGCCCCATTGTTTTTTTTGTTGTTTGTTTGTTGTTTCATTGTTGTCCACCAATGTTTAATTAATTTTATTTAATATTTATATTAATTCATCAATTTCATTTATTTTAGTAGCTAATGGATATTTATCGCGTATTATTTCTTATTTACTCCCGACATATCGGCTGTATGCGGCCACAATGCGGTTGTTGCAGCACAACCGAAACATCGGGAATAATTTAAAAGGTACTCGATATCCTCGATAAAAACTATCGAATATCGATAGATATTCCATACCCACTAAATCAATGTGAATTCTGACCGCAAAAGAATAAAAAATACCATTATAAGTTATTTCACTGATGGAATTGAGTTGGGCGAGTCGACACCTTTTTGTAAGGTGTCAACTCGTACCACACGTCTACACACTGCTTTATTTCCCAAAAGCAATACAGGCCATTGATTTTTTACAAGCAAGCTTTTGTAATGAGAACAAATAGTCGAACACGATAATAACTTTGAAGCTACAATTACAAGCAGTATGTCGGTTTGAATTCATCTAGTTAAATTAAAAAGATAGGTATTTTTAAAAACCAGTCATAATAATCAAGTACTTAAGTTTGGATATCGATCAAACAGACAAACTGAAGACTAATAAATAAAATAATGATTAGGAGCACATACAATAACATCGAGTTTTGCTTTATGAATGTTGTTATTACGCTTTGTTATAGAAAATATAATCACTAAATACGTTACTACTGAGTCCATTATTGATCAAGTAACATTTTATGACAAAAATCATCATAGTTAGTTGACAGCGTCATACTGTTGCCATTTTTATATTTTAAACATGCTCTGAAAACGATAAAAATATAATACTTATGTTTACCTATTTCGTCCCACTGCGGTCTAGCACGCACTAGCGAATCAGTCCGCGCGGTTTAACCTTTATACTACCGAAGTCGCGATATCGCGACAAATAAATTCTCCGTCCCTAATCCCCAAGATTCCATCGATTAAGCTAAGCGTCAAAAGGTAACAAACTATAAAACAGACAGAGACACTTTTGAATGTATATTAGCATGAATATAATATTATTTTCATCACCCCATCATCATTTTCATTATTGGGATGGATGGAAATCAATATAGCTGAATATTCAGCTAAATTGATTTCTATTCATCCCAAGGTCGTCAGGCAAAGATCGCTATCTAGCGATAAGACCGCCCATTGTACTACCTTTGTTTCTTATAACAGTCCAATGTATTTGTGGTGTGCTATAGTGTGTATATTATTCTATTCTACGTTACGCTGTATTCATAGTAATATAACAAATTCGAAAGAGTCTGTATGTATTTTTTTTGTTACCTTCTCATGGCTATTGGCTGAGCGGATTCTAATGAAATCAGGTTAGGAAGTAGATGATATCTTGGGGAAGAACATAGTCTTCCTATGTAGGTACCCCGAAGCCAGCAGACTAGCCAGCAGCTAGTCGACTATAAAAACCTTGTCTCGATTTTAGGTTTTTGGGCCTTACTACTAAAAGATATGTTCAAAAACTACGTGTTACCTTGTAATTGCCTGTTAAGTAAAGCCGTGATGCCAGGTCCATCGCCAGCTTTCTTCACGACTAACATAGGTTTATCCTCGCCTTCCTCGTAACTATTGGGCAGGTGACCGTTACTGACTGCCATCGTTTCGCTTACCTGAAAATGTTATAGGTAATACGTTTAGCACAAACTAGGGCGTCTATTCCGAAACATGATTTCGTTATTATTAGAACGATAACTTCGTTGAAATGTTCGTGGAATTCAATCGAATGTTTCTTTTTCAAATTGTGGTATTTTTTTAAACTTTCTCGCTCAGAATTTATATTTTTATGGTAGTTAACGGGTATTTATTTTATCGCATAATACCTTTTAAATTATTCTCGATTTTAGGTTATGTCGCAACAACAGTAGCTGACAAATTATTAAAAAATTAGCGAGAAACGTTTTTACTATATTTATCAATAATAAAGTAATTTATATTATATTGTATAAGTAGGTATGTAAAATCATTTGTGCCAAGTTTTTTCTTACCTGCATAAGCTTATGAACCACATCCCGTCCGAGGATATGATCGAACACTGATTGGAGGAAGGTATCAGACATGATGGAGAGCTTCAGCTTATCTCTGTGCCAGACCAGTACGCGGGACTCTTCCATTGCCATAATCGACACCTGAAATTGAGAACAATCATGTTATCAAAACAAAAAACAAACAAACTAAACCTTTAAAGTTCTAAAGCTATCATGGTTTTGAACAAAATTTTCACTCGAAACGGGATATTTACCATGATATATGAGTTTTTCTGCTTCCAGTAACATTACCCGTAATCGTGTTGTTAATAATTACGTTTTAAAAACTAAAAAGAAACCGACTTCATTGAATGAAATTTGAGCCTATAATACATTTTTAGTGGAATGTAGATGTATTTTGTACATATAATATGGGTAGGCCAAATAAACGCAACGCTCCAATGAGACAACGAGGTATGAAAGTACATGAAAACATCATCGATGTATACAATTTTTAGATTTTCGTTTATTTTTCAGCTCGACCGATATTGATAAAATTTATATGGAAGTGAAGTATACCCTTTCAAACAAAAAAAGAATTTTCCAAATCGGTGCAGCCGTTTTCGAGTAATCGGTGAACATACATAAAAAAAAAAAAAGATTCCGACGAATTGAGAACCTCCTCCTTTTTGATAAAGTCGGTTAAAAAGATCCGTCATTTTACCGACGTACCGCTAGACTCATTTATTTGAGCTACTTTCATATAGCATTGTCTTATGGCATTATGTTGTGGGGGAGTGCTGCTGATATAAACACCATATTTGTGTTGCAGAAGAGGGCTGTTCGTGCAATTTATAACAAGGATAATCACTAAGAAATAATTTTAGAGAAATAAATATCATGACCGTGCCTTGTCAGTCAGTATATATACGATTTTTTACGAAATAAACTAGTCTAGCTGTAGCTTCATCAGTAAGCCACCGTATCGCACGAACTGCATATGCAGCGGAACTAAGCCTACCAGCAAGTGTTTCTATTTGTGGTCCCCACAGTAGTTTTGCATCAATATTAAGACCTAGGAAGATCGTGGAATCTACAAGATTCATTGCCTCTCCACTCATTTCAATGTTGGTCGGGCTATGAATAACATTTGGCAAAGTGAATTTGATACATTTAGTTTTATTTTAATTAAGGAAAAGATTATTTACAGTGAACCAGTTAAGAAATAACGATAAGGATCCATTTTTGTTATCGCAAATACTGGTTTTACCTCTATCAACTTTAAAAATTAAAGACGTATCGTCTGCAAATAAAACTATATCACAAATATTTTTTACAAAAAAAGGTAAATCGTTAACGTATACTAGGAATAAAAAAGGGCCTAGTATCGAACCCTGAGGTACCCCTATATCAATAATTGATCCTGAAGACCTCTCACCACCCACGTCTACCTTCTGGACTCTATTGGATAGATAAGGCTGTATGAGGTCATTCGCCCGGTTTTTAATGCCATAATATTTTAACTTAGTGATTAGGGTTGAATGACTCACACAGTCAAAGGCCTTAGATAGATCGCAGAATACCCCAACTGCATCCTGTGACTTCTCCCAGGCCTCAAATATATGCTTTAAGAGCGCTATACCTGCATCAGCTGTTGACCGACCTTTAGTAAATCCGTATTGATTATTATGTAGCAGGCCGTTAACGTTAAAGTGATATAATAACTGATTCAGAATTATTTTTTCAAAGATTTTACTTAACGCAGGAAATATCGATATCGGTCTATAATTAGCGAGATCACTCTCACTTCCAGACTTAAACATAGGAATGAGTTTACTGTGTTTCATGAGATCGGGAAAAACTCCCTCGTCGATACATCTATTAAAAATATAAGCTAAACATGGTGCAATATCTAAGATAATGACACCAAGCACCTTAGATAGTAGATATTCCCCAAAGATCTTCTGTATTCTCTTTTATATTAATTAACTTGAATGCTTTTACAATACTAGCCTCGTTAATATAGCTAAAACTTAACTCATTCTTACATTTTGCAACACTAGATTCTAATAAAACGGAAGCTCTGGAGGCTGAAGAGTTTAACGATTTGGTCACTATTTTTGGTATACCTGAGAAAAAACTATCAAATGCATTCGCAACATCCCGTTCTTTTGTCAAAATTGAACCATTTATATTTAATTTGAACTGTATATTGCGAGCCCTTGATTTACCTGTTTCATTATTAATTCATTTCCAAGTTGCTTTTATTTTATTTGTAGAATTTTCTATTCTTTTTCTGAAAAACAGTGATTTAGCCGCATGACAAACTTTTTTGAATACTTTTGAGTAGTTCTTAACATGTAAAATAAAAACTGGATCATCTGATCATTGTCTCTCTGGAAGCATATAATTCGTACAATGTATTCTTACTTCTATAGATACCTGGTGTAGCACAGTCCGCAAATCTAGTACTATTTTTTGCTTCGCATGTTTTTACTCTAAATATGTCAGCGTGTTCTTTAATTATTAAGTTAGACAATGAAGTGAAAAGATCATCTGGATCATCGATGCATGGTACGAGGGAAACTTTGTGTTCAATTCTACTTCGAAATGTTTTGATGCGGCTTTTTGTGATAGTCGGTGTCAGTGAGTAAAGTTCTGAGCTTCAACTATACGATCACAAGAAAAGGTGGCGCTGTGACCGTAATAGTCAGAACTAAAATGTTTTAGTACACACTTATGAACTGGTGTGCAACTGCAATAAATGTTATCTATACAAGTGGCTGTTGTTAGTGTCACTCTTGTCGGTTAATCAAAAAGAGGACTAAAATAGAAACACTTAAATAAGTTTAAAAGTCTTTCAGTTAATGGATTAATCGGAATATTTATATTAAAATCACCACAAACTATTATGATTGTATCACAAGCTATTTTTTGCAATACTTCTTCCATAGTGCATTCATATAACGCAAAATTAGCATTGGGAGGACGGTAAACACTCACGACGACATGCCGCTCCAGCTCGACACACGACACCTCAATAGTTCTTTCAATAGAAAGATTTCTAATATCCTTATCCGTTCTTCTTTTAAATCGATTAGGGAGGCCTATGTTCAGTAGTGGACTTCTTAAAGACTGATAAATATGATGATATGATGATGCTTATGTAATACGTTCATTAAATACATTTTTGCCTTTTATCTACCTTTATCGATCGATACATAGACAATGCGAGATCTCAGTTCGGGGCGAACTACTATTCCAAGATTTTTTTTTCAGACCGTTTCAAATGAAAAATTCATAGCATGTTAGTGCAATATCCAGCTCGAAATAAAGAACGAAATGCAGTCACGCCATGCCCATGTCATATGATTCATGACCTTTTCGATACAAATATAATAAAACACTATAATAAAGCCCGATGTATTTATAAAATGGAATTATTTTGATTTAGTACACCGGCCTTTTATAAATAAATAATAAATATTGCTGGACAATGCACACCACATCATCTAGTCCCAAACTAAACATAGCTTGTATTAAGGTGACTAAATAACTGTTAGAATACTTATATATTTTGAAATACATACTTATGATACTTTATAACACCCAGACACAGAACAAACACCTATGCTTTTCACACAAATGTTTATCTTGGGAGGGAATCGAAACCCCAACCTACAGCGCAGAAGGCAGAGCTACAACCAACTGAGCTGACAGGCCAGTCAATCATCAGTTTTATAAAAGTCAGAATTGCTAAAATTAAATTTGACGACCTCTTGGCGCAGCCGGCCAAGATCCGGCTGAGACGCAGAAGATTGCGGGTTCGATTCCCGCCGCGGGACAAATGTTTGCATGATCTGCAAGTATTTGTTTCTGGTGTTTGTGGTTTCTGGGTGTTTGTATGTATAATGTATATGTATTTACATGCGGCACCCATACACAAGCTCTGCTTACTAAGGGGCCAGATGATGCTGTGTGAAATGTCCGGCATTATTTATTTATTTATATGTATAGTACCACACTCAATGTATTACTTTTAATACTATTATGGTTATTTACATAATTTACACTACAGTAGCATGCGCCATGATCACGAGAGAAAGTTTCTCTCATAATCATAGGGCATGCAACTGTGCCGAAATATCGGGAAGCAGAAAAACTCATATAGGTATTATATCATGGTAAATATCCCGTTTGTAGTGAAAATTAGAGAGAAAGAAAGAACATAATATTTACTTGTAACAATACACAAAGAAAAACAATATAAATATACACTCAATACACCAAGAAAAACAGAAAATACTATTTTAATTAAACTAATCTCTCTTTATCCGTGTATCTTATAGTCACATAATTAGTTAGCGTGGCGCTTAAGTAGCTTTGTCCTTGTCTTTCTAATGTCAAAGAATAGAGATGGCAACAGATTGAAACAATTCATTAGCTAGTGTGTGTTTATAGATAGACCCTGAGTGTCTCACAATCGTGTGCTGCTTCAAATTGGTGTCCGACTCAGCATTATGTTGCGTTATACAGTCGGAACAATATATCTTAACGCTGATCTTCCGGAACCAGTAGGGTGAGTCAGGGGTTAAATAAATATACAATAATAAGGAACTGTAAGAACATATAACATCCTCTGTGGTGCAGTGGGCCAAGGTCAGGCTGCAGCACAGAAGTTTACGGGTGCGATTCCCGCCGCGGAGCAAATATTTGTATGATCTGCAAGTATTTGTCTCGGGTCTGGGTATTTCTATGTATGAATTTGCAAAAAATATATATATCAGTATATCAGTCATGTGGTACATATAACACAAGCTCTGCTTACTTTGGGGTCAGACGCTGTGTGAAGTGTCCAGCATTATTTATTTATTATATAAATATATAATCATAAAATACATACAAATAATGTGACAAGGACACGATATATTTAATGAAGAAGAAGAAGAAGTAGAGCGCGGCCAAAAAAGAAGCAGTAGAGCCATGGGTAACCTAGTAACTGGATACGAGTAGGTACATAATGACTAAAAGGAGACAGTTTTAATAATAATACCAATAACATAATCAATATAATAACTCAAAGTATGTTTAACGTAAATAATATTATAATAATATCAAACTATGATGACTGTTTCCACTGGGTCACTATCCTCGCTCAAGGACAGACAACTCGAAACATAAACCTATCAATTCGCCCATAAAAATGTCCTACGGATATTATCCAGACAGCTTCATTCCAAAACAAAGACATTGAAAAACAACGACGTTCATTTTGTTCATTTGCGTCCGAGTATGGAAATGAAGTCAGCATAGCAAGCGAAATCTCGGCTACATTGAATAATAACACACAAAGACGGGGACGTACGAGACGAGAGTACTCCTAAAGAAGCTTCAGACGATGCGTTTTATTAAGTATATTTTATTTCTATTTTGAAAATTTATATTTATATTTCAAATTATATCAAAGAACAGAGGTTTATCGGCCCACATATAAATTAGACGTGTGGGCCGAAATGTTACCTGTTCTGAAGGTACTTTTCCTGTGTTGTTAAAACTCTGAATACCTCGGTTTACCGCGCGGATTAATTCGCGAGTTCGTGCTAGACCTAATACAATGTCACGTGCCCCGGGACGTGTGTCTCCCAGTGAGTACAACGTCTAAGACACTATGCCGAGAAGACCGCCCACGTGAAGGGAATCAGCTATTAGGTAATCCACGGTGGGGCGTTTTTATGTACGGTAGTTTCGTTCCGCTGCTCTACAAGTGATTGTTATGTTTTTTGTAATCACACAAACAACAGGTTATACAACAAAACATCGACATAAAAGGTACAGTAGGTAGGCTACTGTACCTTTCACAGCAGACGAATACGAATATTTGACTGTTTCTCGATCGACGTGAGTCATTTCGATCGATCGAGGTAACTAGCCCAAAATTTGCTGTACTTTGGTTTAACGTATGGAAATTCTGTTATGAAAAACTGTAACGGTAATGTTCATGCAAAATAAATAAAGCACAGCTGATTTTGAGCGCATCACATCGATAGATCAAAGTGGCTCATATCGATTGAGCAACTATCAGAAACTCAGTTAGAATTCGCCATCAGTTAGGTAAATTAATAAATAATATATAAATAAATAACCCCGGACATTTCACACACCATCATCTGGCCTTAAAGTAAACAGAGCTTGTGTTATGGGTACCACATGACTGATATACTACTTATATACTTTTTTTTGTAAATACATACATATTATACATAGATATTACATGTAGATATTAAGTATCTATATGACTGAGAAAATAATCTTTTTAAAGATTCAGAGACGAGAACATACATGTCTCCGTATGTCATCAAAAATTATAATTGATCAAGGTATGATTTAGTTAGGCCAACATATTTTTAGTTGCACCGACACTGTTTCGATTCGTCTGAAAGTGCAGTGCGAACAGTGAACGCGAGCAGCAACGAGCGGACTGCGAATCAAACTCCCCTGATGATTCTCTAGATGAATTGAAACAGTGTAGGTGCCTCCGTCGACAAACTAATATGTAAATAAAACCCGTTTTTATCAAAATGTAAGTACAACTTACAATCAATTTTAAAGCGAAATTTTATCAATTGGTTACATTTAAAATGTTCAGGACACACCAGAAAACATGAAATAAAATTGTATACAACATCTACTTAACGAGACGAGATGGCCTCATTTCCGTGCGCCCTACCATTTCCCTGAAACTTACGAGTGAGGGAAGGAAGCCAGTGCTGTTTCCTTCGCGAATAATTTTCCTGTGACTGCCACAGATACCCGGCTATGGAAAGTATAGCAGGCAACTATAGAATTGAACCTGTCACGGACTCATCAGCAGATAACCATGTAAGATATCACAATATGCATGTTTAAAAATCTTAAACCGTACGTAATAGGGTCGAAACTGTAGGGGTCTTTACCTCAAAAAGAAAAAATAACTCTCATAAGAGCCCTTGGTTGTTAAATGCCGCATATTTCGACACAAGCCTGTAAACCAAAACCTATGGGATACTTTACGTTGAACTATAATCATGAAATTTGGCAAGAAGCAAGTTGTTAGCACAAATATATAATCTATATATATATATATATATATATTATATATATATAACAAATAAAAGAGCTTAACCTGACTGACTGACTGGGGTGTCAAAGTTTGTATGGGAACTTTTTAACGGGTGGTTTAATCGCATAAAAAAAATGCGGACAAAGTCGCGCGACTTCCGCATTTTTTTAGTCCACGTGCGGACTTTTATCCTAGTAAAGGATAAAAGTCCTCATGTCGTTGATTTGTAGATATCACAACACATTTTTTTCGAGACAAACATAAATGACGTAGGGGAACACTTTTTCAAATACAAAGTTTGTTGTATTTGAAAAAGTGTTCCCCTGTTACAATGTTTGTCCTTCAATCCGACTTATCTTTTCGTTAAAGCAATGTTTGGTGCTTTTACCGTTTATGACGGGGCCCTGAAATTGACTAATAATTGTAACGAATGGTGAAAAGAGTAAATAGATACGATACGATACGATAGTTTTTTTCTCTACCAATTCCTTCCAACCAACCCTATCCTTTAAGATCTTTTTTCATCCTCTCTCGAATGTCTATCTGAAAGGCTATTTACTAACACAAGCATTTCGTCGTAGAAATGTAATATTCGCCAGTTCCGTACCTGAAAGAACTCGTCTGTTGAGACGCCAAACCACTCAGGCGAGTCCAGGAAGTGGTGGGGGAACACTATGTGCAGCGCCCTTTGGTTCTGTGACACCACTAATCTGAAACACAGCGTCACTCATAAGTGTCAATATAATAATATGGTTTTAGTTAAGTTCAAAATCCTTTGTTATCCCTGAACCACGGCTGTACAGGATTTAGTGAACTGAAATCCCTGAGAAGAGAAACTGAATAAGATACGCCATCGTCAGGACGAGATACCTACAAGAACACACTTTGCAATACCACAGTATAAACATAAATTAAACAAGGGCATGAATTTGATACCCACAAACGAAACCTGTCGTCACCTCACATAAGCTGACCACAAATGACCACAGTCGACCGTTTTGGAACACATACACATAAGCTGGTCCGATTGTGGCCAAATTAATCTTCTACCACACTAAACAAAAGTTTATTTATTCACATATAAACACAAATGGACTTACAGAAAAATTCCAAGTCGTCCAAATGTTACATTAAGTCATCAATGTTACATACAATTTAAAATAATACACAACAAATACAATAAAACACAAACAAAAGAATGTCAGATGAAATAAGTTATATAAGATAATCATATATTACGAAACTTGTAAAAGCGATAGTAACGAGCAGTTTATTTCTTACTAATTAAATTTACTAATCATGCGTAAATCACTTATCAACGGTAAAACTTATTGACTAAACCTAAAACTGGGCACTTACAGCCCACACAAGTAGGTGTAGCCTTAATAAAGCTGATAAGTCGAGTAAAATAATAGCCTGTAAAAATTATGCCCCAAAAAATAGATAAGGGTATATCTTTTTATACTTAAACCGGCATCTGGGCCCTTTCATCGCTTCCCTTATAAATTATTCACGTATGCTTCTAATCAATAGCCAGAACAGCCGGCTCGAATGTCACCAGATTCAAAGCATTAACTAGTTTCACATTTTAGAAGACTGCGTTGACGACCTCTGTGGTGTAGTGGCCCAAGGCGCAGAAGGTTGGGGGTTCGGTGTTTGACGCGGGTCAAATGTTTGTATGATCTGCAAGTTTGTCTCAGGTCTAGGTGTTTTTATGTATAATATGTATGTATTTACGAAAAAACGTATTTAAGTAGTATATCAGTCATGTGGTACCCATAACACAAGCTCTGCTTAATTTGGGGCCAGATGATGCTGTGTGAAATGTTCGGCATATATGTATATTTTGGATAGACACAAAATGACATTTGGGACGTTTAATTAAATATCGTTCGCTACCTACGCTAAATTATTATGTTTAATTACATTCCTGAAACATTATTATGTAAAGCATTCGTATTTCGTCTTTTTAAAGTGTAAAAGCAAATGCGTATAAAAACTCTTCGACCTTGAGTAATGGTAACTGAGCTGCCGAACAATTTGGAAGGCACAAAGCTACGACGACGCCTGAATCCGAATTCTTTGTTCCGAATAGTTGTTTCAGAGCGTGATAATGACCCTTCCGAGAGATCATTGTTATGGTTATCTAAAAGCTGCTATGTGTTTTGTGTTCTTGGTAAAAGTAAAGATCATGTGCTCAACGCTCGAATCATAGAATGTATCTCGATAATGATACAAAATAGGGCATTTCGCAGTGCAACTTTGGTTAGTATTCCTATTTCCCTCGTAATTTAGCGAGGGGGTGAGACTTGTTTTACCGTAAACATACATTTACCTTTACTTACTGTGGAACACAACTTGCTTAATGAGGCTGTTCTCCGTAGGGAGAGTTACAAATGCGAGGGAAAAGTTTAATAAACGAAGTTTAATAAACCCTCGGCCGTGAGAAGGCGCTAATTAAAATGTGTACTCGTACGTACTATAACAGCGCACTGCAGGGGTAGGCCAATTCGGGTGTCACGGACCGTGTCAGGGACGTTGTCGCATCTCCCGAAATACAAGGTCTTAATAACTGAACAAAAATATAATTATCCTACAAATTATCTTACGAAACATTTGGATTTCTTTTAATTACCTACTGACACATCGTACATATGGCTCGCCACCTGGATTTACTATCCCCAAATTATCTTCTAGTTGTTTTACTAACCACACCTCGATATCTCTTGTTACTTACAATTTTGAAGCTGTCTCGAGAACACATACAGAAATAAAGTTTTGTACATGTCTATGTCGGTCTACCAAGTCTAAGAATTACAGTCAAAGTTTTCTTTTTTTAGCCATATTTCTTTACTTTCATTGTTGGATTGTATATAGATAATAAGTCGTCCCTGACACGTCTCTGTTTATAACGAAAAGTAGCACAATAAAAGCATAACAACGGGACGCAGAGCCGCGCGGTTTCATCGCCTGTCGACGACGTGCCAGGCGCTCAGCACTGAAATTGGCCAAAATTGCCCCGAATGCTTTTATGGCGGTATAATAACTTGTAAGATTTGATTTCTGAGCGTAAATGTTTTTTGGGTTTAATGATGATGTAGGGTTTGAGCTTTAAGACCAGTATTTCAGGCAGATACTTATTCGATTTTCGTTAAATTTTTTTTACGAAATAATAACGGTTTTATGAAAATATAAAGGTATAAAGGCTTTATTATAATTAAACAGTATAATAAGGACTTTATTTCTGTTTCCATAATTTTAAAGGAAGGTCAATGTTGTTTCATGGTTTTCTAATCAAAGTGTCTAATAAACATGAGAGGTATAAATTTAGGAATAATTTATGAGGTACCTAAGCGTCATTCAACATTAGAGGGAATAAGAGCTTCTAAAATAAATTTATCGTTTCCGGACTTCCGTGGCCTCCAATCGCGAAGCCGCCATCCATGACATTCGCATTTCACCCGCCTTCATGCCCGAACACAATTCCCGAACAAGCCGCAGGCACAGAATAGATCGCACTCCGCATCATTATAAAGGTCGACTTTTAATCGACTCGCGGAGTCGCGTATAATAAAGCCAGCCCTTGGAATTAAGGTTGCCAAAACTGCTGGGCGTAAACACTTCCTTCAATTTGACATTTGATTGTCATGCCTCGCTGGGAACGGTAGATATCGCCTGCTGAGATAATGGGTTCTATATACAGACGACATAATTGCCACCTGCCTATCAACAAAATTCCATTTTATTAAAGGATATTCAATTTTGAAATAATTAAGTGCCTTTATCAGAATTGGGACAGTGCGTGGCAATGGCAACCCTATTAAGGATAATAACATCAAATTAAACCATGGAAACGAAGAAAAATCCGCTTTACCAAACGAAACTCTTGTTTCGAAACTCGTTACAAAAGAACTAGGTAATTACAGACTCATCAATAAAACAGGAAAAGGAAACAATAAAAAATTGTGGTGGAATGGGACCTGAAGTTAATATTATAACAAGAGCGCAGATATCTGATTCTCCGAAGTCGGTGATAGAATAAATAAATAACTAATTTGGTGGCAAACTAAAAGGACGCAATACTGTGAATAATTTACAATTTAGCAGCCAGATATTTGAATTTATTTTTATTATTATAACAAAGTATTATTTGAATGTGTGTGACTTTAATGTTTTGTTTATTACAGTAAAATAAACATGCTGAAATTGCTACAAAAAATATGTATATTTCTTTTTCTATCTAACAACTCTCCAGTTATGTTACTTGCTAAATAAGTACTTGCATAAGCACTCGCCTGTCTGGCTACCCACGATTCAACCCACATCACATATCCATTCAGATTTCATCAAATATGACCCCGATTCGCTGTTTCCATGACACCCTTAATCTCGTTCACAGATATACAAACATTCATCGAATATCTGCTCTCATCTTGTGTAATCCATGTTGCTTGTGTTCACAAACAACCCTGATAACTACCTACTGTAAAAAATCATCGAAGACTTTATTTACAAAACTTTGGTTTTAATCATAGCAACGTTTATGACAAAAATGGTGACAAAAATATAACCGTGACACGTAAATAAATGCTTTCCTTCTCCTAAATACCGTAAACATAAACATTAAATATACCCTTAGACAAGTGAGGACTTCAACCTTCTTTGTGCCCTCATCAAAGTGCTAAACTTGGCTCTTGCAATAAAAAGAGGCGATTACTAAGCTTTATTTACAACAAACCAACGGCTGAACGCTTCTCAACTCGGCTATTCCCGAGCACTTAGCCCTACTTAGCTAACGCATTTGGAACTAGGTTTACAACTTAATAGATTGTGGTCGGTTTATCTCCATTGCTTGTGTTAAATGAGTAATGAGATGATATATTAATGTTCCCTAATCGAATCGAATAGTCTTCGTCACCTTCGCATGTAATACATCAAACCATTTTTAGTAAATACAATTATTGAATCAGTCTTATTTATACAAAGACTTAAAACATAAGTTCAAGGGCTGATAAAAAAACATACAAAAAGGTTCAGGCAAAAGTATAAAAGTATAGATTGGTCGGATTGTTTCTAAAGCTTTCAAATAAATGCTATAAAGAAAATATCACATCTGCAACAGCAACGTGATGTGCAATGCCTAGTGTCTGATCGTAAAATAAAGTCTCATGCGGCTGTAAATTCCACCGGCTCTTTTAGCAATATACTCGTACAAGCCAAAACCAACAAAACAAAGCTATAAAAGTAAAATTGTCAGGCATTTAGATAAATTTGGTTACAATAAACATTGCTGGATTACATAAGATTTCTTGATTTGCATACGTGACAAAGTACTGGTACAACTAAATTTATGGTATTTATTTAGGATTCGATGAACTCAAAACTAAAGGATAAAATCTGGGTGTCAAGGCTTACCAGAGACAGCTGATAATAGCTGCCAAAGCAAGTACGAAATTCAAGGCAAGGCAAGGCATGCGCCATACATAGTGTGAGGCGTAAACAAGATAAAACAATTTCAGCTGTCAATACGCATTACAGGGACAGGAAAAGTGACCGTAAACCCAGATGCCCACATGAATAATCGTAGCGTCCTTCCTTTGATCTTTTTTAAACGAAATGAAGATCGAAACCGAAAAAGGTCTTGTTACGGATTTAACAAATCTACCTCAATAATTCCCCAAGAACGATTCATTGAGATCAATGGGCAATTGCAAAGTCGTCTAGAAATCGTCATATAAAACCCACTCGTTAAACATTGAACCATGATGATGTGGGTGGGTTCATTGTTTGGTAGTGCGGACAAAATTACTAGATGTTGGGATTAAATTGCCCGTGTACAGCACTCGATAAAAAATAACTGAAAACCAGGATCAGAGTCTGAGTACCTGAGTAATATAAAATCTTAAACCGTATACCCGTAGTCGAAAGCTTTTACTTAAATTGACGCGGATGCGATGGGGGAATGTTCACTCTTGAGATGAGTGAGATATTTATTGGTTTGGAAATAATTCTAAACAAAGTATACATCCTGATGGGAAATAGCTGAAGTAGGTAATGTATACAGAGCAGGCTATATAAACATACTGTTAGGCATTTCAAAGGACACAGTTTTGCAAAACTGTTTGCTACTGGGCAAGCTTGCTAAAATCGTAAAGAGGTTGCACACCGTGTGCAAGCGATTGTAAAGGCAATATGGCAAGTAGCCGGTCGAACGTGTATTACGCAAGCGGCCTGCGACACTACTAACCGAAACATATCACCGACAATCCGTACGTGCTTTTACTTTCAATGGACTTCATTCACCGAAGCATCGATCGGATGAGATCTTGATTTCATCGAGACTTTTTGTAAGTCAATGAAATTGAAAGTTTGATTTCTAGCATTACTTGCTAGATCTTTGCATTCATTTATTTAACAATACAATAACAACAACATTGTAATTGATATAATTTGCATTGGTAGTAAAAAAACACACACATGTCATATATCAAGAATAGAGAAAGGATGCATTACTAAAATACAGGTTACATGTCGCTGGGTAAGAAGAACAAACTGGCTGTGGCTGTAACATTTTCTTCTTAGCTAACGCTTTCGTTAGTCAATTTGGTGCATTTAGTCAAACACTTCTGAGCAAGTTCATTTATATCAAAAATAACCTTTCGTGAAACCGTAATAAGAATCAATAAAAACCAACTTCATGGGTAGGTTATTTACTACGAAAGGTTGGTCTATGGCGGATACGAAAGTAGTACCTAAACTTATATGAATTTATGAGTGATCAAATGAAAATCTCAAAGTTTGGAACTCTGGATCAAGCGATCAAGTAACTAATTTCAAACTTTTGGGACCGCTATTAGACCCTGGTGCCTTGGAAGATTATTGCGTCTTCGATTTACATTTTACCAACAACATAAGTATAATTACAATCGTATCGAGCTCAGGTTCTAGACTACATAATCTAGATATGAATCACCTACTAATATTTATTACTATACTAACATTAAATAAATTACGAACAGAGTGGTTTTGTTATCACGTAATAAGTACTTTATCTTCTCGAGTAATCAGCACTGATAGTATCTCGTTTGAAAGCTCTTGAGGCAATTTACAGTCATTATCTCGAGGCGTTATGAATGATATATCGCGAAGCGAAAATGTTTGCTGGATTATCTATTTCATCTCTTATTGTTTGATAAGAGATTCGCGAAAGAGTTGGTAAATTAATATCTGACAAAAATTATAATATTTTACGACGGAACGTAATAATATAGAGGCATAGGAATGGAAAACCATATGTATTCATTTGAAAACAAAGAGATAATTTATAGATATGTGGTTGATTCCAAGCTGAAATGGTGGTTTCCAATTAAATCCAACCAAACCAAGCGTGGAAGAATTAACACAGTGTGTGCGACTAACAGTAAGTGGCTTCGGGTCTCGCTTCATTTGCACGCAATGAAATTGATTATCCATTTAATCGCACGATTGCAGCGATAAAATCTTAAGCCACTTTTTACAATGTCAATGTGCACGCAGAATAGAAAGCACAATTATTTATGAATATAAAATACTGATTACAGGTAACAATGCGAATATGCCACGTAAGAGATATACACATGCTTCATCAACGTAGTTATATTAATAAGTATGACATTAAAAATAATTTAGGTGCCATCATTGTTCACCTCTGAAGCTACTCTGCAATAAAAAAACAGAACAAATGTAAAGGCATTTAAATCAAGAGTCTTACTCAACCATATGTAATTACAGGTCCAAGACGATGTGACGCCCAGTGACGTACAATTCCGATGCCAGTTAGATGATAAGGTCAAGTTGGCATCCAAAAAGTTAGGTGTGCTGAATAGAGCGAAGCGGTACTTCACTCCGGAGCAAAAACTGCTGTTATATAAATAGCAAGTACGGCCCCATAACATAACAGTGCGGTTCCAGAGGAATTGCCTTCCGCGAACTCTACAGATGTGGAATGAGCTCCCTGTCAAGGTTTTCCCGGGGGAATACAGTATAGGGTACTTTAAGAGGGGAGTTAATAAGTTTCTCAAAGGTCAGCAACGCGCATGTGATGCTCCTGCGGCGTTGTGGCGTCCATAGGCTTCAGTGACCGCTTACCTTTAGGCGGGCCGAAAGCTTGTTTGCCAGCATTGTGGTAGTATAAAAAAAATTTACATCTGCAGCTCACAATCTTAATGGCATCAAAGGATTATAAAAAGTTACATATAATATTGATTGTTTTACTCACTTGCCTGACAGCACTAGAGAAAGGCTGTCGACCTTAGTAACCTTTTCATGTGCATAAAGCTCGTGGCACTTCAGATGCCGCACATTGCGCATGCACATCAACACTCGACGGAACTGCCGTCTTGAGACCCGCAGAGGCTTGAACAACGCGCAGTAGACCTGTTGAAAAACGTAAATACCAATTAGACAAACAATCAGACAAAATGAAGGGAGTCTGTGACAGTGTAAAGTTCTAACGAAACGTTTTTTTTTCTCTGTTCAAGCTAGCATCAGTCCAACGAATATTTTTATGTGGATGACATTGTTATCACGCTAGATGCTGGCAGCTCAGCATCTGGCGTAACAACAATGTCAACCACATAATCCTCACGCATTACATGATTAGGTATGCTGATAGTTGTAATTTGAATTTGAAGGTCATGCCAGAACATTGTATTCATATTTCCCACAGTAGTACAGCTAGGAAACGCGTTATAAAATGATGAACGCTCAACTGCAATAAGTCCCTAATTAAACAATTTACCATGGCCTACAGTGTTGGCTCTACAATTCTATACGGTAGTAAATTTTATCACCTTGAGATCACAATAGCAACTCTCACGTGTCGGTAGTTTACTAGCAATCCTAAGCTGCGGTTTCATACCAGCTGTAAAGCAGTTTCGATAAAATACAACATAATTATTAATTATATTAACGGTTATCCATTACGTTTTGGTTCAAAATTATATGAAATGACTCTATATAGTCTCATAATCAGACATAATCATTATAATTACAGAATAAGTAATACGTTATATTGAGTATTAGTATTCAGTAGTTCAGTAGTAGTAAGTATGAACATATTTATACATTTCCAATGAAATTATCTGCGTTTGACCTTGTGATAAACTTGATTTTATTATGCTTCATGCTTCCATTTATTGGATTAGATTAAATATTCTAAAAAGGTCTTAGGAAACAACAAGAAGACCATAATTTATAAAAGCAAGAAAGTGAATTGTTAATAGTTACTTAAATGCAAAGTAAAAACACCGCGACCGATTTGTACTAAAAGAAGACAATAGAAAAAAGCCAATAGTAACTTGGAAAATGGACTCAATGTTTTAAATTTAAATGAAGACCCTTCGTCAAATTAAATTACTGGCGAGCGGTTGCTTGGATAAGTTTGGAGTCACAGGATTTTATCTCAATAATGGAAAATCACGTCATTTTAAGATTAAAGTCAAAGCATATCTTTGTTTCTTTCTTCATAAATTAGAGAAACAGTAGCAATTCATCATTATGACATCGACTTGATTACCCATCACAGTGGCAGTGTTCTAAGTTATTTTAAGGACAATAAGTTATTTTAATCCTTTCACCACACTGGTTTGAAATAGCTAGAGTCACGATAAGAAGCTATTCTACTAATGCATTATGGTTTTCTACTCACAATGCCATAACCATAGCAACGTAAATATAGAACAATAAAAAACAATATGAATGAGACAAACAAGACCTTTACAGAATTTCTAAATTCACAAAATCTGTGTTTTGAACATTACTGAATCGGATTTATTAGGTAATACGGGAGTACTTATATATTATTATGTCATCGGCCGAAACTTCTGGGAAACAAATTAAACAAGCAATGGCTCTTCTCAAGTCTCAACCTCTCGGAATACTATTTTTAGTTGCTAATACAACTGCTTAGTAACTGGCTACAGTTTGCTTTGGAATTGAAACTGTTTTGAGTCATCGGATACCTAATACTAAAAGGTTTTGCCTAATACAGATTGAAATTTGAGAGTTCTGTTTTTAAATGTTTAACCAGTTAATGCTCTAAAGTAGGTAACATTTAATTTGTAACATTACTTTACCGACCGTCCTACATATCTATTTTAGTTGCGTTTTGAGTCACACTAGTCGATCTATAGTTACCTAGATTTTGATGATGATGAGTAATGCCAAAAACGTCATTACTAAAATCTACAACCTAAAGGGATAAGTAGGTACTTCTAAAGTTCTAGGGAAGTTTTTAAGTGACATTGAGTGGGAGGAAGTAGGCCGGAGAGGGATTATACCGTAGTTTGGCACGAACAAAAGACCACATCATGTCAAGTTTGCATCGCAAATGCATTTTACACGAAGCGCCCGAGCTAATCTATTAAAAAGCGCAGACTAAGCTGCAGCTCTGACGGTTAAGAGGCAAAACAAAAGAACCTTTTTAGAGAACAGCAGAATTCCGGACGCCATATTGTTCTCAGCTATTGTATCAGATCCAACTTCCAAGGGTGCGCGGAAATATATTCATCTTGAGAGCCAGCAAGAGCCAGGTATAACGGTTCTGTTTACCCGACTCGGAGACAGGGTATATTGACTCATGTGATGCACAGGACGCGTTTTATATTTTGCACACAGTGGGTGGCAATTTAGGTAGACAAATCGTTTGTCGTTTGCAATTTTTGAAATGTTTAATGCTTTGCTAGCCTTATCCCTATTATTAAATCGTCAACATAAAATCTTAATGTAATAATGGCCCTAGTTCTGTAGTTTTGCCAGACTAGCTCAAATTTCCTAAAATACGAAAGACCTTATTTTACTTGCAACAAAGTCTGAATTAGAGAAATATTTTAAATGACACTTCTTAAATTGACGTGTTTTAGCGCATTTTAGTAGTCATTTTAATGAGGCGTTCATAAAACTGTAGAAACTCCTAGAACTACAATTCAATGAATCAAATGTAAATTTTAACCTTATTTTAGTACTGTCATTTAAAAATGTTACTTTAATTTTATACTTTTCCATACAAGCAATAGATATTTATACAAACAAAATAAGATCATTTGTATATTAGGAAATTTTAGCTATCTGGCACAACCACAGTAACAAGGACAGTATATAGGCTAAGTATCGTATAAGTATGACCAAATCAGGACGACAGCGTTCCTAGTTCATACGTTGCTGCAGATTTTTTTACGTACTTCGCCAAGTAGTCAAGCCGGTATAACCACGATAGCCAAGAATGCTTTAAAACTGCGTAAGAAGGTAGGTATCAATTTTGTATTCAATGCCACCTTATTTGTTCGTTATCAAACGATATTATCGAAACGAGTTTATCACTGAACCTAATAAGGTCATCCGCTAATGACTTCAACAGTGTTACTTAACAGGAATTACTTGAACACTACTAATTTACTTGCTAAGATTGTAAATATCGGGTTTTTGAGTTCCGTGTCGGCAGAGCAATGGTCTTTGTGCGAGTGTTGAAAAGCGGAAAAAATAATATATATTACGACAGGTTATTTCATCGTTGACAAGATCTATTAAGTACTTATGTGAGGAAAGTATATAACACCAGTTACTTTTACAAATTTTAACCGTTTTATATACTACAGTAATTTAGTTTGAATATCTTCAGCAATAAAGTACATTATAACCCATTGTTATGTTAATTCAAAATTACAAAAAGGTTGAAAACGGAAGACAGACAATGGTAAATGATTGAGAAAGCAATGAACCGACTGAGAAGCGATTTCTTTGCGATGCAATAACCATAATTTATGGGACAGACAAGACTACCTCCTCGTTATTGCAGAGAGCAAGATATTCCCTAATATTATAGTTGAGTCTACAGTAAAATGAAGGAATATTTTGCTGTTAATGTATATCGATGTCGAGACAGTCCGCATGTCAGTCTTGATGTCAGTAAACGGACAAATCATCTTTGGAAAAAAAAAAATTTCTTTGTTTATTCCATACCCAAAACAGTAATATTACTAATACATATTTTCATATGAGTTAGTGGCAAGTCTAGTAGACCGCCCGAAGATCTGTCATGTTCAAACAACTTTTGAGAAGCTGGAACTGAAAGCACTTAAAGCCTTTAAGTGCTGAAGCGCTCAGATGAAACTGTGGTCACCCATCGAGATACTAACCTCGCAGAGCGTGACTTTTTTGGTCTATTGCAAATGACTAAGTTTGCTTAATAAATAGTGACACGATAAGAAGAAGTAAAAGTTACTGAATTGCCCTTGCCCATTTTTGGCATTCTTATTCAGAGAGACTGAAACTCTTAGGACAATTTTGACTTATTATATGGTGGAGAATAGTTATTCATATTCACATAGAGTATAGGTCTTAGCGGCTTCGTCTTTCGGAATTTTTCAAGTCAAAATTCCGAAGCACGTTTTTAAATAACATGTAATTTTTACCAGGGTTATTTTTCAAGCTCATGGATTGAACTATAATAAGTACTTACCTACTGTACTAAGCAAACAAAATTAAAAAGATACAATAATAATAATAGTGGTTGAGTTACAACCAATTGGTTTTTTGGACATATTTCTAAATTTCGATGTTTTTTAATGAAAAGCCATAACTACTAAAAACCTTCAGAATTATCTGTAAATTTCTTCTTACTACATAAGTAATATTATTAAGTAAAATTGATACTAAAGTAAAGGGCTAGGTCATAAGAAATGAAATATTATCTTTTTTTTCAATTATAAATTATTAAACTTTATATAAACGAAATTACAACGGCACGAAATGTTTTATTAATTACATAAGTGATGTCTCGGCCGCAGGACGACATTTTGTGATAGGCCTCTTAACTAAAAAGCCTAATAACTACTTGTTTTGATGAAACTGGGTCACGAAGACATCACAAACAGTCCCTTACAGTATTAGGAGAGTTTAGACATTTGCAAGCAAGCACAAAATAGTGGGTCAAGCAATCTCGCGGATCGGAAATTAGTAAACCAACGAAATCAGCTGAGTGAGCTAAATATTTTAAACCAGACTCACTTACGTAAGTAACTGCTTTACGCCAAGTTTGAAATAGGTAACTAATTCATACTAATAAACTCGAAAGCGGCTCTGTCGGCCTGTGTGTTACCTTTTCACGGCTAAACGGTTGAATCGATTTTGATGAATTTTGGTATAAAGATAGATGGGACCTTGGAGAAGGACATAGTCTTTTTATGTAGGTACCACGCGTGCGAGGTCACGGGCTGGAGCTAGTAATATATAAATTCGAAAGTGTCTCTGTCTGTCTATTAACCTATTCACGGCTAAACGAATCTTGATGAAATTTGGTAAGCAGATAGATTGTTTTTGAGGGAGTAAATAGGCTACTTTTTATGTAGGTAGCTACCACGCGTGCATAGCCGCGGGCAGCATCTTACATAATATTCATTAGCAAATGTTTGTGTGTTATTTAGGTACTATTTAAATTTTTTTTTTTTATTTGAGCATAATAGAATACTAATTGAAAAAAATTCATTTAAATTATAACATTCATCATCATAATTGGATATTAAATTAAAATTAAATTAAATTACACACAGCATCATCTGGCCCCAAAGTAAGCAGAGCTTGTGTTATGGGTACCACATGACTGATACACTACTTATATACTTTTTTTTTCTGTTAATACCCGAGACAAATACTTGCAGATCATACAAACATTTGTCCCGCGGCGGGAATCGAACCCGCAACCTTCTGCGTCTCAGCCGGATCTTAGCCCACTGCGCCACAGAGGTCGTCAAACGACACACTGCAACGACTGATCGGATTTGGATGAAACTTTGTATAGATGTAGACTATTACCTATACTAGTATTAAGCTTCTTTTTATTTAGATACCATGCGTTCGAAACCACGAGCAATAGCTAGTAACTGATGTACTGTTGATTGACCAGAAAATTATTACTTAGCACTAGGTTCTTATTGACTCTACCAAGTAGGTGAACCCATGTCCGTTTCAGTAGACGAAGCGTGGTTAAAAAATATCCACGTTATGTCTACTAAATAGTTTGATATAATTTTTAACCGACATCAAAAAAGGAGGAGTTTTTTTACCTTATAACTCCGTCATTTATGAACCGATTTGAAAAAAACTTTTTTTATTTATTGGATATTCTTTGTGATTTAAGTAACTACGAGTATAATACTTAGTTAGACCTTGGGTAACATTATTGGAATTTCGGTAGATCTTTTTTTTTTTAAATAAAATACATCCCTTGTTACTCGCTGATAGGTGAATAAAAGTTCTAAATCGGTTGAGTATTTTTCGGAGTCATCTCTTACAAATAAACATACAAAAATCTTTATATTAAATATAATCTTTATATTAGATTGTAATTAAACTCTTCCTAAACGGCTAGACCGATTTTGATAAAATTTGTTGTGTGTGTCCCAAGTGGATTCGAGAATAATTTAAATTATTTTTTTTTTAAACGCGCGCCCGAATTCTCGTACAGGACAGCTAGTATCTATATAATATAAGTTTAGATAATAAATATTAAAATGATACGTATGGTCTGTCCTTTTCATTATTATATCAATACAGATTGTAAAAGTTTTAAACAACTCATTACCCAACGTATAAATGAGATATACCCTTAAATGTTTGGCTATATACCTTTATCAGGTATTAAAACGAACAGGTAGAAGACCCTCTAAAAACCGCAGGTGTATAACATGAACCTCACCGAAAAAAACATGTAAAAGAAATCGGGCATTTTAAACCAAATTCTACAAGTTTTTGCTCAAATCTCCTCTATTTTTGGTCGACTCGTGAATTTTGCTGCAAAGTGTGGAAGGAAATAAGGATTTGAGATATACCTGCAACATCCACCTTATAACGTGTAGTGTATAATACCTCTTTTCTGCATTTGGACAATTAAATAAACAAGACCGGGATTCAAACAAAAATTGAA
The DNA here is from genome assembly GCA_948098915.1 of Lampropteryx suffumata. Taxonomy (NCBI): domain Eukaryota; kingdom Metazoa; phylum Arthropoda; class Insecta; order Lepidoptera; family Geometridae; genus Lampropteryx; species Lampropteryx suffumata. Next base: position 2,312,197 of record OX402557.1, on the reverse strand, counting down.
ACTTTACTAACTGTATACTACAGTACCAGAGAACAGGGTGCAAGGTGTTTTAACATAAATCAATAGTTTAGCCACCCACCCCTACCTCGGTTACATGTACCGAAGCTTTGGTACTCTAACTTACCTAAAACACAAATATTTATCGCCCAAATAAGATTTTTGCTTTTATTTAAACTCTGCGCTTTTAGTCCCAACGAAACTCGTTGCTAGACCCAAACTGGCTTAACATAATTATATGATAGCAATCTTAGGCCTCTGCGCTTCGAATGCGCTATAAGACAAACGAGACGGACAGACAGATACCGAAGTGAAGATTGCCTGTGTTCCATTTAACCAGCTTTGGTAAATTGGAACACAGATATATTATGTACTAGACAAACCCGATCTCGGGTCGGCCGAGTTGGCAGAGAAATGAAAGAAAGCCATACATAGGCTAATTGCCAAAAACCAGAATCCAACATTCGGGAATCCACGATTGGACTAACCGGACAAGATGTAGGATGCTTCTTTCTTATTTCGTTTGTTCTTTTTTGGTTACTCAGTCAAAGAAGCACAAACAACGTATAGGAAGTAGGCTCATAAGTGAACAATATTCCGAACACTTAACACTTGCGCTAAACACGGCTTTGGCACAAACGGATTCAGTGTTGAACCCTCGATGATGTGCAAGCGAGGGGTGAGGCCTGACGTCATCACTCAAAAGGTCATTCAACTTGCCCCACTGACCTGATCAACTTCTAATGATTCCTCTTTTAAAGATTTATAGTCACACGCTAAATAATAATGTATCTTAGATATGACCTTAACTAGAGCGACACGTCTTATTACTACAGGAGTCAGGTAGCTAGTCTTTAGCCTGCAGAGAGAAATTGAACTAGATCTACTTACTCCTGTTTTTGATGAACGAGACGTCGCTCGTCAATAATCTCGAAGTTACTTTGCGATTTACGTGCCAATATTTAACGAAAGGGAGCTGTAAGGGTAAAACCGGAAACCACAAAAACTTTCCGTTGCTCATTTATTGACAGTCACCGATTGAAAAACAGGTGAATCAAAAGACAAAATAATTACCTACTATCCATTCTAACAGAAACCAGAACAAGCGCAGAAACAAATTAAATAGGTGCAAATGCGTGGTGTAGTGGGTGACTTATTGTTATGCAATGTTGGATTGCACCCTTTTATGGGTTCAATCGATAAGCATTTAGCGAGAGAACGTATGCAGGATAATAGATGTGATAGCCTTGGTAGTAATTACTAGTAAGTTATACTTCAATCTTAGGGATTATTTGACGAGGAGTTATACAAAGCGTTTTATCGATGTTCAAACAAATTTAAGTTAGGTATCTATAACACTTAACCGACAAGCACAAATCACGTAGAAATTCGTGGTCTCTGCCACCCCCTGGGTGACCCTGGTTGTCTGTTTTCAGACGGATTTTTATGTAATCCACTCGCCTGCTCCTCATGACTTGGACACCGGAACAAACTCGGCGCTGCACGCAGACTACGGCATGCCCACACCGCATCTATCGACTTTCGAAACCAATGTGATTCATCTTTTAGCTTTAAAAGCCCTCTAAATCTTTGCAAAGTGCCGCTAACGCTTTTTAAAGGATTTTTACACTACGATGCCGATACCGCGATACCGAACAAATGGTCAACCAAAGATATTTCCTATTATAGACATATTCTACCGCCATTAATATAACCGTTGATTTGGTCCTATACTAAGGTTACTATTTCGCGTTATTTTGTACTCCTACGAACATAAAATATGCATTTTGCTTTATAAAAATACTAGCTGATGCATGCGGCTTAGCATGCATGGCACCTACAAAAAAGGAGCCTACGTTCATCCCCAGATTGCAATCTAAGTATATAAGCCAAATTTTATTAAAATCTGTTTAGCAATTTAGGAGTGAAAAGTAATGTACACACAGACAGGCACAGTTACTTTCATATTTATAATATGAGTATGGAATAGTATCGAAAGAACATGTATTATGTATGTATATATATGATTGAACTATGTATGAAAATATACATAATATATAACAGATAACAAGCAGGTTTGAGCAGGTTTGCCAGATATCAAGTTAGACAAGATTTCACTGAATGTTCACTAAGGGGTTGAAGCATCAGACAAGACACTCAGTATATTAATAATAGGTATATGATGTCATAGCTGCAAGCCATATGGTACTACCACTGGCTGTAGGGTTATGAAGGATCAAAGTCATTTGGATGGTCATAAATGACTGAGTGATAATGACATGAGGCTGTGGTTGATTATCAAGTACAATGTAAAGAAAAATTAACCATATTTTGTAGGTAAGTACTTAGGTATTTGCATGTGGATATTTGGATAAAGTATATCCAATAATATACTGACTTATTTAAAGCTGAGTAAGATGAAAACGTTGGGAAATTCAATACTTAAGACACTGGATATTACCTTGTTTTTTTTATAATAAATAGCTTATATGGTATCTACATAAAAATATGCCTATTTGGTATTTCAGATATTCTAACTAACTACAGACACCTATACTAGTTTTCATCCCAATTCATTCCGCGAATATGGAATGATTGAACCACAAACACCAACACAAAGTTTAGCATTTATAACATTATTTATTATTTATAATAGCATAAACTAAAATTACCTCTTCAATCTCCTTATGAAACTTAATTGGTCGCATCAGGTACAACTGAACAGCGAAGTACACAAAGTTTATCACCACAAATGCACTGTTCCACACAACAGCATCCAAGAAACACTCCACAGTCATCGCCCACAACCCAATGAAGGCACATCCAATCATCAAAGCCGCCCGCAGCCATATTAGACCACTGGATGTGTGGGGCGCTAGGAATGAACACAGGAAAAATATATTTGCCACTTGGAAAAATATGTGGTTTATAGGCCTCCATCTCGGGCAGTGATTCAAGTACAGGTCCCACATTGAAGGCCGTTCTTGGAGCGTCACATTCACGAAGTCTGACGTCTGCCCCGAGAGCTTGGTAGTCTCAACCAGCCCCATTGTCGTCGGCTCCTCCGTAGCAGATTCTGACACCTCAGTGCTGGAAGGAACTTCGGTGACATTTTGCAGGCCAGTTATCATACCGATCGCTAAGGCACTCAGAAACAACATAGTCCCACCGCGCTCTCACACACTCCACGATCAGTCCTGTCATTGAAGCTTCACACACTATTTGCATTTGCGTTTTAATATAAATTAGACCCGAACACAGCTGTTTTTCGTAAAAATATATGTAAAAATCAACTGTAACGCTGCACAAATAAATGACTGGCGAGGGTAGAGAACTGTAGAGGCACTGCGAGAGAACAAAAGATTCCGCGCACTAATATTATTACAACAAAATAAGAACTAGAAACAAAAATTAAATCGCTATGAGACAGAAAAGCAAACAATCGAAGCGCACACACAAATTACAAACACGACCGGGCTCAAACAGCAACCATAGCCAACTAAAAAACAAATAATTGAATTGACATGACAATTGATAAAAAAAAACGATGTAGTGTTGTGCTAACCCAGCTCACATTGTCTATCTTGTTTGTTTCAAGTCATCACATCAACCATACAATATTGTTTTTAATATTATATATTATTAAACAGAGAACGTGGTACACCAAATCAAATAATAAAAAATTAACTTGTATCAATAAAGAAACGAATCTTACATTAAGGTTTGAGTCCAATATTTGAGCCTTTTGGAGTCGAGACCCTGGGCCCGTGGGGAACAGAAGCCCACCGCGTTTTCAAAATTATTTTGGGACGTTTGGTGGATACAATGCGTGACCCAAGAGCTGGCTCCTATCTGGCTCAGCGTATTAGCATTGCCATTCAACGTAGCAATGCCGCCAGTGGCTTGGGAACGCTGCCCTCTGGCAGTGATCTGGATCAGTTGAGCTATCTATAGATCGGTTTACAGTCCATAGATAGCTCAACTGTTTCACATGTATTTTATACTATTGTATATTATTCTGTACATGTCCAATATTAGATTTACTATCTTCACAATAAACTTTATTTACAGAAACATCGTCTAAATAATATGTTATAGCAATTTGTATACATGATACTAACAAAAGTATCATAAACTAGTTACCCACCCACCTTCGTTCTGGTGTAATTTATATTGTAATTGGCATAAAGGTACATAATCAACCCTATGAAACCATTTAGTTAAATAAGTTTAACTAAATGTTAAACACAGGTGACAGGTGATGTTAAACTTATTTAGTTAAGATAATTAGTTGTTAGTTAGTTAAGTTAGTTGGATAAGGATTAATATCATGACAGGAATGTCATCACATCACCCTTCAATTCTACCCCTGATTTGACTGTTTAATTTAAATCGAATGTGGTTATTGTGACTTAACTATAATAGTTAAATATTATTTTGTGCATCATCAATGGCTTTTGCCGCGCATGCCAAATAATGGCTTATAAAGACCAATTTTTGACACATTATACAAACAAGGCAGTGTGTCAGCCAAGTTCAGAAAAGAAGTGTGTAGTGTGTCTACACGAACCATTTCGAGCTATTTTTGACTCAAAAATTAGGAAGTCTAGGAACTACATGGTACTTGCAATTTTGCTTGTTTAATCAGACTCCTTTGAACACATAGAATCAGAAATTTCAGTAAAGAAGCTATTTTAGGTCGTAACCGTAAATTGATTAATGTTTTAGACCATGGCTTCAGACCAAATTGCCATTTTTAACATTTTCTTACTGACTGAACTTTACAATATTATAGACCACTTCTAAATTACTTAGAAAATGAAGGTAGATCACCCTTAATTTGATTATGTAACCTTTTTTAAATTGATTGTAATTTTTGAATATTACACAACATTATTTACGTCAGTCAGCTGAGATGCCGCGCAACGTGAAATAAGATATTGCATACTCTTTGAACGTGAACGGCAAAGCCGTAAGTTTGTTGATTTTATTTATTTTTTTGCTAGGCTTTGGTATTTTGCTTCAATATTACTAAAATAAAATCAAACTAACGATATAAATAAAAATCTTACTTAGAAATACGTTTTCTCACTCGTGTAAAGCTGTCTAACCTTAATGTTGCTTTAAAGCATCATTGCCAAAGGCCCGTCATTTTATGTTTGTTGTAAAAAAGCGACATTGCCAATTATCTAGGATTTATTTAAAAGATTTTTGCACCAAGATTGTGCACATTCCGTTGGTTTACAGGTGCTTCAACGCGCTAGATATAACCGCATATTAGCTCTAGTTCCAGAAGCAAATGTGCGGGATGACAACAGCGATGTCTCCGACAATAAAGTGGATCAGGTTATCTATTCACTAAACTACATGAAAGTGAAATATATGGACGAAGTTGAAGATGAATGTTCCAGCTCTCCAGCACCTTCAATTGCCCCATCCTTGGAGCGGATGAACTGACATGCCAGGACCAGCGGAGAAAATAAAGAAGCCAGTAGTTTTCCGACCCATTGATGACCTAAGGTATGATGGCATAGGTCACCTGCCTAGCATTGTGGATAAAGGTCGCTGCCGTATGTGTAAGGCGAGTTATACCACAATGACATGCATAAAATGCAACACCCGGCTATGCGTAACCAGAAACCGCAATTGTTTTTATGAATTTCTTGTTAAAAAATAAAAATTGCATAAATAAAGATTTTCATTTCCTCACCCCAATTTATAAATGTTGTAAAAAAGATACACTCTCAAAACACCATTTTTTCCCCAGTATTTGGCATTGTTGTAAAATAGTAACATAGGTTTTTTTCCAAAATGACTATTTCTAGATTTTTTTTTTGGTTTATATGCTTCTATAGGGTCTTTCATTAAGCTTGGCCTATCTTTAAATTTAAATAAAACAAAGTGTGTGATATATTATTGAAATTATTTATTTATTTGAAAGATGTAGTGATGCCATTATGTGTGGAATATGACATCATTCAAATGTCCGCCACGGCTTCTCTGGGTGGAGCGCATGCGAGATATCCAATTTTCCATGACTTTTGCACATAAATCAGCTCCAGTGCCCAATCAGCGAACACACGTCGTTGTCTATGGTCGTTTACCTTCAATTCCTGGGTGAGTTGAATTTTATACGGGTGCAGGCCCAAGTCACGACGCAAAATTCGCCAAGTTGTGGTCTGTGAAAGGCCGAGTTCTTGTGAGCGACGCGAAATCGACTGCATCGGATTCTCCTGCACACTCTCACGGACAGCGGCGATGTTTTCGGCAGACCTTGCGTTTCGTTAACGTACGGGTGTTGGTCGATCATTTACCGAACCAGTGGACTCAAATTTATCCACCACACGACGAATAGTCCTCTCGGTAGGACGATTATGGCGACCGTAAAATGGGCGAAGCGCGCGGTGCGTTGCCCGAACAGAACACTCATTTTGATAAAACAATTTTATCATTTGCACGTGTTGTTGAATGCTATAGCTATCCATGATGATTTGGCAAAACAGAATGAATAAATTACAACCAATTTGACAGATGTAGCTTCAAATATATGGCCGCTACCAACTGTCAAAGTTCGGACGTGCCTATTGGAAGACCCTTTATATACATTAAATAAAAGGTTTATTAAGTTTTTTCGAAAATAAAACATAATTGTATTTATTGCCAAATTAATGGTTAAATAAAGCAAAAAATCTATAAACTCTCTAAAAAAACAATATCCCAACTAATACATAAATGTGAAAAGGGGCCAAAATTTTACAAACGCAGTAGTCACCACTACGATTTTTGAAGGTTCCCCCTTCTTGAATGTCTTCAGATCATGGTTTCCTTATCATGGTACCACCCTTCTGATATCTCTTTTCCAAAAAAAAAGAATCATCAAAATCGGTTAATAAACGATGAAGTTATCCGCGAACACACACAAAAAAAATATATACGGTCAAATTGAGATTCCTCCTTTTTTAATTCGGATAAAAAAAAATGGTTGTCTGTAAAGTCGGTTTACGGACGATAAGGGATAACGTTATAAGAAAACATTGATGAACGGATCGTGCCTCTCTATCGCTTGTTCCGCACTCTCGCTTGCACGCTCGGCTCAGGTGGAACGTGACCACGAGTTATGCTTTTTCTTGCGTGCCGTCGGCGTTCATCGATTTTTAAGACGTTATCAAGTCAAAACAGAATTCAGGCATAATATTGTATATGGCTAAATTCTATGTACATTATTATTATTAGGTGATTTGGACTGACTGACTGTTTTGTATTATTGTTTCATTTAAAGTTTATCCATCACTAGTAGTACATTTACGAAGACTTCTTCTTTTCTTCGTTAATGGCCTGTGACATACTTATGTCAATTCTGCCAATGTCAAGTGTTTATAGTTTATATTCAGTTTGTTATAAGTCTTAGTCGATGGTCAGTTGTCAATTCTAGACGACACGCGGAATGGCGTCTAGAATTTTCTTGGGACTCCTCGTCGTTCAAATCACACTGCACCACAATACACATGCAATCCAATTATCCATACCCGCCCCGCAGCCACAATTTATTCATTAAAATTCCGCCAAGATTACTGAATAAAACATGCAATAAAACGGGTAAAAAATATTAAATTAGCAGAGCCATGTTGCTCCATGAAATGAAAGACGAAGAATCCTTACGAAGACTTATTCACATAGAATTTTTGGCAATGAAATAACTCTCTCTCCCCGTGAATGTGAACAACAAACACAGATTGACAGTCGACACTGACATTCTAAAAACCGAACAAAATAAGTCGCTCAAGTCTGCAAAAAAAAAACAGCTGTTGTCAAGAAAGAAAAAGAAGTACTAGGTACATGGCTGTTGTTATTTTTTTGTTTGTTGTGCGTGTTGATATTGAATTTTATGTGATTTTCTATATGAAAAATGGCCATACCATGTGAAATGATGCTTTATCCAGAGCTATTAAGTAACAGCCAATTATTATTTATCTTACAGGAGGTTGGTAAAGAAGTTAGAGATCGTTTGTTTTATTGTGTAAGAGGGTCCTACTAACCTGGTTCATTGTTTACAGAGGCATCTGCGCGTTGAAAATATAGAGAGGATGTCGCGATGTGAATTGTTAGAGTTGTTTCGCAATTATTGTGTGCCTTACGGACAGAGGAAATACCGAGACTCTGGTCGGGGTAAAGTGCTAAATAAGGCAAGACACTGTAGCCCGGAACCGGAGGCAAAATTGAATGTTTTCTGCAACAACGAGTACAAAAAAACTTCACACTCGTACTGTGATAGAATAAAACCTCCTCCAGACATCCTCTCTGGTCACATGAAGAGGATAAAGTTAGATAGTCTAATTTGTGATGTAAATAATAGTAAAAGAAAGATGGAAATTGATTCAGTGAGTAGTTTTAGGAGTAAAGGTTTCTAAAGTCATTTTCCTTTTATCATATTTACTTACAATTACTATTTCATCAGGATACATCAACAACAGAAAGCCCACCTATGAAAAAGGAGAAGAAACGTATATTATGGCCATAGAAACCACAAGAATAAGAAGGATGAAATTATCTAAGGCAATGTCAACTTCAAGTCCTAGAGTTCAACAGAATCTGCAGGCAAATCTTTTTACAATTTCTTAAACAATCTCTAGTCATCTTTTTTTGAGAGCATTGGACCCAAGCTCTGTCAAAAGTGTTGAGTTAATTTAGCCATCTTTTTGGGTCTGCGGTGGGCTGTCTTGGTGAGATGACTGGAGAAACCAAGAGGAGACCTTATCCCAGCAGTGGAATACAATAAGCTTATCATAATCGTAATTATAGTCAACCTCAATGGGAGTACACAATATAATATATTTATACTATTTACAAGTATGTACGTATAAGCACCAATAAGTATTTTATCAGTTTTCTGTACAAGCTTTGATTAGTTTAAGGCTAAATGGTGCTGTGTAAGTTATACTATATTATTTATCTAGCTTGTATAATAACTGTTACGCTAGCGAGAGAAAAACAAGCCATAATTTCTGAATTTATCCCTGAAAATGTAATTGATTCATATGCCACCACAGTTGCCCCAATGTATGATTGGTCACAATATTAGAAATAGGGCATCGGAACTTGTCCATGTTTTTAGAACCGGTTCTTTTGTTCTAATACAGAACCAGATACCTGGATCTTTTGGTTCTTTTCAAAAATCATAAGAATTTTGTTAAACCGTGTATAGGATCAAGATATAAATGGAATTTTATAATCACAGATTTAATTTTAATCTTGTAAATAATCTAGTAATAATCAGTATAAATCATGATGGGCATGACACATTGGTTGAACAGGTGACTCTTCAGACACTGTGGATTGACTGATTTTATATCAACATCAGCTTTCCAAATCCAAATTATAATCTTCTTGAAATACTTTTAACACACCTATAACTCAAAAACTGTGCATCTAAACAGACCCCCATAATAAGGGGTAATATGGCCATATAATAAGGACTATACCCAGCAGTGGGTGCAGTCGGGTTAAATGATAATTATCATGGATGACGAAGACCCCCATGAAACCCTGAATCCGAAATTTCATGAAAGTAGAAAGTAGCTAAAATTGCTATTTTTAACACTCACTGACTGACTCATCAATATTCTAGACCACTTTTAGATGACTTAGATACTTGGAAAATCCTTTTGCTGGTGTTTTTTGCCAGAGGACAAATCTTCTCAAACCGAGATCTCTCTCCAGTCTCTCATTCCCTACTGTGACTGCGGTATTTGTAGTGCTGAAGAGATCACACGTATTCATCCTCAGTCCCACTCTTAAAAAGCATCATAGAGTTGTTCAAGCATATTCTGTAGATTTTAAAATTTTTTCTGCAAACAGCAACAAATGAGATCATTAGAATTTGTTTTAATACGTTTTTCCCATCCTACGTTTTCACTGTATTCTCCAGGACATTAAACAGTTTAGTAAAAATAATGGCACATTGCCTAGTCGACCCTGGGTACGTGAGATCACTCCCGGAAAACATCCACGTACTGTAAGTCGATGTGGCAGCGCGCAACACGGCCCAATGTTCGCCTCTGTCGAAGGCCATTTCGATTCGACGATAGACACAATAAGGCCGGTTGTATTCGTGACACTTCTCCATCAGCTGCTTCACCGCGTGGATATGATCGAAGGTTGAGCCAGCCTGTTCAAAAGCCTGTTGTGTTTACGAATTACGAAAAATACTAAAATCCGTAAAATAAAAACGTTTAACCGACTTCATAAAAAGGGCCACATAAAAATACAACCAAATTTAATTCTAGAAGTTGGTTTTCTTTTTTTTTAAACATTACCTAATTATTTAATTTGGAATTTGTGTCGCTCGAAATCTTAAACTCTTTTTATTTCGTCTACGCCTCATTCGCCTAATGTCTGTAACGTGCGATAAAGATTTCCGTTGTCAAAAAGTCATCACTTCATAGTATAAAACAAAGTCGCTTCCCGCTGTCTGTCTGTCTCTATTAGGGCTTGCATTATCCGTCACATTTTGGTATTCGGATAATATGGATAATAGTGAACTCTACTATGCGGATATCCGGATTATCCGGATAATTATTGAAATAAACTAAGAACGAAAAAAAAAGTATAAAAGTACCTACCTACTTTTTATTAAAGTTTACGTTTACGAGATCACAAAAAATGTCAATCTTCTGTCTTAAAATTATCCTATCTTATAAAAACATTCGTAACGAACTGAAAAAAAACAAGGGTTTTTTTAAACTGTTTATACATTTAACTACCGGGTGCTTTCTCCTCTAGCTCTAATGCCTGCATCCGGTCAGGCATGCTCTGGATCATGTTTTTGATGTGCACTTGCGGTTTAGCTGAAGCGCGGACCTGGTTGAGAATTTCTGGCGGTTGGAACCGGACTTAATCTTTCTTTTGAGCATGTCCCAGATGTGTTCTATTGGGTATTGGTGTACCTTGAAATTTCAACCACTTGAAAGTACTCCTCCACGCACCGCGCTACGTGGGGATATGCGTTATCGTGCATTAATAAAAATTGTTTGTACCCAATGAACCCGGAATAAGGCAGAACATGATCCTTCAGGATCATGTTCTGTTCTGTAACGAGTAGCATTTTCTGACGTTCTGAGTTTCTGACGTCCTAAATACACTAAATTAAAATCCATCTAGAGCTGCTAGTTTTGAAACCTTAACTTCCGTGCAATCTTCGGACTGTAAATAATTTGTCAACTTGGATTCCTTTTTCCAAGATGTGTGTACGTGGTGCTTGCGGGGCCGGGGGGGCTCAGTGTGTTCACGTAGGCTGAGTGATTCCAATGTTAGTGATGCACTCATTGCTAAATTATTATAATCTGCACTACTCATATTACATTTACCAATAATATAATGAGGTAAAATTTGTTTTTTTCATTTCATTTTATTCATTTCGTCTTTAGATTGTAATTTTTGATTAAATTTACCTACTATCCGCATTATCCGAATTATCCGGATATTTTATTTCTCACTATTCGGATTTGAAAATCGGCGGATATCCGCATAATTCGGATATCCGGATAGCAAGCCCTAGTCCCTATGTATGCTTAGATCTTTAAAACTACGCAACGGATTTTGATACAGTGTTTTTTAATAGATAGAGTGATTCAATTTATATGTATAATACATGCATAATATAGTAGAGAAACACTGATAATTTTAGAGGTTAGCGTATATTGGTTCAACGTATTAGAACTACTGAGCTACAGCAACGCGTGGCCGGGTCAGCTAGTTAAGGAATAAATATCAAAAAATATATTTATAAGTACAATCATTTGTAGGTACTTTCGAACACCGAGTATATTACCTTGTATGTTTATGATAAAACAGACAAATAATGAAATGTACTCGTTTATCATATAAGCTGCTGCCCGCGGCTTCGCACGCGTGGTACCTACATAAAAAGTGGCCTATGTCCTTCTCCAAGGTCCCATCTATCTCTATACCAAAATTCATCAAAATCGATTCAGCGGTTTAGGCGTGAAAACGTAACAAACAGACAGACAGACAATTATGTACGGATTTATGGTATTAGTTAGACTAGATGGAAACCACATGAAAAGTTTTAACGCGCTATAGTTGCGTTTTGGAATTTCTTTAGATATCTTGCGATATTTACAAGGTTAAAAAAAAATATTAAAAAATTATTAAAAGGTTTATAATATTAGTTGGATAATCAGCAAAACAAAATCTAACACATTTCTTATGGATTGATTAGCGATATTCAAGGTTTTTTAAAAGAATCGAAGGAACGGAAACTAGGTTAATTATGTTTTGAGAACTGGTTCTTTTTGTAGCTCCCAGAACCATCTCGTCTCTTTCAGAACCAGGAAAATTTCGATGCCCTTATTAGAATCCTTAAGCTTATAAACAATAGAGATCTGATACTAATTTAATGGTTAAAACTAGTTAAAAGTCACAAGATTTAGAATTTTAGAAGGACATGAGCTTAAAGTTGCAGAATATTATATACCTACTGGGGAAAGATTGCAAGAAAATGCTTTTTATTCATATTGAATTGAATCATTTTATATTACGTAAATACTTAGATATCGCTAATACTTAGGTAGTTAAAATATTATTTTGTGTCTTAAATTATGTTTGGATAGATTTAATGATACAGCTAATAGTTTTTAAGTGTAAAGTAAGTGAGATTTTATTACCAAATGCTCAGGTTTTAAAATATAAGTTTAAAAGTTGATAACATGTTTGATTTTACACTATGTAGCAGTATAAGGAGTTGCTATTGTGAAATGTTTCTCTATAATAATAATTGTGTATATTAATAAAATAATAGTGGTGATTCTGTTGTTTCGCCGATCTAGTTCATAAAATATGAACCACCATTGTTGACCAAAGTCCAAATAAAAGTAACGGTTTTAAAATAAGCTAAAATTTTCATTTTGTTCCATTATTTAATTTACGCTATTTTTTGTAGGATTTTACGCAACTTTAACGAACACCACCTTACATGGCGTGTAATGGGTCATAACACGTAAATTTAGTAAATACCTGATGTGACATTTAAAAATTTTATACTACAAAAAAGATCTAAAAAAGAAAAAAGTAAGGTTGTTTGTATTTTACAAAAGTTTTGCTAGTCCGTCGAATCAACAAAATCCCCACTTTTATTTTACTAATTTACACAATTATAGAGAAACATTGCACAATAGCAACTCTTCGACATTCACACATTCATACAATGGTAGCTTCACTTTGGTTGATAGCGGCGCTACTTTTATGTTTATTTTGGGGTTGTGCTGTGTAGGTTTGTGTAATACAGCAGGGCGAATATGGAATTCTGATACTATTAAGACTACTACTGATACTAATAGCTTTCAGTTACTATTGATAAATTGGTATTACGGAAGGTTGATGTTGATTGTCAGACATGTTGTCATATGAATATAAACCTCAGACCAAATAAATATTAAGACGGAGCACCGCGATCAACCATACTAAATAAATTCTGTGACACTTTTTGTCACTGAGTATGTTAATGTTTTTATTTTGTAAGATGTTTTCTAGACGACGACATGAGAGTATACTTAATAGTACAAGATGTGCTATTAAGTATACTCTGAATGATGGTTAAGACTTCATCATCTAACATAGCAATAGAGCAGAGGGATATTAAAGACCACGTCTCTAATCTCAAAAATAAGTTAGCTATCGGTGAAAATAAAATACTAGCGCTTGAATCAGAGGTTAAAACCCTGAAGCGATCGCCACATTATCAGACTATATTGAAAGACAGTACTGTAATAAGTTCCTGTGTGAAGTCCATGACCGAAACCAACGAGAGAAAAATGTGATAATATTGGGCATACCTGAGGTGAGCTCATCAAATGCAGACGCAAGAAGAATTCATGACGAGTCAAAAGTTCTAATGATAACGAATGATTTGAAACTTGACATTCCAAAACCAATGAAAGTCTTCCGCGTTGGAAAATACAACTCTGAAAAACACCGCAAGCTCAAGATTTGTTACGAAACCCCTGGTCCAGCTAAACTTCTTCTACGCAGTAAAGATAAGCTCCCACAGAACATAAAAATCTTCTCCGATCAAACACCAGCACAACACAAATTCTTGCAAAACCTGAAGGAAGAACTGCTACGCCGACAGGAAAACGGTGAAATCGACATTATCATAAAATATGTAAATGGTACACCAAAAATCATAAAATCGACTCCAAAAAACTCCCAACAGTAAACCAACTAGACAAATCAAATACACAAAAAAGCGTTACTTATGATATAGTTGATGATTACAAAAACTTTAAAACTTCGAAATCCAGACTTAATCTCAATCTCAATGCAAGAAGTACTTATATGCAAAAGAGGCAAATTTGGTGAATTACAAGTTATACTACGCTCAATGACCATAACGATTCACCTAGTCCTACTATCTGAAACTTGGATCTCAAACGAACAGCAAGCCCTAGAACTACAGCTACCGAATTACACACACTATTATAACTTCAGGACGGATAGGAGAGGCGGTGGATTATCTGCTTTTGTCCACAATGGCCTTAAGCATAGCATATCTGAATCTAATTATTTGGATGGTAATAACTACTTATGGTTGCATCTAAAAAACTACGGCTTAGAAGTAGGAGTTATATACAACCCTGGTGACACAAATGACAATGATTTCCTCACCAACATTTGACCTACAACTACAAGCAAGGAAAAGGGCAATCGTCTTTGGAGACTTCAACATAAACTTACTAACAAAAGAGAAACGATCGAAACAATATAAACACCTATTGCATGAAGCGGGATACAAAATCTTAAACAAACAAAGCGAAAAATACTGTACAAGAGACCAAAAACCAAACAATCAATCTTAGATCATGTCTGCACAAATCTTAAGCAAGACAACTTCCATATGGCTATCATTGATTCCAGGATGTCAGACCATAAGTAAATATACTTGGAACTTAAGAAATACAAAGAACCACCAAAAATCCAAACGACATATATAAAGCAGTAGACTATAAACGACTATACAACTTAGTAAAAGAACAAACTGAATATAACTCAACAACAGACTATTATACACTGGAAAAGAAAATAAAACAATTAGTAAACACCAGCAAAACGACAAAAACCAAAATACTAAATCTGCCATAAAAGGATTGGATAAATAAGGATATATTAACAGAAATCAATCAGAGGAACCAATTATGGAAACAACTAAGGAACCACCAAGACAAAGAAGACCTAAATTCAGAGTATAAAAACACAAAAGATAGAGTTGCAAAATTAATTCAAGATACAAAAAACAACTATTTCTACAAAGAATTTCAGAAGTGCAGTCAGAAGCCAAAGAAGATGTGGAAACTAATAAATCACCTTGCCAAATATAAAATACAAGAAAGCTGTGCTCCTACAAAACTTATATCTGATGGTAGACAAATAACAGACTCTAGCGAAATTTGCAAGGCATTTAATCAATACTTCTCGAAAGTAGGATCCGTACTAGCAAATCAAATTTCTAAACACTTTCATGACAACACAAAACTAGCACTATCCAAACCTAATACTACCGATAACTTTAACACTAGCGATGGTGGGCTAATAAATTTTCAGCCGTGTAGTTCAGACGAAATCATTAATATAATTAAAAACCTAGACTCCAATTCAAGTGCAGGTCTAGACGAAATAAGCACAAAATCATTAAAATGTTTTAAGGAACACATATTGGACAGTTTGACTGATTGTTTTAATCAACTTTTTCTAAAAGGAGAATTCCCAAACTCACTAAAAATAGCTAAGGTATCTCCCATTTACAAATCGGGTCCTAAAAATTATCCAGGTAATTATTGACCAATATCAGTCCTTCCTATACTATCCAAACTCCTGGAAAAAACTGATTCATAGCCGACTAGAAAACTATCTAAATTCCATAAATTTTATCTCTAAAAATCAATTTGGTTTTCGGCCAAAGAGTAGTACCTTAACTGCTACAATTGAGCTGGTAACTAAGATTAAATCAAATATTTAATCAAAAAACATTGTTTTGGGTGTATTCATTGATTTGAAAAAAGCTTTTGATACCGTAAATCATAAACTATTATAAATAATAGTTAAAAAAAACTAAAAACACGCTTTATATAGAAAACCAAACTATTATTTATTTTCTACTTTTTAGTTTTAGGATAATCGGATATTTTTTTTTTTTTCTAATTATTGCATTGTCATCGGTCTTTGACAGGTGTGCAAAATTTGAATGAAATCTGGCCTTTTAAGGTGGTTCAAAATCGCGTCCTAAGAAAAAAATGTTTTATTTAAAAAAAAGCGTGGGGTGCTTTTTAAGATATTATCGAATTGATAATCCTTCCACCATGCACCCCACGCTTTTTTTTGTAATAAAACATTTTTTTCTTACTTACATTTATTAAAATTTATTTTCTATTTATTAGATTGGTTTTCTATATAAAGCGTGTTTTTTAGTTTTTTTAAACTATTATTTATTGAGAATAAAATATCTTTAAGCCTTATTTACGCAGAGGAACATGGTTTTGAGGCTTCACTTAGGTTATTCATGTCTAAATATTTATTTTGTCTGAGATAGAAACCGAACGTACGTATTAGTAATCCATCTTTTCAAAACTGGTTCCAATTACAATCAAACTAATGATTGAAATTATGCAGATTGCTAATCGAAACTGATAGACATTGTTTGTTTCAAAAGTTCCATATAGTCCAGGGTCGATAATTTTTAAAACCAAAAAAAATCATAATAGGGTGAAACCCATTAGAAAAGGAGGGAAATATGATAAAAATGAAAGGAAAAATAATTTACGGGCGATCTGAGGTTGGGAAGGGGATG
Source organism: Lampropteryx suffumata (assembly GCA_948098915.1). Classification (NCBI taxonomy): domain Eukaryota; kingdom Metazoa; phylum Arthropoda; class Insecta; order Lepidoptera; family Geometridae; genus Lampropteryx; species Lampropteryx suffumata. Next base: position 2,295,342 of record OX402557.1, on the reverse strand, counting down.
GGGGTGAGTTTTTAAGGGTAAAAAACGGTTTTTCTCGATTTCCGGCAAAACTAAAAGTCCTATCGAAAAAAGTCAAATGGAAAAGTTGTAGATAATAAAAAAATCTAAAACTTTTGTATATACACTTTTTTCACATAACCTCAAAATTTATGTGAAAAATTCAAAAAACCAAGTTTTTGGTTTTTTATTTTTATCTTTTACAAAATTTTTTTTTTTTTAACGAAATTTTGTGAAAACTTACCTTTTTATGTCCCAAATACGCTGTAATTTATTTGATTAAAAATATTTATTTTTTCACCTTATTTTGAATTAATATCGAAAAAACACCCTAATTTTCAATCGAAAATTCACCCGTCAAAATATCAGCTTTTTTCAAAAAGTTGGTGTGGTTTCTGTTCGTTGAAATCTCTACTTTCCGATGGTGAAAAAAAAAATATATGTTACTATGGTAAATCTTCTCAGAAAACGCAAAAATTAAAAAAAAAAAGTTGATTTATTTAATCCTAATTACATTTATGTCATAGAAAATCTCATTATAGATAAATATAAATGTAAATCGTACTATTAAATGTAGATGCTTTATTCTCATTACGTTATTCATTACAATATTTTTAAACACATTAATCTCATCATTCATAAATACCTTATCTTCAATTCTAATCACTTATCCATAAGTTTTTGTCTTTTTGATGGCATTTCTTCATCGTTAGATTCGTCAAACATCTCCGATTCTAGTAGATCTTCGAAATCTTCATGATTATTACCTTCTTCCTCTCCAACATTATTTCCAGACTGCGTTGGTTCTTCATCCACAATATCTTCTGAATCATTAACTTCCTCATAGGTTTCTTTTTCAATATTGGAGCAATTCTCAGATCCATGACAGTTTGAACACAAATTTGTGCATTTTAAACCATGTTTTCGGCAACCGCATTTTAAACTGTTACATCCAGTTTCACAGCTGCAGCAAATTGTTTTGAGCAATATTTCCGGAATTAATTCTTTTTGTGTAAATTTGGGCATAATTCCACGTTGAAATTGCTTCCAGCCCCAATCTGTTGCTGTTAGTTCGTTACCCAACCAAGTTTGAAGCTGATAATATGCCCTGTAACAATGTTGTTCTGCTGCTCCTTCTGTGGGTGGGAGGTTTGCCAAAACGAAAGATGATTTAATTTTTGCCAATTGATATTTTTTAAACCTTAATTGATTCAGTGTAATTTTTTCATTTTTACATTTATAAATAGATTTGATTAGTTGTAACCCATTTTTTTTTATTTCTTCGTTACTTGCATCTTTCTTATAAAAAACATTGGCCAAATTTGTCAAATTTTTAGCGTCTAATAATGAATTGACGATACTTTTCTTTCCTTTTCCGGCAAATCCAGATGTTGTATCGCAACCAGAAAAACAATGCAGAAATGCAACAATGTTTCTTAAGGATTCATGTTTGAAACTATTAGACGAGAAAAATAGGTCTTTTACATTTCCAGAACCTGGTTTGATAAAATAAATGTCATGATTATATGAATTTAACTGATTTAAAAGGACCAAAAGATCAATATCTTGGCCCACAACAATTACAGTTTTATTAGTACTTATTGCAACTTTTATCGCGGTTTCAATTATGTCAGCATCAGCATCTTCTTCTACTTGGTTACATGAAAATCCTCGTGACTGTAATCTTTTCATCAAAGTTTTTATTATTTTATCCTTATTTTTCTCGTTAGATAAAAATTTTTCTTGCAAAAAAGGTATTTTTGTATGATTTTGATAATCGAACTCTGGAATATTGTCTGAGGTTTTTCTACGACTACGTTCTCCTTTTTTAGTTGATGTAGCTGCTGGTACTGTTGTGACACTAACTGATTTTTTAATTTCGGGATACCCATCAAAGACAATATAGCTGCTTACTGTAAATATTGTAGATGTCTTATTAAATATTAATTTAATTAACTTATTTGTTTGTTAATTATAGTAGTATATTTTTATTTGCAATTTTTTTGTTATCAACGTCACATGTAATCTAACGTTTTTCGAGTAATTAAAGTCTAAATTTTAATAAATAGCTCAAAATTATTTATAATAATAAAAAAAAAATTTTCAAATTCAAGTTTTTTTTTAATTTTTGCGTTTTCTGAGAAGATTTACCATAGTAACATATATTTTTTTTTTCACCATCGGAAAGTAGAGATTTCAACGAACAGAAACCACACCAACTTTTTGAAAAAAGCTGATATTTTGACGGGTGAATTTTCGATTGAAAATTAGGGTGTTTTTTCGATATTAATTCAAAATAAGGTGAAAAAATAAATATTTTTAATCAAATAAATTACAGCGTATTTGGGACATAAAAAGGTAAGTTTTCACAAAATTTCGTTAAAAAAAAAAAAATTTTGTAAAAGATAAAAATAAAAAACCAAAAACTTGGTTTTTTGATTTTTTCACATAAATTTTGAGGTTATGTGAAAAAAGTGTATATACAAAAGTTTTAGATCTTTTTATTATCTACAACTTTTCCATTTGACTTTTTTCGATAGGACTTTTAGTTTTGCCGGAAATCGAGAAAAACCGTTTTTTACCCTTAAAAACTCACCCCCATCCCCTTCCCAACCTCAGATCGCCCGTAAATTATTTTTCCTTTCATTTTTATCATATTTCCCTCCTTTTCTAATGGGTTTCATTCTATTATAATTTTTTTTCACTTTTCATTATTTTTAAAGGCTTCTACCCTGGTCTAATAATCGACATGCTGATTTCAATATTGATACATTTGCTGCTTTTTAATATATGAAAAAAAGTATGTAGATGAAATAAGTAGTAACTACATACCTACTGAAAACTCCTTGATATACAGTAAGCAAAAGAGTCTTTACTCTAAATAAAATAAAAATACTGAATGTCATCATTACATCTTTCAAAACAATCCTTCAAAGAGAAACCTAGGAAGATAATCGCTTGCAATCCAGTTTTTGTATCCAATTTTCAATTATTTTTAAGTATTTGAACTACTGAAGCCATAATGCAAGGCCTCAAGCCTAGAACAGTGAAGTCCACAAAAAGCAGATTGGACACAATCAATCAGGACGAATCACGGAAGTCCTATATGTCTAAAGTTCACTCTCATTTCCTGGTGTCCTCGGAAAAACTTGACAAGGTAACCAGAAGAGTTATCGCACCCTACGCTCAAATAGAGCGGAAAGGAGTAAAAGAAGACGAAGAAAAAGCGGGAAGGTACCTGGATATGAATAGGTTCAACGTCTTTTTAGAAGATACCGTGGACTTAGATTCGTTGCTCTTCGAAACGGCTAATGTTCTGAAGACGGTTACCAATAGTTCTGGTAAGAATAACACCTACTTACAATAATAACGCATGGATGAACCAACATTGGTATTCGTTGTCATCTTAAATGTTTCTGTCGCAAGAATGAAACTAGCAACTGTAATAATCCTTATTCTTTGCTCCGTTTCATACACTTAAGTTGTCGTTCAAAAAGGCACTCACAGCATTATGAACTAGACACCAAAGCTTCTATAGGTTTTGTTTTCAGGTGTGTTTCTCTACATCGTGGACAATATTAACAACGAAATTGTATTGATGCCTCAAAATACGAAGAATCCTCAACGACATGAAGTGAATATTCCCATCGGTGAGTACCTTACTGTAAACCACGAGCTCCAACTTCGCTGGATAGTGTAGCGGCGGTACCTCTATCTACCAACCCATATCTCCATAACACGGACTCTCTAAGAAACGAAGCAGAATACGAAGTCCGTGAGAATGTAGGCACAGATCCCAATAACGAAAGGGGACAAGATCTACCCAGAACGACAGTGGGACCCCCGTTCCATAACGTAGGTGAAAATAATGAATACCGAATAACGAAGGTGAATCATAAAGGCGTTAGGACCAATTCGCGCTTTTGTAGGTATTCGTTTTCTCTTATTTTCTTCTATAGAGGAAGGAAAAGTGGCAGCAGCACACGTGGCTTTCACGAAGGAGTATCTACTATTAGAAGACGTTCCTCGCGACAGACGCTTCGCCGACGGCCTGAAGTGGGTGGACGCAAAGGTTGCTCTTTGTATGCCGATCGTGAAGCCCGATGGGGAATGCTATGCTGTTCTGGAGCTGTTCAGAACTTATGGGGAAAATTATGACAGTGTTAGTCAGTTTCACTCTGTACCTAAAACAATTCAGGCTTTTAAGATAGCTAGAGAATATACAGGACCATAGGAGCGATAGCTTAAGATTTGGCTTATTCTACTAACAGATCAAAAATATATCCTGAGTTCTCTGTGGATCAGCAAATAAGATGAAGATTGTTAAAAGAAATGAAGCTAACACGTTAATATTTCTGGTTGCCGTTTCGTCATTGTTCAGAATGTTATCATTTAAGAGTTCATTTAATCAACGCCAGTTTTCCCCGACCGCTTGACTTTGCATTGTTCTCTCCAGAACATAGTCTACACGGTCGTAAGCGTGGCTTGCTGGGCTGGCGCGGCAGTGCACCAAGCACAGGCCCGCATAATACTACAGAAGACTTCTCATCTCAATATGGAGCTGCGATCTTTGCTGCAGAACTACTTCTGCGATCTGGCATCTATCGACACCATGCTTACTGATATGCTGGTAAGTGATAGCTAGGTATGAGTTTAAAGGTCATGAAGGTCTCATGTTGCCATAAAACCTCTTTATTGAGTTAGCGAGTTTTATGCTGTCTCTAGGATCTTTGGAGTATGTAGGTTGCAAATTCAAGTCTTAGGTAGGTATTCATCCATGTTGTTCGTCGGTTAAGGCGGTGGTGAAATCTTTCTTGGGAGCAATGCGAAGTAGCTTCTTCATCATCGACCGAGAACATATGGGCGAGCAGCTTTATGCCGACATGTGGGACGACGGATGGGCTGCAGAGAAAACCACCATACCCAGGAAAAAGGTTAAAGTCAAGTAAGTTCGTGCGGTTCCTCAACTTTTACTTTTACTATGGTTTTCCGAATCAAATCTCTGCACACAGTATTAGCAACCTAACCTAATGGTATCTTCGCTCGTGCTTTGAGATACTTTCAAATTCGTTTTTTTCAGCATAAACGAAAAGCATACACCAGTTGGTCTGGTGGCACGGACAGGCGAGATCTTGAACATTCGAGATGCATACAAGGACACTCGTTTTATTAAAGACGTAGACCCTACAACTGGAACTGTCGTGAGGTCCTGTCTAGTTTCACCGATTGTGGACAAGCGTGGGGTTATTGGTGAGCTAAAACAATGTTGTCAGCAGATGTTTTAACCATTAGACGAGTCATATTCCACCTGTCATTTTACGCTGTGAGTATTTATTATTGTGGGAGCTGTAAATCTGGTTAAAATAGGACAAGGAACCAATATCTGTCGAAATAACGTACCTAACTATTAACCTAACCTAATCTCCGTAGTTCCTATGGGTGCATTATAGTTCTGTAACATTGTATTATGTCAATAAATTTATTTTTTGTTGTTTGTTGTTTTGCTAGGACGTGCTAATTTCTGCAACACTCTGTACAATAATTTGGGTCTGTTCACTTGACAACCAAGCTGTTATAATCTTTCAACTAAGTGTTACCCTTTTATGTTTTAAAAAAGTATCGAACGTCTAGTGTGTCTAGTGTTATAGTATCAAAAAGGTTTTTCCAGGGGTGGTGCAACTTACAAACAAGACAAACGGCCAGCCCTTCAACAGAGAAGACGAATTGATATTCAAGGTGTTCGTCAGCTACTGCTCTCTAATTGTACACTTCTACAATAAGCAGCAGAAGAAAATTTATCATGAGAATTTGAATAAAGTTTATTGTCAACTCATGAGCCTTCATCTTAAACCGTGCAGACATGATGTTGACGAGCTTATGGAAACCAATGGTATTGCCCTACCTCCTTTGAACTTTAAAAGGTAAGTTTAGACTTGTGAGTGCGATTTTGTCGCAAAAAAAACGTGTGCATCGTGCATCGTGTGCTTATTTATATAGTAAACTTATTTTATTTTTGTCGTTTCCAGCTTCGACTACCACATAAGCGAAGGCACCAGTGAAGACATGCCTGGTTTGGTCTGCTACATGTACACTGAGACTTTTGCAGACCGGAACTTCGACAGGCTGCAGTTAGCGGACTTTGCACTGACCATTCTAAGTTGCTATAGAAATAACCCGTATCATAACGCGGAGCATGCGTTCTGCTTTACCCACACCATGTTTTTAGTCCTGGAGAATAATAGTGGGTACTTCGATTTTGTTGAGGTGAGAACCTTGGTCATCTGCTTTATCTTTATTTCCACTAGTTTCCGTCTGAACTACAAATTCAGAACTCTTTCCTTCTCGAAAAAACAATCAAGGACTGACAGGCTCATTTTTTAGGAGACACCAATTTGTTGATTTCTGAAGTAGGTAAAGCAGTTGTCACCAAATACTGGTGCCACAGGATGTTGTTTGTCAAACTTTCACTGCTTTACTCCGGACAGAAACCTGTATTAGTTTCAATATCATTAAAATATTAAGTCAACTTACACCATTTTATATTCAGGATTTAAACTGCAAACAGATTATTAATATAAAATAATTTATCATAATAACAATCTGTAGTTTAACACAGCTGAGTGCTTCGTTTGAAAGGAAGAAAGAATGAAAGAAAATACATTTATTTGTAACAATATACACATAAAAAAATAATATGAAGGTACATCCACTCAAAATAAAAACGAAGAAAAACGGTAAAGACAACTTACTTAATTAAACTAAACTAAAGATTAAGTGTCCCGCAATCATCCAAGCGTGCTTTTACAAATTGGTGTCGTCCGACTCAGCATTGTGTTGCGTTATACAGTCGGAACTATATAACGCAACGCTGATCTTACGTCGTAACCAGGAGGGTGAGCCACGGGTAAATAAATATACAATAATAAAGAACTTTACGAAATACAGAAAGATACGATCATAATAATAATGATAAAAAGCAGTAGAGCAATGGGTACCTACATGGATACTGGATACTTGTAGGTAAATAAAGACTAAAAGGAGTGGAATTCGATAATGTTTTATAAATCCTTATCCTTTCCTTACTAATAATACGAAAATTTGTAGGTATGTATGTTTGTTACTCATACGCAAAAACTACTAAATGGATTTTATCGATACTTAACAATAATATAGCTTATACATTGGGCTTGCATTATCCGTCACATTTTGGTATTCGGATAATATGGATAATAGTGAACTCTACTATTCGGATATCCGGATTCTCCGGATAATTCGGATAATTATTGAAATAAACTAAGAAGAACGAAAAAATATATATAAAAGTACCTACCTACTTTTTATTAAAGTTTACGTTTACGAGATCACAAAAAATGACAATCTTCTGACTTAAAATTATCTTATCTTATAAAAAAACATTCGTAACCAACTGAAAAAAGAAAACAAGCGTTTTTTAAACTGTTTATACATTTAAATACCGGGTGCTTTCTCCTCTAGCTCTAATCTAATGCATGCCTGCTTCCGGTCAGGCATGCTCTGGATCATGTTTTTGACGTGCACTTGCGGTATGGCTTCCCAAGCGGCTTGCGCTGAAGCGCGGACCTGGTTGAGAGTTTGTGGCGGGTTGGAACCGGACTTAATCTTTCTTTTGAGCATGTCCCAGATGTGTTCTATTGGGTATTGGTGTACCTTGAAATTTCAACCACTTGAAAGTACTCCTCCACGCACGGCGCAACGTGGGGATATGCGTTATCGTGCATTAATAAAAATTGTTTGTACCCAATGAACCCGGAATAAGGCAGAACATGATCCTGGAGGATCACTTCCATGTAACGAGTAGCATTTAGCCGATTGTCGACGATCACCAACTCGGTACGCGCATCCGAACTTATTCCTCCTAATACCATTGTAGATCCGCCATAAAAACTCACTGTTTGTGTAGTGATAATGAGTAGATATCGCTCTTCTCTTCTTCTCCATGATATACATCCATTTTTTATGGTGTGTGTGTGTGGCGACTATGGCAGTGGTTTTTCATTTTCTGACGTTCCGACTTTCTGACGTTCTAAATACACTAAATGAAAATCCATCTAGAGCTGCTAGTTTTGAAACCTTAACTTCCGTGCAATCTTTGGATTGTAAATAATTTGTCACCTTGGATTCCTTTTTCCATGATGTGTGTACGTGGTGCTTGCGGGGCAGGGGGGGGCTCAGTGTGTTCACGTAGGCTGAGTGATTCCAATGTTAGTGATGCGCTTTTTGCTAAATTATTATAATCTGCATTACTCATTTTACATTCCCTAACATTTACCTATAATATAAAGAGGTTAAATTTGTTTTTTTGTTTTGATGCATTCATTTCGTCTTTAGATTGTAATTTTTGATTAATTTACCTACTAACCGCATTATCCGAATTATCCGGATATTTTATTTGTCACTATTTGGATTTGAAAATCGGCGGATATCCGGATAATTCGGATATCCTGATAGCAAGCCCTACTTATACATCAGAATAACACAGGCTATAATTTATAAAGATGTATATCTAGTGTGAATTGTCCAAAATATAACGATAAGTTAAAAAAAAAACTGCCATCTGCGAGCTATTCTGGCGTGCTCTGCAAAAACCGTTATTTAATTACACGAAGTACTAATCCTGCGCAGACAAAGTCGCGGGCACCAGCTAGTTACATATAAATATATAAGGAGTTCAATTATTTATAGATTTATATATATTATTCAATCATTTATTGGTGTAAGTAGGGCAAAAGTAAAGAGTTAAACTACAGCTTTAAGCACTTATGTAGTGACCTAGGCCCATGTCAATTTTTCGAATGTTTGACCACACCGAAGACACGCAAAATGAAGTTTTCACCACGCTTTGATCTTTAAAAAAGACATCCGATTTAAGGCTTGGGGCTAGATATTAACTAACTACGATATTTTACAGACGGCAGCTCTGATGCTGTCAGGACTTTGCCACGACCTCGACCACCCGGGTTACAACAACAATTTCCTGACGCTCTGCAAGCATCCCCTCGCGCAAATGTATAAGTCATCAATGCTGGAGTACCACCATTACTTCCTAGCTAAGAAGATTATTGAGGTATTTAACTGATAATTCCGCCAATCTATTCCTTCCTCAAAAATAAATTCGACACGTATTTTGCCTCTCCACGACGCATCCGCAGGACCACCTGAGGAGACACCAACTCACTCCGCACTTTGACGAAAAACATTCTGCTCTGCAGACTTGTTGTTTTGTCGATCGATGTGCTGAGGCTGAACTTATATTTGTCTAGCTGTTTAATGTTTTGTAATGGATTTCCGCAAAGTCACGCCTGTATCAATTATCTACTAATTAGCTACATGTTATTTATCGTGAAACATGAGCAGCTGCTAGTGAATTTACCTAGATTTTTTCTTTTCTCTTGTGGCTGTCTGTTTAGCCTCTTCTACAGTCTGAAACCCGAAGGTTATTAACCGCCTCATCATTAGTAAGTATGTACCTAGGTACCTTCCTTTTTCTTATAAGTTTGTGGCCAAATCTATTGACGGAGTTACAGGAGACCTACGGCATGGCCTAAAAACTTTGGAAAGTCTTGTTGCAGCTCCAAAAAATAAGCGCTCAGTTGAAATCCCACTGCTGTTACCACCCTTCCGGTACCCCTGTTCTCAGCTCCAGCATTTAATCAAGTTCGAGCGAGATTGTCTTTCGGCGCCCTTTCGTAGCTTCATCCATTGTTAATTCAGTTCATGTCGAATAAATAAACATTAAATCAACATTAAAAGTTAATATTTTTACCAAAATAAACAATGACTGACTTAACTGTACTAACACCAAATATTAATTTAACGGTATAGCGGTAACGTTTTTATTTATAAAAATAAAAATAACTTAAATTCATTTGTGTTCATGTGTTGATTTTTTAAAAGGTTGGTAATTTCTTACCTACTTTTTTAAAAACATTTGTTCAGTTAACATTTTTCCCATAATCTAGGTAAAAATAGTAACTTCTAATGTTGAATATGTAACTTCTAATGTTGAATGTTGAATAAATACATGAAAAATTGTTTTGAGAAAATTTTAAAAAATAATTTCAAATCGAATAGTTTAATTTCGATTTTGGTAGAAGACAAAAAGCGCGGGTGCTGTGCCGCTATGCTTAAGTTTATATTATTGAATTCAATATTCATATTCATTCGGGACATCCCTCGCGCCTTTTGAAGGTGCCATAACATTTTTATTTTTCACTTGAAATTGTTTTGCACTTGTGGCATTTTGGCGTCTCTTGCTACCTGGTGCCTAGAATAACCGCGCCTCTCGCCTTGCCCTAGGGCCGCCGTTACCTATTTCGCCAGGCACATGCATCATCTGAAGATAGGTTAGGTAGCCACTAAATAGTGTTCCGTCTTAATTTGCAGGATAAAGAAATCCTAAACAAGCTGCCGACATCCGACCGCGACAGGATCCTCGAGGAGATCAAATACGACATTCTGTGCACAGATCTCGCGGTATACTTCCAGTTACGCGCGCAGCTTGCTCCATTGCTCTCTGAGCATACCTTCGACTGGAGTGATAACTCGCACCGAAGCATGCTAAAGGTATGTAATGCCTATTATAGTAGAGCTTTGAACTTTTAATTTGCACTGAGCGCTTAGTACTCAAAGTCAAAGTCAAACATATTTTTATTTAATACAATCACAAGAATCACACGTTTTACATACTAGGTGAATTTAGGTGCCAATTCCTCCTAACCCAAGTCCGAGAATAATTGACAAGAAACTCGTACTGGTCGTCGTAGCGCTTGATGATCCTTCTTATAATTACCTTATCTACGACAAACTAATACAAGGTAACAGTAGGTACATACATTGCAAGCTGTCAGTTAACTATCTTGAGGGCAAAGCAACAAGAGGCCATGCATTCCTATCAACAATATAGTCATTTATATTATAATACGCTTTCTAGCCTTTATGTAAGCTGCTTTACGACAAGTGAAAAGTCGTAAAGCTGCGTTTATACTTTAATTATTAGCAGAAACCTACGCCGTATCAGGCGCACTCATCACTTTAAGTAGGTACGAAACTAAAGATCAATAAGCGCCAGAAGAATATATTTATGAATATTTTTTTTTTGCCGCCGCCAGCAATGGAAACAGTGGGAGAATCAGTCCCTGTATTTCAATCAATAGAAATACCTAATGGAAATAATGAAGGATACAACCATATTGTCGCTGCTGGCTATAGGATGCCACGTTTCTCACATCCTGCCTGTCTAATGTTGGCCTGGCTTAGGCTAATGGCTGGACGCGGCCTGGCCTATCAAAAAGCAAGTCGTGGCACATCCAGTACGAGTTCTAGACGCACGACCGACACGTTCTATGGATAAACGTGACTGTGCAGTAGCACATTACTAGATCCTGTGTAGTAGGTAGTGAGTGTGCGTGAGAATAGAAAGCCTTGTATGCGGGTTCACTGCATGCACCTGTGGACCCGCTACAAGGCTTTATATTCTACAATATCTTGCTTGCTTGTGAATTGTTAACGATGACGTCACGTCCGCCCTCATCCTTCACGTACATATTTTTTTTATCTATGGCACGCATTTCTTTCATTTGTTTTGGAAAGAAGGATAGACAAAACAATATTATTTGTTTTTCATTTTTTATGTAGAAAAGGAATCCATCATCAAATAAAGACGCACCATGGACTTCTTTGAGCGTTTTCGTAAAATAAAAGACGAAGCAATCAAATCGCAACTTTTCAGAGCACTCGTAATGCAAAAAGGCAGGTTTTTGTGCGCCATCGGTAAAGCTGAGCAGAGTTCAACAAAAGACGATGACGAAAACAATCTAAAACAATGTAATGAATATCTTAATCCTATTAGCTCATTTAGTAGCTTACAACTGGTGCCGCAGTTACCTCGATATTGGACTGACGCCATCGCTAACAATACTGTGAAACAGATATTAAATAAACATGGAAACTTTGATAAAGACTTGTATTTGGATTGCGCTAAGGCGATTTATCTCACATATTCTGGAAATATAGTGAGCGGGTACAACGAGGCTTTTACATACGTTCTGACACACGCGAGACAGTTCGGAGATCCAAGTCAAAATATGTTTAAACTCGAATGCAATGGAAAATCTAAAGATAAAGTGAAACTAGGCGCTGTGTCTGAGGCTCTCCCTGACACCAAATACATGAGAGAAATAATTAAATTGATTGAAGACTTGAAGACTGAATATGATGAGACGAAATACATGATTTTAAATTGCAATGTGACATACCTCACTCTGCTGATACTGAGACGATTCGTTAGAGGCTCATTACAGTTTCTGGATGCGCTAAACCGCAGGAACATACATGAAGATTACCTGAAACTGTGTCCATATCCTCTAGATAGCAAACTGCCTATAATAGGCAAACATTTCAATATACATCTACCGAAGAACAGGTTACAAACGCCTGCATATCTGGCAATCCATGCATATTTGACTGTGAATGAGGGTAGATCGAAACATATTTTGAGGAAGACTTGCATCCAGTATATTGAATGGACTGGCTTGCAGCTGCCTGGTCTATTCTTCAACGTTGTTAATCTATATGGGATTGAGGAGGCTGAGCTTTGGGATATGTTATGCTTTGACTGTACTTATCCTTCCCTATTCAAGTTGGCGAATGATTATCATAAACTATATGAGAAGGGCAAGACTGATCCTGCGGAGACTGTAGAATGGTTCCCTTTTTGCAGAGCTTTGAATGAAGATTATCACATGCATTTGTCGGCCCCAGAAAATTTGCGCATATGTATGATTTTGGCATATCTCATTGATTTGAAAGTGGGCTTCGAAAAGTCCAGAGTAAGAGTCACAAGTTGGGCTAAAACTTACACTCATAAAGAATCCACATTGGAGATAGCTCGAGTACTTTATGAAATGCATTTAGGGAATACAGACAATGCATAATAAATACAAATACAGACTTTCCAAAACATATTTGTTACCTACCTACCTGATGTAGGGTAGGTACTTATTGTATTAACTTTGTTTATTTCTGACTACATTAGTATAAGATAGTACCTAAGAATCTTTATCATTCTTACCATAAGTTTTGTTGCCTAGGCTGATGCCGCATTATGTGATAATAAAGATAAATCTTTACCTACTTTAAAAGATTTTTATTTCTAAACTCATAAACTCAATTTTTTGGCTAATACTTTGAGGTAAGATGTAAAAAAATTACACCATAAAATGCAAATAAATTCTGAGTATGTTGAGTTGAGTATACTCTTAAAATGTTTCAGGGTATTTTGATGACAACCAGTGATTTATCTGGATGCTGCAAACCCTTTGGAGTGTCTAAAGCCATTGCTGAATCTGTTTATGAAGAGTTTTACAATCAAGTAGGTTTTAATTAATGCTTCATTTGTGTGATTGTGCATGATACCTACGAATGCAGCACTGATACTTTATTGCAATACTTAAGAACAGACTTGTCACTTTAGTAACCTAGCTTTAACCTGTTTATTTATTTTAAGACGTAACCCTCAGCAAATAAGCTTTTGTATGGAAAATAAATTCGGTTGCACTCCGGAAGTGCCGACAGAAGTGAAAACTTATTTTGGCGTTAGAGTTTAGTAATAAATCACTTCAAAATCAGTAATTATGGCGACTGCCAATCAAATACTGAACGAACACAGATGATGCAATATTTTTTGTTCAGAATGTAGATAATATATCAAAGAACCTAACTCAGTAAACATCTCTATACAAAAGTAGACTGTAAACATGTGAATTAAGGTTTATAATCAAATGGGGCGAGCGCGGCAGCCGGCTGTGCCTCGCCCCAGACGGTAACGGTGTCGCGAATCCAGAGGTTTTACCTCATCTAAAAATATGCGTACCGCGCTAAAAGAAGTTTTTACTTCAAAAATTGTATGTTTTTATCGCAATTTAGTGGATATCTCGTTAATTGAAGGATAATCTAATAAAAAAATGTATGTGCGCTATAAGCTGTAGTATGTACTCCCAAACGGTGAAATAAAACGGCATGTCGTAGAACCTAAAAAGTTCAAAGCCAAGTGCACGAGAGCCTCTAAGGCGAACTTTAATCCATTCACCACATTTACTGTAAACAATTTGAAATGTGTAGGAAGCAGAATATTGAAAATACATATCGGTTAAAAACGACTTATTTTTTCCATACAAAAGTTCATTGCTTATTGCATCTTTAGTAAGCTATGCTATGAGCGCTTCGATAAATTTGAACTAGTCATAACTAACAGGGCGATAACGAGCGAGAAATGGGTTACACGCCTCTCAGTATGATGGACCGCCGACGCCGCATCAACCAGCCCGCGGAGCAGATACAGTTCCTGTCAGTCGTGGTGCTGCCGTGTCTTGTGCTGCTGCAGAATATATTCCCCAACACGCAGCCGCTTACTGATAACTGCAGGTTACCTATCAACTTAGTTTTAACAGCTTCTTGTATTTTCCCATTCAAGTTACTACTATCGATTAACGTATTTTATGATTTTAATCGAGATATTTCGATAGATTTAATGATGACCAATGACTTGAGCTCAGTTGGTAGTTGCTGCGCTATAGGTTGTGGGTTCGAGTCGCTTCCAGAGTAAACATTTGTGTGATGAACATATGTTTTTCTTGGTCTGGGCGTTATAAAGAATTATAAGTAGAGGATGGAGTATTTCTGGCAGAGATCTGGATCAGTTGAGCTATCCATAGATCGTTTTAAACGGCCCTTAGCTCAACTGTTTTACATGTTTTTTATATCAAATCAAAATCAAAATATTTAGGAGCATAAACAAGAATACATAAAAACATGGAAAGAATGATAACATTACGCAGAAGTTAAATTAACTGTGTCGCGAATGTTAACAACTTCGCTGCCAACTTGGATATGGTGATGTCATGAGAAAATCCGACATTTTTTTTTTATTAAATATGCTCTGACATTACAATATTCTATTTTAGGAAATATTTTACTACTCTTAGTAGTTTTTATGAAGAAAAAACTAAAATAAAAAATCCCGCTAATTTGCGGACTGCCAGCACAGGTTAAAAAATTCAACCCCAGTGCTTAGCCGCAATTTTGAGGAGCAGTTAATTTTATGCATAATGGTTTATTTAAAATAAAATATGATATTTAAACAGGATTATGCATTGTTTCTTAACTCTTCTTAACCGGTTAGTTTTCCAATAATCTTGTAGTCTAACTGACCCAGTTAAAAAAATTTAATGTGGAACAGTATCCCAAAAAAAACGTTTAGTTCAGGAATGTTCAGCTCTTTCCAAGCAGTTGCTCTCGAGTTGTCTAACACGGTATCATTGAGAAATAACTTCACAGCTTGGGCATTCATTTTTTCACAAATCATTGCGAGAAAATCATTTCGAAGGAGAAGTTGAAAAAATCTATCGGAGTTTGCCCAGGGTTGCCGAAAAACTCATTCTATTTTGTGAAATGTTGTGACGTTCCAGGTAGTAGGTAGCTCCCGTTCAGTCAGCAGATAGGTAGGTGTTTAGGGTCGTGGGAATAAAAGCTGGTTTTTAGATACACAGGCTTTTATTGTCCATAATATTATACAGCCGCACAGTTCCGCACTAGGGGTCACAAAAAGGTCACTGGCCTGAACACTCGCGACACTGGTCTGCGCGACCGATCCCTCCGTTCCAGGTTCAGCTGTCAGGTGCGTCCTCCTTCCCCGAAGGTATCCGTCTCAGCGCCAATCTCAGCGGTAGGCTGGACAGCGCGATTATGCTTGCCGGGTGGATTGCAGAGTAGCGGCAAGCGGTCGCAGGTTCCGCGCAACGGTAGAAATTGACTCCCGTAGTGGAAGATAACTTCCGTAGTGGAATAACTCCAGAACTGGAATCCTGGAATGAAAGTGAGATGTCTGAGGATCCATTCCAGAAAGACAGTTGACCGCCATGACGTGTTAGAGGTCACGGCTCGCGCAAGCTTGGGTGTAAGGTCTAATGGCCGTTGTGACATTTTAAATAAGGGAAGTTTAGTTTTAGAAAATGCAGACAGCTTTACAAGGGGGCTAGAAAATGCTAAGCGCTATCAGACAACAGTGGGTATAGAAATACTGAGAACTCACCCTAGAGGGATTCCAATCACAATTTGGGATAGTAGATAGTTTTTAGTAGGTGCGTTCGTCGCAAGAGCTAGCTGGCTTCTCACGAGCGAGGCGAGGGGAGAGGGTTTTTAATTGCCGGGGCTCGGTGACACAGAATAGGGCATAGTATCTGCGCGGTGCTGTGTATGTTATATTTTCATAAGTAGGTAGTATTGAATTAGCGGTAGATTTTGGTTTAAATGTTAATTTATGGTAGCTGCGCTAGACGCAACGTTAGTGTACCTATATTTTTTAGCTCTCCTGTCAAGTCCTGTCATCGTCCATAACGAGCTAGATTCTTGTGCAGGTGGTGGGGCATTTTCTGGTGGTATTAACTCTTCCGATAATATGTAAATCCATAGCCGCCAATATTGCCGCTCGGTGACCTCTTCTTCATCATCTGATGAAAATCCACCATCAGGGTGGAAGTCATCATCACTACCACTGTCGCCATAGAGCTGCTCTTCGTTATCACTATCAGTTATGTTTTATTCCGGCCGCACTTTAAATCGTCTTGGCCTTGACGGCCCCGATTCATCGTCCATATTTAAACCTAATACCTTCAGAATTAAAATCAATATTCAAAAACCACAACTTGCAACGAAAATCTCTTCAAGCGCAGTGCCAACCTACAAACATAGCGCCTAGCGCTATAACCTAGCGCGGTGCCGGGTGCGTATTGAAGCATAGAATCCGAACGGTGCTTCTCCGCTAATATGCGGAGTCGGCTCCGCGCACTCGCCCCGCACCCCGCGAATATGCGGGGTTGGCAGCGAAGTTGTTAACGCCCACCTCCGAAGATAATAAAACAGAACCCAAATTAGATACTGGCCTCAATTCTGTTGGCTCCAAGCTAACTAATTTAGTTAAAATTAGGTTTTGAACTGTCATATGAAACTTTGGTATTCTGCTGCTACCAACTTACCAACCGAATGGGTTTTACAAATGCTATGACTAGCTAAATATATTTTAGACAATTCCTAATTTTAGAAATGAACCAACCGAATTGCCACCATTAGCATACTAGGGGGATTGTAGACCCCTTCACTAAAAATATGAAATCTGTGCATTTCTTTAATTATTTTAATATACCTATCGGATCTGGTTTCTTGGTGTTGTGTTGATTATCAACAAATATGTATTTAAGTATTTATTTAATTAATGCTGGTTGAGCAATGATCACCTATTGAAATCTCGGAGTTTTTTTTATTGTTCATGCGATCCCGGGGCTAGTCCCGGTATTCGTACTTGGTGCAAAGTTAAGTAAAAAGTTTCCGTTTATTTGTGTGAGTGACTGCTAAGATGTAAGTTTATTTACATCTAGCGCATCCGAGCTTAAGCGGATCGTTTCGAGGCCTCTATGCAAACTAGGAACTCCCAAAGATGACTCTTCTAAACTTTTTTCCAGGAAAACTCAGGCAGCTTGGCATGAAGAAATAGAGATCAGAGGCCAAAAGCTGTGGAGGCAGGACGAATCCACGGCCTCGGGAGGCCGCAGTCGCTACCTGTTTAAATCCAAATCTGCTGATAATGATAATAGTTGAATTTGTTTGAATTTTCAATAAAATTTAATTTCTGAACTAAAACGTGTTTATTTTATTGAAAGATTATTCCACAAAGCTAGGAGAGAACAAACAAAAAAGGAGATATTGCGAGAAAATGAGTATAGACAGGTATGACATGATAGCAAATTTATTTATCCTATTATGATCGACATAATACAAAATTCAAACTCTGTTATAACAGACTAGACAAGTTACTTTCGAAAGATTTTCAATAGTGATTATTATAATACTTACCGCAAAATCGTTCCACTTTCAGTAATACATTACAGTTATGTTGCAATTTTATTAACAAAAGTGAAGCAGCAATTTTTCTACATGTTTTATAAATTTGTTTTCTAAATAAACAAATCATTAGTGGGAAAGGTCCGAAAGTAACTTATCTATGTCTCAATTTACAAATCCACATAAAAGTATACATCTGTGAGACGTCTTCAGTATCACCTAGTGACATCTTTTAGTGAATACGAAATGATATGGGCTTGCTTCGCCAACTGATAAATATCTCTCAAATCTATCAAGCATGGACTAGCCAGCAGGTGCTGATAGGTATTTTCTAAATGCTTTTAATTTTATTAGCATTTGGTAAAACAGGCTCCATATAATTTTGTACTAGCGCCAATTTATCGACTTTTATTTATTTCTTTTCATAAAACATAAATCCAATAATAATATCTAAGTTTATTTCTAACTAGATTTTTTTACCTCCAGCGCAAATATAAATCACATTTATTCACAAAAAAACAATTATATTTAAGATGTTGATAAGAATGTTATTTGAGCTGGAGGTCGCTCATGTACAAACGTAATTTCAGACTCAAAAATTCAATCAAAAATTATTTAGCCAAATCCAATAAATACAGTTAACTTATCAAAATAAAAGTAAAATTTTATATAATAATAATAATGAGATTTACAGGCATAATTGTTAAAATATTTTGCAATCCACATCAATACTTACATTGAACACATTAAAAGAAAAATAAATGATATTATTATACTTGAGACTGTAGTCCCTAGACTTAGTATATCCCAAGATCTTTTGTTACTCAGATACATGAAGATATCTAAATCGGTTACTCACAGGCACATCCAAACATAAAATTAGACAAGCCCACAATGAACAGATAATAGTTAATTTTAACAATTAAACAATTTATAACAATTCCAATAAGTATTGCTTACGAACAATAACTAGATTATAATAATTTTGTTCTAATTTATTAAGACCATGTCCTTGCTGAAAAACCGAGTTTAGACTAAGACTCATTCTCTTAAAGGTGTTGTTAAAAAAGTCATAGTATAAACAAGCCTTTATAAAATGTAATTTTAAAAATATATTTTGTGGAATGCAGTGCCTTTCTATAAGTTCAATGATTGTATAATTTATAATCTCGAAATATTATTGCCAGTTGTGATGGTTTAAATAAAATGGTTATTTATAAATATAAATTCCACTTGTCACAACTGCAACAACATTAACGACTTTCATGTTTGTGAACCGAGTGTAGTTAAATGAATGTGTACAGCATTTACTTCAAGATGGTAGATAGATTTATAAAAAAATTATAATACGCAATGTACCTATTCCAGTCCATCTATTCTACCTATCATGTTAGTTATACCATATATATAAAATGATGCATTTCAATCTCAAATGTCTATGACTCATGCATGATTCATTAAACTGGGATATTTAATTTCATACTTGTAAAGAATAACGCAAAATTATAGATATTAGATACAAAATGATAAGCAAGATATATGCCGATAAACGCTTGCACCTTCTGGTGGGTACAGAAATTAATTAACTTTTATAATGCTATTGAAGCCTAAGTAGAATATAATTTAGCTATCTATTACCTAGTAAACTAGCTAAGTTCCAAATAAAATCGCCTCATATTTTTTACTTTTAAATTTAATTAACATAAAGATTTGATCACTCAGTACTGTAACAAAAGTGAGAGTACTTTTACGAGTAACAGACTACACAGTTCATTAGCCAAAGGGAAATACTTCCGGACAGGACGCGACGCGATATGATTTTATTTATTGCGACGCCAGAGGAAATTGGCCTTTGGGATATACATCAGCATTCCTAGATAATAGGTACCTACGTAATGGGCGTAACATTACCCTCATGACGAACTCGTCGAATTCTGCTGGTATCATAATGAATGACAAAATATAGTATCAGGTTTTTTGGTTTACCTATTTTATCCCGACAATTAAGATAATAGCTTTAGTTTTTCACAAATATGCAGCAATATAAATCTCTAATGAATCAAATTGAATCACCACACAATCTTTTCCTCGATTTAATTGAGTTAAGTTTGTGATTTCTTCACATTGCATTGGAGTATCAATTGTTACTTGCCGGCACAGATAAAGGAACTGGTATGACGGCTTTAACAGAGAAGGATTGCTACACTCATTCCACAAACAGTTTTGTGTATCCACACAACACAGAGCTCACATTCAGTCATTATGTGTTCCGAATCTTGCCGGGGACGTAGTTCTTGTCAATAGTGGGCTCTTGCAGAAACATGTGGAGACACCGTTCATTCTGAGCTAGTGGATGACCTGCTATCTTGTTTATAAATACTTCTAGTCCTGGAAGACAAAGTTTGTAATGAGTTTCTATGTATAATTCGTAAGTATTTACAAAAACATTGTATATAAGTAGTGTATCAGTCATGTGGTACCTATAACACAAGCTCTGCTTACTTTGGGGCCAGATGATGCTGTGTGAAATGTCCGGGATTATTTATTTATTCATAGTTTCCACATCATAATCATAAAACTCTCATAATTATTTACAGTTAATAATAAAAACATGTTTGCGATATTGTATCATAAGATTTAACTTGCTTCCCTTAAAACACAATCAATTACATTAACAAATTTATGTTTTTTTAACACAAACAAGATTTGATTGCTACACACGCAGACCCACAGTACAAAAAAATAAATAGTCTTAAAGTAAGCATAGCTTGTACTATAGGAATCAGATCACTGATAGAATACTCATATATTTTTAAATATGATCCCAATCTGTTTTGAACTGTTGTGTACTGTTTTGAAACAGTACAAACATCAATGTTTGTCCTGGGTAGGAATCGAACTGACAACCAGCTAACAGCTCAGAAAGCACTGCCTTCTGAGGTGAAAGGTTAAATAGTTACTTTCAAAGCAGAATATAAATGTATAAAATTAAATTATGTACCTTTTCTGCGGTCTTCAATGAACTCCTCTTCAAATATGCCATCATCTCCTCGAAAAGGTAGCTGTCTTTTAAGTGCTTTACCAGGTAAAGGTGGAACTACAATCTGAAAAGATGAAAATAATATTATTGTTATTGGAACTTGTGAGTCAACGACCATCTTTAGTAAATAAAAATAAAAAATATTTGTTCAAGATAACTCAACAAAACAAGGTCAACATGATAAAATATGTATTCAATACAAATATGCATGTGCCAAATTTACTTAATGTTAGGAAATGCCTCTGAAGACACTCCCCTAGACATCCTTAAAAATATCTAAGTAACTAGAAATCCAAGTGTTTCTGATGTGTGATGTAGTCACTGGTGCATTCAGAAGACTTGGTTAAGAAATACTCAGCAATTGGTGACTAATAGGAATTAAGTTAGAAACTTGTAGGTTGATGATGACTCTACAATGACTACAAAGAAACAACATTACTACAGAACTTCACCCTTTACTACATAGATGTTATCAATTTGTATAAAGACAAAAAAGTCTTTGTTTGATAACAAAATGCATTTTTAACCTTGTCTACCCAACTCTACAATTAACTAATTAGCGTTCAGTGTTTAGTAACTGATGTATACTAACAGAATAAGCTTTTATAGCACAAAATCAGTAGCTTTCATGCACTGATAACATTTTGAATGTGTTTAGTAACCAAGTCATCCATACCTTACTATCCCTCTCCAGTTCGTTTCTCAGCCATTCGAAGTCGCTGTACCGCCGCCTTACGATAGACTCTTTCACTTTAAACACGGGAAGATTCGTCTGGAACCATAAATTGGTGTTAGTCTCGCTGAGACTCCGGTATGCGTCAGTACAACCGCCCACTAAACCAAAACCTTAATACGAAGGCCACTGTGCGAGTACATCAAATCCAATTATCTCCAACTAATAATAGATGTTTTTACTTACCCTCATGCGGACCTCGTAATCCGTATAGCGTTTTTTTCCGACTCCCATGGTCGTGACTGGATTTACTACGTCGATTTCTAGGAAGTTCGCTGGTGCCGCGTACGCGTCGTCCAAAGTTTGTTTTTTAACATTTAGACGTCTGGTTGCGTCGGCTGTAGTATCCTCGGCAGCCATCATAACGATTTATTTATTGTAACAATCACAAAGCACAAGAAAAGGAAGGACGGCTCACTAATCAAAAATGAAACGAAAAATGACAAAACTTATTTTGTTTGATTGACGTTTAGTTGAATCAGTTCTGGTTGGATGGATTCAATATGGCGGCAGTGTTTCCACAGAATTGGAAAAGAAATCTGCCATTTCCATTAAAAATTAGGCAGGTTATTCATTATAATTTATAGGTATTCATTATAATTTATAGGTGATTCATTAAAGATCATAACCATAAGTTTAATGAATATTTAGTAATTGACATGGATACACTTTTTATTGTCACCTGCATGCACCACACAACGCATTTTATAAATAAATAAGGTAATAAATATCACTGTATGACCGAGACAGTGTCCCAGACAGCCACAAACTAGGTATAGGATGCAGCTATGTATATCCCTCAAATTTAACATGAAATCCCCCTGAAAAACAGGTATTTTGAAAAAAAACCCCAAACCAAGCAAAGGTATTTTATAAATTAATAAGAAAAAAAAATCTGATTGCAGTGAGTGCCGACAGAAGTGAAAACTTATTTTGGCGCGTTAGAGTTTAGTAATAAATCACTTCAAAATCAGTAATTATGGCGACTGCCAATCAAATACTGAACAAACACAGATGATGCAATATTTTTTGTTCAGAATGTAGATAATATATCAAAGAACCTAACTCAATAAACTTCTCCATACAAAAGTAGGCTGTAAACATGTGAATTAAGGTTTATAATCAAATGGGGCGAGCGCGGTAGCCGGCTGCGTCTCGCCCCAGACGGTAACGGTGTCGCGAATCCAGAAGTTTTACCTCATCTAAAAATATGCGTACCGCGCTAAAATAAGTTTTCATTTCAAAAATATAAGCCCTTGAATTCGCATGTTTTTTTTCCAGAAATTATATATTGTGATTGTGTGTGTATATTGTGATAGGAAGGAACCAAAGCCAAAATTCTATGCGTTCTTGTTAGGTCCAAGCACTGCAAACAAAGAAAAAAAACATGCTGTATCCAAAACCAACTAACACCAATTATTGCAATAGCAAAATATTATAAAAATGCAAATATTGATTTCTTTACCTAGATGGCAGTGTACTTCGTGAATACTGTTACGTTACCGTAGGTATTTTAAGTAGTTTACAACGCGTTTATCAACGGTACTCACGGAGTAGGTACACAGGTTGTGTTCTTGTAATAAAATACTGATTAAGACATTTTGACATCAAATAACTACTGAATAGTATTATTTACTGTATTTCCTTGTTACCAAACACTCCTCCCATTAAAAAAACACAAAAAAAAACTTAAAATAATCAAAAATCTTACCCGTGGTGCAGGAGCAGCCGACAGCTTCAAATACATTTGGAAAATAACTGTACCTAATGACTGTAATTGCCACCCACAATATATTTTCTATCAAAGTAGGATATATATTCTATAGGATATATATATGACGACCTCTGTGGCGCAGTGGGCTTAGGTCTGGCTGAGGCACAAAAGGTTGCGGCTTCGATTCCCGCCGCGGGACAAATGTTTGTATGATCTGCAAGTATTTTTCTCGGTGTTTCTTGTATAGGTATTCTTGTATGGGTGTTTCTATGTATATTATATATGTTTTTACAGAAATAAAATGTATATAAGTAGTATATCAGTCATGTGGTACCCATAACACAAGCTCTGCTTACTTTGGGGCCAGATGATGCTGTGTGGAATGTGTGGTATTATTATTATTATTATTATATTCATTACACTTTGGCATTATAAAATGGTAGAAATATTCGATAATTACGAGCCTAGAATTTCACAAAGCTAGTGTTATCTGTGGAGACCGCTGTCAATATCCTATCCATCCTACTTATTTAATATTATAAATGTGAATGTAAGTTTGTTTGTTCCCTTTCACGCGAAAACTACATAACCGATCATCATGAAACTTTGTACACATATTCTTGGAGGTATTAGAAGTAACATAGGATACTTATTATGAAAAAAAAATCAGGTTGCACTCCGGGAGTGCCGTCAGAAGTGAAAACTTATTTTGGCGCGTTAGAGTTTAGTAATAAATCACTTCAAAATCAGTAATTATGGCGACTGCCAAACAATTACTGAACGAACACAGATGATGCTAAAATTTTTGTTCAGAATGTAGATCAAAGAACTTATCTCAGTAAACTTCTCCATACAAAAGTAGACTGTAAACATGTGAATTAAGGTTTTTAAACAAATGGGGCGAGCGCGGCAGCCGGCTGCGTCTCGCCCCAGACGGTAACGGTGTCGCGAATCCAGAGGTTTTACCTCATCTAAAAATATGCGTACCGCGCTAAAAGAAGTTTTCACTTCAAAAAAAAATTACGATAGATATTTTTAGGGCAAACAACGTTTGCCGGGTCAACTAGTATAGAATTTAAATTATAATTACCTATGTAGCACCGCGTCACGTGCATCGTAGTGTGTGTTGGAATACAAGCCCCGCTACTAGAGCCGCCGCCGGCGCCGCTCCCCTGTATATGCCGGCCCGCTAGCTATCGGAGCATGCAGTCTGCGCTAGTGCGCTGGCGCGGCATCGTATCCAGTATTGGAAAGGTGTTCTCGTTAGCTCAGGCGCACCCTGATATATACTGTGGAATAAAAATATACAAACATTGTAGAAGTTGTGTATTCAGTGCAGACGAGACCCTACTGTTACAAACTAGCGCTCAATGTAAAGGTCATGTGTGCTTCGGACTAGCAAACAGGCTAGTCCGAGAAACTTCTCACTGTGATAGGAATCACAGTGAGAAGTGTGAAGAAGAAGTGTGATACATTTTACCAAAGCTTCCTTCCATTGTGTTATATGCTCCAACAAGGTTGTTTTAGCGTGTAATTCTCCCTCGAATAACGCATACATTTTTTTCTGCATAATTATTTATTTAAAATAGCGATGCAGTCTACAGTGGATCAGTTAATGAAAGTACACCGTGGATCATGATCCACTGTGTACTCTTGTGTACATGTTCCCCATTGTTTTATGGCGTGACCGCAAAAGATAGTAGAAGAGTGGCCTACCAAATGGCGGATATAAACAAGTTGAAAATGCGTGACAGCTGGATAAAAAACCAAATGGCTGGAAACGAATGATTGAGGAGTTTCAGGCGTAGGCACAAAGATATCAGCTTGCGGAAACCAGAGCCTTACAGCCATGCTCGAGTCACCGCTTTCAACAGAACCAATGTTGAAACTTTTTATGAAAAGTTGGAGGATTTATTGGGATGGAACCCGTTGTTTAAGGATGGAACTCGAATTTTTAACCTCGACGAAACATTAACCACCACAGTTCAAAAACCTCAACATGTCATTGCTCCAAAAAGCCGCCAAAACGTAGGCAAAGTTACTAGTGGGGAGCGAGGAACACTCGTAACTACATGCTACATCATAAGTGCAAGTGGATTTGCATTACCTACCACCAATAAATGGTTATCCACGCAAAAAAATTAGATATTAAATATTTCACATTCAGGTCTATTTGTGTTCCTTCTATATTGTTTGATATTTTTGACGTGATAACGTCTTATAAATCCAACAATCCAATGGAACGCCGGCTGCACGCACGAAAAAGTGTCACGTTTCACGTAAAATTATCGTCCGTAAACCGACTTAACAGACAACCATTTTTTGAAGCATGTTTTTTTTTCAGGTGAATATTTTTTGTTAGTGTCGACTAAGGTGGTCGATTGTGCTATTTTTATTTTGTAATTTTGGTAAATGATTACCTGATCTCTTAGCTTAGTGATTGTAGGTATGTATACGCTTAAGCATCTAAGATAAAACTAAAGTAACGAATAGACTGATTCTATGGTATAAAAATTGTCGCGGGACAAATGTTTGGGCTTGACTTCAGTTTCCGGTAGCACGAATTGGAGGGTGAAAAGGCTGAAATCTGGTAGGGTTTTGCTTCCTGATTACATATTTACCACTTTTAACTATATAAAATCTTAGTTTCTTCCTTAGTTTTCGAGAAAATTGTATGATCTACAAGTATTTGTCTCGGGTCTGGGTGTTTCTATGTATAATATGTATGTATTTATAAAAATTATATTAGTAATTTTTGCGGACTACGTCCGTGTACGTCCATGCTACGGAGTAAGTATTCGTGCTACGGATGTGGTACCTACCCCAGGAGTGGTCAGGTCAAAATGTACGACTTGTGTCATGTCTCTGGTAAAGCAAGAACAAGCTGGCTAAGCTTCTGTTTCTTAGATATCAGATAGACGTTCGTCCTCGGCCCACTGTTGGAATAGGTGCAGGCAAAATTGTTGGGAATGCATTTGTGAATACCTGTGCAAAGATGAGCGTTGCATCTTATTATTTTTTATAAAATGTCTACGGAAACTAGGATTTTACTTAGGCAAACAATCAATTATGGTGAATTTAGCAGATGATGAACAAACACAACGTGAAGTGTTATCGGTAAAAGTTCCTGTCAGTATCTGTTACCGAGTACCTAGTACCAACTGCGTTCATCGTCTTCCTTGAATCTCGGGCAACTCTACCGCTCTTGGGAAAAAAATTTTACAAGTCGCGAAGATGGTCTTTGATATTCCTCAGATGACGTGGCACTTTGTGGATGACCCTGATGTAAAATTTTACTTGTAGAGTCCTCACTCTGAGGAAATATCAAAGGCGCAGGTAGAAAAAACCCTAGTATAATAATTAATTTTATTTTATAGTTCGTTTTGGTGCGGACACCAAAGCGAACAAACTAACGAAGACGCGTGACCTTCATAATAAGGTTTGACAACGGAATCACATAGCCCATAAATACTGTGTAGCAGCATCTGAGAACTTCGCCAAACTAGAGCTAAATAGGTACATATATCAATATCATCAAATTCACATAGGATGTTGATCATACGAAGGGCTCGCGTGAATGGTGCCTCACTCAGGAGGTTAGTTTTCGCACTCGGGATCGCCAACAGCCTAGGCCGACGCCGTGCGCCCATATAAATGTCTAGCACGTACAAACCGATACACATCAGCACCCGCGGATTGTGCACCATACCTCTAAGTAAACGAAACATATAGGTACATACATAATACAATTTTCCGCCTTACTTCTAATTTAGTGTAACCTACCATGCCTAAAACAAATAAGGAAGGATACATTAATGGGTAAAATGGATAGACCCCGTATATAGTTTTAACCCCTTACCGCATGATTTTTTTTTCATTGGCAAAAATATATGTAATGTAAAATAATTAATAAAATACACGTGCTTCAGGATTTTTTTATTAATTTAGAAAAACATGTGAAAAATTTGGTTTTATTGATGTGGTTTATATATGGCACATCATGCATACATTTACAGTTTTAACCATATTGTTTTATATAGTATGAAATAGAAGAAAACAATTTCTCTTGTCATTTAGGGACAAGTTGACCTTGCATTTTTTGCATTCAATAGAAGATCGATAAGAGCAGTCTGGTACCTTACAGCGCTGCCTGGATGACCAGACAGGCAAGTGGTCGGCATTATTGCAATTGCTCCTCTTGTTTTCTTCTCTTGAATTGCATTCTCCAGAATATTTGAGAGCCGCCCACGTTTTCCACTTGAACTGGGCTTATTGGCCATGGTCAAGCCACTGCTACCTTGAAGTCACTTAGGGGTAGCCATGCACTACCGTCATATCTGCGTCGGTACAGAAGCCAAGCATTGACTGTCGTCATGTTAATCAGATGAAAAAATATCCTGTGGTAGAATTTTTTTGATCTGATTTGTATTCTGTAATAAACCAGAAGTGCATCTAGGAGATCCACTCCTCCCATATGTCTGTTGTACGTAGTTACAGCTAATGGACAAGGCACTGATTGATAGACTTTTTCTTTGTTGTAACGCCTTACTTCAGTTATAGGTTGGCTACCGACGTAAGCTGAAGCCAAGTTCACAACCCTGTTGTCATACCACGTTGTCACAGATATGCCAATGTTTTCTATGGTTGTGAGTTTTTCAACCATAGCACCTCTTCCCATTTTCTTCAGATCCTTTTCTAGCGGAACTTTGTAGCCTGGAACACGATTGGCTTTGATTGTGCCCAGAGGCAAAATTCCCTCTTTCGATATATATACTAAAAGTGGCAGTGACGTGTACCAATTGTCAAAAAAGAGACTATAATTTTGGTTTCTAGGCATGGTCCTTGCGAGCCTCACGACCACATTCCTTGAAGTGCTGAGATTTGGTAAATCATCAACTACAGTTTCAGGTACATGAGCACCTGTGTATAATTCAAAATCGTAGCTAAATCCTGAACTGCCACTCAGAACGAAGTTTTTGTATCCCCATTTGTGAGGTTTTTTAGGGTTGTACTGCTTCATGGATGATCTGCTTTTGGTCGGAATTATTTGTTCATAAACAGCCATATACTGCTCCTTAGGAATTGTCAATAATCTTTCTCGGACTTGATTCAGAAATGGACGAAGTTTATGGACCGGATCATAACCAGGTTGGCCTCTTGGAACTTGGGTTGAGTTTTCGTTAAAATGAATGAAACGTTTTATCTCTTCGAATCTGTTACATGACATTATTGTGTTGACTTTTGGATGCCCCAATACTGAGCTCCAGTAGTCCCTGGTGGCAGGCAGCTGAATAATGGACATCATCAGACATATTCCAACAAATTGATCAATATTCTTTTCCGTTACGTACAAAGGTTTTTCAGGACGCTTTTCAATGGCATATTTGAGGGTTTCTTGAGTTATATGATGAAACATATTGTCAGTAAACAAGTATTTGAAAAACTGTAACGGTGTTTCCAATTCCATTATGTAAGCAGGTAAGCTGGTGTCACCAGAAAATTTAATATCCAAATCAATTTTCTCCAGAAAACCCTCCCTCCACCTAGGCTTGGCATTTCTTGCAGCTCTAGAACTTGCGCTGGGTATTTGCGATAATGGTGCATTATCTTCTGGATCAGACTCAGATTCATCAGATGTCTCAGGTATTGTAACTGGTGGTCGACATCTTGCCAATGTAACGAAATGGTCATCATCAGAGAGATCATAATCGTTGCTGTCATTGGGAAAATCCTCGATAATGGTATGTA
Organism: Lampropteryx suffumata; assembly: GCA_948098915.1. Taxonomy (NCBI): domain Eukaryota; kingdom Metazoa; phylum Arthropoda; class Insecta; order Lepidoptera; family Geometridae; genus Lampropteryx; species Lampropteryx suffumata. Next base: position 2,266,179 of record OX402557.1, on the reverse strand, counting down.
TGCCTCCATAAAACTTCTTCGGATCCATAATATCTAAAAAACACATTAGTACCTAGGTAGATAGTTGGTTCATAGGTATTACTCACAGCACAGATAATGTAGACACTAATTTGGATGCGAGAATCAAACCCTAGACCAACGCGTCTAAGCCGGTTTTTTTTCTATGACATGCATGATGTGCCAAATAAAGACCGCGGTATAAATGTATATTTCTGCATGTTGGCTCAGATATAGACTATACTGAAAAAAGTTTACTTTATGCAGTACAAATATAAAACGAAATAAAACCTTACCTTTTCCGTATAGACTAGGATGTCCTCCAACCGTTTTGTATATTTTTTCGTGAAATTAGTGTGTTTATCAATCTTTTTTTAATTTTTGAAATTTCAGTTTGTACTTTACAGATCACAACTTGCTCGTTCAACTTTCAACTAAGTTTTAGTACAAAACTAGCCCAGAGATGTCGTTATTTTATATTTTACATAATGGTGAACGGTCCGTATATGGTAGGTACAGTATGCAAAAAACACGATTTTATGAAGACAAATAAAAAAAAAAAAAAAAAAAACATGCCAATGTAACTACCTACTTTTTCTCACGAGGACTCCAAACCATAGCCTCTGACTCTAGCCTGCTTCTCACAAGAGCATTATAAAGCGCTTTAATGGTGTGAATATTATTAAAATCACTGCTCTGGCGCAATGTAAAGCAAAGGTTACGGAACGCCTTCTTGCAGATTGGACATCTACACATGGCTTCGGAAGTTTAATTCTGTGTCCATGCGGGTCCCTAGATCGCGAACCGACTGCACACAACCTATATCCATTGCTTGTAGTGAGTAGTCATGAAGAACGGGTTTCCGTGCACGACCGTATGTGATAACACAGCATTTTGAACTGTTGAAATACAGTTAGTTTTCATGACTCTACTGATTTGATTAACACGGTCTAAATCTTCCTGCAATCGGTTGCAGTCTGAGCTACTGCTGATCCGTAATAGCAGCTTTAAGTAATCCTCAAATAGTAAGCAGACGGCATCTTTTAACACTAGGTACCTAGGGTATTTATCATGATTAAGAACTCAAGAAGCCCCAGATTGCTACCTTGGCTTACTCCAGAATTCGTGCAAAATGGGTCTGATGGGTGTCTATCATATCATAATCCACATATTGCTTTCGATCCCTTAAATAGCTGGCAAAGAATTCTATTGCCGCCATCTTTCTTAGAAGAATGTCATTGTCTACAGTGTCAAATGCCTTGCGGAAGTAAAAATAGGCTGCATCCACCAGCATTATACTTCTTACCTACTGACTTTAGGGAAAAATGTGGAACTTCCAGAATTTTTATCCCCAATATCAATAACCCGACCAGACGTGAACATGCGTAACCGGCAACCAGTTCTCAGTGAAGATGTATTGAAATCATCCTTGCCACAGACTAGCGCATGTGCCGCTGTGCATCTAAAAGTCTGCAGTTTGTAGAACCAGCCTTACCTGAGACGAGTGCTTGCCATACGATGCCGTATCGGATATTTCAGATCGATCTACCCTCGCCTCCAACTAACAGAGCCCGATACAACTTAAGAATATGCGTGTCAGCTATCACCCTATTCTAAAGGACTTTTCCAAGCGACAAGAGTAACAGTAATGATGATGTATAAATTGTTTCTATTTCAGTGGATGAAGTCAGTTCAGAAATATTGAATGCATCACAGAAAGTAAAGATTGAGGACCAAGACAAGACTGCTTTTATAGCGCCATTTGGAGCGCTTTAAGCATATGCCATTTAGATTAAGGAATGCACCTTCTGCATACCAGCGATTGATAGACCGTGTAAGAGTTATGTGAAATATGTCAAGATGTTGACTATCTTGATGATCTAATTATTTTTTTGGCTACATTCACAGAGCACCTCTTTCTCAGACTTGTATAAGGTCTTCCAAGGAATTATCAAATGAAAATATACAAACCTGAACCGGTATATAATTTTATTTGGAAATGACAGATTAGAACACTAGTGTGCGCTAAATTTACGAAGAAAGCTTAGTGTATTAACTAATACAAATACAAAACTTTCTTTATTCAATAAAATCACAAGGACCACTTTGAATCGTCTTCTTACATGCTAGTGAATCTAGTTTTCTTTCCAATAAAAGGTATTATTTCATCACTGGCCCAATGCAAACTGCGCAGTGAGGGATCGCGATAGACCTAACTCGGCATCTCACTCGCACCCACTCATGTATATACTGCCTCGCTCTCGCTCCTACAGCTACCCTACATGCTTGTCTGGCAAGGGGTTGGAACTATCAAAAATGTCTGGCTAATGAGGAAACATCATCTAATTATTACCCAAGTAGGTATTATATATAATAACCAGCTTTATACTATAACGTAAGTAGAATGATTATAATTTCATGAACATCAAGGTGCAATTCATAACGTGGTTTTAATAATATTCTGAAGGTAATACCAAAAAATCACACTTTATTATTTGATGAATTTAGATCGGTATTGTACACACCCACGGTAACCCAAACTTCACAATGGTCCATCGTTCTTACCTGTGTTGGGAGCATGCGCTGACCAACTTTCAGCTTTTATTAAATAACGAAGGCTCACGGGATCTTGATCTATTATTCAATTCAATTAAATTTCATTTATTTCAGCCTTCATAAGTATATGTACAAATTAGAGCCATATTTATCATTATGATTAATCATTTTTTTTCTTTGTTTTTCTAATTTCCAATAATCAATTTAAAAACTATAAATTTATTTATGTTTAACTTTGTATTTCTCGTCAAGTACCTACCTGTCATTATTAAAATTTATTCAACAAAGACAAGGGCCTAAACGCCTAGAGCCTTGCAATGGCAAAGGCTACTCCTGCCCATTTCGATTAATTCATCAACAAAAATCATGAACTCGCGTCATCGTCACCGCACGCTTCCCATGAGCTATGGATGAAAGTTGAGTTTTGAAGTGTAAACTATTTTATTTAAAATAATTGTAATAATTCTGAAGCATAGGTAAACTTTTTTATGTAAAATAATTGTAATAATTCTGAAGTATAGGTAAACTTTTTTATGTAAAATAATTGTAATAATTCTGAAGCATAGGTAAACTATTTTATTTAAAATAATTGTAATAATTCTGAAGTATAGGTAAACTTTTTTATGTAAAATAATATAATAATACTGAAGTATAGGTAAACTTTTTTATGTAAATAATGTAATAATTCTGAAGTATAGGTAAACTTTTTTATGTAAATAATGTAATAATTCTGAAGTATAGGTAAACTTTTTTATGTAAAATAATATAATAATTCTGAAGTATAGGTAAACTTTTTTATGTAAAATAATGTAATAATTCTGAAGTATAGGTAAACTTTTTTATGTAAAATAATATAATAATTCTGAAGTATAGGTAAACTTTTTTATGTAAAATAATGTAATAATTCTGAAGTATAGGTAAACTTTTTTATGTAAAATAATATAATAATTCTGAAGTATAGGTAAACTTTTTTATGTAAAATAATGTAATAATTCTGAAGTATAGGTAAACTTTTTTATGTAAAATAATATAATAATTCTGAAGTATAGGTAAACTTTTTTATGTAAAATAATGTAATAATTCTGAAGTATAGGTAAACTTTTTTATGTAAAATAATGTAATAATTCTGAAGTATAGGTAAACTTTTTTATGTAAAATAATATAATAATTCTGAAGTATAGGTAAACTTTTTTATGTAAAATAATGTAATAATTCTGAAGTATAGGTAAACTTTTTTATGTAAAATAATGTAATAATTCTGAAGTATAGGTAAACTTTTTTATGTAAAATAATATAATAATTCTGAAGTATAGGTAAACTTTTTTATGTAAAATAATATAATAATTCTGAAGTATAGGTAAACTTTTTTATGTAAAATAATATAATAATTCTGAAGTATAGGTAAACTTTTTTATGTAAAATAATATAATAATTCTGAAGTATAGGTAAACTTTTTTATGTAAAATAATATAATAATTCTGAAGTATAGGTAAACTTTTTTATGTAAAATAATATAATAATTCTGAAGTATAGGTAAACTTTTTTATGTAAAATAATGTAATAATTCTGAAGTATAGGTAAACTTTTTTATGGAAAATAATTGTGTACGATAGCGCAATGAGTGAAAATAGTATTTCACCATAATATAAGGTAGTCGGACCAATAGATGAACGCCCCCCAGTAGAAGAACGAAACGAACATTTTGTTAAATTTTAAGAATTGAGTGATGCCTTACCTTAGTAGCATATTGTTTTTTTTTTTGAAGCGACAAACTCTGTACCTCTCATTTATATCCAATAAAACGTTACTTTTTGGCCTCCATCGTGCAAAGGGCAAGCATAAAACGTGACATTGGCAAAATTGTGGCCCCCCTTCCACAAAGGCCATTAACCAAGAACTGAACTGAAACGTTACTTGACAGTCAATCGCGCTCTTGGAGCTCATTCAGTGCACACGTGTTTCGGACATTTGCACTTTGTATGGAGAACGAGCTAAAATGAGTTTACCAGTTTCTTAAGTAGAACCTAACACGGGCTTCAAACATCTGTAATCTGTACCCAACATTTATCAGCACAACAATACATGCGCAATTTATTCTTGCACCTAACTTCAGAGGGAGAAAGCTCTAGACTGAGTATTGTACACAGAATTTCATATACACCTTTATTCACATATTTCACACTTTTTACAAGAACTGGGCCATAGGGTCCTCTTCCCTTCGTCTCTTCATCTGATAAGCTTCAACCTCCTCTGCTGTGGGTTCTTTGACCTCATACATGCTGTTATAGGGCCGCTTCCTCTCGTCGATCGAGAGTAAATACTCTGCGCGCTTCTGGTGTTTTTCCTCTTTATCCAAAGCCTGTAAATATATTGGTGTGAAATGATGACCAACATTGGAAGGCCTCCCGAAGGTGTTTATCAGTCTATAGCTATATACGCAAAAGGTTGGGGGTTCGATTCCCGCCGCGGGACAAACGTTTGTATGATCTGCAAGTATTTGTCTCAGGTCTGGGTGTTTCTATGTATAATATGTATGTATTTAAAGGAAAATAAAAAAGTATATGAGTAGTATATCAGTCATGTGGTACGCATAACACAAGCTTTACTTTAGGGCCAGATGATGCTGTGTGAAATGTCCGGTATTGTTATTATTATATTAGTCTATACCAGATGCTAGGACTTTCTTGATTCTATTCTATTTTTCTATTTATTTATTTCTTGATGAGTTCATCTTTTTAAACTTAGTGATGATATTTTATAAAAAAGAATCACCTGGCTTGAGGAAGAGTAGAAGAAAAAGAACCTTAATTATTTTACTTCCTGTGTCACTAGTTATTTCAAACCAGTGTGATGAAAGGATTAAAGTGCGCCTTAGATGCTTCTTTTGTGCATTTGGCTCATGCCTTTTTCAATAAAGAAACAAACCATAAAATGAAGTTCTTACAGCTGTGATACAACATGATTAAGAACTTCAATATTTATGGTACCATATAAAAACTTCATTTATACCATATTGCTATTATTTGCCATTTAAGATTTGTTTCTTTATTGAAACAATGGTGGCAATTTGGTTGGTTCATTTCTAAAATTAGGAATTGTCTAAAATATATTTAGTTAGTCATAGCATTTGTAAAACCTATTCGGTTGGTACCATCTAACTATATTAGGAACGCTTAATTCAGTTAGATAAAATGAAATTAGGATAAGTTGGTAGCAGCAGAATGCCAAAGGTTATTTTGACAGTTCAAAACCAAATTTCAGCAAATATTAGTTAGGTTGGTGCCAACAGAATTGGGGCCATGTAAGTTAGTAACGTGAGAGCTCAAATTTCTGGAAGGTTATAAAAACATACATCTAACAGAATAACGATATAGTACCTTTTTCAAGTTATCCTCTTCTTTCTCCTTCTTCTTACTCTTCTTCTTTTTTGTTTTCTTCTTCTTCTTCGTCTTCTTCTTTTTGCTAGTCTTCTCCGTTTTGGATCTGATCTCCGATTCAGAGTCCGAGGAGCTGCTGGAACTTGATGATGATGAAGATGATACTTTCTTTTCTAGAAAACAAATACAAAAAAGTCTTTGAAATGAGATGACATATACAAGTAAATATTCAGTACACAATCAACAGTAGGGCGATTATGGAACTCTTGATACAATCAATGTCTATCAGTTTCGATTAGCAATCGGCATCAATGTCTATCAATTTCGATTAGCAATAGGCATTATTTAAATCAATCATATACGATGTATTTAAATGCTTAGTACGCTAAACACGGTTCCTACCACAATCGTACTTTGTAAATTGGTCGAGTTATAGTTTGACACCAACTTCACATTGTAACTAGCGATAGCAGCAGAAATCGCAGCGATCCGTAATACCAATTCATCAATAGTAACTGAATGCTATTAGTATCAATGTTTTGATAGTATCAAAGTTCCATAATCGCCCCACTGAACTACTAATACATGTACAGATACGGTTTTATAGCCTTTTATAAAAAAGGAGTAGATTTTTAGAGATAATAATAATGCCGGTAAGACAAATATTAACATACTATGGACCTAATTTTTTTTTTATGTTGTCCCAATTATATTAACTTTATTTATTTAATATTTATTTTATACTAGCTGTTCCGTTCGCGACTTCTTCCACGCGTTTTAAGAAGAAAAAACATATCTAATTGTATACCTAAACCATTCTCGAATTCACTTGAACACACACAAAAAAAATCATGAAAATCGGTGCAGCCGTTGAGGAGGATTTTAATTACAAACACACGTACAAAAGATTTATACGTATAATGATTTCCAACTTATAAAAACATTTCGGGTTCAGAGTTTAATCAATCTAAAATCTGTATTGAATAACGATTAATAATACTCTTGGTATCTTTAAAATACCAATCCAACAATATGCCACACGGTAGTATGATGGGGTTGTGAAATAATTGACAAATCAACCTCACTTTAATATTTGGGAGGTGTTCTAAAATCTGATATTTTTTAGTGTAGGGGTCACTAATGCTTTTAAACGTGAAAAAAAATATAATCACGACAATAAGAATAGCCAGACGGACAAAGCGAACGTATGTGTTGCTTAGTTTGGAGCTTAGATGGTGGTGTGTGAATTGTGCAGCAACATTTATTTATTCAAATTAATCGTAATACAGTAATTTAAGGCGCTGCGCAAACGAAGACACTTCGTTTGAGCAGCGCAAAACCATCACAAAACACCCCAATTACTGTATTTTGTGGCGGTGATCGGACACAGTCGCTTGTTGCTACTACTGGCCACTGGTACAATTTGTTGCTTGTTTTCCGTCAGTACAATTGTATAGGAAATTTGTTAATGTTGCTTGTGTCTTCAACTGACAGCTTTTAGTTTCCAGTTGCCGACACCGAACACTTTTTGATCGTCAATGAGTAAGTGTTAAGTGGAAGCAACTGGACACAAAAAATATTTACGTATGCGCAGGGAGTGGATGATTTCATACTGGTTCTATAGAAATTAAATATTCATTGGTTGCTTGTATCAGACACAAGACACAAAAGTGGCCACGTTTGCGCCCTGCCTTAGGGGTAAAAAAGGCAACAACAGGACAACACTCCGCTAGAACAACACTTAATAATTGTATGCTCGTATGTAAAATTGCGCAAAGCACCAGTCCACTTTCGCCGAGGGCTAATAAGCAATGACGGGACCTGTACTAATAACTAAAGCAACAAACCTAAGAAGCCGACAAGCTGAGTGCCTCAGAGCACTCGACCGCGCCTCTGGAGAGTCAAATAGAATAGTGTACCTTTTGCTTTGATTTCCGGTTCCTGCAAACTGGTTTCCTTGCTGGGTTCAGGTACATCCATAACCACAGATTTACCAGCTTCTCCCACACAATAAGACATCTGAAAATAAATGAACATAAATATAAATAAATTAGCCCAGTCCTACTAATAAAAATAGGTCTATACATATAGCGTGGCCGTTCTAATTTATAAATTAATAGTTATGTTATATGCTTATGCGAGTATCGCGATTATGAAGCTTTTGACACAACTAATGTCTACCAGTTTCGATTAGCAATCGGCATAGTTTCAATCATTAGTTTAATTGTAAATGGAACCAGTTTTGACAAGATGGACTACAATGACGTATGTTCGGTTTCAATCCAAATAAATATTCAGACAAGGCCGTGAATAACCAAAGTGAAGTCTCAAAACCATGTTCCTCTGCGTAAATACAATAAGTATGGACATATTTCAAAAAAGTTTTTCTTCTTCTTATTGTGTCATTAGTTATTTCTAACCAGTGTGGTGAAAGGATTAAAGTGCACCTCAAAGGCTCCTTTCGTGCATTTAGGTAAGCCTTAATGTAACGGCTGGCACCGAGCCGGGCTTGTTTCAAGTTTTCCTTTTCTATTGCTAGCTCTTCTGTTAGTCAGCAGGGGGACTAACTAATCCCCACTAACTTGAAGACTATCATAATTCATAATTCATTTATTGTGGAACATAGGTATATTACAGGTCTTATTATTTGGTAAGTTCGCTATGCTACCATTTGATAAATGGTGTACAATATTTTCTAAAAATGTGAGACATTTAAAAAAAAAATTTCTAGGTAACATAATAATAATTCAATATAATAATATTCAATAAAATTCAATATCGTCACTTAGGAATATTACATAATTAAATTTATGTCATTTTATTAATTCAGATACGTTATAAAAACATTTAGCTTGTAACCAGGTCTTGAGTTCCTTAGTAAATTTATTTAATGGTAATTTTTTTATATAGTCAGGTATGGAATTATATACATTTCCGCATATTGCATAGTTACTATTTATATACATACTCATCTTTGGAACTTTAGGCAATACAATTCTGTCCTGGTTTCTTGTGCTTCTATGATATACCTCACTAGCTTTAACAAACAGTTGATTGTGCTTTCTAACAAACAAAGCAGACTCCAGGATATACATACAAGGTGGTGTGAGAATATTTAATTGTTTAAAGAGTGGTTTGCATAATTCCCATGATTTATCGCAGTCGTCTCCATCATCAGTCTCCAAGCAGCACTCACCTGGGATCAGTTCCATGTAGAAATCCTCACTCGAAGTGTTATATAATTCAGCGAAAATTACCAACCCGATTTTATAGTCGGATTTTTGATGATCCTCAACTGATCGTTATAGAGTACAGCGGATGGTAAAAGTAAAAAACTTATAAAATAAAATTTATTTTTGTAAAAAAATCATCTGAAAGGATGACAGGTGTCATGTCATGACAGTGCTTATATAAGTAGTATATCAGTCATGTGGCATAACACAAGCTCTGCTTACTTTGGGGCCAGATGATGCTGGGTGAAATGTCCGGAGTTATTTATTATAAAAGATACCTTTTTTTTATAATTTTATTTAGTATTCCGTATTTTTAACAAATCAATATTTATTTGTATTTAGTGTATCTAACTAGTTGTTGCGCACTGGTGAAGCGCACTCACATTTTCCGATTAGAAAAATCCATTGGTGCACGACTGGATTCAAACCCACAATCTTAGGGTCAGAAGGCGGGGCCAAACCGAACCGTAGTTGCTTTTGTCCAGTTTATATATATTTTATTTATTTATTATTTATTTTATTTTGAAATATTTCGAAAACTTACAGCTAGGTTAAATACAAGATAAAAAGCAAAACTATGTAACATGCACCTATTAATAGGTATATGTTTGCTGATGACCAATTACAAGTTTCCACTTATAGAAATTAAACAAGTAATAATAAAAGACTGAACAGTAGTAGTAGACAGTAGTAGTAGAAGTAGACGTCTGTGGTAAAAAAGTTTAAGTAATTATAAAAAGTATAGTGGTACATACCTTGATAAATGAATAGCAACATTTGAAGCCCCATTGACCGTCGCGCCAGTACGAGCCCCAAACTGATGTGTGGTTGTTTATAAGCACGTCTTCTTCATATTTGCTCCTGAAATATAAAATTAGTTTATTTTTAGGCCTCTAGGTCTATCCACGCCTATTATAGGTGTCTAAATTATCATCATCATCATATCAGCCTTTATGAAGTCCACTGCTGGACATAGGCCTCCCCAATAGATTTCCAGGAAGAACGATTTTGAGCCCTCTCCATCCACCGACATCCTGCGATCTTTACAATGTCAGTCCATCGGGTGGGGGGGTCGTCCTACGCTTCGTTTTCCTGTCCTTGGTTCGATTCGAGAACCTTTACTCCCCAACGGTTATCAGTTCTGCGAGCTATATATATACATATATATTTTTTTATCATTGATAGACCTACGTTTGACCACGAACTCGCCTGATGTTAAGCGACGATGTGGCCGACGATGGGGCACGCAGGTCTAGAAGATACCTATTCACTCTTGACTTGAAGAGACAAATTGTAGTTTTCAGGAAAGACATACGACGGCAAATCATTCCAATCCTTGGCTGTACGCATTATAAATGTGGAAGCAAAGCGCTTTGTTCGTAAGGGTGGTAGACTGACAAGGTATGGATGGTATTGAGCGGTGCGTCTGCTTGCCCTGTTGTGAAAAGGAGATGGTGGAATGAGATCATGCAATTCCTTAGCGGCTCACCTATCACCCTCAATGCTCTACGCTCAATTGAGTCCAAAGCATCCAGCTGGTGTTTAGCTGAACCATCCCATAGATGGCAGCAATACTCCATACCCGACCGGACTTGAGCTTTATATAAAGTGGAAAGCTGTCCAGGTGTGAAGTATCGCCTCACCTTGTTGAGGATGCCAAGCTTCATGGCAGCAGTCTTGGCCTTGGTCTTAATATAGGAGCCAAAATTGAGAGTCCGAGTGAGTGAAACTCCTAAGAGTTCGAGATGATCTTCGACAGATACCGGTACATTTCGGAAAACGGGGACTTGGAGAAACTGACTTTTTTTTGCCGAAAAGAGACAGGCTTGCGTTTTGGATGCGTTAAATTTAACAAGATTGGCATCGCCCCAATCGGACACGACCTGGAGAGTCAAATCCATACGCATAAGCATCTCGTCTCTGTATTTCTGAATGTCAGTTTTACTGGCGTGTGCGTTGGCAAAGTATCTCCACAACTGTACTGTCGTCTGCATACCCAATAATTCCGGGCATAAGCAGATCGTTTATGTGCAGTAAAAACAGTGTGGCAGAGAGCACTGACCCTGACGGTACACCGGCATTAATTGCCAATCGATCAGACGAGCAGCCGTCAACAACTACTCGAATGGATCTTTCCCTCAAGAAGTTAGCAAGCCATGAGCAGAACTGAACTGGCAATCCGTAGGCTGGAAGCTTACCAATAAGGCTAGCGTGCCAGACCCTATCAAAGGCCTTTGAGATGTCAAGTGAAACAGCTAATGCTTCACCGTATTTCTCTATGGCCTCACTCCAAATATGCGTGACATACGCAAGAAGATCCCCAGTAGATCGCTTTCGGCGAAAACGGTATTGTCGATCACTGAGGAGGTCGTTGTCTTCAAGGTATGTAAGGAGCTTCGTATTCAGGACACGTTCCATACATTTGCATAGTAGGGAGGTGACCGAAATTAGGCGGTAATTTGATGGGTCAGCGCGACTGCCTTTCTTGGGCACAGGTTGCACATAAGCAAGCTTCCAGGATTTTGGGACTATTTCAGTTTTTAGAGATAGGCGAAAAAGTCTTGTTAGTATGGGAGACAACTCAGGGGCACACGTTTTAAGCACTACAGCCGAAATGCCATCCGGACCACTAGCTTTGTTCACGTCAAGACTCCGTAACGTTTTGAGCACTTCTTTTTGATGGATGTTAATTTCCTGCATTGTCGCTTCGCATCGAAGAAGGCTAGGTGGGGTTTCGTTAGAGGTGTCTAGACGTGAAGCTTCCGCAAATTGAGCAGCAAAGAGATTTGCTTTCTCGATTGCATTGTGGGCTAGAGATCCATCCGGTTTAAGTAGTGGAGGGAGAGAAGGACGGCTGAAGTTCGCTTCCACTGACTTGGCCAAGGACCAGAATGCCTTGCTGCCAGCTGGATGTGTCGCAAGCTTGGCACCCATACGGCCAATTCGATTGAAGCGAGCCTTCCGTAACACCTTTCTTGCAGGACTTGGCGGCCTGATTTAAGGCTTTCTTCTTAATTCATGTATCCGTGGCTTTGCTGTTGCGAGCGTCGAGCATCACGTAGTGAAACACCCAACATAGCTCTCTCCATTGCACGTTGCGCGACTTTGAGCTTGTGTATGAGGCCAATAGTCAGCGACCAAGTCTCAGTTCCATATGACATTTTTTATCTATCACGTAACACATACACACCAAGCTAAGAATGCGCCAACATCAAGAGCGCTTAATTTGTTAAACGCATTCACGAGTTCCAACATGTTTGATGATTTATATTTTTTGTAATAATTTAAGAATATTTTAAAGTTTTAATTAAGACAGCGTTTTGGTGAATACTGTAAGTTTTCTGTTGTTCTGAAATAAATAAATTCTAAATTCTAGTGTTATTAAAAACTGAATATGACTTCTGTGGCGCAGTAGGCCAAGGCCGGTCTGATACGCAGGAGGATGCTGGTTCGATTCGATTCGGACAAATGTTTGTATGATCTGCAAGTAGGTATATGTCTTGAGTTTGGGTATTGCTGCGTATAATATGTATATATTACACAAAAAAAACGTACATACATAATATATCGGTAATTTTGTACCTATAACGAAATGAGAAACTGACTATGCGCCTTTATTAACAAATTAACAGTGTGTGGTGTCACAGTTTAAGTAAGCGTTCGCTTGCAAAGCGCGTTTGGCGATTCTGCATTTTAAATCATATTATTTTCAGTCACTAGTCACGCTCCAGTCCTCTCCCCGGGAACACATGCCTAGAAGGCATCCGCGATAGGTACATACGCCGTCGTATATATAAATGTAATGTGTACCTTTACTCAATACAAGTAATTCAAGTGATCGGTTTTATTATTTCATTATCGCACCCTACCTAGCTAGCACCTAAACAGATCAACATCCTACAACATATAGACACGTACGAAAAGTGTTTTTCAAATAAATAAATAATGTCGGACATTTCACACTGCATCATCTAGCCTCAAAGTAAGCAAAACCTGTGTTATGGGTACCACATGAGTGATTTACTACTTACATACTTTTTTTTTTGTAAATATATACATACTAGCTGCTGTCCGCGGCCTCGCACGCCTAAAAAGTATGTCTTTCTCCAAGGTACCATTTATTTTTACTAAAATTCATCAAAATCGGTTCAGCGGTTTAGGCGTGTAAAACAGACAGATAGACAGCCAGAGTTACTTTCGTATTTATAATATTAGTAGGGATTATACATAGAAACAACCAGACCCGAGACAAATACTTGCAGATCAGACAAACTGCTACCTTTAGCGTGTCAGCCGTGCCTAAGGCCACTACGCCACAGAGGTAGTCGTCGTGCATACTTAGCGAGTTGTTTCTCAGGGCCGTGCACCAAGGTCCCGTCCCGGTTGTACCGCGTGAAGACCTCCGTCTGCGCGATCAGCAGCTCTCGAGGAGGCGCCTTCAGATGCTCTTCACCACCGTACTTCTCCAGGATGGATTCTTTCACCTGACAAAATATTATTATTATTATTATCAGCCCACACTGTTCCACTGCTGGGCAAAGGCCTCTCCCCATTCTTTCCATTCATCCCTCTCCCGCGCTAAGATTGTCCAGTCGGCGCGGAATTAGGTAAGCTCGTCCCTCCACCTGGTTCGCGGTCTGCCGCGACGTCGCGTCGTCGTACCGTATCAAGGCACGACTCCGTGGTCAGTTTGACAAAATAATATACTAAAATATTTGCTAGAGTATGGTACGTTTTTATGAGCCCGTTTATTTCTCTGGCTCGTTTTTAACAGACTTAAATAATTACGTTTTAAAAACTAAAAAGAAAACCGAAATTAAAACTTACTTGACTCATTTCTCTAAGATAACTCACCTGGCTCTTCTCGGTATACTCGCTTTGCAGCAGTAGAAGCTTATAGGAGCAGCCATCTAACGCATTAAAACTTACTTAAAAGTTAACTAACCTGGCTCTTAAACTGGCTCTTCTTCTCGGTATACTCGCTTTGCAATAGCTGTAGTTTGGTAGGTTCTGCCAAGAGATGTACGTCGAGTCCTCTGGCGGCCGCCTCCCACGCGAACACAGCGGACTGCGCGTGGGCGCGCGTGTCTCCCGTGAACCTAACGAAGTTCTCACCGAGGTATTCCGATCTAAGGAAGTGAACGATGATCTCTGATCGTAACTTCTAAAACTATCATGGTTTTAAACATGATTTACCACTCGAAACGGGATATTTACCATGATAATATGACAAAGTTTATCTTGTGATCATGGCGCATGCGCAACTGTGTTTCCAGTGGTGTTTATGAATTAACAGGCTAAAAAAAGGATTCTAAATTGTTAGACCGTGCCGGTGGCTTTTGAGCGGCCTATTCACTCCGCCAGCCAAGTTTATATGACGTAATTATATAAAGCTCTGGTAACGGTGAACGTTGCGGGTTTGTTATCCGCCGAATGAAGTCTGTTTGGTTTTAAAAACGTAATTGTAATCCAACAAAAAATATACCTCAAGCTAATTATCAAATAAGAAACACTATATTCAGCATCGGAATGTCTTTAACTAACTATTTTAAAGAATACTTAATAGAAAAACCATAACTACAGACTAGATACTTACTCTGATTCAGGGTTAGGGTTATCTCTCATAGACCTGGTCTTGGGGTCATAGTACGCCGAGTTAGGGTCCAAATTACGCAAGTACTTAGCCGTATCCTCTCTGATACGTAAGTTACGTACTGTGATACGCTGTTTTGAATCCACCTAGAAAACAAACCCAAAGTTTTAAAGTAGTTAAGTAAAATAAGAAACAAATATTGGTGGACAATGCACACAACACCATCTAGCCCCAAACTAAACATAGCTTGTATTATGGTGACCAGATGACTGATAGAGTACATGTATTTTTTAAAATACATTTGATATTTTATAACACCCAGACATAGAACAAACACTTCTGTTCATCACACAAATATTTATCCTGGGAGGGAATCAAATCCTCAACTACAGTACTAGCTATTACCAACTGAGCTGACTACGAGTATAAGAATACTATGAGTTTTGTAACTGGCTTCTGTCTGCGACTGCGTAACCTATACGCTATTTCAAGGCACAAACTGCATCTTATACCAAGATTCATTTAAATACGTCCAGCAGTTAAATCACAAACAAAACTATAAAAACATTTAAACAACTTTCAAAACGTGTGTGTGTATATGTGTGGGAGCGTGTGAGGATATGTGTGTGGGAGTGTGTGAGGATATGTGTGAGGGAGTGTGTGTGTGTCGGACTGTGATCAAAAGCACTCGCTTTTGATCACATAAGATGATAATTAAAGATTATAATTATCATACCTTGGTACCCGGCATGTCAACTTCATCGACATATTTGTCTTCATCTTCTTCTGCGTTATCTTCGTCCTCTCTGTTGTCATCATCTTAAACAATAATATTCATATAAATTCGGAAATGCCTTGACAAATCTTGACTAACATTGGTAAAGATAGATTGTATCTTGGAAATGTGTACGAAGATGTAGGTAGAAGCTTCATAAAAACTGTTACAACAAACTTAACTAATAACTGAATGAATGATTGAATGAAAACACTTTATTTAACACCATAAAACTAGCACATAAACTAACTAAAAATACCTAAAAATATTGTACAATGAGCAATCTTATCCCTAAGGGAGTGATTATGTGGGAGTTATAAAATATCTAACGTATGTATTAAAAATATATTAGTTTTCTATCAGTATTCTATCTATTAAATAGATCTTGTGCTTGTCATAAATAAATCAAATCAAAATATTATTTATTCTATAAATATTAGATTTTGAATCATCTTCCTAAGTGCAGTCCTAAGTTCCTAAGTCCTAAGAGATGGGATTCAGCAAAATAGTGACCTTCATAAAATCAACACTAGGAATAAACATAAATTTTACATCCCTAGGTTTCGACTAGAAAAAGTTAATAAGTCATTTATGGGGAACACGGTACGCTTCTATAATAAGCTTCCTCAAAATGCTACTAAACTACCTATTAAGAAATATAAAGCATACATTAAAGGTAGTCTTTTGAAGAAAGCTTATTATAATATAGATGACTATATTATTGATAAGAATGCATGGCCTCATGTCGCTCTGCCATCAGACAGTTAACCGACACACTTGAAATGTATAAACTCTCTTGTATTAGTATTTCGTAGTTAAGGTAGTTATAAGATGGATCATATAAAAAAGCGCTAGGACCAAGACGAGTTTCTTGCCAATTCTTCTCGAGCTTGGGTTAGGATGAATTGGCACCTAAATTCACCTAGTTCGTTTCAAAGTGATCCTTGTGATTGTATTGAATAAATCATCTTTTGACTTTGCACATTAAGTTCCACAACCTTCTACGTCTCGGGCAGTCCACTACGCCACAGAGGTCGTCAGATGTATAATATATAGTGCCTAGGAACTGTCATATTTATTTCTAGGTAATTCACAAGGGATTTTGTTAATAGAACTATATTGACATGACTACTAACCTTGTTCTAGGTTTTTGGCTCGCATCTCCCGTTTAGCATCCTCAACTTTCTGGTACTCTTCGATGATAGCCTTGTGCTGCGAGGGGTTATAGCCGTTCCATCTGTCGCGCTTGCCGTCATAGCTGAGGTTCAACGTGGGTTGGGCGAATTCATCAGATGCTATACCAGCATTTGTGTACTTGGCACCAATCTGTAGAAAAAGATAATTAGTTTAGGATTATATTTACCAATGGGAATCCTCATTTATTTATTTATATTGCGTAGAAACATCACATGATCCAAAAGCTGGCTGCTATCCAACCCAGCATAGCATTACAATTGAATGTGCCAATGTCGGAAATGTCTTGGGGACGCTGCCCTCTCATTGTGATCTAGATCAGTTGAGCTATTGTTTTAAGCTTTCGATTTTAAATTTTTTACATGTATTTTATATTACTGTATATTATTCTGAACATTATTTGAAAATAAATGATTTATTTTACCAAAAACTTATTATCAACCATGTTTATCAGATGCTTCCGAGTTGAGAGTTGAGCCCATAAGTTGTAATGTAAGTTTAACTTCCTAAGTTAAACGTACATATGCTTAAAGATAGTAAGAGAACAAGTGATACCCAGTCACAGTCATATGTTAATGCTCAGCAAGTGATATGAATATCTCAGACAGATGATCATCTCACCAGAAAAAGGAACATTATGGGTGAGATTACAACATCATCTGTTTAAGTCAGGCAGAAATAGAAGCAAATGGAAGATTGATTGAGATTGAGAAAATTTCTTATTCATTTTTTAATATTTGCAAGGCCATGGTGGTTTATACAGAATTAATACATATAATGGTTTACCTTCCTGGGCCTTTCCAAGCAATCTTTTTTTATGTGCGTCACTGCTCCACAATTTTCACATGCACCTTTTCTGAATTTTGTTGTTATTTTAGTCTGAAAAACTCAAAATAAAACTATCGGAAGTTGCTATAAGAGAGAAATAAATGGGTCTGTTTCTTGACATATTCATATCTTTATTTCAGAACCATGGAGCTACTAATATATATTATAACAATGCTAGATGTTTCACACAGCATCATTTAGCCCCAAAGTAAGCAGAGCTTATGTAATGGTAACCACATGACTGATACATACTAATGGCTTTGTATGTATCTATGTGTAATCATGTTCTACAGCCTGCATACATCAATACAGCGGACCTGATGGTAAAAGGTTACCGTAACCTATGGATGCCTGCAATACCAGATGCACCAAATGTGTGTTACCCAAAGACATAACTCTAAGTCATTGTTATATAGCTCAGTAATTTCACTTGCTTCAGGGCCTCTTGAATCTAAATAATAATGTTTACACACTAATGCTTTGCGGCAGAATATCTAACACTAAATATATAAATAAGTATATATTTGATTACTCACAGTATCAACACCTTTATTGTAAAATGTGTCAAGTTTAGTGAACCCAGACTCTCTGTCCTCCTGTGGTCTCTGATGCTTCAGAGTGGGTCCAGCCGTTCCATAGTACCATGGTGCAGATGAAATATACTGTGGTATATGCGGGTTTATGTCTTTGCCTGTGAATTGCATAATTATATTCAGTTACATGCCCTCATTAGTGTTTTAAATATTATTTGTGCCAAATATAACCAAAATCTTTAAGGAAAGTAATCGTTTTCCACAAAACATGCTGACTAAGTTGTTGAAAGTAAAGTACAATGAAGAAAATATAATCTTTATCAACAAAATAATACATGAGTAACCCGTGTTTAAGTTCTTGAACAGATCTTGTAATGCTCAAAATATTTTTACGTTTTTGCTCAATTAAGTTGTTTTGAATTATGCACTTTTATTCTAAAATGAATCAATAATAAAAAAAAAGCTAAATTATACCTGTTTCGTCCACAGCAGCGGGGGCTGTGCCCGCTTTACGGGCCTCCTCCAACTCTTTGGCCTTCCTCCAGTCCTCTCTGGATTTCTTCTTTGGCTCATCATCTTCATCGCCAGCGTCGTCCTTATTACGTAGAATTAGAGAAACCGCCACTCGGGCGTTTGTCGCCATTCCTACAGCCTATTCAAATCGATTTATTTAAAAAACTACGATATGATAAGGATTTGCGCACAAACGTAAACCAAAGAAAAGAAAGAGTAGAGTATGAATAGAATATGAATGAAATGCAATGCATGCACAAACTATAGGATGCTAACGCATCAGACGGGGCACTCCAGTGTTGCCAGCCGGTCTTTGTCAAAAGTTACCTAAACTAGATCTAAAAGTAACCTTTCAGTCCGAAATGTAACCTTTCATATTTTTCTACCAAAAAAGAGGAGGTTCTCAATTCGGTTGTAAATTTTATATATTTGTTACCTCATAGCTCCGTCATTTATGAATCGAAAAAAAAAAAAAAAAAAAAATAACGTACCTATAGGGTATACCTACCTACTTTCCGATTGGTCACATGAAAATCAGTTCAGTAGTTTGGTTTTTAAATCAAAATAGATGGAAAAAATATATCATCCAAGTAAACGAATTTCGATATTTTGCTTTATTATTGAGATTCTCAATTCGGTGGTATTTTTATGGGTTCAAATTTAATTCAATGAAGTTGGTTTTGTTTTTAGTTTTAAAAACGTAATTATTTTAATAATTAGGTATAAAAGGTAGTTTTTTTATTTGAATGTTGTATTCAGCTACTTACTTCACTTCTAAACACTCGTAGAATGTTTTAATATATGTTATAATTCTAAACACACACGAGCTTATGAATTGTCTAAATTTGTTGCCATCTCCATTTCTTGACATTAGAATGACAAGGACAAAACATACTTAAGCGACACTCTAGCGAAATATGTGATTTAAAGGTAAAACTTCACGACAAACAAAAATGCCATCAGAGGCGACAAGCAAACGAACTCGGACAAGACAGTTCCGATTGATCGTGCGAGTGAGCGAGAAGCTTTGGTCATCTGAGGTTTGGTATATAATGAGAGAGAAAGACGTGTTTTTTAGTAGTCACACTTACTATGTTTCAAACTAAATTTGCTTAATTTTGCTTAATAAAATATAAAAGAGCGTTTCTTTTCATGTTGGTTTCGTTTAGGAAAAAAAACAACAAATTCTAAAAATCACCTATAAGTAACCTTTTGAGTCGAGTAACCTAGAAGTAACCTGACAGAGTTAAAAATCACCTAAAAGGTTACAAAAGTAACCTTCTGGCAAGACTGGGGCACTCCCATAGACGAAATCCTGTCCAATACCTGTTCACCTTATCCCATATGACAGATAACTTTTTTATTTCGAATGAACCTTTTAGCATCAGCAAGGTATTCATTCAACCGAGTATATTTTTTTTGCTTGCTTGCATACAATTGCTTACTATTTTAAAATATTTTATTGATCTACAAAGGAAAGACCCTGATAATCATAATAAACACATTGATTATACAATTAGACATTTATTTACAGAAATATACAGAATAATACACAATAATACAAAATACAAGTCAAACAGTTGAGCTATCTAAATTGCGTAAAACAATCTATAGACAGCCAAACTGGTCCAGAAAATTTGATTATTTCACGGAAGCGGCCTTGAATTCAAGAAAGAAAGGCATATTTGCATCTTATCAGCTCCTCAGCACCTCCCCACATGCAGCTGTCCTCACCAGCTCTAAGAGAAATCCCAGACTGTAATGGGATGCGGCAAGGGTGTCTACACAAGTAGCATCTCATATCAATGGCCCACCCATCTCTTAAGGGACAAGAGTCATCAGGCTGCTTACCATCATCACTTATCAGACTGTACAAGCCGAGAACAGCTGGTATGTTGATGTTGACATTTGAATTAGGTGTAATCTGCTTTGGAGTAGGTGTGAGCCAAATGTTGTAGTTTCATGGTGTGTAATCACATGATGATCACAGTACTATCTGAAAAAAAAAGAAATTTAAGCACACATAACCAAATGCAATAATGTTGAGTGTTTAACATTCTATGTTGTTTCTATTGGTGTTTCTATGTATAATATGCATGTATTTACAAATAAAGGTATAAGTAAAAAATATTGCTGGACAATGCACACAACATCATCTATTTATGGTGACAAGATGACTGATAGAATACTTATAAGAGTATATTTTTAAATACATACATTTATGATACTTTATAACACCCAGATACAGAACAAACACCTATGCTTTTCACACAATTGTTTATCTTGGGAGGGAATCAAACCCTCAACTTAGAGCACAGAAGGCTACTACCAACTGAGCTGACAGGCCAGTCGATTATGTAGTTTAACAGTCACTTGGTTCCTATAACACAAGCTCTGCTTACATTATCATTATTATTATTATTATTATTATTTAATGATTTTGGTAAGATAAGTACTTACTGGTGATTATAGCAGAAGAACACTAATAGACAGACATTTCGGTAACAGCAGATTACGTTGGATAGGCATGTGCTCTCGAGTTGAAGCGAGAAATCTCTTCTAAAAATGCTTTCGACACACAATCATACTGCTTGCGAAGATCTTGAAAACTTCAGGTCTAGAAGTCTTTTATTCCAATCGAAGTCCAGTCCAAGAGTCCAATCTCTCTTCTCGGAAGCATAAAAAAACTGACGTCCTTTCGTTTACTAGCACAGCTCACAACACAGCACTTGTACATTACTGCGAGATTAAATAACAGGTTCAGGAATTGAGAGGATAAATATAAATTACTTCCAGAATTTAAAAATCAACGTCATTTAGCTTTGAAACTACAACAGCTGTTGCTTGTTAGTTTGGTTGGTTGGTTTGTTTGGAATGATTTGATGTCGATAGCAAAATAGGAAACAAACACGCCTTGATCGGGCAGGAAAGAAGTATGAAAGAAGGGGGAGAGGAACTGTTAACTATGTTAGTACTATCGTTCTATATAGACTATAAATCGGCCAGGATTTAAAGTTCAATGATTGCCGGCCATGAATGCATGCATATCCTAAGTCCTAACGTAAACAACAAAATGGGGATGTGAAAAATAATCGATTATAAAAAAAATCGATTAAAATCGATTTTTTTACAGGTAAAAATCGATTTTTATTCGCGATTTTATTATTACAATTAATCGATTAATAATCGATTTTTTTTATATTCAAAAATCAATCATAATCGATTTTTCATCTGCTACCCCTCGACATTAAGTCTGGTCTGCTATAGCCCGGAGTGCGAACTACCAATGAATACCATCTCCATAATATTACATAAACGCCATCTGTGCATCTACGATGGCATCCCTTCTGTGCTTATGAAAGACGGAGCATCTTTGGCAAGAACTATAAACTACACTAAGCGATCCATTGAAGAAAACCGAGAACCAGAGCATTGTCCACAGTCAATAACTTCGACCGCTGATGATGTCGATAATTATGACATTTGGGAAACCCACAACAAGCTGTTGGTGGAAAATATGAGAACCAGTCAAAGTCACAGTCAGACATGTTTGATATTTGATATATTTATTAATTTTCTCAACAAATCAACTCACTTCACTTCAAATAAAGCTACGTTCTAAAAACCTGTATGTACCTATCCCCATTCATAATTGTTCCCCTCAAAAATCCCTCCAAAGGATTTGTCACCCGGAAATCCCCGTATATCAAAAAATTGCAGGGAATCCCAGGAATGCTAGATAGCTAAGTGGGTTTTTCCCCCAAACTGGTAGGTATTTCGAAAAAAAACCCCAAACAAGCATCTTAATTACCAATTCAACTCAATTAAATATGTATTTAATTTTAGTCGATTACTCTGACTAACTTCAAGTTTATTCGATATACGATAAAAAATAACAAAATGTAATTAAATATTTATCAGCATAATTTTTTTATTACCTACCTACTTGTAAATAAAATTTGACACAACCAACTGATTCTAATTCAGATATAATCTAGAGTCTAACTAGTAAAGTGTTATTAATATAATTCTCGCCTAGACTAACACTAAACTTGTACCTAGGTGCATCATATTTTTTTAGTGTTAGTTAGAGTAGGTAGCATTCATGAAAACGAATTAAATCAAACAGATGAACTGAACATCGAATCAACGAACGAACTAAATTAACATTTCCAACCAACGAACGAGAGACGACCAAATCACTAACTAAGTGTTGTAAGCATACGATGTTTGATAGTTATTCAATGATTCCCTTATTCAACAAAACAACTCTCATCGTAATAAAGCTTCGTTCTAAAAACCTGTAAGTACCTACCCCGTACATAATTGTTCCCCTCGAAAATCCCCGGAAGGATTTTTACCCTAGGAGATCAGAAATTCTCCCGAATTTGCAGGAAATCCCTCATCTTTCGTCAATCATCACTTACCAACATCGCCATCGATTATTTGACATTGACATAAATAATATTATGACAGAACGACTTAGGAGGTTGGCGGAAACCACAGAAAATAAATCAAGTTATTGTGACGAAAGTCATGTATAACAAGGCGGTAAGGTCTTCTTACAGATTCTTCGTTTGTCATTTCATGAAGTAACAGAGTTCTGCTAATTTAATATTTTTGTAAGTGTATTATTCAGTAATCTTAGCGGAATTTTAATGAATAAATTGCAATACATAAGTATAGACAATTGAATTATATGTGTATTATATACAATCTGATTTGAACGACGAGTAATCCTAATAAAATTCTAGACGGCCATTCCGCGATGACGTTTAGAATTGACAATTGACCATCGACTAAGACTTTACTATCAAACAAATTGACTATAAACAAATACAAGCACAGCAAAAAATTTTTTTATTTTTTTTTTGTAATTTGATTGATATTATTCAAATAAAGTAATTAACTCGGGTGTGAATAATTGGAAAAAAAGTTTTGTGTTTCTATGATTAGAGCAATAATAATCCGTAAAATGATTTTATATGAAAGACACCTTTTCTTATATAAAATAACAATTATGACGAACGACAATAATAATATATTATTATTGTCATTCGTCATAATTGTTATTTTCAACAATACAAATACTTAACACCTTTGATTAAAACAAATTAGCGGAAGATAGGGCACGTCCTTATATTCGACAAGTGAAATTATAGGCATAATCACAGATAACATAATACTATAGCATGATGCACAACCACATGCACAAACACTCACACAGCTATAACTCCATTTTACGCTGAACACTACTGAACGACAACTGTCGTGTGTCACCGGCATACTTCGGGTCGAGTCGTGTCCGTGACAATGACTACCAAGGATCGTCAGCAGAAAATACATAAACACATAAAAATGGTTTTTAATGTTTATTCATTTTTATAACAATCTCAATTAGTTATATAGTAAATCTTAGGCCAACCTAAAAATATGTAGTACCTATTACTACACATAAATAATAAGAACCTGGATGATCGGATGATGAAAATTGTTGGAGCGATCCCAATCGTTAGCATGCGATGACTGAGACTGACCGTGCTTTTTGCTTATGAATGATGTTATTGTTATCCATGCTTATGCTTACTTAATGCTTTGCGTTGCGAGTTGCGACTTGCGACGGACAGATGATAGAGAGAGTGTTAGTTATGCTTTTGCTATCAGATAAGCATAAGCAAATAGCAACATCTGAGGGCCAAGATATCATATGCTATTTGCTATTTACGGTAAGCACGGTGCTTTTTGTTGCTATATGATATATTAACCACCACTAATCTGAGCATATACAGTTCATAAATAAAATGCAATTCATAACCCAATAACCCTAGTACCCATCTAAAAAATGTCTAACGCGCCAAAATAAGTTTTCACTTCTGTCGGCACTCCCGGAGTGCAACCCGTATTATTATTTTTTATATGAAAGCCTTTACACTTTTTGATATTCTTGTGCTGTGAAAACAATACGCGAGCACGTGCGTGATCATACTTAACTTGTCGCACATAAAAGTATCGTATATTTCTATCTCGCTCTGCAAAATGGCGATCAAAATGATAAGTTAGTTTACAAATATCATAAGAAATTTTAAGCTTTCGTGTGATTCCATGAGATTTGTTTTTTTCTTTTTGAATGATTGGTGCAACGCATAAAAGCACAAGAAGGCATTTTAGTAACGTTTAACCTGTATTAAGAAT
Organism: Lampropteryx suffumata; assembly: GCA_948098915.1. NCBI lineage: Eukaryota > Metazoa > Arthropoda > Insecta > Lepidoptera > Geometridae > Lampropteryx > Lampropteryx suffumata. Next base: position 2,241,388 of record OX402557.1, on the reverse strand, counting down.
AAAATAGTTTCTTCACGTCCCACGCGCGCGATGTCATGCGTGCGACTGAGAGCAATTAGGCGACGGGCAACGGGGACCTAATTTAAGCGGTCCATGCGCTAGAGGCGAGTCACCTATCTTCCGCTAATTTGTTTTAATCAAAGCTTAACACTAGCAAAATTTATTCTTCTTCTTCTTTGTTTATGGCATGTGACATAATAATGCCAATTTTGCCAGTGTCAAGTGTTTATATTTGTTTATGGTCAATTTGTTTAATAAAGTCTTAGTCGATGGTCAATTGTCAATTTTAGACGTCACGCGGAATGGCGTCTAAAATTTTCTTGGGATTCCTCGTCGTTCACATCACATTGCATCACAACACACTTTTAATTCAATTCTCCATACCCGTCCTGTAGTCACAATTTATTCATTAAAATTCCGCCATTATTACTGAATAAAACATGCAATAAAACGAATAAAACAATATTAAATTAGCAGAGCCGTGCTACTTCATGAAATGACAAACGAAGAATCCTAGCAAAATTTAAATTGTTATGACTTAAATGTCATTAACGAAGAAGAAGGAAGGAGGTATGCATAGAATAGCTAGTTGTTCGCCCCACGGAGTACTTTGTTCTGGTTCGCCCCGAACGGAGATCTTGCGATGTCTGTCTGTATCGTATCTTCGTCGTTAGAAAAGTTAGTACAAGAAAAGTTGTACCTACCTATATTAAAGACAAAAGGTATAAATAAATAAAAGCTTTCATCAGTTAACCTCACGTTAACCTATACCTATTTAGGTACTCGTACTTCCTTGAAAAAAAAATATCTCTTTAGAATACAGAAATCAAGTAGGTACCTACCTACTTTAACGTGACACCGCCCCTTTTTAGTACCTACTTTTTTATCCATTATAACTTTTTTTTATCACTGATGGAACCCATATCAAACAACTCTTTATAAAATTTGGTTCACTATGTTACCAGCTCATTTCTCGTCGTGACCTCCGCGAATCATTCCTTGGACGATCCAAAAGTGTACCTACGAATCATAGAGGTTTTCATGGGAGATATCTCGTGGTTGTTTCCCACGTCCTTTCACGGCAGTCTTTCCGAGGTGATTTAGTCCCTCGAGGCTACTAAGGCCTAAAGTTGGTCGGGTTACTTTAAGGTGGGTCCACATTTGTGACAATTCATCGTACCGTGGTTGCGTAACATGTTACGGTACTTGCTACGCTAAATGTGGACCAGGACTGTAACATTTTGCGAGATCGTGTCGTTTTGCCGTGTCTGTCAGTGTTGTGCTCGTATGCGTGGGTTCTAGGCAAACTAAACAGCTAGGCTCACCTAAGTATGAAGATTAAAGTAGGTACTCTTCTCGTAGGTACCTACCTAACCTTCCAACCCAACACATGTTTAAGTTTTTTTACATACCGACCTAAACCATCTGTAGCGTAATGTACGTAGAAAGGTATGTATTTTTTTTAACAATTGCATTTCAAGAGTAGGTAGGTCGGTACATAGGTAAATGAAAACCCAGCAATCATTATTAAAGTATGTTGGGTACTTGTATGTAGGTATTACGTATACGTACTTACTATTTGAGAATTTATTTGGGAATCTTTAATTCCACAGTCATCTAGTCACCATAATACAAGCTATGTATACTAGGTATGTAGGTATTTACAAAAAAAAAGAATATAAGTAAGTAGTAGACGTGTGCACCGCGCCGGCGGCGCACCGCCGCTTTTGTGTGCGGGCGGGCGGCTTGTGATTATTATTTGTCGTAAACGTGGAACTACTAATCTGGTCAAAACCTGTATCTCAGGCGGAAAAGATCTATCAGTATAACTGAAAGGTAGGTCAAGTGTAGAGCATTGAGGCTGATAGGCGAGTAGCTAAACGCTGAAACTAGGTTCCAGAGTCTCGAGCACTATGATACTATAATCGATACTATATAATCGTTACTATATAATTGATACAATAATCGATACTATATAATCGTTACTATATAATTGATACAATAATCGATATTATAATTGATACTTTAATCGATATTATAATCGATACTTTAATCGATATTATAATCGATATTATAATCGATAATATATAATCGATACTATGTAAATGATAGTATAATCGATACTATCTAATTGATATTATAATCGATATTTTAATCGATAATATATAATCAATACTATGTAAATGATATTATAATCGATACTATCTAATTGATATTATAATCGATACAATAATCGATATTTTAATCGATATTATAATCATACTATAATCGATACTAATAACCAAGTATACACTTGTAACGAATACACGCAACAACACACTAATGCAAGTGAAGTGATGCACAGCACTAACCATCCAACGTCAGCGGGGTGCGGGTGGCGGGAAGGCACACCGCAGCGCACTGACTCGCGCGCGAGCCGATCCATGACCAGTGCAGTGACAAAAAATAATTGCCGCGTGTCTGCCACGCACGCGTAGCATAGACGAAAGTGTGGACGATTGCATTTACCCGGACATGGACAGAAAATCGTTTGAAAAAACCGCCTTCCGAGGGATCGGCTCGTGACACGTGACATCGAAGCGTGACAGTACAAAAACACCGTCCACACTCGCTACAAATGTTACGCGTTCATGTGTACGTGTCAAGCCACAAATGTTATGTTACGGCGAAATGTTCGTGCCTTTATATGTGGTGCCCTGAGTGGATCGCCGCGTGACACTAGGTCGTGTCACATGTCCGCGTAACAAAAACCGTCCACACTTATGTTTTTGTTACGCGTAACTGTTACGGCTACGGAGCCACGGCACGTTGAAATGTCACAAATGTGGAACCACACTAACCGCCCGCCTGATATTCGGCGTTGTCCTTTTACTGCTAGGTAGACGACTTCCAGTCAACCCCAGTCTTTTTTCATCCGGGCTTGGGACCTGCAATGGTAGAGTTAATAATAATAATATCTTTATTTTTAACCGACTTTATCAAAAAGGAGGAGGTTCTCAATTCGTCGGAATCTTTTTTTTTTATGTATGTTCACCGATTACTCGAAAACGGCTGAACTGATTTGGAAAATTCTTTTTTTGTTTGAAAGGGTATACTTCACAGGTGGTCCCATATAAATTTTATCGAAATCGGTCGAGCTGAAAAAAATCTAACGAAAATCTAAAAATTGTATACATCGATGATGTTTTCATGTACTTCGATACCTCGCTGTCTCATTGGAGCGGTGGGTTTATTTGGCCTACCCATATTATATACAGGCTGTCCCAGAACTAGTATTTTAAGCCTGAACGAGGTGATTCCAGCCATGTTAATTAACAGATATGGGGGAGACATTTTTTAAAATTTCTATTTTAAAATTTCCATATAATAAACTTTTAAGTTTATTCCAATTATTAATATTGACAACCATCGTTAGTTTACTGTTATTCCAAGCACGTTACCTACCTAAATAAGTTTGTGCAAGTACAATTTTATTGGTATACTAAGATAGGTAGACATGGATACATACTTCTACCAATTTTAAAGCAAACTTTGCTGCACATTTCTTTAATGAAAATTATTGAATTCATAAAATTCGTAAAACATTTGTTGTTCTCCCAAGTGTCGAGAAAAGTCCCCCCTCAGGATAACATACTAGTTCCGGGACACCCTGTATATACAAAATACATTTACTTTGCACTAAACATGTATGATAGGCTCAAATTTCATTCAATGAAGTTGGTATTCTTTTTAGTTTTTAAAACGTAATTATAGACAACTAGATTCTTAATTTAATTACACACAAAAGAAAAGAAAAAATTACACAGCTAATATTATACAATACTTCTACAAAATTTAATAAAATATAAAATTACCAAGAAAAAATAACAACAAAACATGAGCATAATTTTAATTTTAATTGTGTCGCGGATACATGCTTTTAAAATTAACCCAAAAAAGTATGGGACTATCATACTCATCAGCTATATCATTCAGAATGCTGTTGTGACTCTCACTCTGCTCGTTAATCCTGATATCTTCTTCTAGATGAGCGCTGCGAAACAGTCAGTTCATGCGTCCGTAAACATTCCAGAGGCACTGCAGTAACAGGTAGACCTAACAGCATTCTAAAGATGATCCTTATACCTATTGGACTCGTAGGGCGCTCATAGATTTCTGAGTATAGGTACTTAATTAACTCATAGGCTGATCGTATAAAAGCATTGAGAAAAGTTATTTTACCACCATTTACCGACCTCTTCTCTAACTGCCAGCACCCAATGTTGACTCTTAATATCAGTCATAGTTGAGATCAGCAGTATATAAGTATGTGCCCAAGGTACTTGAATTGTCTAACAATATTTAAGCTAGTTCCGTAAAGCTTTATTGATGGAACATTGTTTCGCATTGTTTGCTGCTTTCTGTATAAAGTACGATCTGCTTTGGTATTGTACAATAAACGATACTTTTCAGCATAGGATTGACACAAACTTTGTAAGCATACTTTATAATATATAACTTTCATATCGTCAAGAGCATGTCTATTGCAAAATTCAAGAATCAGTTAGTCACATGCAGGTTGAAACTCTTTGGAGATGTAAGCCCCCTCCGTCTCACCCCGCACCTTCCATCAACCTCAGTACTCATCCGATAGTTCTAGTGGTATAATATTTTTCAGCTTATCCCACAGAAGCTGATAGAAGACCCTATGAAAAGCCATGACTCAACTAGACTTAAGTTTATGTATGTTTTTCTATCGAAATAGTAATTAATTTGCTATAAGTTCAAAATGGCACTTTTAGTTGAAGCTTCTGCCTGAAACTCGAATTGGGCATGCAAGTACAGAGCTGATGGTAAAGCTTTAACCACTGTCAACTAAAACATAAAAACTTGTAGGTAGGGGGAGGTGGGGTGCATTGATACAAGGGGCACACTGATACACTAGCCTTATCTAATAAATGTGTAAATGGATTTGAGTTGCGCCATCTCTAAAACGTTCGGAAAAAATTCCGAAGGCATCCATTGTAACCCCACCAACCGTCTGTCAATGGGCGGCCTTGGGCATGTCGAGAAGTGTTTTGAGCACTCATAAGTAAATTCTTACGCGATATGTGAAAGTGTTTTGACGCTCTTCCATAACATTTAAAGAGGATCTTTATATACCAAAGGTAAGTTAAACTATCAATTATTATGATTTATGTTAATTTTACTTAAAATCAAAGATACTTTGAATATGAATTTGAATTTTGAAAAATGTCGTTTGGGGCACTTTGATGCAACAAAGTGCGGGCACATTGATGTGTATCATTGTGCCCCGACTCTGTATTAAGGTGCCCCATTAATTTGTTGTCATCAGAAAATGGTGCGCACGTATGAGCCAGAGACTGATAGAAGTAAAATAGATCCATGCTAGGTAGCATGGACTCAAAATGCTCCTGAAGTACAGCAACGGTAGGCATATTGATAACTTCAGGTGCATGTAATCACTGTGATTCCACCACACACACCTAGTTCGAACCAATTTTAGTTTTGTTTCTCGTCAACGTTAAGTACCACAGGAACCACAGAATACAGGATTCAGCTTTATTATGCATTTCTGGAATGAATTCCACAACCACAACCTGTAGTTCTTTAACGTTTTTCCTCATTTTCAATTTACTCCTACTATCTATTCCTACTTTCAACTCATTGTTGGCTGGTAGTATGTACCCTGTACCTTAAAATCACTCGCCGCTCTTCTAGTGCTCGATATTGAAAATTTATGCAGTTTTAAAACTTTTGAACACATTTTTTCTAATTTGGATCTGGAAAATCAAGCTACTACATAAACTACTACACTGAGTAGTCAAAGCGCGACCGGCTCAAAACGCAAATAAACAATATGAAACGTATAAATTTTAGAGGCACATTGGAACAATTCGAAATCTACTATTGGTGAACTAACGGTGAATTTTGGAATTCAGAGTAGCTGCGGGACATTTTCAAATAAACTAATACTGAATAAGAGAAGATTAGTAATATCAGTTAATTCATTAACCGAATAAGTCGTTTCCTGTCAATTAGAACCAACATTTGAGTAATACCGTTAATGATTTAGAAAGATTATTTGATTTTCTACTATTCTGCATACTGAAATGTTCCGATAATGCATCCGACCGACGATATGTCCTATACTTATTTTCATTAATACTCAGGATATGTATAGTTAAACTCCAGTGTAACTATATCCTGAGTACATATATGTTCCGTAATGTCTTCTTCGGCATGTCGATACAAATAATTGTATTTTTGTATCAGCTGCTTGACACATTTGGCTATTGTACGCGTCGTTTCTCACTAGCGTGGCTCACGCCTTTAGTAGTCTACAAAGCTGTATCAGCATTTTGCAATGCACATAGAATCCATTGTTCATCTTGCGCGATGGCAAGTAACGAGAAGGGTTTAGGATATTGATGTGGTAACATGCAAGCGTTTCTTAGGTTGAAAAAATTGAAATTCAATTTTGAAATAAAATTGTGATATACTTATTTATTAAAAAGAATATGTAATTAAAATATAAACGTCAAGTCATAATTCCGTAATAATCAAGTATCTAATCTATTTTGTATTTTGTAATCTCGTATTGTGTCTATTATACTTACATATTTATTAGTTACTAAGTATTTATCGGTTATGTATAAACGTCAAGTCATAATTCTGTATTCAAGCTCTCGTATTATGTCTACAGCTTTCGTCGTGCCCTACTGCGATGGTAGGAAGGTCGGGGAACGTAGATACGTTCATTGCTGTCTCCAGTTTGGCTCAGAGACTCTTCCAAGGGCTCCGCGCGGGGTGTAAACAACTTGCGGCGACTTCGAGTTACACTGCAAAAATTGGATATTAACTTTGATTGCATGGATATTATGATTTTTTGTAGATAATAACATCTGTGTTTATGGTATTGGATGATTGATGATGGTGAAAGTCCTTGATGATGTTTGAAATGTATTAGTCTCGAGAATTGTATTGCAAAGTGTTCATTGTTTTTAACTTTACACATATGAGCGATATATCATACGACTTTTATAATGGCATTCTTACCTTTTTGATGGACAGCTTTGTACACCCATGAACGGCGGCAAATTCTCATCCTCTCCCGGGAATTTCTCAGGCGATGGTATATCCTTGACTTCCTTTTTAAACGCTGGCAGACCAAGAGTTACATCGCAAAACTCTTTCTTCAAGTTGATAATATCTTTCAACTTGTCGCTATCTTCGGAAGTTTCGTCTTCGTTTTTCCTTCGACGCAACCGTAAGCTTCGCTTGTTATATTTAGCTTTACTTTCGCATTTTGAGGTGCTTTGTACTAAAACTTCTTCTATTTCTTTGCCTTTTTTTTCATCACAAACATTATGTACAGATTTAGGTATAGGTTTGCCTTTTTGTCTTAAGTTGTACTTGAACTCGAGAGCTTCTACACCAACATTCTGTTGTACATTATCAGTTTTTGTCAGATATAGTTTCTTATCAATGATTACTTCAGTTTTCGCATGAACAGATTCGTTATCATCTAATAATTGACTTGTTAGTAAGTCAAACTCACTAGGCCTATGTGTAGATATATCTTTATATATATTTTCAAATTGTTCAACTGTGTTGTCTTGTTTTGATTGGGTTTCATTTAATTCAGATGTAACATCCGTTACTACTATATTTAAACTTTCTTTCGTATTCTGCGCTTTTTCGACAGTCACTGGTGATTTTATAGTCGAGTTTTCTTCCTCAACAGATAAAATAGATTCTAATTTATTTTTGAGTAAGTCGTCACTCCTTGTCTTTTGTTCCAAAACAAGCTTTTCAATAGATATCCGGACATCGTCTAAATTGCTATGACTACTCAGTTTAGTAGCAATAACTTCTTTAGGCTTTACTTGTGGGGATTCTAGCTCTTCAAACACGTCAATTGAATCGTGTTTCTTAGCCATAGTATTAGTCGACGATAAAACTTCAAGTTTAGCAATATTTTCACCTAAAAGTATCTTCATAGTGCTTGGTTCAAACGGCTTGTCATCATCCGTGACGATTGACGGAGACCTTTCGTGATTTTTTCTGCAGCTAGTTTTTAAATCGTGTACTATTTTATTCTTTACAGTTTCACAGTTTGTTTTTATGTTGTCAAAATATGTCCGCTTCGCTGGTATTGGTTTGGCAATAAGTAGCTCTGGGTTCATTTTATTTTCATCTATATTAATAATCGGATTATTATACGATGTTACAGCATTAGACGGTTTTTCATTTTGCACGTGCTTTTCATCAAAAGAGTTCTTCGTCTTGTTAGAGCTAATAAAAGTTTCAGAGCTATTTGTTTCATTCGAAACATGGAATTCATCGGCAATAGATTTAACACTTTCTGCAAAATACGTCCTTTTCTCTTTCAGTATTTTTATATCACCAAATACGCTAGTGTTTGTGGAATCATCGTCACATTCTTGAGCAGCTTTTTCAAACTGTTCAAATTGTCTCAATGAACTATCGCTGTTATTGCTTTGCGTAGATTTTTTCAATGATTTTAAGATTTTGCTCACTAGCGTTTCTGATACTGGTTTTGGCTGTTTCATTACTTCAATATCGATCATCTCAGATGTTTTCTCAATTGCCTTTTCATTAAGTGCTTTATGTTCAACAACTTCTTGCACTTCTTCATCAATGCTTGTATCTATAGCAGATCTCCTTGCGGCATACGTTTCTGTCTCTGAATCATCTGATTCTTCTGGGTTTAGGGTATCAACATCCAAGGCAGACTGCCTTACAAAGTATGTACCTCTAACTTGATTTTTAACCTCCAAGCTCTCATCCGGTACGTTATCTAGCTGTTCTAAGTCACCATCTACAAATATGCCAGTCACATTATTTACTTCATTACACGACTGATCGTCGCTTTTATTATCTATACTGATATCTACACTATTTTTATCACCACCAATAGATAAATTGATCGTGACGTCAAGTGTTTTAGTATCTTTGACATCGCTTTCATCACCAGTCTCATAATCAGAGTTTCTAGATGTGTCAGCAGACCTTTTTACGGTATCTTTTATTATTTCTACATCACTATCTTCAACAGAACTTTCATCTTCTTCGTCGCAGTGGTTCAAAATCATATTACATGTTTCATTATCTTTTATAGTTTTCATAACAGATCTTGATTGATTGACACATTGCTTCAGGAACATCGGTTCGAGACTCTCGTTGAATGGGTCTGGGGTTTCATTATGACTATCAGTCAGCACTATTTCCTGATCTTCGGAAGCGTTTTTATTGTACGCTTTTTCTGTAACATATAAATAAGAATTTTAAGTAGCGTAATGTAACATTTTGTATCTAATAAGATCTTAGTAATCAAGTCGATAACTTGAATATATTAAAATAAAATCAATATTGGTGGACAATGCACACAACATTATCTTTGTATTCTATTGTATTGACATTTTATTTTATTTTTTATTGTATTGATATTGTATTGTATCGACATTCGAAAGTGTACTTTTGTGCCTATTTGATGAAATAAATTGAATTGAATTAGCCCCAAACTAATAGAATTATTACTGATTTAAATACATACACAAGATACTTTATAACATCCAGACACAAAACAAACACCTAGGTTCATCACACACTCCCAGGACAATCAAACCCACAACCTACAGCGCAGAAGGCAGAGCTAGTACCAACTGAGCTGACAGGCAACAAGGAACAGTACGTCAAAATTTCACATCACATGAGTGACAGAGACATTGATTTACAAACCGAGATGCCATATCGATCTTACTTAGGCTACTTTTTATGTAGGTACTACGCAAGGCCGCGGGTATTAACTAGTATATTATTATAAAGAGGTTAATGTCTAGTTTTATTTACTAGGTATAACGTGTTATCTTTGGAAATATCTAACTGATTCTAAAAAATCTTTTGACCGAGAGAAAGCTAAACTATTTTATATATGATCTGGATGATCTATAGGCTGCGGCCTATGCTAAAGATTATATGACAGGCAGTCCGCGGATTCACTCGCTTGTATGTATAAATTAAGAACGTGAAATAATAAAATTTCTAACGTAGTTTGCTTGAAAGCTACTCACCATCCCTTTCATCCATGTAAGCGCGCAAATGTTTGAGTTCTTCTTCTGCCTGCGCGCGCGCTTGTTGCTCCACTGACAGCTTATCCTAAACAGAAAACATTAAGGCATCACTTTTCTACATTATTGAAAGGATTAAAGTTCGCATCAGAGGTTCCTTTCGTGCATTTGAAACGAATTTGGCCAGACGTACTTTTGCTTCAAGTATTCTTAATAACATTCCTCAACGGGTACTCTTGACATGGCCTTTTTCTAACACATCCTCAATTTGGTCATTTGGTCATCCTCAATCCTCAGCTTCCCATTAACACTTGCCTCATGTTCCATCAATCTTCTCAAACTTCACTAAGAATATGTTAAATAAATACCTGTAAAAGGGCTACTTCGGCCATGAGATCAGCTACTTTGCTCGATAGGAATCTAGTAGGAGTTCCTGTAAAGACAACGGGAGCCGCCTCACTCTTAGCCAAGCGAGCTTCGTATTCTTCGATCATGTCATCCATCTAAAATAAAGAAATATATTCTAAAAACTTTATTACATACTAGCTGCTGCCCGCGGCTACGCACGCGTTGTACCTACCTAAAAAGTCTATGTCCTTTTCCAAGGTCCCATCTATCTCTATACCAAAATTCATCAAAATCGACTTAGCGGTTTAGACGTGAAAACGTAACAGACAGACTGGGTAACTTTCACATTTATATTATTAGTAGGGATTATCAGCCTAAAATTGTATGCATCTAGTTCTGAAAATGACAATACTTTCATACAATCCTTCACCCCCCTTTTCAACCCTTTACAACACTTTTTTTCTAATTAAAAATTAACGTATGTCCTTTCTCAGGTTTTAGACTATCTGTGTACAAAATTTCATTTAAATCGGTTCAGTAGTTTTGGCGTGAAAGCGAGACAGACAGACAGACAGAGTTTCGCATTTATAATATTAATAAGGATTAGTTGGTGGCTACGCGTGGTACCTACATAAATTGATAGCGTTCTCCGGGGTTAATGGTATAAATGGGTGTACCACAAGGATCAGTACTAGGGCCATTCTTGTTTTTAATTTATATTAATGATCTACTTAAACTTGTAACGGATGATCACGAGATTGTACTGTTTTAGTTGATAACACGTCACTTTTGACATATAACAAATGAATGGGATGAATCTGCTCCAACTCGATCCGTAACAAAATTAGAAGGGACCATACAAAAAAGTTTTGAAACCAGACGAGTTTCATGCAAAATTCTTCTTGAACTGGAGTTAGGAGGAACCGTCACCTAGATTGACTAGCATACCATGTAAGAAGACGATTCAAAGCGGTCCTTGAGATTTTATAATGTTGATTAAATAATGTTTTGACTCTTGATCCCTAAGGGCCGATTTCACCATTTGTATTCGAAACCAAGTTTAGTTAAACTACGATTTACTTAATCGAGTTTATAGTTCGATTCTAATCTTGGTTTTCGTTAAACGGATTTCACCCGCTACAATTTGATCGCGTTTACGAAAACGAAGTTTAGGGACATAAAGCGTAAACATCGCCTTAAATCTAAGCGCAGATGTCATGTTATACAGGTTGTCAACGTCAAAACTGTCATATTATGTGGCTGTATAATTGACATCTCTAGTTTTGTTGCTGAATTCTCGACATGAGTGTGCGTGGTGTTTTAATTTGATTTGAACATTGTTTGCCGGTACTTGATTTTGATTATTAATTGTTTTAATTTTAATTGTTTTAATTGTTTAAAAAATCACTTGAATTTTTTTAGACGTCCTCTGTGACGCAGCCCCACTGCATCACAGAACGCAGTGGGCCGGCTGAGACGCAAAAGGTTGCGGGTTTGATTCCCGCCGCGGGACAAATGTTTGGACGATCTGCAAGTATTTGTCTCGGGTCTGAGTGTTTCTATGTATAATATGTATGTATTTAAAAAAGTATATAAGTAGAAATCAGTCAAGTGGTACCCATAACACAAGCACTGCTTACTTTGGGGCCAGTTGATGTTGTGTGAAATGTCCGGAATTATTATTTTTATTTTTTATAAGTACCCACAGACTGATTTTTTTAAATACAAATAAAAAAAAAAGTGTCGATGTGTTCTTTTCTTTCACGTATCCATCTCGGGCGACTTGATCGACGAAGAATACTCATCCTCATCGTTTACCTCAAAAGCTAGTGACAATGATCTTTCCATCTTTGAACTCATCATTATCACACAATTATAAACACGAGTATTTGTTTTTATGTTAGAAGCTCCAAACAAAACGCGTTTACAGAGCCAAAAATCGGCCGTTCAGAATTTAAACTCAGTTACGCTCTAACTGCGTTTAGTTTATGTTAGTGAAATGCAAGTTGGAGCTTTAAACTCCGGTAAACGCGAAACCGAGTTTAGGACGAACTAAACGCGTTTATGTTCATCGGTGAAATCGGCCCTAAGATGCAATCTATCTCAGTACCAAATTTCACCAAGATCCGCTTCGCCATGAAAAGGTAAAATAAAAATATAAAAGCTTTATAAAAGCTTTATTTGCACCTTAACAGAGACAATTACAGGATTTATTTTTTTCGTTATTTACGAGAGCTTGCGATACCGAGAGAAATATCTCGTTGAAGGCGGCCGCGCCGGCCCGCGCCATCCCGTCTGCTCAATCCATACTTATATTATATATGCGAAAGTGTCTCTGTCTGTTAAGAAAGCGTATATAAGGGTAGAGCAACATGAGGCCAAGCATTCAACAATATGGTAGTTTATATTATAAAACGCTTTCGTCACAACCCTTTATGTAAATTTTCAATTTTTTACAACAAACAGATATCTCACCTCAGATCTAAGACTGTCTATTTGCGCCTGGTAGTATTGTCGCGTCATGTCCTTAGCGTCTTCTACCAGCTCACGCATCATGGTCGCGGTCTGCTCGCGCTTCTCGTCTATCGAGGCCAGTAGCTCGACGTTCCGGGCATTCATTCTGCAAATGTTAACAGTAGTAGGTCCGTGCATCTACAATTGTCTGTTTTCAAAAGCAGCGCTTCAGCCTTCCCGTACACTACACCATTAAGCTGAACAAGTCTTGAAGCCAGTATGGACTTATGGTATTCAGGTGTGGGGCTGTACCAAAAAAAGTAACATCCAAATCATACAACGGTTTCAAAACAAGGTACTAAGGAACATCGTGAATGCACCCTGGTACGTAAGAAACGAAAACCTCTATCGGGACCTTGGCATAGACTTCGTCGACACAATTATTACAAATTACGCAGAAGCTCATGAGGAAAGATTTCAGGCAATCCAGCTCCTCGACAACACGGACGTAGTGAGAAGACTCAAACGAACCAAGCCGTTTGTAGCCGTGTAGTGTGACAGTAGAAAGTGAAAATGACAATACAATCATAAAGAACACAAGAACAAAGTGCCCTCCCCTTAACTAAGTAAAATAACTAAAATAAGTCATAGTAAAATTACTCATTGGCCTACTTGGCTAGATTATAATAATATTAGAGTATAATTTTAAGAATTGTTCACTAATATATAAAAAAACGTGACGTGCTGTGCACAAGTGCTACATATTCCTAATTGGTGTATAGTTATAATCACGATCACGAGCAAGATCATGATCAGTTTATCTCGTGATCATGGCGCATACAACTGGTAAATATCCCGTTTTGAGTGAAAATTATTTTCTTTTTTAGTTACAACTGCCTCCCGCAACAGCGCACGCTTTGTACCAACCAACATAAAAATTTGGCTATATCTGTCTCCAAAATACAATCTATCTGCTTAGCAAATTTTATCATGATCCGTTTAGCTGTGAACAGATAACACACAGGCCGACTCACTTTCAAATCTATTTCTATTCTATTTTAAGCATAGCTTGTGTTATGATGACTATATTTTTAAATACATGACTAGGATACTTTATAACACTCAAACACAGCACAACACACATACGTTTATCAAACAAATTTTTGTTCTGGGTAGGAATCGAACCTCCAACCTACAGCACAGAAGACAGAGTTACTACCCACTGAGCTGACAGGCCAGAGTAATACAACTTAGCAACTTACTGCTTAAGTTCAAACTCTAGCCGCTCATTTTCTGCTCGCTGTTTCATAAGGTCAGTTTCAAGTTCAGTTGTCTCGGTTGTGTTTTGCGTGCTCTCCATTGCAGACGCGGACATTGCAGTATTATTAATTTCTGTAACAATCATACAAAATATGATCAACCATTAAAATTACACCTCCCTGAGCAAGTTACTTTTTGAGGGCGCCAATCGCTATACTCTATCAGAAACTTAATAACAAGTATAAAATATAAAAAAGTTAAACAGACAATTTATTTAAGTCAAGTCAAGTCAAAAGATACATTATTCAATACAATCACAAGGATCACTTTGAAACGTTTTACATACTAGGTGAATTTAGGTGCCAATTCTGACCTCCTGACCCAAGCCCGAGAAGAACTGGCAAGAAACTCGTCTTGTTCCTAGCGCTTTTTTACATGATCCATCTTATAACTACCTTAACTACAAAATACTAATACAAGAGAGTTTATACATTTTAAGTGTGTCGTTAACTGTCTGAGGGCAGAGCGACATGAGGCAATACATTTTTATCAATAATATAGTCATTTATATTATAAAAAGCTTTCTTTAAAAGCTTAATTTAATTTTTTAATTAGTATTTTAGTAGCATTTTCAGGAAGCTTATTATATTTAGAAGCGCACCATGTTCCCCATAAATGACTTATTTACTTTTTCTAGTCTAAACCTAGGGATCTATAATTTGTGTCTATTCCTAGTATTGATTCTACTGAAACCCATCTCTATTTTTATGTGGGTATAGCTAATTTTCATATATATATTGTGAAGCTATTGTGAGAATATTAATTTCTTTGAATATTTCTTTCAAAGATTCTCGTGGTTTAATTTTATAAATAATAATAATAATCCCGGACATTTCACACAACATCATCTGGCCCCAAAGAAAGCAGAGCTTGTGTTATGGGTACCACATTACTGATACTTATATACTTTTTTTGTAAAGACATACATATACATTGAAACACCCAGACCAGAGACTAATTCGTGCAGATCGTACAAACATTTGTCCCGCGGCGGGAATCGAGCCCGCAACCTTCTGCGTCTCAGCCGGGTCTTAGCCAACTGCGCCACAGAGGACGTCGTTTTTTTTTTAATTAAGCAAAAGGTTAGTTACAGTGATCCAGTTAAGGACAACTAATGATAAGGATTTATTTACATTATCGCAAATACTGGTTTTACCTCTATCAACTTTAAAAATTAAAGACGTAAGTATAGTCTGAGAATAAAACTATATCACAAATATTTTTTACAAAAAAAGGTAAATCGTTAACGTACACTAGGAATAAAAACAGGCCTAGTATCGAACCCTGAGGTACCCCTATATCAATAATTGATTGATATGAATTTTAATTGAATTGAATTGAATTTTAATGCTTTAATATTTTAACTTTGTGATTAGGGTTGCATGACTTACACAGTCAAAGGTCTTAGATAGATCACAGAATACCCGCGCGAGTTACCAACCAACTTCCTTACTACCAACTGAGCTGATAGGCCAGTCAAAAATAAAAAATTAACAACTAATAAATCGATTACTCAAGTTTCTATTAATTTACGACTACAAATACTTCCAAGCCACATTGGAAGTACTATATCATTGTAAAACATAAAACAACGATACGAAACAATGTCTGAATGACAAACACAAAAATTACAGAAGGGATTTTCATACAGTTTTCAAATGGATGGAGTGATTTAAAAGGAAAGTTTAAGTGTATAATCCAAAAAGGTTTTTTATAAATTGACTGAAATATGATGATGATTATGGAACATATTGAAGACGTCTTTCGGGTAGTATGAGATTATGGAAGAAATAAACTTACGTATGTCTTGTGCGACAGCGGCCAAAGAGAGCACATGTTTAGTTTCTTGTGCGTACTGCGGCGAGGGGTTTACGGTCACCACCATGCTTACAGCTTCCCCTCGAGCCCCAGACAGACCGGAGCCCAGCAAGCGAGTCAATTTAGACTCTCTGTGGGTATAAGTAGGTTCAAATTAGGTCAAGTGTATGTGCGTTTTTGGAATTCGCTCTGTAAGTGCGATAGATTTACACATAAATCTGTAAAAGGTCGCAACGTATAGCCATCCTTCATGGAGTCAAATGACCTACACTGCTCACGTGGATCATTGTACCTAGGAAGGTGGCTGCAGGTAGCAGAACCCATTTTTGGGTTAAATTGGAGGCAAGCGAGAGGTGCGGGTGGGGATAGGAATGTCGCTGTTCTGTTATGAACAACAATATAAAACATACCGATTAATGCAACTATTTTAAACAATAACCGTATTTTGTATTTGAGATTGAGTTTGAATTTGAGTTTGCAAGGTACAATGAGGATCAGTAAAGTTTTACCAAATTCAATAGAACTACATAGTTATTTTTTATGAAATAATAATGATCTTTGATAAGATTTAATGATCAATCTTTTTGAATTATTCAAATCGGACCAAACGTATCGTAAGTAAACCAAGATATTACGCGTGTGCGTGTGACGTCACTGGGACGGTGCCCTCTTGCTTCATGATTCGATAACTGGCGGCGATCGTCCCTGTGACGTCACAACTACCGCGGCAAACACTCAGTGAAATTCGCTAGTCATTTCATAAAAATTTCGTAAATTTTTGTCGTAAATCAAAAATTTTTGCATTGTATGTTAAGTATTGCTTAGCTCTATAAATCTGCATTCACAACTAAAACCGTTACAGATCTTCAATAAATATTTGATGCCAATAAAGAAAAGTTTTTTAATCTAAGTAAATAGTAGGAGTAGGTCTAGGTTAGTAACATTTTTGAAAGTATATGCATGTTAGGATAGAAATTCGATTCGAAGATATTTTGAGCCAGAGAGATGTTTAAAGCTTAAATTTATAAATAAATAAATCAGCGAAATAAAATAAAATACATATAAAACTTATAAATTGGGCAAAAACTTTAGGTTAAGGAAATAACGATCTTGTTTGATTGTATCGTAATCGAGTTTAACTTTTGAATCGAACACTATTAGCAGTAGGATTAAGCAGCAATCCTCGACTTAAAAGAAGCAGTCAGTGTTATATAACTGTCTCGCTCGACGACGCTTATGTTTGTCGCATCGTCTTATCTCGCTTACTCTTAGCAGTACACTCGATAACAACACGCAATTTGTAATTTCGAGCCTAGTTAAAGTTTTTGTTGTACATAATTAATTGTTATTAATTTTAAGCGGTTTTGTTATTATTTTTTATAGTTGTTATTTGTTTTCTGTTATTGTTGAATGTCGCGTTTATTGACTTAATGAGCATTTATAAAATCAGAATAAAATACATTATTTTTGAGTAGATTATATAATAAGTAGGGTACCAGTGCCTCGTGCCGCTGCCTCTGGTTGCGACGCAGCAGACGTGCATTACCTGTAGGGTACCAGTGCCTCGTGCCGCTGCCTCTGGTTGCGCCGCAGCAGACGTGCATTACCTGTAGGGTACCAGTGCCTCGTGCCGCTGCCTCTGGTTGCGCCGCAGCAGACGTGCATTACCTGTAGGGTACCAGTGCCTCGTGCCGCTGCCTCTGGTTGCGCCGCAGCAGACGCAGACAGCGCTCCAGCACTTGGAGCGAGGAGTTGATGGCGCGGGACTCCTGCATGCGCGCGCCGGTGTTGTTGGTGGCGCGCGCGCGCTCGCAGCCCGCCAGGTCGCACAGGCGGACGCACGATGTGACGATCTCACCATCTTCGAAAACAACGACATCTCAGATCTAGCACATCTTCAATGATCTAACTAGACCCGCCCCCTTTTGACGTAACTCGCGTAAACCAGCAATAACCGTCAACTGAGCAATGCGCTAAACACGCGTTTTTAAGGTTCCAAGTCCAACGAGGAACGCATATAGATTCGCTATGTCCTTTTGTTTGTCTGACCGCCCTAAAACGGGGTTCTTGATCTTGCTTAGAGACTATTAGCCCAAGGGCCCGCGCATCAGTGAGGCGATTATGGAATTCTGATCCTATCAAAACTTAGATACTTATCGCTTTAAGTTACTATTGATCGATTGGTATTACGGAAGGTTAATGTTGATTGTCATACATGCTGTCAAATGAATAGAATCCTCAGATCAAATTATTATGAAGACGGAGCGCCGCAATCAACCAAAATAAATTTCAAAACCGTACTCCTGTGTGTAAATACCCGCACCCACGCACACACATACGACGAAATATAGTTCCTTACTCTAAGTACCTACATGTCACGTCGTCTTGAATAAAGGTCGTTCAAAACCCTCGTGCTTTAGGTCAAGTGCGTTCGATGACGTTTTGCTAAATAACCTAAAAACTTAAGATTTATCACTACACAGTATAAAACAAAGTCGCTTCCCGCTGTCTGTCTGTCCCTATGTATGCTTAGATCTAGAAAACTACGCAACGGATTTTGATGCGGTTTTTTTTAATAGAGTGATTCAAGAGGAAGGTTTATATGTATAATACATGCATAATACAGTACAGAAACACTGATAATTTTAGAGGTTTCTAATCATATTAGACATTATGTAGTATATTTAGTATCAGCAATGCACCCGTGCGAAGCCAGGGCGGGTCGCTAGTATTATATAAATTGTAAAACGTGATTCTGTGACACTTTTTTGTCACGGTATATGTACATTTTTTTTTGTAATATGTTTTAAAGACGACGACATGACAGAATACATGTACAAGTATGTATGCATATACTAAGAGCAATAAGCACGGTTTGGGTAGATGTGTGTGTGAGTGGGTGCACAGAGGAGGTCTGTCTATTTATTTTTCCTTTAAATCGATTTACAAGATACCTTCATTTCCGAGCCTCAAAATAACACCGCCATAGTATTCTTGCCGATTGTCCTTAAACATGTGCCCGTGCCGCGCACCCTTTATACCATTGCATGGAATCTAGCTTTGATTCCTATGATGATTATATTCGTTAATAATTATATAAAATTCTTAATGATGAACCTTTTCACCCCAGTAACAACTCAATACAGTACGCCATCCATATCCTCAGTTTAGAGGCTCAAAAACGCACGGGATATTTTCGGCGCCGTTAGCATTCATGCCACCCACCACGCTAGTCATGCCAATTAAAAAAATGCTTGTGTAAAAAAAAGTGATTTTACGGAAAGAATGATTTTGAATAACCCACATGGTTCTTTTACCATTGGTTATTTTTAAGTACTGGTTCAATCAGGGTTACTATACCGTCAGAAGTATGAAAGCACCGAACATTGCTCTAACAAATAGATTATCTGATTGAAATTAATAGTTTTGCGGTACAACATATTTTTGTACCGCAAAACCATTGGGCTATGACACCTTGCATTTGCTAAACATCATGATACTAGGTCTAAGAGAATTCCGGCATAAAGGACCGTATTTAAGCTGCATTTTTTTTTATTCAGAAGCTTAATTTTTTAACAGCTGCAGGGACTGCAGACTTTAGTATTTAAGAGTGAACTAGTCGATTATCTTTCCATACAAACGTCGAAGGGTGATCACACCACCATCTGATTATGAACAACCAAAACTAAAAGTGATATAAATTTGTCATGTCATAATCTATGCTTGTATCAATACAGAATTGTAAAAATAATATGGGTTTGAAAGATACAAGACTCAAAAAATCGTTTTTCGTCACTGATTTTAGCGCAACTTTAGGTGTGAATAAACAACAAACGGAGTACGCAAAATAAAAAAATATTCCGATACCTACAAGCATAGATTTATTCAAGAGCTCAAATAACTTTTTTTTAATAAATACATTCAGTAGTTTTTTCATGAGAACCCTTGAGCCAAATTTCTATTCATTATTTTTACGAAATTGTTTTATTTTGAAATCATAGTCTAATCTGATCATATGACTCGAAATTATAATCACGCTATCTCCTTACTGCTCATCTCTATCCTTGATGCACGTTTATCCTTTTCTCACACTAAGCTAGGTGGAATAGCATGCATTTTAGCTGCGCCCACTAACGAGTTTGTGCCGCTGACTCGAGTATCCTTAATATTCATTTTAACTTAAACCACGCGTCCTGAGTAAAAGTGTCTTGACATACTTACTGACAGACAGACAGATGGACAATGACGTGATCCTACAAGGATTATTTTTTTTATTTTTGAGGTATGAATCTTTGCATATCGTTGGATAGGTATCTTAAAGCTATTAAGCGGTTTCTTAGGCAACAGCAGCAGGCTTCCATAACAAAACTTTTTCTACAATGTTACGACTGATTTCACAGATTGCTATTGATACATAATAACCCTGCAGAGGAGATCTACCGAGTCAGGTGATTTCGTGAGCAACCGTGAGCGTGTTTCATTTCTGCAAACATAGCCCTTAGTTCGAAAAGACCAATATAATAACATACCTGTCTCAGTAAGCATGGTGATGGTGAAGATACAATGCGAGCGCGAAGACTGTGCGTGGACGCCCGTGGCAGCCACTACCAGGTTATGCTTCCCGGCTACCATCACGTCGTAAGCTTCTACGCCAGTGCGGACGAACGCTTGTGTTACACCCTGGACAAGTTTAAAATAAATCTTAGTAGATACTGGTAGACAATTCATATAACACCATCTAGCTGCCAATGAAGCCAATGTACTATAGGAATCAAATTTACTAGCAGATTATTTTAAAAGTAATTTTGCAATAGTTCTGAACACATAATGCAAAAGTTATGATTTTAATGTAGTGAGTGAATTTACATTTTTTTTTCGTTGAGGGTAGTTTATTGTAATACTCAAAGCACACTTTTTGTAAAGTTTCAAAAAGTGTGGTTTCTAGAGTGGTCATTTGTTATTATCTTTAATAATATTATATATATGTTTGTCCATATCTTCGGAAGAACAAAAAAACTCACTCAAAGTGCTGCGTTTGTTTTATACGAGATTTCAGTTTTGAACCCCTTTTAACTACATAGGGGTTGAAATTTATAAGATCCGTTGTTGGCGATTGCCTGCAAAACAGCACACTTAATCAAAGTTTCTAGGCCTTATTGTTTTAAGATTATGCGATAAATAGATTTGAACTTATTAAACTAATATAGGTATTATACTGACTGTGATAGGTAATTGCGTAAATGTCTCTGGAGAACTTTCAGATGAGTAAACTAAAAGAACGATGAACGAGACCACGGATCCCGGTGTTCCGGTTGTATCAACTTACGTCAAACGCAAGCATTTGAAGTTTGTTTGAATGGATCCGTTCAAGATATATTACAAGTATAATGTTTTTATCTAACATTTTTGCTGCCTTACTTGTCAGTGTCATAATTCGCCCCATCTGGGATTAAACCTTCGACCCATCTTGCGGCTCATTTCGCAGTATTGCTGACGTTACTGCAACGCGGAACGAGCGAGTCTGTGTTTCAGTCTCGTTGCTCATTGCATTAGGATCCTCCTTAGTTACCTTGGCATAGACCTGGCCCGTATTATTTTCTCTGATGCGAAGCTTCGTCCTCTTCTCAGGCGGCACCAGCAGGTCGTAAATCGCATCATTGTAGATTTCAACAAAAGATACCTGAAATAATATTTACATATGTTTTAACCATGATGCAAAAAGAGGATCGCTAAGTATAATGTGTGTCTGTGTCCGAATGACATAAATTTTATTGTTTATTTTGTTTAAAAAAATTAAGTGTGTTGTTAGTATGGTTTAAGAAAATCAGCCATTCTCTCTTTTTTAGTTAGGACAAGAAAAGAGCAACTTCCACGGTTACTTCAATGATATTGAACATCACTGACTAGCAATTGACTCAAACAAAATTCTGATGGTATTTTGTATTTGATGGTACTATGTAAGGAGACAGGGCTCTTTTTTATTGCTAGTGGTTTTATGAATTAATATACTAACTATTTTCTATCAGAATACTTACCCACACAAAATGCTTAGTGTGACTGGTCAGGTCCAGGTTGCTGACTGTAAGGTCACTATTTAGCTGTTCACTCATCCGTTTATATTTATCTCTATGCAGTGCCGAAACCTGACGAAGCCGTTTTACCCACTGAAAATTACACAGGTACTTTTTAAAGGCTCCAGAGACAATATTGATTTAGACCTGTATGTACTTTATCATCATTGTCAGCCTGTATCCACCTATTGCTGCGTCCAGGCCTCTTTTTATGACACATGACTCTATTATGGGTTGACTACTTTTGGAGGGGTCTACTTCACTCTTAATTCAGCTTAAATGAATGGTGTTCAAAACCTTACAGCAGTCGCCTGACATAATTACTAAAAGATAGTGTCATTTGGCTGGCCTGTCAATTTAGTTTGTAGTGGCTCTGCCTTCTGCACTGTAGGTTGAGCGTTTGATTTCCTCCCTGGACAAACATTTGTGTGATGAACATAGGTGTTTGTTCTGTGTCTGGGTGTTATGAAGTATCATAAGTATGTATTTAAAAATAAATATATAAGTATTGTATCAGTTATCTGGCCACCATAATACAAGCTATGCTTAGTTAGGGACTAGATGGTGTTGTGTGCTTTGTCCACTGATATTTATTATTACTATTTTCCACTGGTGTGAACAATAGATAATAGTTAATGTCTAGACTAGAGCCCCCTGATCATACTAATCATCCTAATCATTCCCCGGATTCAATTCAATATCATCAACCCATCTAGCAAGTGGCACAAACTTAGAGAGGCCTATAGACAACAGTGGGTGAAGTTAGACTGTGTATACTGTTGATAATGATTTATACCTGTAACTCAAACTCTTGCTGGACATTTCCCAGCTTATCAGCTCCATTTTCAGATGGCTTGTATGTCGGTTGTTGCGATGCATTCACCAACTTGAAAACATACTCTAAAGACCGTGGAACTAGACCGGGGAATCTCACTGTCCCCATCAGGGTGTAGGTCTTGCCTGATCCTGAAGCTCCATATGTGAGTAGGGTGAAACTATGACCATCTGGGAGTTTCTTTAGATTTTCTTTGACTACATGGTCAAATATGTCCTAAATAAGAATTGGGTTTTAATATTTGTTTATTGGATTATTTACACATGAGCACATAAATCAAAAACCAGTTCAGCAACCCTATATATATAGATATATAGATATCTATACATCCATATTATATACAATAAATTTGTTTGTTACATTTTTATGCCTGAACAGATAGACAGATCATGATGAATGTTGGTAACAAGATGGATTGTATGGAAATGGGTTGTATCATGGGGAGTGTGGCCACACTCCCCATGATACAACCCATTTCCTTACCTTACGTGTGTCATACTTTAGATTGGGAGGAGTCTACAAACAGCTGTGTTTGTAGTATAAGAAGATGATTTTACACAGCTATTTATTTACCTTTTGACAGCAATGCGCATCAAATATACGCGAAAACTTATACATTCGTGATACATTGTGCTGAGTCCTCCGCCCATGGCCCGCAGTGGTTGTATCTAAATTAGTTACAAGGCAATTGTCCGAACGCACTTCATACAAGTTGTTGGGCGCTTCGTATGGTTTCATACGTAGGTACACTTGCACTAACTCGGGCTCGTCGATCTCAGAATCATCCTCGAATAATTCTAATAAGTTCGTGCCTTTCTGAGGGCGAGGTCTCATAAAGGGATTGTTTATCAGCGGCGGACGAGGTTCTATAAATGATGGTATGTCTCGCTTGAAAGTCTCGTCCGAAAAACGTTCTTCCATGATGAAACGATAAGTCTTATATTGAGTACGACAAGAAAACCAATAAAATAAACAAACTTAAAAGCTGCAACGGTTTGTTACACTTTCATTCAAATTTTTATATCATAAAAATAACTTTTCAAACTTTTATTGACATTTGTTTGACATGACATAACGTTCGAAATTCAAATTGATAATTGGGAATATTCGTTCCGGCGTATGCCTCACATACAGAACTATATCGTAGCCTTTTATTGTAATGTGTCGAGTTAAAGACAAGGAAGGGAAGGATAGGATTAAACTTCATATGCTAGTTTTTTTCGCTCATTTGAGCAGGCTAAAGTCTAAGGACCATACTACCTTGTCTTGCGTAAAATAATTTCATCCGTTTCAAGGGTAAATTAGATGTCTTTCGTAAGTTTCATAAACAATGTTTATGTATTCATCAAAATACTTTGATACTATCTGAACGATTTTTTTGAATAAGCATTTTTTTTTCTTCTCTTGTGTCGAGTTATTTTTACATACAATGACGTAAGTACATATTTAATGGGTAAGATTATTTTGCTAATAAAATTATGAAATAGTTGTCAAATGTCATCATCATCATACCAGCCTTTAGGAGGTCCACTGCTGGACATAGGCCTCCCCAATTGATTTCCAGGAAGAACGATTTTGAGCCCTCTCCATCCACCGACTTCCTGCGATCTTTACAATGTCTTCAGTCCATCGGGTGGGGAGTCGTCCTACGCTTCGTTTTCCTGTCCTTGGTCGCCATTCGCCATACTTTTACTCCCCTACGGTTATCAGTTCTGCGAGCTATATGGCCTGCCCATTACCACTTCAACTTGCAAATTTTGAGTGCTATGTCGGTGACTTTGGTTCTTCTACGGATTTCCAAGTTGCGGATTTTATCACGTAGTGAAACACCCAACATAGCTCTCTCCATAGCTCGTTGCGCGACTATAAGCTTGTGTATGAGGCCAATAGTTAGCGACCAAGTCTCAGTTCCATATGTCATCACTGGCAACACGCACTGATTAAAGACTTTCGTCTTGAGGCTCTGCGGTATCTATGACGAGAAGATGTGCCGTAATTTCCCGAACGCTGCCCATCCGAGTTGGATTCGTCGGCTGACCTCTTTGTCGAAGTTGGACTTGCCTAGTTGAATCGTTTGACCCAAATAGACATAATGGTCTACAATTTCGATTATATCGCTCTCAACATGTACCGGTATGGGTGCAACATGAGCATTTGACTTGATTTTTGTCTTGCTCATGTTCATTTTAAGACCCACTTGTTTAGAGACGATATTGAGATCGCTGAGCATTGCGCCAAGGTCTTCCAGCGATTCTGCGATGATGACTATATCGTCGGCAAATCGAAGGTGAGTGATGCGTTCGCCGTTGATGTTGATACCATATCTATGCCAGTACAAGAGCTTGAAAACATCCTCCAATGCAGAAGTGAACAGTTTCGGAGAAATAACATCTCCCTGTCTCACCCCTTTATGCTATGGGATTGGATTCGTGCTCCTGTCCTGGAGTCGGATAGACATGGTGGCGTTACTGTACAGACATTTCAATACTTCGATATACCGATAGTCGATTTCGCACCGCTGGAGTGACCGCAACACTGCCCAGATTTCGACAGAATCAAAGGCTTTCTCATAGTCCACAAACGCTAAACAAAGTGGCCGGTTATACTCTTCGGTCTTCTGTATAACCTGCCGGAGCGTATGGATGTGGACTATAGTGCTAAAGCCTTTTCGGAACCCGGCTTGTTCGGGAGGCTGGAAGTCGTCAAACCTACGAGCGAGACGATTAGTTACTACTCTCGAAAATAGCTTATAGACATGGCTCCATGGCTCATGGGCCTGTAATTCTTTAAGAGGGTTTTATCCCCTTTCTTAAGGAACAGTACCACCACGCTCCTGTTCCACGCCTCTGGCGTAGTTCCTGGAGGACCTTAAGTACCGGTGTTCCACCCGCTCTCAGAAGCTCTGTCGTTATTCCGTCTTCCCCCGGTGCCTTGTTGTTCTTAAGCTGCTTGAGAGCCGTTCGGATCTCGTATAGGCTGACGTCCGGAATGTCTTCAGTATAGTGTCGGCTTAGGCGGGCTCTTGCATCGCTAGTCGTGCTTGTAGCAGGGCTTTGCGATGAAGTGTACAGTTGTCCATAGAACTTCTCGAGCTCTCGTAAAACCCCTGGCTTTGAGGAAACGACCCTGCCACTGTCGGTCTTCAGCTTAGTCAACAGGCTTTGCCCAATAGACAGATCTCTCGCGAACACTTTGGAGCCTTGGTTGCTCTCTATTGCGTTCTTTATATTAGAAGTATTATACAGACGCAAATCACGTCGCATAGACTTAGAGATCTGTTTATTTAGCGTACTGTATTTCTACATGTCTACTAAAGACTGTAGTTTCATTTCGCTACGTTCTGCCATGAGTTTTAGAGTTTGCTCAGAGAGTTTTTGGGTTCTACCTTTGTGCTGAGTCTTACAGAACTTTGACCCAACGGCATGGACAATTTCCACCAGCCCGTCATTTATTTCGTCCACGGATTCGCATTCGGCGAAGCATTGGAAGCGATCTTGAAGTTCCAATTGAAAGCTCTCGGGGTTTTGGATTTGGGCAGGACTTGGGCGAAGAGTAGATTTCATCAGACGGGACCTTTCTAGCTTTACGTTAAGATTTAATGAGCCTCTAACCATTCGGTGATCACTGCTGGTTTTGACCCTGTTGATCACTGAGACATCATTAAATATTTGCTTTTTTGTTGTCACGATGAAATCTATCTCGCGTTTGTGTCCACCGGGGTGAAGCCACGTCCATTTCCTGGACGACCGCTTCTTGAAAAAGGATTTCATCATAAAGAGTCCCTCTTTTTCCATGAAGTCGGCCAATCGCTGACCCCGTTGGTTCCGCTCTCCAAATCGAAATTGCCCCACTCTCAGTTCATCGCCGTTCCTCATACCTAGCCACGCGTTGAAGTCCCCCATTAGAACCGTAAAGTGTATTTTCGAGGCTTGCATGGCATTTGAAATGTTATCATACATAGCCTCCACTTCATCGTCTGGACGTTTCAAGTGAGGTGCGTACACCTGTATGACCTTAAGCGAATACCGTTTGGTTATTCTGTAAGGTATAAGGTAAGGAGTATAAGGTATACCACCCTGCTCGACACGCTTTCGATCTTCACAATGTTGTTAACGAGGGATTTGTGGACGCGAAACCCAACACCGTGCTGAGAAAGTTGATCGCCCTCCCGGTAGTAGAATAAGTTGCCGGAATTTAGGGTTATCTTGTCCTCTCCCTCTCTTCGGACTTCTGATAACCCTATAATATCCCAGTGCAACTTATTCACTACTTCTTCCAGCTCTATCAACTTCTCGTCGGTCCTCAGTGTGCGTGCGTTGTAAGTTGCCAGGGCCAGGGGTCGTTGGGATTGGTAGCTGGACCTCTGCCGGAGATTCTTCGCACCCCCTGTTTCGCCGTTACCGTGGCCACCACCTATGCCAGGAATAGCGGAACTGCCGGGAACTGGGGGCCGTCTTCTAATTGTGTACATCATTTTGGGGTTTTGCCATAGTCATCACGCTTGGCAGGCGGATTGGTGACCGCAGATTTTGTGTTAAGTACTCGGGAGGTGCTGCTGCCCAATCCCCCGGTGTGTGTTCCCTTAGTCGCCTTTTACGACATCCACGGGAGGAGATGGAGGGGTCCTATTCTATGCTGGAACCAGCACGGCAAATAGTATGTACATGATGATGGATGAAAAGGATGAAGGATGAAGGATGAAATAGTTATGTACATATTTATTATTGTACATAAAAGTTATTTTTTCCCATTTTTTTTAAATAATTAATTACCATAATATTCTCTTACATTTATAATTATATTATGTAAGTACATTTTGCACATTTTTATATATCTATTAAATTATTAGATAAAAACTTATACAACTCTATCTAAATATAGGTTGATTCATTCTTAAGTAGCTCCTGAATACAACGCGGGACCAAATCAGGCTCACCATAAATTTGGAGGAGTCCATCTATCAGTACAAGGCGCTGAATACTGAATGATGGACAGAGATGATAGTTCTAACGACAGTGACCAAAGCGCATTCGACAGATTGTAGAATAAAATTTTATATTTAAGAAAATCTTATTCTTACAAAACCACGGTATGGAATCAATCTGGACATCTAGAGTAGCATACCAGGAACCTTTATTTTCGACTTGCGTATAGTGATACGAATGTCTCCCCCATGCATGACACATCCGTTGTTTTAGGAGACTTACAACGTCTGTGTATGGTAACAAAACATCTGCATCACCACCGCTTTCAATATTAGATGATTATGATATTTGAAAACTTAACTATCGTATTAGCTAGATAATCTGCTTTTTCATTTCCTTCAACACCTTTATGTGAAGGCACTCAAACGAAGCTAACATTTATATTTCAATCAAATAACTCCACCACAACAGTAAATGATGTAATTAGTATCAGCAAGCAATTTGTTATTTGCCAGGTTTTTTAGAACACTCATGCTGTCACTAACAACAACCCATTTATTGTGTCCCAAGTTTTTTTATTTATTATTATTATTCGATTTTTATATGTTTTAAAGCGCTCAAGATTGCAACAGCTTCAGCTGTGAAAACACTAGCGAATTTATCCATTTTATGACCAACACCAATATTCAAAGACGGTTCAAATAGGGCAAAAGACACAGCGTTATCGTTTTTGGATCCATCCGTTTAGACAAACTTGTTATCTGTCCATTCAGACAGCATTGGGCACACTTCTTCTTTTCTTGACAAAGAATTATCAATAACTACATTAATTTCTGGGAATTTACTATTAAAAGATTTTTCATAGCAAGGTAAAGTATGATTTGATTGAACTCTATTCAAATTTTGAAGAAACTGTTTACAACTCTGAAAGCCCTGAAGCATAAAAAAATATTTAAAAACCTTTTGGGCTCCGGACAGATTAGTCAAAAGACTATTGTCAATACACAATGAAGTTTCAATATAAACCTTTCTTTTAGGTAATTCAAACGAATATTAATTGGTGGAAGCCTGCATTCAATCTGCATAGCATTGATAGGAGTGCTCCTAAATGCTCCTGTGATTAAACGCAAACATTTATTTTGAAATATATGAATACTATTTACAACTTTTACATCGGCAGCATAACAAACGAAGCCATATTCAAAATGACTACGAACTAAAGATTTGTACAATGTTAATAAAATCCTTGGATCTGCTCCCCAATAAGAGCCTGACAAAGAATTTATTACATTGTGAGCTTTTTGAGCTTTGTTAATGATTTGTTTAGAGTAATTATTCCACAATAAGTTATGGGAGAATAATACTCCCAAGAATTTAACTTCAAGAGTCACTGACAAAAATGCACTTTTGTAATAAATCGCTGGCAAGTTATTTGACTTCTTCCCAAAAACCACTACCTTAGACTTCGACGGATTAACATCAAGATCTAGATAAGAAAAGTATTTTTCAAGTTTTGTCAATGCGTCATTGACAATTTCAGCTCCATGAGCTAAATCTGCTCCCGAGGCATAAACAACCATGTCATCTGCAAATTGAAGATTTTTAACATGTGAACCTAATATTAAATTTAAACGTATATACAAAATGAAAATTAAGGGTGAAGAATATCTTGGACCATAGAGATGTTTATTATATATTTCAAAAACTTCTCGATCTGATAAAAATTATTGGATCCAACTTATAATTTTTTCAGGAATGCCTATTAATAGCAGTTCTTGACAAAGAATTTCAATATTGACGCTTTTAAAAGCGCCTGAAATGTCGAAGAAAACATCGACAAGATAATAATAATAATTGTTATTATATTATTATAATTCTACATAAAATTCCAAACGTTGCTTTAGCAGTTGCTCAAAAATTTTACCGACACATGAAGTGAGCGCAATAGGACAATATGATTCAGGGCATAATTTGGGTTTATTGGGTTTCAAAATTGGTAATAAACAGTCAGTTTTCCAATTGTGAGGTACTATATTATTTTGCCAAAGTAAATTTGAAATTTGGAGAAATATTGTCAAACAGTTTCTATTCATTTTCTTAAAGATTATATATGGTACTCCATCAAGACCAAAGGCAGTATCTCTCCTAGAGAAAATGGCAGAAGTTAATTCACTATATGAAAAAGAGTCTACAAGAACGCTATTATTAGAATTTATATTATTTGAATTAAGTGTTTTCGATTTATGTAGTACAAAATCAGGAGCATATTTTGATAAAAAATCACGAATCCATGAATCGTCTTCATAATGAATATAACCCTATTCAGATTCATTTTTCAGATTCATTTATGTAGAATTATAATAATATAATAACAATTATTATTATTATCTTGTCGCTGTTTTCTTCGACATTTCAGGCGCTTTTAAAAGCGTCAATATTGAAATTCTTTGTGAAGAACTGCTATTAATTAATTCCTGAAAAAATTATAAATTGGATCCAATGTTTTTTATCAGATCGAGAAGTTTTTGTAATATATAATAAACATCTCTATGGTCCAAGATATTTTTCTGTAGGTGTATGTCAGGGTGTCATCCTGTCACCCTTAATTTTCATTTTGTATATACGTTTAAATTTAATATTAGGTTCACATGTTAAAAATCTTCACTTTGCAGATGACATGGTTGTTTATGCCTCGGGAGCAGATTTAGCTCATGGAGCTGAAATTGTCAATGACGCATTGACAAAACTTGAAAGAAAATAAGATTTATTAAATTTACGCATGAACTTCCATAAAACGGTTAATGGAGTGGATCGATTGAAAGTTTCACAAAGAGAGACACAGCTTTTTTGTCGTTCTATTTTTATTGTACGTTTTTTGTGAGCTCGCAGTCTCTTGAACTCCAAATAGCTCTAAATAGCTATATTCTGTTGGATTGAATTTAAAATTTAAATATGCTTCTTTGGATTTCAAAACATTAACACATGACTGCTGACTGTCAGTGTCAGTGACATTGACAACAGAAGAATTTCTGCTTACAACAGACCTATATACTTTGCAAAAATCTAAGAGCCTGTCCAGATGGAGCGTTTCACGCGCGAGTGCCCTCGCGCGCTTAAATTTATATTTCATCCAGATGCCGCGTTTTACGTGCGCTTTTACGCGCGATGTGTTTGGGAGGGACCCAGGGACATTTATAAATATGGAGCCAGATAAAGCAGTTGTGTTGTGGCTTGCATACCGCCGATACAAACGTCGTAAATAAAGATAAAGTTGAAAGCTTTACAGCTTCAAGTTTCGACTATTTCTTCCCAGTCATCGCCTTATGACTATTAGAATAATCCAAATATTCTATATGTTCTAATATTCTAAATATTCTATGTGGCTACTCTTTTTTCAACTTTGTCAATAAAAAGTTCCGTAGGTATCAAAATTATCAAGCTCCATTTTGCACTAAATACGTCCACTCGCCACGGACTCGCGCATACCACTGGACGCAGCAATGGCGCCTGAGTATCTCCACTCGCGCGGCGCTCGCGAGTCGAGAGTCCGGCACGTTGCAAGCGTTTTACGCGCGCACACAGTGGCAAAAGTATTCACAGCAGGAGCCACGCCTCCACAGTCGACACTAGCGCCACTAGAAGTCCTGTGAAGTGCGAATCCCCCACGAAGTGCCCCTCGTACCTCCCGACCCCCGGTGGTCTGCGCGTGATCCCCGTTCCGTGCCCCCACGGCACGGTAGCGGATGAGTCCCCCCACCGGCCAGTAGCGAGCACCCGGGTGAGCTTTCACGAGCTGCCAACCGTGTTCGGTCTCCCTACCGTGCTACAGCCACTACCCGGTGTTTTATGAGAAAACATCCCGCGTAGTGGCACTCAGCATCACCACCCGCAACCCACCTGACTCCGATCTTCGCCCAACCGAAC
This sequence comes from Lampropteryx suffumata, assembly GCA_948098915.1. Lineage (NCBI taxonomy): Eukaryota > Metazoa > Arthropoda > Insecta > Lepidoptera > Geometridae > Lampropteryx > Lampropteryx suffumata. Next base: position 2,209,599 of record OX402557.1, on the reverse strand, counting down.
TACCTACGCCATCCAAGATGCCAAGATACCCAGCGAAACGTTTTGACCGCCGCCGCTGCGTGCCGCTCCTGGACCGGGCCATCACTGCGCGAGACATGCTCAACCCTGAGCGGTCCGTAGTACTGCCCGAAGGAGCGCTGCGGCTCTGGTCACCAACGCCGCCAGCAGCAGAAGCTGCACCTCAACCCCTAACGAGCCTGGGACTCGCCGGCAGTGGAACTGAGATTCCGCCCCGGGCCGAAACCGGTCGCTTAACGGGGGAAAGGGCAGTAATGCCCCGTCGCTGGGACTCCTCAGGCGAGGAGATCCAGGGCGATGAAAAGAGGCTGAGGCTCAAGAACTTGCCTCCAGAGACTACCCCCGTGGCGAAGCATTCGCGGATCCCGTTGCGCCAAGGGACCACAGCGTTCATCCGGCTGCCGCAACCCGAGTCCCCTTCACCGCCCCGCGACACAATGCACGGTGCGCTCGCCGGCCTTTCCGGTTGCCGGGTGATACGCGCCGACAGTGCCGCAAGCCATGGATGACCGCGAGGTTGAGGTGAGTTCTGACGAGGACTCCATCTCCTACACGGGCATCAAAGCGATGTCCATGCCGTCGCCGACGCCCGCGCCACCCGCGTCATACGCGTCCGTGGCTGCAGCTCCCCCGCGGCCCCGCTCCCCACTGAGCCCGCGCCCGTCTACAACAGGTGCCCCGCCAACCACCAACCGCCGAAGAAGGGGTTTCTCCCCCGCCCCCCGCCCCGCCCCAGAAAGCCACCAAAGCTTACCTACCGATCGTGGTAGAGTGCCTGCCGAACTGAACGGCGCACTTCGCCACGATCCGTACCAAGCTTGGGTACTCCGCGAATGCTCGCCCCCTAGGCAAGGGGGTTCGCTTCACCCCGTGCTCACCGGAAGAATACAGGGTGATCCAGAGAAACTTCGTGGACGCTATGAAGCAGGATCCAGCAATTAGCTAGTACTCCTATAGCGTCCCAACGGAGCTACCAACGAAAGTTGCCATCCGCGGCCTACCAGCCGACACAGCACCCGAGGACATCATGGCGGCCCTCTCGGATTTGAACTTTCCGTCCGTCAAATCCGAGCATAAAAGGGCCGCGCCGGGTGCCTATTCCACGCACAACTGGAGCACCTTACGTTGGACGAGCTGGCGCGGCAGTATCTCATAACTGAGGTTATGTACATGCCGGGGGTTCGCATCGAGCACTGGCGCGGCGCGGCCAACCGCGTAGTGCAGTGCCACCGTTGCCAAGCCTTCGGCCGCGCCTCTGCAAACTGCCACCGCCAACAGCGCTGCGTCCGCTGCGGAGGGCAGCACTTCGCGGCGGACTGCGCGCGGCCCGTCACCGATAAGATATAAAAATAAATAAAAAAGAGTAGTATTTATTAAATTTTGTAATATGTTCAGAAAATTACCAACACCTATTTCATTACTAAGTAGACGTAGTTGTGCATCCTGGATAAATTCGTTCCTTATAATGTATATTCGCAATCGCTTAAAAAACAAAAAAAAATAAGTATGTAAGTAGTGTTACAGTCATTTGGTACCCATAACACAAGCTCTGCTTACTTTAGGACTAGATGATCTGTGTGAAATTGCTGGGATTATTTATTTTAATTATAATTGTTTAATTGTTTTGTTGCAGTAGACGTACTAGCGAAGAACTGTGCGATTTTTTGCATGCATTCCAAAAACTTAACTAAATGTGGATGTTTGTGTTTGTTTCTGTAAAAGACTCTACAGTCATAAATAATTATTTCTTCCTTACCTATGTACGTAGGTACATAGGTAAGGGAGATAATCGGAAGAAGATAGATGGACATGCGTTTCCGAGTTCCGACCTTAGGGTGGATATGCGTTAGCATCCTATAGTTTGTGGGGTGGATAAACAGAATAAGCTTATTCATTGCCCATCACACCGCACATCAATGATTATGACAGTTCGCCCATTACTATGGTCATACGGATAAAAATTTATATTTACATTGTCGCTAACATGACAATTATTATGAGGTATGTCACAACATGTTTTACCGAGTCAATGATTGTGTGAATTGTTAACAATAATTACATATTTATTTATTAATTATTTATCATTATTTTAGTACATTCTGCCACTTGAGCGTCCGGGTAGAAAAATCTATCGAAAACTTTGTTGCGTAGACAGTCCGGGTATTTTTTTCGACCCATCGAACCTCTATGACTTTTGTGTAGTTCTGTTGGCTGGCGTCTGATAGTTGCTGTATAACGTCACTAGATGACTCTTTAATAAAATTGGCATATGGCGAATCCAAGAAAACTACGATTTTCTTGCAACAAACATATTAAAAAAAAATTATAACAAAAAAGTTTTGTGTGAGTTTGCGTTTTGTGAAGTGAGTGCGTGCGGGTGTTGTTTAGATTGATTTATTAGTCTTATTTATATAAGTGTTATATATCAAAGTAATCCTCAACATTATTGCTATTGAAACATTTACAAATATTCTAGGCCCATAGACTGATCGCAAAAAAAACCGACATTAAACAAACTGCCGAGTTTATCGAAATTTAACCTACATTGTCAAGATTAAATTTATATTTTCAGTATTTAGATTCATAGTTGAAATTTTTTTTACACTTAGTTTTAATTTGTATAGTTTTACCTATTCATATGTGTTTTTTATTTAAGTCTAGCTATAGTAATTATCTAGTTATCACGCTCGAAGTTGAAAATGAACCAAGCGCTCGGTGCCCCAGAATTACGATCGCGCGGGGGACGTTCTAGAGGGAGACAGCTGCCGTGCTCGGACGTTCAAGTGGCTAAAAGATAACGCGGAATGACTATCTAGAATTTTCTTGGATTCAAAACACATTGCCATTTATTACATTTATAATTTGATCCATACTATGGAGAGATTGGCATAGGTTAGGAATTATCCATCATCACTCATCCACTAAACTAAACGTAAAAAAATATAATACGGAAAACAAGATACTAAGGTCGTAGGACCTTAGCCAGTCCTAAAAGAGCGAATCAGATTTCATCATCTTTCATGTTTTGTTCATTCATTCATTCATTCAGTCAATTTCGTGATGTCGGCTGCGTTTCTTTCTTGTGTACCTTGTGTTCAGAGTTTTGTTTATTTTTATTAAAATTGAAAAAAAAAATAACTACTATGAGTATCCTCTAAACATTCTCTACATATAGCTTCATCGCTGCTGTGTAAGGTTGCTTAATTTCACAATGTCATTTAGGAACACAAAGAATTTGTGAAAATGTAATAGTTTTTCGTATTTGGCGTGGTGCCATAGTTTTAATTGCAGTTTTAACGGAAATAGGTGGTCATGAAGTGGTTAGGGTTTTTAGTTTTGGCTTTGGTATGTGTGGGAGACGTGCTGGGATATTGTCCCTCATTGTGTTCATGCAAGAGCAACAAGGCATCCGATGGGCCTCCTTCAGAGCTGCTGCCAGGTGAACTGCTGAGATTGAAGTGCGGCGGAAGCCCTGCTCAGATCACCGAGCTTAAAGAGATAGACCTGAGCAAATTATGGAACATTGTTGTGAGCTTGTAAGTCATCAAACATTTCATAAGTTCAATGCAAGTTCTGTCTGTGAGCATACTCGTAAACTCATCTTAAATTTCCAGGAACCTTTCAGGCAATGCTGTATCTACTTTATCTAGAGAGTTGTATCTACCAAATCTACACAAATTGTAAGTAAAACAAACTATTCAACCTATTCTCTGTATTGGTGTTATAAAGTATCACAAGTACATACTCTTGTGGTATTGATAGAATACCAGATGATTGATAGAATATAATGCTTATAACACAAAATGGTGCTGTGTAATGGTCCAGAATTATTTATTTTGATTTATTCTTATTAATCTCAATGTAGTAGGACAACACTTCAACTTTTTAAAACATTACTAATATAAAATGAAATTATAAAATTTATATGGTATATACTTTCTAAACATCATACTAAAACAGCTATTCCCTTTATAATAAGGTTATTAGCCTCTTACTTAGTACTTGGCACTTGGTGTGAGGACTGGTTTCTGCATCTAGGCCACAGGTGGGCCCTTCTTGTGTGATGGGTGTGTTATTATTAGCCTCTTGTAGCTAATACTCCATCTTTATTGATTGACATAGATTTACTTAGGCCATACTTTTCAAACATGTTTATAAGATAGACAACTTTAAAGATCAACATCACTTATCTCGAGTTACAATTCACAGGGATCTCAGCCGAAACCAGATATCTCTGATAGAATCCGATGCATTCTACAATCTGACATCACTTCAAAGACTAGACCTGTCCTACAATCAGATTAGCAATGTTTATAAAGAGATGTTTAAGGGATTGGTGAATCTAGAGAGACTGGTCTTAACCCAGAACCATATATCAGCTATGGGATCTGGCACATTTGATAATCTCGTAGGTTTAAAATACCTGTAAGTATACAAAATGGTTTATATCCTAGACTAACTATTATGTCTATTGTTGTTGCGGGTTCGATTCCCGCCGTGGGACAAATAATAAATAAATATAAAATAAAATTTGTTTATTTTAGACAACATAAAAAATTGATAAATTTTAGGTGCATAGTATGTTAGTAGGTATTTGTCTTATAAATGTTTGTATTATCTGCCAGTATTTATCTCGGGTCTGGGTGTTTTTAAAAAAAGTATATAAGTAGTATATCAGTCATGTGGTACCCATAATACAAGCTCTGCTTATTTTGGGACCAGATGATGCTTTGTGAAATGTCCAGTATTATTATTATTATTATCAATTAATAATAGATCACATAACAATGTCTTGTTTTGACTTAGATGGCTATTGGGAATGTATTAATCAATATATTTTTTAATACTATCATTGTTTTTTATATAATTTTCACTCAAAACGGGATATTTACCATGATATGTGAGTTTATCTCATGATCATGATGCACCCAACTGTGCCGAAATATTGGGAAACAGTAAAACTTACATATCATGATAAATATCCTGTATTGAGTGAAAATTATAGTATTTATCAATAGCCAAATGGCCCTTATTAATAATTAAATTTTATAGGTACATTAGTTTGAAAATATTAAGAAATAAGAAATAACTCTTAATAGTTTCAGCATTTGTGTTAATATATTTTTTTGTCATATCCAGGGAAATAACAGAAAATCCACTAATATGTGACTGTGAGCTGCTTTGGGTCGGTGATTGGTTAAGGAATACAAGTGTCAAGCTTGTTGGCAACCCAAAATGTGCATTCCCTGAGAACATGGTCAATAAAACTGTTAAAAAGCTAAAAATATTCCTAGATCTATCTGCTTGTGGAAGCTCCCTACCTTCTAACACTCTGATTGTCAAACCAAACCATGATCAAGTAGTTTTTGAGGGGGATACTCTCTCTATAACCTGTAACGCACCATTTGCATCTGTCAAAGCCAAGTATGAGCTGAAGTGGATACATCCGATGCTGGAAATATGTGATGTCAACATCACAAACACAGATATGCAGGAGGAAGGAATGGCAGAAACAACAGTGTACTTCCCGAATATCACTCATCACCACATGGGAGGCTGGATATGCATGTACAATGATCAGAACCACATACAACACCAACACACTGTTCAAGTTATGGTACTGTCTAATGACACTCAGTATTGTAAAACAGACTCTATGCTCAACAATAAAGGGTTGTATTCCTGGCCTCAGTTATTGACTAATCGCTCGGCATCTGTGCCTTGTACTAGTGGAGAGGGCATGGCACATAGGCAGTGCTTTGATGATGCTACCTGGGGGGAAGCAAACACCACAGAATGTTCCTATATCAGCAACGTGACCAAACTACTTCAGCAGTTTGCGCTATTGAATGTCAGCTTAGTGCAGTATTCTGCTGTTAATGCGACCGAGAGATTGGCGATGCTGATTCAGGAACGGACATACCCAATAGCAGAGATCTCGGATCCGGATGATGTTATGTTCATTGCTCAGGCGATAAGAAATTATATGCAATACATACCAGAGGAAAAGGATTTAGGTAAGTTTAATCAGGCCACCAAACAATATGCTTTGAACCACTGCTACTACTACTTTGCATACTACTACAGTGACCTACATGGGAACTGAGTTAATAGCCCATCCATAGACCTCTATCATAATAATAATAACAACAATATAACATTTATTAGTATCAGGCAATAAATAATTGTATGTACAAAAATATTGGCCCATTGATAAATAAATACCTTTAAAAATAACATACAAAATACAGACAAAATATAAATCTTAATGCTCAATTGCGTGGTGTCTTGTGTCTGGAATCCGTTCTTCCTGAAAATGACGATGAATTCACGATGCGTTGGTACTCTCACCATAAATTAAATTAAAACTCATATTACGGCGAGATTCCTTCAACTTCACGACTCTCAAGGAGAGGCCGGTCTACTGCTTCATAGCCTGCCACCTTTTGAAGTGACCGGGATCGAAAGTCCCCAAATTGGGTGTTTCAGAGACATGTGGGTTTCAAACTATCTTTACTTAAAGGTCATGTAAGCATTTAACCCGCTACTGGAATTGAATCCGCGACCAGACAGCTCCGACTACTCATTCTTCATTGAGTTGTTATCTTTTGATATTTTTAACTCGGCATTTGTTCATGTAAACAGTCTTGTTTTAAATCATAAATCATGTCAATGTTTGGGTTTGATTTGTTTGATCTGCTGATGCTGAACGTCAATCACGGCTTTAGCATTGCATTGAACAACGCGGATGGCCTACAAATTGTGTAACAAATAACATTATTTGCTGACAGACTGACTTACTGACGATCAAGTCTTCATTAACATAATTTAACCTCTAATTTACCTCGTGAAATTAAATCGCGTAATTTAGTCGTTTAAGAATTTATTTCTCACAAGAATGACTAATTCACTTACAGAGAAATGCTAGTTACCTGAAGCACAGGTGTGTCGAATTGAAATATAAATTACTAGCTGCCGAATTTTTTTGAATGGAATTGTAGCTTAAATACATCCCCAGGATGTAATTTTATTGATAAGTTTCAAACCACCCATTAAAAGTTCAAACCAATCACCCATTAAAATTTCCATACAAATTTTTTAAAATCCTGAAACAAGTGTCCATTTATTTTGCATTTTAGGTATCCAAACCAAGTTTTAAAAAAATCATACCACCTATTAAAAAGTTCCCATACAAATTTTGACACCTCATTTTAGGGTGTCTAAGTTTGTCCTCACCTTGTTAGGGTTACTTTGAAATATCCTGAAATACGTGTCCATTTATTTAGCATTTTATTTATTCATATCAAATTTCAAGCATATCGCACCACGCGTTAAAAAGTATCATACATTCGTTTTCACCACTTTTCACGCTCTTAAGGGATGAAGTTCAAAAAATCCCGCCTTAGTGGATGCTTTTGCTGTAAAAGCAAGCTACCTTCTTAATTTCAGCTTTCTAGCTTCACCGGTTTCGGCTCGGCGATGATGAATCAGTCAGTCAGTCAAGTTAAGCTCTTTTATAGGTATAGATATTTTTGGTAATATGGGTAGTTGGATAATTCAGTGAGTAGTATGTAAAGACATGTAAGTCTATGATTTTTTATTTTATTAAAACGAAATATGCACTTTAAAGAGGTTTATTAAGGTCATTATTCTAAAAGCTTTCTAAAATCTAAAAACTAAAAAAATACAAACAATGTCAAGTCAAGTCAAAAGATACTTGATTCAATACAATCACAAGGATTACTTTGAAACGTCTTACATACTAGGTGAATTTAGGTACCAATTCATCCTAACCCAAGCCCGAGAAGAATTGTCAAGAAACTCGTCTTGGTCCTAGCGCTTTTTTATATGATCCATCTTATAACTACCTTAACTATGAAATACTAATACAAGAGAGTTTATACATATCAAGTGTGTCGGCTAGCTGTTTGACGGCAGAGCGACGTGAGGCCATGCATTCTTATCAATAATATAGTCATTTATATTATAATAATCTTTCTTCAAAAGACTACCTTTTATGTATGCTTTAAATTTTTTAATAGGTAGTTTAGTAGCATTTTCAGGAAGTTTATTATAAAAGCACACCGTGTTCCCCATTAAGGACTTATTTACTTTTTCTTGTCGAAGCCTAGGGATGTATAATTTATGTCTATTCCTAGTGTTGATTCTTTGAAGGTCACTATTTTGCTGAAATCTCTATTTTTATGTGTGTATAAAAAAAAACATATATATATTTTGTGAAGCTATTGTGAGAATATTCATTTCTTTGAATATTACTCTCGAAGATTCTCGTGGTTTCATTTTATAAATAGCATGTAGTGTAGGACGCCCTCCGGCAAGGTGGAGTGACGATCTGCGAAAGGCTGCTGGCAGAAGCTGGATGCGTCGAACTGAAGACAGGGCGCAATGGCGCTTATTAGGGGAGGCCTATGTCCAGCAGTGGACTTCTATGGGCTGATGATGATGATGATGTATTGCCCTGTTTTGAATTACAAATATTTTACCAATATCAGCTGCTTACCCCCAGAGAATGATGCCGTATGACATAACACTATGGAAGTAACTGAAATAAACTAGTCTAGCTGTAGCTTCATCAGTAAGCCACCGTATTGCACGAACTGCATATGCAGCGGAACTAAGCCTACCAGCAAGTGTTTCAATTTGTGGTCCCCACTGTAGTTTTGCATCAACATTAAAATCTAGGAAGATCGTGGAATCTATAAGATTCATTGCCTCTCCATTCATTTCAATGTTGGTCGGGCTATGAATTACATTTGGCAAAGTGAATTTGATACATTTAGTTTTTTTTGAATTAAGCAAAAGAAATTAAATTACAGTGAACCAGTTAAGAACTCACGATAAGGATTCATTTACGTTATCGCAAATACTGGTTTTACCTCTATCAACTTTAAAAATTAAAGACCGATACGTCTGCAAATAAATCTATATCACAAATATTTTTTACAAAAAAAGGTGAATCGTTAACGTATACTAGGAATAAAAAAGGGCCTAGTATCGAACCCTGAGGTACCCCTATATCAATAATTGATCCTGAAGACCTCTCACCACCCACTTCTACTTTCTGGTCTCTATTGGATAGATAAGAAGAAAAATAAGTGGCTTAACTTCTGGCTAATAGCTAAAACATAATTATAAATTATTTTTTACTATTTCTATAACTAACCCAGCGATAGTTTTAAAGTCGTCTTCTTTTAACCTAAGCAATTTTGGTTGTTTCTCTAATCTTTGTGTTCCTCACTTTGTCCATTTTTTAATGCATAGCATAAAAAATGGACATAGACCATAGACCTCCATAGACCTCCGGCAGACATCGAGCTTTTTGTTTCTAGCATCGTTGTGTGTGTTTGTAATATAACATCTGTTATTGCTGCTCCTCTTAAAAAATAGTTATTTAGTGTAAAGACTTACGGAAACCTGTTATAAGTAACAAAAACATAAAGCACAAGCACGGAGAAGGAACCTAGAAGCATTCAACAGTTCGGCAAGTTATAATTTAGCACGAAAATCCCCTTTTAATTTTGTGAATCACGTAACGAACATTTTTGAGAAACGCACACAAGTGCATACTTTGAAATTTTGGTTTTTGAACAACCAATAAGGATAAGAAACACTTTGTTAACTTTGTGTTTACTACCGCATAAATTGAAAAACAAAATAAATTATTGTGTGATATTACAAATGACATGACAGTGAAAATAAAGATTCTGCTATGGCAACATTTACTGCTGCTTAAATTACAGCAGCAGTAAATGTTGCCATAGCAGAATCTTTATTTTCACTGTCATGTCATTTGTAATATCACACAATAATTTATTTTGTTTTTCAATTTATGCGGTAGTAAACACAAAGTTAACAAAGTGTTTCTTATCCTTATTGGTTGTTCAAAAACCAAAATCTTCATTTTTCGTTCGGAAATAGAAATATCTATAACATCAATCAATTTCAATTCAATTGAAATCGAAATCAAAATAAATCGAATAAATATAAGATACGAAAGTATAATATAAATAAAAAAATAGAATGAATACACGATCTAATGTGAAAAAAACCATGGAATACAAAGAAGTGGTAGTAAATGATTTAAATGATATTGTAAGGAACTAGAGGCCAAAAACAAACTAAACACTGCACCTCTTGAAGAACAGGAAAACAACTCTAAAGAATTTGAAACCATGTGTAAACAACACAGCTTACTCAAGAAAAGAATTTGCGAAGAGGAATCTAAATCCAACGAACTGCAGAAGATAATCAATAACTTACGTAGAGAAAATGAAGAACTAATGGTAGAACAAGAAGAATGTGGAAACTTGATCAAAATGGCAGAGCTAATTAAAAAACTTGATTTAAAAAATGACGTGTTGATAGAACTTCAGCTCAAATATAGCGATCTTCTGCTATAATCAATAAACTCATCCAGCATTCCGAAAGGATATAGAACAACATCTAAGAAAAGACAAAACCATAAAAAACTAATGACAAAAACAAATCGGAAAAAGTTTATACACAAAATTAATATACTGGAAGAAACAAAGCGACTCATGGAAGAAGAATTACAACGCAGAGATAAATAAATGAACTAAAAATAGACAAGTGACAAGCTAATAGGTGATATCCTTAGCAATGAGCGAGACTTTGAAAAATGTCTCACTCCTTGAAAAACAACTAATTAGACTACAACTTATTATAGAAAAAAAAAATAAACAACATGACTTTTAGCGTAGCTGCAATATGTACTAGTGAAAGTCCACCAGCAGAAGATTTGGCAATCTTGGCTTATACCACAAGCATTGCTGATGAAAGCCCTAGGGATAGGTTAGAAACATGCCACGTGAACAATCTAAGTGACGCACCTAAACAGAGAAGACAAAGAATACATATGTACTCAGACGCTCTTGGTAAAAATATTATAATAAAAAATATATATATATATATAGTATAGTATATATTTACCTGACGATTTGTTCAAAGTTTACAATAGCTGTAAACCAGGACTTCATATTCATTAAATACTTGTCGTGGTGGTTCCGGCATAGAATAGGACCCCTCCATCTCCTCCCGTGGATGTCGTAAAAGGCGACTAAGGGAACACACACCGGGGGATTGGGCAGCAGCACCTCCCGAGTACTTAACACAAAATCTGCGGTCACCAATCCGCCTGCCAAGCGTGGTGACTATGGCAAAATCCCCAAAATGATGTACACAAATAGAAGACGGCCCCCAGTTCCCGGCAGTTCCGCTATTCCTGGCATAGGTGGCAGCCACGGTAACGGCGAAACAGGGGGTGCGAAGAATCTCCGGCAGAGGTCCAGCTACCATCCAGCTACCATCCCAACGACCCCTGGCCCTGGCAACTTACAACGCACGCACACTGAGGACCAACGAGAAGTTGATAGAGCTGGAAGAAGTAGTGAATAAGTTTCACTGGGATATTATAGGGTTATCAGAAGTCCGAAGAGAGGGAGAGGACAAGATAATCCTAAATTCTAGCAACTTATTCTACTACCGGGAGGGCGATCAACTATCTCAGCACGGTGTTGGGTTTCTCGTCCACAAATCCCTCGTTAACAACATTGTGAAGATCGAAAGCGTGTCGAGCAGGGTGGTTATACCTTATACTCAGAATAACCAAACGGTATTCGCTTAAGGTCATACAGGTGTACGCACCTCACTCGAAACGTCCAGACGATGAAGTGGAGGCAATGTATGATGACATTTCAAATGCCATGCAAGCCTCGAAAACACACTTTACGGTTGTAATGGGGGACTTCAACGCGCGGCTAGGTATGAGGAACGGCGATGAACTGAGAGTGGGGCAATTTGAATGAGGACAGCGGAACCAACGGGGTCAGCGACTGGCCGACTTCATGGAAAAAGAGGGACTCTTTATGATGAACTCCTTTTTCAAGAAGCGGTGGTCCAGGAAATGGACGTGGCTTCACCCCGGTGGACACAAACGCGAGATAGATTTCATCATGACAACAAAAAAGCAAATATTTAATGATGTCTCAGTGATCAACAGGGTCAAAACCGGCAGTGATCACCGAATGGTTAGAAGCTCATTAAATCTTAACGTAAAGCTAGAAAGGTCCCGTCTGATGAAATCTACTCTTCGCCCAAGTCCTGCCCAAATCCAAAACCCCGAGAGCTTTCAATTGGAACTTCAAGATCGCTTCCAATGCTTCGCCGAATGCGAATCCGTGGACGAAATAAATGACGGGCTGGTGGAAATTGTCCATGCCGTTGGGTCAAAGTTCTGTAAGACTCAGCGCAAAGGTAGAACCCAAAAACTCTCTGAGCAAACTCTAAAACTCATGGCAGAACGTAGCGAAATGAAACTACAGTCTTTAGTAGACATGTAGAAATACAGTACGCTAAATAAACAGATCTCTAAGTCTATGCGACGTGATTTGCGTCTGTATAATACTTCTAATATAAAGAACGCAATAGAGCGCAACCAAGGCTCCAAAGTGTTCGCGAGAGATCTGTCTATTGGGCAAGGCTGTTGACGAAGCTGAAGACCGACAGTGGCAGGGTCGTTTCCTCAAAGCCGGAGGTTTTACGAGAGCTCGAGAAGTTCTATGGACAACTGTACACTTCATCGCAAAGCCCTGCTACAAGCACGACTAGCGATGCAAGAGCCCGCCTAATCCGACACTATACTGAAGACATTCCGGACGTCAGCCTATACGAGATCCGAACGGCTCTCAAGCAGCTTAAGAAAAACAAGGCACCGGGGGAAGACGGAATAACGACAGAGCTTCTGAGAGCGAGTGGAACACCGGTACTTAAGGTCCTCCAGAAGCTGTTCAACTCCGTCATCCTCGAGGGAACTACGCCAGAGGCGTGGAACAGGAGCGTGGTGGTACTGTTCCTTAAGAAAGGGGATAAAACCCTCTTAAAGAATTACAGGCCCATGAGCCATGGAGCCATGTCTATAAGCTGTTTTCGAGAGTAGTAACTAATCGTCTCGCTCGTAGGTTTGACGACTTCCAGCCTCCCGAACAAGCCGGGTTCCAAAAAGGCTTTAGCACCATAGACCACATCCATACGCTCCGGCTGGTAATACAGAAGACCGAAGAGTATAACCGGCCACTTTGTTTAGCGTTTGTGGACTATGAGAAAGCCATTGATTCTGTCGAAACCTGGGCAGTATTGCGGTCACTCTAGCGGTGCCAAATCGACTATCGGTATATCGAAGTGTTAAAATGTCTGTACAGTAACGCCACCATGTCTATCCGGCTCCAGGACCAGAGCACGAATCCAATCCCATTGCATAAAGGGGTGAGACAGGGAGATGTTATTTCTCCGAAACAGTTCACTTCTGCATTGGAGGATGTTTTCAAGCTCTTGTACTGGCATAGATATGGTATCAACATCAACGGCGAACGCATCACTCACCTTCGATTTGCCGACGATATAGTCATCATGGTAGAATCGCTGGAAGACCTTGGCGCAACGCTCAGCGATCTCAATATCGTCTCTAAACAAGTGGGTCTTAAAATGAACATGAGCAAGACAAAAATCATGTCAAATGCTCATGTTGCACCCGTACCGGTACATGTTAAGAGCGATATAATCGAAGTTGTAGACCATTATGTCTATTTGGGTCAGACGATTCAACTACGCAAGTCGAACTTCGACAAAGAGGTCAGCCGACGAATCCAACTCGGATCGTTCGGGAAATTACGGCACATCTTTTCGTCACAGATACCGCAGAGCCTCAAGACGAAAGTCTTTAATCAGTGCGTGTTGCCTGCCAGTGATGACATATGGAACTGAGACTTGGTCGCTAACTATTGGCCTCATACACAAGCTCAGAGTCGCGCAACGAGCTATGGAGAGAGCTATGTTGGGTGTTTCACTACGTGATAAAATCCGCAACGAAGAAATCCGTAGAAGAACCGAAGTCACCGACATAGCACTCAAAATTTGCAAGTTGAAGTGGCAATGGGCAGGCCATATAGCTCGCAAAACTGATAACCGTTGGGGAGTAAAAGTATGGCGAATGGCGACCAAGGACAGGAAAACGAAGCGTAGGACGACCCCCCACCCGATGGACTTACGACATTGTAAAGATCACAGGAAGTCGGTGGATGGAGAGGGCTCAAAATAGTTCTTCCTGGAAATCGATTGGGGAGGCCTATGTCCAGCAGTGGACTTCCTAAAGGCTGGTATGATATGATGAAATACTAAAAGAAGAATTAGAAGAAACAAATGAGCATGAACCCATTATATTCATGATAGGACACAACATGAGTCTTCGAGGAAATTCAACGGAATACATATCTAAAATAGAAAAACTAGCATGGGTAAAACCTTATAATAAGATAATTATATCAACGGTTGTCTATGAAAAACAAAATAGCATTAATATGGAAATCGCAAGATTAAACAGTACACACTGTTCACTCTCGCATCACTTCACAGCAACGTTAATAATATAGAACTTAATAATGGAAAAAAATCGAACAAAAACTGGAGATCAAGTCAGCAGGCAACAGCAAAATTCATAGCGACTGCTTGCTTGCAAGGTGTGAACAGGAGTAATTTGAAAATATTGGTTGATGAGACAACAGGCAATAGCAATAAGGTAAAAAACCAAAATTTTCCCGAGCTAGTATTGTTGAGGCCCACAAAATAAGAGTGTGTCACCAGAATTTAGGAGGTATATATAACAAAGGTTATAATAATAATAATATATAATATATATATATATTAAAAAATTCTATATTATATTAGATATAGAAAATATTGATGTAATGTGCATGACTGAGACATTTCTTAAGTGGAGTAATGCTCCAGTATTTAACATAGAGAACTACAAGAAAGCATCTATGTATTGTCGTACTGGTAATGGAACGTGGTAGTTGTCTCATCCCCATACGCGAAAACATGAAGTTCAAGAAAAGAGAAGATATTAACAAAACGTCAATAGAACAACATTTTGAGACTTGTTGCATAGAATTGAAAACTGCCATAATATTAGTTGTTTATAGGTCACCATCGGCTGACTTAAATATATTTGTGACAAAACTTGAACACTATTACAAAAATAATAATAAGACTATAATTTTATGTGGTGACTTCAATATTCACTTTCCAACTGGCCTGCAATCGAAACATCCTTTGTCAGATATCGTTGACAGTTTCTTGCTGAAACGACATATATATTATTACACTAGAGTAACAAAAGCATGGTAATCATGTATTGATAACATTTTTACTGACTCCGACATGGTTTCATGGTGTCAGGGTGTTGCAAGGTATTAAGTCTGATCATTACGCTCAGATAGCTGACATTGCAATCAATGTGGACTATGTAGAGCTAACCAAACGTTGCATTAGAAAAGTAACTGAACATAATCTTAGGAGTTTGAAAAATAATCTGATCATATTGTCACAAAGCCCCCAACCCATTATAGATTACAAAGCTTATTTCCAAGGTTTCGTTCAACAAATGGATGAAGCAATCCCTGTAACTGAGATAACATCTAAAAATAGACATGACAATTTTCAAAACTGGGCCACAAAAGGCATTCTTATTTCTAGAAAAAGGTTATTTAACTTGTACGCTCTGCTCAAGGAGGACGGAACTCAAGTATTGAGACCTCTAGTAACCAAATATAGTAAAATCTTCAAAAATGTCTGCTTGGAGGCCAAAAAGATTCACCTCTCTTCAATCTTCAAAAGATGTATTTTCTTTCTTTCTTTCTTTCTTCTTTAATCTCATCAGTTGTTCGCAGTAGAGTTCAGAATCGATGGTCCTGCCTGGTGGTAACAGCTCATAATGAATAATGCCCTTCCAATCCCACCACACACACAGCATTCGGTGAAGCCTGACCGGCCTTTGACCACGACATTTTTCCCACGACGTTCTTGTCGTACGTGATCCACTTTTCATCACCAGTTATCAGCTTCTTCAAAAATGGTTCGGTTAATAATGAATCACAAATGAGTACACGGTTCATTAGGTTTCTTTCAGTGAGCTCGTGAGGTACCCAAATGTCGAGCTTTTTTGTGTACCTAGTTTTTTCAAATGCGCCAAAACTGTTTTGTGGTCAATTCCCAGTTCTTCAGCTACGTCGTAACTAATGATATGCCGATCTTGCTCCACTTTTTTAAAAATGGCATCCATTTTATCCGTAATAGGGCGACCAGAGCGACGTGCATCTTTAACATCAAAATTTCCGGATTTAAAACGCTTAAACCAAATTTGTGCTACTCTCACACTGTCACACTGCACTAAGTCCATAAACATCGCAAATTTTTTTCGAGGCGTTGCATTTTTACCTTTTTTGTAGTAAAATTTTAAAATGTATCGAATTTCTTCATTAGATTCACTCATCTTGACAGTACGAAAAACAAATAAAAATCACACATTTTCCTAATTTGAATTTGGAATTATGTTCTTTAAAATTAAAACTTTTAATGATACCAAAACCAGCCAGATACAAATAGTATAGCCAAATAGATTTTATTACAAGTTCATCCATATTATAATGCGAAAAGACTTTTCCCCCAACCTAATATATCCTAATAATTTAAATGCGAAACGCCTGTCTGCAGCGAAATATTTCCCGGCAGTACGGGTAGTACGGGGATACTTGTCCCTTTTATATTGCTGAAGTGTAAAAGAGATAGAAGTGTAAACTTCATTTAAAAACGTTAATTTGTACTGCCGATACAAATGAAAACGAATAGATTAGCGAGCCCACGAAAGCTTTTATAGTTTACGTATTTTTTAAACTCGACTATACTAGACGTACTGTACTTGTTCTAATAAGTATTCTATGGCTAAAGATTTTTATCATTCACCACACCACTGCCATGCTTTTATACTGGTTGCAAACACGTCCATACACTAAAACAGTTGTTGCTTAACTGATGTTTACGCTCGTCGGGCGATAGCTAGTTATGGTTACCCTTCACCTCTCTGCCCTTAATTAATTAAGTCTAGTATATAGTTTTGCATGCATTAGCATTTCGCTTCTTAGAATAAATGTGTTGTTCGCATAAGTGCCGATTCAGCCGTCTCGATGTGATACGACTGCATCCGGCGTTCTACTTTGTCTTCATTAAATCACCTCCAAATCGTTGTGGACGTTATCACTTAGTTTTATTTTAAAGTTGAATTAATTAACCGACTTTATCAAAAATTAGGAGGTTCTCAATTCGTCGGTTTTTTTTTATGTATGTTCACCGATTACTCGAAAACGGCTGTTTGAAAGGGTATATAGCTTCACAGGTGGTCCCATTTAAATTTTATCAAAATCGGTCGAGCTGAAAAATCTACGAAAATCTAAAAATTGTATAAATCGATGATGTTTTCGTGTACTTCGATACCTCGCGGTCTCGTTGGAGCGGTGCGTTTATTTGGCCGAACCATATTATATATGTACAAAATACCTCTACTTTCTACTTCTACTTTTAAACAACCCGTTTTCACGTTCCCAAAACAAGAGTAGCTTGTCAACATGCAGTGTTTCCAGCAACATGTTCATTCAACTTTGTTTACAAACAAATGTTTATCATTAATACTTTGGACTTTAAACTTTATTTAATTATGTTTTCAGGTCCAACTCTCCTAGACGTGATCAGTTCAGCAATGAATGTATCTATATCGGCGATGGCGCGCGCGGAAACTCTCTACGGTTCCTGTACAGACATGATGCGGGCCGCGGAACAGATATCAACGTACATCAATAATGTGGACGGACAAAAGGTGATTTTCAATATGTTTGGCTGGTCTGTACTGGAACTAGCACATTGCACATATAAGCTTAGCTTAGCTAAATAAATAATGCCGGACATTTCACACATCATCATCTGGCTCTAAAGCAAGAAGAGCTTGTGTTGTGGGTACCACATGACTGATATACTACTTATATACTTCTCTGGCGCAGTGGGCCAAGGCCCGCTTGAGACTCAGAAGGTTGGGTGTTCGAGTATGTATTTACATAAAGTTAAAAAGTATGTAAGTAGTATAATACAAGCTCTGCTTACTTTGGGGCTAGATAAAGTAAATAAAAAATAAAATAATAAATAATGCTGGACATTAAATACGTAGGCCGCTGCCTAGGGTAGCTTTTAAAAAACTGAGTTTAAATTTAATCTAAATTAATTCATAAAACAAAATTACAATATAATTATTTTAAACATGAATCCCGTTCGAAGTATGAAGCAAGAGTGCAATCCTAAGTCTAGGTGTTTTTATGTATAATATGTATGCATTTACAAAAAAAAAGTATTTAAGTAGTATATCAGTCATGTGGTACTCATTACACAAGCTCTGCTTACTTTGGGGCCAGATGATGCTGTGTGAAATATCCGGGATTATTTATTTATTTATTTATACATTAGCATTGCGTAACACCTCCCACCGAAGAACAGCGAGTATTGAAGCTTGTCGTAAATTGAGCTGGGAGTTGCTTGGGATCCACCCTTCTTATAGTTGGAAAAGCGTAGACTCGCTGTAGTACAGCTTGGCTTTCGTCAGAAACTTGGTGTGATCGGTGTCGGTCCGTACTTTCTGTATAACATCACGCTAGTAAGTGCACATGCACCGGCTATAACCACGTACATAGGGATTGTAGTGTGGTATAGAGTGTAGTCGACGTTTTTCTCGAGATGTAACGGCGATTGTAATGAAATTTTTTTGTTAGTGGCTTGAAGGTGATCCAGGTTGATAGAATGCAATTTGAATGTTGGATCTGAAGATAAAGTGACGAAGTTGCTGCTAGGTAGATCCATACTTCTAAGTAACATCTTTGTAGAATTATGGCGAGATAGCTGCCTTGGAGCGTCTTGTAGAGATCTTGACAACAGGAGAGATGTATCTTCGTGGAGACAGGGAAGCTGATGCTATAGTGTCTCTCGTCGAGTTTTTCATACGCCGGTTTTGTTAAGGTGATGCTGATGGGGCTACACATCTCGTTCCGCTGCTGTGTTGAGATGAGATGCGGGATACAGTCATCTGATGATCGGCTCTGCTCGTGTCTTTTCTCCTTGCATATATACCATTTACTGGTCTTCGGGTATTCAGCCTCTATGTGCTTGAAATCTTTCTCATGGATAGCTAGGTATGGGAAAGGAGGAGCAAGGATCTCGTTATTTTTGTTAGGGATGATAGATAATCTATACATATCATAAATGAATGGGAGCACGATTGGGAACTTATAAACTATAACTATATCATTTCCTACATAGTAAAAACCTAATCTAATTATATCGAAATACTCTCTAATATCTAAATCTACTACTTGCTTACTGCCATATAGAATGTTCAATTTACGAATTATATCGCGAATTGTATTAAAATTTTTGACTGAATGATGCGTGGTGGAAGCTCTGATAAAAGCAAGGATATTTTGTAACTTAATTTTTTCTTGAGAGATAGAATCTACATTATCCCTTAAAATCATAAGAATTTGAGCTAGGTGTGCGTACTTGACTAAATCATGATCCCTAGAAGCTTCAGATTGCCTAATTTTATTTATTAAAACTTCAATTTTATTCTGATTGTCTACAATACTATTTAAAATCTTTGAATATTGTAGTGTCCATTTTTTAGATAAACTTACGTGATTATTCAATTCAGTTACCAACTTATTCTCATTGTTTTATGATGATTTAATAGCCTGATTATAATGTAATGCGTCGGTGTAGTCGAGGTTACCAGTTATACTTTTAACTCCCGATCCGAGACCATCTACGAGCCCTCTTTTTACACGGTTTATCTCAAAAGACTCTAACTGTTCGAGTACACTTGTGACTTTATTTTTCAAATAATTTATATGGGGTTCAAATAGCGAATTCGTTTTATTATTAAGATGCGGACTAAATTCGTTAATTTGACTATCTACTGAAACTACTTTATTACGTAAGTCTTGGAGGTTGACATTTTGTAGAAAGGAATGGTACTGAGAAATTATTTTAGCTGAGCCTAATTTGAACGGTAAAATAACAGGTCAATCATCAAGGCTTTCAAGTTTTATCAACTGCATTAGAGCTGGTGCCAGGAGCAGGTGAATTGGCAGAAGGTGACCCTTCTGACAATTCACCTGCTCCTGTAACAATTGTGCGCTTTTAGGGAGACGCTTTGATCTGGATTTGGCAATAGGGCCTCGCTTTTTCTTAGTATAAATATAAATAGGGAGGTCCGCCATTACGACATCATGAGTGTAACGAGGGGCTAATTTTTGTCTGGAAACAAACGGATTTTTCACGAAAATCTGTTGCTCGGGAGAATATTCAGCCTCTGGTTCGCGTTCTTTATTTCGGTTGTCTGTCAGGTCATTACGGATCGCGCTACATATCTCATGAATAACGTTATATGCTTTAGTCATCTTATCTCTATGATTAGTCATATACTGTTGTGATAAATGAGCTGAGAGATCTACGTCGAAAGGGTCGCGATGATCATAATGTCCTGTAACTACTTCTATCGGTTTGCACTTTGTAAAACTATGGATACTACTGTTGTAAGCTAGAAGAGCGTAAGGCATTAGATTGATAACAGATTCGGATTTCTGACTCAATTTTAAAATACGAAGGTGTTCTGGTGAAGGATATCGTCGAATGGAATCTCTCAACTATACTATTCTCGTTAGGTGTGTGGGGAGCGATTCTGTGATGTTGGATCTTATGCATCTTTACGAATTCTGTCACAAGCTGATTAGTGAATTCAGTTCCGTTATCTGTTACTATAGTGTACGGTATTCCGTGATGAGTGCATAAGTTTAATAAAGCCTGTACTACACTAACAGCAGTACCATCTCTCAAATAATATGCTTGTGTATACTTTGAGAATGCGTCTACGAGAGTTAGGAATTTTTCGCTCTGAATAGTCAAAAGGTCTAAATGAACTAGTTCAAAAGGTTTACTAGCAGGTGGTACTACTTTAAACTGCTGCTTTATCGGGCTGCGATCATATTTCGCTTGGCTACAAATAGTGCATTCATTTATGAATTTAGTTATTTGCTCTCTCATTTTAGGCCAGTAATATCTATTAGATAAGGCTAGGTAACATTCGTTAATGCCACGATGATTGGTCTTACCATCATGATATTTATTAATAATTTCCTGCTGTCTTGAGTATTCTCTAACGTTCTCTAATTCTGTTTTAGTTAGTGTAAGATTATTAATGAATAGTCCGGTTTTTATTGTAGGATGGACATACTCCTTGATCGCGTTTATAACGTCGTCCTCAATATTAGATTCTGATATTTGAACTGAAATACGCGTGTGCGTCTCAAATGGTTTGGTGACTACTGGTCTTCCTTTAATATCACCTACGACATTAAAAATTAGTTGTATCGTAAATCGGTTCTATGGGTCATCTGAAATCGGAACTTCTAATATAGGGCTTCCGTTATTCGTATGAACAGTGGCGGTTCTTGAACCAGCCGCAGTTTCTGTAGCAGTTACGGTTCTAGATTAATCTAAGGCAGGGTCAGTTTCTGATAAATTTACTACGGTTGACATAAGTTCTTCGTTATTAATTTCAATACGCGATAGTGCATCGGCGTTAGTGTTGCACTTGCCCTGTAAGTAATCGACACTATAATCATACTCTCTTAATTTCAAGCGACATCTTCTAAGCCGTGAACTAGGATATTTTAAGTTCATTACCCATTGTAGGGGCCTATGGTCGGTAAGTATTAGGAACTTTCGGCCATAAAGGTACGGTCTAAAGTATTTAGTAGCCTATACAATAGCTAGGAGTTCTTTGTCAATGGTGCTATAATTAAGTTCGCTAGAATTAAGAGTTTGCGAAGCGTATGTGATCGGTTTATTTGTAACTCATGGGGCCTTGAGATAGAATGGTGCCGATAGCTACATTGGATGCATCGGTTGTCAAGATAAAATCTCTTGTAAAATCTGGGTATTGTAAGATGGGATCATTTGTCAAGAGCTTCTTACAATGTTCGAAACAACTAGTGTAGTTTTGATCTAACTTGATTTTAGAACCCTTTTTCAAACATTGAGTTAAAGGTTTAGTTAGTCGGGCAAAATCTGAAATAAATTTCCTGTAATAGCCAAGTAATCCGAGAAAACGTTTGATGGGAGGAGTGGAAGTGTTTGGAATTTGGGAGTTTTTGGAATTTGGTAGGTTTCTATGGCCTTAATTTTTGGGGTTAGGTTTTACACCCTTTTTAGAGATGACATGGTCTAAAAACTCGGTTTCTAGCTTCATGAATTCTGATTTATCCATTTGGATCTTGAAATTAGATTCTCTCTAGTCTATTAAATACCATGTCTAAGTTAATTATGTTCTCCTGAAGGGAGTACTGAAGACGATAATGTCATCGAGATAAACTAAACAGAGCTCATTCTGTAGACCCCTTAAGACGTTATCCATGACACGTTGGAATTGGAAGGTGAATTTTTAAGGCCCATTGGCATTCTTAAAAACTCATAATGCCCATTTTCTACATTAAATCCCGTCTTATGGATGTCGGAAGGATCCATTTCTACTTGGTAAAATCTACGGGCCAAGTCAAGGGTCGTAAAGTATTGGCATTTACCTAGTTTGTCTAGTACATCTGTTATATTGGGAATAGGGTATTTATCATCAATCGTTTTCTCGTTAACTTTCCTAAAGTCCACGACAAGGCGCCATTTAACTATACCGGAAGCGTCTGCCTTTTTGGGTACAATCCAAATCGGAGAGCTCCATGCGGATTCTGATGGTCTTATAATACTTGATCAAGCATCTTATTTATTTGATCTCAGACGTCTTGTCTGTGAACGTAAGGATAGCGATAGGTCTTAGTATGTAGGTACTGGAATTTCATCAGTGGTCCTAATCTTATGTTTGATCTTGTTGGTGAATGTAAGTGGTTCGCCCTCAAGATAAAACATGTCCGCGTAGTTCGCACATAAGCGCCGCAAATTAGCGAGTTCTTCCGGGTTAAGATGATCGGTCCGAAATCGAGATAAAACATTTTTCTCGCGGTCTGATAAAATTTCAGTACTGTCACATTCAATATTAAATATTTCAGCTTCAACAGGACGA
This sequence comes from Lampropteryx suffumata, assembly GCA_948098915.1. Lineage (NCBI taxonomy): Eukaryota > Metazoa > Arthropoda > Insecta > Lepidoptera > Geometridae > Lampropteryx > Lampropteryx suffumata. Next base: position 2,186,543 of record OX402557.1, on the reverse strand, counting down.
TCCATAGAAAATATTATATCATTGGAATTCGGGTTAGAAATTTCTACCCAGCCTCGGTTGTTCTGGACCGTCGTTAAACAATCTGAAATAAGGCAGTTACAAATCGTCTTATTATCAATCAGAACCTCGCCGTCTTCTGTGTTAACCGGCAACCTAACTATTTTCGTAGAGTTAGCTGGAATAATCTCTTCGTACAAGTTTACGTTCCTAGAATCGTACATCCGAATAGGTATCTGCGTATTACGAGTTTTAAGCAGTCTATTTTTTAAATCAATGGTAGAGTCCCATACGTCAAGTAAATCGAAGCCTAAAAGTCCGTCAAAATAGTTGTGATACTTATAAACGTATAAATTTATATCATTAGGATCGTTCAGTTCTTGAAAACACGGTAACGTAATAGAATAGTCGTTCTTACCTCAAATGGATCGTATTTCAAAGGTATATGACGGAAGTATTTTTTTACAGCATCGGGAATTCGGGACTAATAAAAGACTGGTTGACTCATGTATCGATTAAAAATTTTAAAGGGGGGTTCGCGATCTGAATATAACCTAATTGCCTTTGAATATGGAAATTAACTTCTATTTTGGCTTTTCTGAATTCGACTCTTTCCGAAAATTTTCAGCTTTTTGTTCGGGGGCCTGAGCTATTTCCTCTACTACCAGTGGTTCATAGCTGGAGATAGGGGCGGCTGCGTATTGATCATAAACGCAATACTCAGGGTACTGTTCGTAATAATCTTCGTAACACTCGGGGTAACTTTCGTAATCGTAGCTGTAGTCATAATTGTCATAGCCGTCTAACTCATTAAAGTTAATTTCGCGTGTCTTAAAATAGTTACTCGGGGGCGGATTCCCGTGTGTTCGCCAGTCATGTACTGTTGGTGGTAAACGTCTTTCCGCAAAAAACTGAGTTTAAATGTAATCTAATTTAATTCATAAATCAAAATTACAATATAATTATTTTAAACATGAATCCGTTCGAAGTATGAAGCAAGAGTGCAATCCTAAGTCTAGGTAGTTCCCATGAAAAGTGCAGCGTCGGTTGTCAGGCGGCCCACGTTCCGCTGACCATGCGCCTCGTGCCATGTCGATGTCTTGTACCGGTCGAGCCAACGCAGCGCTCTACATATATTAGCATTGCGTAACACATTTAACACAGCGTCATCTGGCCCCAAAGTAAGCAGAGCTTGTGTTGTGGGTACCATATGACTGATATACTACTTACATTCCTTTTTTTTTTGTAAATACATACATTAGAATATGTATGTATTTACAAAAAAACATAGAAACACCCAGACCCGAGACAAATACTTGCAGATCATACAAGCATTTGTCTCGCGGCGGGAATCGTACCCGCACCCTTCTGCGTCTCAGCCGGACCTTAGCCCACTGCTCCACAAAGGTTGTCAAAAGTATTCTTAGAACGCAATTTTCTTATATTAAAGAACATTATATTTAAATATAAAAATCTCACATCACAATGACTACTTTTCATGAAATTTGGCTTATTGTTTGTAATTTGGTCAAACATAAAAGATAGGATCTCTTTATCTTTATTATTGACCTCAATACTTTTTATTTAGGAAGTTTTCAATATATTTTCCGTTCAGTCAAATTTCACGATTTGAGGTTATACACCATAGAGTTTACAATTGGCGGAAACTTTTTAATTTTTTAAAAAGTGTTCGAATACACTCTTCATGTTATTATACACTTTTAGAATAGTGCCATCTATCGCAAGTGTATAACAACTGTAGATTTATCAAATAACTTCGCTATAAATGTTTAATAAACTATCACAGAATTACTGCATATCACCGATTAGCCAAGTTTTGTCCTATAAAGTATCTTATGTATGTATTTAAAAATTATATAAGTTTTCTATAAGTCATCTGATCACCATAGTACAGGCTATGCTTAGTTAGGGGCTAGATCAGACAGTTAACTGACACATTAGAAATGTATAAACTCTCTTATATTCGTAGTTAAGGTAGTTATAAGATGGATCATGCAAAAACGCGCTAGGACCAGGACGAGTTTCTTGCCTGTTTTTCTCGGGCTTGAGTTAGGACTAGTTAAAGGAATTGGCACTTAAACATCTATCTATAAATAAAAAAATAAAAAAATATTGGTGAACAATGCACACTTAAAGTCACAAAGTTACAAAGTCAATCAAAGTCAAAAAATATTTAATTCAATACAATCAAAAGGATCACTTTGAAACGTAAGACGTTTCTTCATAAAAAACGTCTTTGTGACTTTAAGTGTGCATTGTTCACCAATATTTTTTTATTTTTTTATTTATAGATATAGAACACATATATATTTCCAGATAAACTTAGCGGTGGAACATTTCCGTGTGAGCGAGGGGTTCGGCGGCGCGACTTGTGTGTGGTTTAGTGGCCGTGCACACGAACCTCCCCGTCTGCACTGCACCACCACCAACCGCACCGTGGCGCCTCTGTTGTCTGTCAGCGACGCGCTCATACACGCCAGCGTACAGGTAACTGTAGCTTCCACGTCTCTTGTGTTCCACTTAATATTAGGGTGGCAGCGGCGGCCCTAGGCTTTAATCAAGGTAGAGCGAAATTATCTTTCTTTACAATGTATAAATGAAATGGTTTTAATTCAATTCAATAAGTCTTTATTCAATAAAATCATAAGGACTTTTGAATCGTCTTCTTACATCCTAGTGAATCTAGGTGCCGGTTCCTCCGAACCCCAGTTCAAGAAGAATCCGGCAAGAAACTTGTCTGGTCTTAACACTTTTTTGTATGATCCTTGCCAATTTTGTTACGGAAGCCGAGTCGAGTTGGAGCAGATTCATCCCAAGCTTTTTTGTCATCTAAATAATCAGATATTTTATAATATGCTTTAATAGACAGTTTCTGTTTAATTACGTTTTTAAATACGCCAATCGACAAATCTAACACGTCGCTTGGGACCTTGTTATAGAAGCGTACACATTGGCCTATAAAAGACTTATTAACTTTAGCGAGCCTAACAGTGGGAACAGCGAGTTTATCTTTATTTCTAGTGTCAATACTATGATTATCGCAATTTTTTTTAAATAAATGATCATTTTTGTGCACATACATTAAATTTTCATATATATACTGACAAATCACTGTCATAATATTAATATCTTTAAACTTATTTCTAAGTGATTCTCTGGGGCCAATGTTATAAATTGCACGTACAGCCCTCTTCTACAACACAAAAAGGGTGTTAATATCAGCAGCACTCCCCCACAACAGAATGCCATAAGACATAATGCTATGAAAGTAGCTGAAGTAAACGAGTCTCGCGGTATCTACGTCGGTAAAATGACGAATCTTTTTAACAGCGTATGCCGCAGAGCTGAGTCTCTTCATAAATTTATCTACGTGCGGGCCCCATTGCAGCTTATTATCTAAAGTTATGCCTAAGAACACTGTGGTGGCGACGAGATCTATATTTTCGTTTTTACATTTATACATTAGCTTTCACCTGTTTAACATTGGGCAGTATAAAACGAATGCATTTCGTTTTTTTCTCGTTAAGTAATAAGTTGCTTACATTAAACCATGTTACAACTTTAGAGATTGCATTGTTTACATCGTCAAGATTAGTAAGTCGTCGCTTTAATTTAAATAAAAGTGACGTATCATCAGCAAACAGTACAATCTCGTGATCATCCTTTACAAGTTTAGATAGATCATTTATATAAATTAAAACAAGGATGGCCCGAGTATTGATCCTTGTGGTACTCCCATTTTTACCATTGACCCCGGAGAACGCTTTCCATTTACATCTACTTGTTGTGTTCGGTCACATAAGTAGGATGTGAGAAACATAAGTGAAACTCCCTTAACACCATAGTGATGTAGTTTGCTGATTAGAGTTTCATGGTGAACGCACCATTCAATAAATAATCAAATAGAAACGAAACAGTTTTATCATGGCCCTCACTTGCACAATAATAATGACACTTATAGCAATATTGTGCAAGAGAGAGGACTAAAAGCGCCATTTAAGATCTGTCTCCTTATTGAAACAGGTACCATATAACTGCCCCCTGATACTCCCGCACGATACATCGTTATAATAATCGTGCAAAATCCTACTCTTAATTATATAATATGAAGCAAAGTCGCGTTTGTTACACCATTTATAACTCGAAAACGACGACCGATTTTCATGGTTTTCGATTAGTCTCCGCCTCGAATAACATAATAATAATTAAAAGATTAGAACATGTGCAAGGTCCAAAAAGAACAAGTTTTAAAGTAGTGAGTTCAATTTGGTACAATCTTTCACGAAGTTCGGTTTGTTAGGTTATGAGTTGTCATTGTGCTCGCAAAGTCAAGCAAATTGTTTTATTCCAATATATTTTTCTTTTTAAAACGCGCGGACGAAGTCGAGAACGGGACAGCTAGTAAATATATATATTATTATAATAACGTATTAAAAACTAAAAAGAAAACAGACTTCATGTGTTTACACAAGGTAGCTACTGTAAAACGTTGTGGAGTTCCCTTGACTGTCCTTCGTCTTCATCATCAGACCCCTAATGACAGTTACAACCCATCTAGGTGTAAAGTTTTGATCAATACAAATTAATCAAGACCAGGTAATTGCTGTAAATCGTTGAGGAGTTCATTTGACTGTCTTTCGACTCCATCATCAGATCGACTCCAGACCTTCATTAATTCAGTAGTGCTTTAAAATACTTAAAAAACGCACTAGTCGCACTACGATTTTCAAAGGTTCCCTTCGATTTCTCTGGGATGCCATCATCAGATCCTGGTTTCCTTATCATGGTACCACCCTTGAGATATCTCCTTTCTAACAAAAAAAGAATCATTAAAATCGGTTCATAAACAACGAAGTTATCCGCGAACACACATAAAAAAAATATTTTTTTTTTGAATTATCGAATTGAGTAACCTCCTTTTTTTGAAGTCAGTTAAAAATTATACGATCATTATTTTGTCTTTGACATTGAGATAACGGAAATATGACGAACAGTTCAACTACGTCATGGTTCCCATATATTGAAATCATTTTCCGTGTAGATGTCGATTTCGCTATAACTTCCTTTTAATAGTCTTATTATTCACAGATACCACAGTCCCTCCTCTACAGCACAACTTCTTCCGGAGAAATGCTGCAAATTCGTCCCCACGACCTCGTGGTCTCTGTATACGAGGATGCTTCTCTCTTCCCCCTGCTGCCGATTGTAGATGAAGATGATGGGAGGAGGAACGGACATCGAGCTAAAGATTACTACGGACGCAGCACAAAACGCGAGGATATGAATATGGAGATCACTTCGCCTGTCGTTGGATTTACTCTGAGTAAGCTGCCCATAACTAGCTTTGCATGTGACGTACATAAATATTGCCTTCATCAAGATAAGATTTTCATCTCCTTACCAAATACTATCAAGATCCGTTCAGCTGTTATACCGTGAAAATGTAATAAACAGACAGATAGATTGAAACACTTTAAATTTTTTTATAATGCGGGTTTAAATATGAAATTGCCGTTCTAATATACTGATACTTTGAATTAAAATTAAACCTCATCATCATCATTATATCAGCCTTTAGGAAGTCCACTGCTGGACATAGGCCACCCCAATTGATTTCCAGGAAGAACGATTTTGAGCCCTCTCCATCCACCGTCATCCTGCGATCTTTACAATGTCAGTCCATCGGGTGGGGGCTCGTCCTACGCTTCGTTTTCCTGTCCTTGGTTGCCATTCGAGAACCTTTACTCCCCAACGGTTATCAGTTTTGCCAGCTATATGGCCTGCCCATTGCCACATCAACTTGCAAATTTTGAGTGCTATGTCGGTGACTTTGGTTCTTCTTCGGATTTCCTCGTTGCGGATTTTATCACGTAGTGAAACACCCAACATAGCTCTCTCCATAGCTCGTTGCGCGACTATAAGCTTGTGTATGAGGCCAATAGTTAGCGACCAAGTCTCAGTTCCATATGTCATCACTGGCAGGCAACACGCACTGATTAAAGACTTTCGTCTTGAGGCTCTGCGGTATCTGTGACGAGAAGATGTGCCATATTTCTCGAACGCTGCCCATACGAGTTGGATTTGTCGGCTGACCTCTTTGTCATAGTTGGACTTGCCTAGTTTAATCGTCTGACCCAAATAGATATCGAGTATATCGCTCTCAACATGTACCGGTACAGGTGCAACATGAGCATTTGACATCATTTTTGTCTTGCTCATGTTCATTTTAAGACCCAACTGATCAGTTTATCTCGTGATCATGGCGCATGCAACTGTGCCGAAATATCGAGAAGCAGAAAAACTCATATATCATGGTAAATATCCCGTTTTGAGTGAAAATTATTAAAAAAAAAAAAAAATTATAAGTTATTCCGCTATCCTCCAAAATTGTATGAAGTGACGAATACGTCATCCATGTAGGTTGCGTTCCAAAGGGCACATCATGGGCAAATGAAATCACTTCAAAATCATTGAATGTACACAAAAAAATATTTAATACCAGCAGTCTTATTACAATTTTAATTTAGTTTTTTTAAGATTTTATACAATTACATTCATAATTTTAGGAGGTTTAAGATAATCACATAAATTTTTCACACACAGTTTAGATACCTATTAACCTTAAATTTCTTTTATTACGCCATTCGCGCCACAAGCACCTATTCGATTTCTTTATTAAGAAAAAAATACTGTAAACCATAAATGGAATGTGTAAAAGTATCGCTAATGACCAGTTTTTTTTCTTCTCTGGCCAAACCAACACCATCCCCAATGGCCGTCGAGTGATAGCCATCTCAAGAATCGCAGGGATCCCACCCATGAAGAACGTGAACGTGCCTATTTGAATGTTCCGCCAGATTGTCGGTTCTTTAACTTCAGAAACTTTAAACAAATTGTACAAAACTCTCAAATAAAAAAACACTTGCACTAATAACAATACACAAACAAATATAGTATACCAATAATAAAAAAAACCACGAGCCAAATACATTTGTAGCATATTCATTATCACATTTATTAGGGGCACACCCCACGCAAATAGGTTACTGATCAAATATTTTCTCTCAATATTAGTTGCAAACACAATCACAATGTCTCTATAAACCAACAATGAGGCTATAGCTAGCCAACACAAGAAACTGAACTCGAAATATAATATTGTGTCCATCACATAACGTCCTACTTTTATTCCGAAATATGTTCCTCGTGCTCCAGGTGTTATTATAGTTCCGTATGTTAACAGTGAAAACATGCTTTGAGCGAAAATACAGTTGACATACACGTAGTTTTGAAATGTTCGTGACTTCTGTAACATTATCCACGACAATATACCGTACAGGAGCGCGATCAAAGACACGAGGAAAGAGACCGAGTGTATTATCCAAATTGCGATATCTTTTTCCTCGATAATGCGTAACACATCATCGTCATCAATATAATTAATGTTTTCAGTATATTGACTATTATTTTTCGGGAGATCGTTTAATATCGTCCCATTGAAAAATGGATAGACTTGCTTTAGCACAGATAGTATCATTTTTGTAAATCACTATATTTAAGTTTAATAAATAACTTTGAGACACTATTTATTGTACGTTCGCAACGCATCTCAATAATGCTACAATGAATGGAATGTCCCGAAACAGCATGTACTAATAGTTTATTGACGTGACGCCCGTATCATTTTCCGCAACTAATACAACATATTTCGTAGTAGTCAGTGGTGGCAATTCGGTTGGTTCTTTTCTAAAATTAGGAATTGTCTAAAATATATTTAGTTAGTCATAGCATTTGTAAAACCTATTCCATTGACACCATCTAACTAAATTAGGAATGCTTTATTAAATTAGATAAAATTAAATTAGGATAAGTTGGTAGCAGCAGAATTTTCTGCTCTGTCCAACCGAGCAATCGGGTTTTGCTCAATCTTCCCTTAGGGACCAGCCATATTGGAAGAGTTGGAATTATTGTGTACCTATGTATATTTTCATGATATTTTCATAATAAACATTAAATTAACAGGTTTATTTATACAGGTTTACTATCTCGTTTAGTCGTTGTAATCTACGTCAATAGGTAGGTCATCTAAAATAACTAAATAAAGAAAACGACACCTACATTTGATTAGGTATAGTAATAAATAAATAAATACGAAACACTTAACTCATCTATACTATTACCTACATCTATGGTCTATGACAATAGTATAACTTTTAAAACTATCATGGTTTTGCACATAATTTTCACTCAAAACGGGATATTTACCATGATATATGAGTTTTTCTGCTTCTCGATATTTCGGCACAGTTGCATGCGCCATGATCACGAGATAAACTGAAGTCTTTGCGGGTGGATGTTATTGGCAGACAAAACGGTCTACCCTCTTTCTCAGTCTTTTACTGCGAACATTACCCCTACTACCGGTTTCACTGTCACTAACAACTCGATCACGATTACGACACACAACACTCACGGTATCTGGACGCATAACTGGTACCTCACTTTTACGATTTCCACACATCCTCACCACAGGGTTCCAGGCTCCAGACAATTGAAAACCGTCTTCTCGATTGAAATTCCTGTGTTTGGTAATCTCTATTGCCTCTTGTACCAATCTTGGGATGTAATGTTTTTCAGTTGAGATTACCTGTGGATTGTGTAACTCGATCCAGTGGTTTGAGCCAGATTCTAGTAGATGTGTAGCTATGGCCGACTTTTGTGTGTCCATATTTTTGACCGCCCGGATGTGTTCTGTCACTCGACAAGCTATGGTACGTTTTGTTTGGCCGACGTAAGAGCTCCCACAGCTGCAGTCAAAACCAAACCTCTTCAAACACCAGGAGTGTACAAGATTGACTGCAGCTGTGGGAGCTCTTACATCGGCCAAACAAAACGTACCATAGCTTGTCGAGTGACAGAACACATCCGGGCGGTCAAAAATATGGACACACAAAAGTCGGCCATAGCTACACATCTACTAGAATCTGGCTCAAACCACTGGATCGAGTTACACAATCCACAGGTAATCTCAACTGAAAAACATTACATCCCAAGATTGGTACAAGAGGCAATAGAGATTACCAAACACAGGAATTTCAATCGAGAAGACGGTTTTCAATTGTCTGGAGCCTGGAACCCTGTGGTGAGGATGTGTGGAAATCGTAAAAGTGAGGTACCAGTTATGCGTCCAGATACCGTGAGTGTTGTGTGTCGTAATCGTGATCGAGTTGTTAGTGACAGTGAAACCGGTAGTAGGGGTAATGTTCGCAGTAAAAGACTGAGAAAGAGGGTAGACCGTTTTGTCTGCCAATAACATCCACCCGCAAAGACTTCAGTTTATCTCGTGATCATGGCGCATGCAACTGTGCCGAAATATCGAGAAGCAGAAAAACTAATATATCATGGTAAATATCCCGTTTTGAGTGAAAATTATATGACAATAGTATTACGCAAAACTCCTTTACAATTTTCTGTTCTTGTCCAGGTATGTATCTAAATGTACTGCAACCTTAAGTGCTTGTATAAAACGCATTATAATTAATTTAAATGTTATTAACGCTCTGCATGCTCACTGCATAGCTTATAAGTTCTATTATGTTAGTTTAAAATATCTCATTAAGTGAAATGTAAATTTCTTTATAGCATAAAAATATCTTTAAACAGATAGTGCTGTAGCTGGATACTAGGAGCGAATACAATTAAAAGCATGGATTTCTATTACAAATAACAATGTTTATTGTTATTACTAGTAGTAATGGGTAGTTCACCGTTTGCTATGATGGCCTGTTATCTTTCCCTCATCAAATGCTAACTAATATTATAAACGTTTGTATGTATGTTTGTTACTCTTTCACGCAAAAACTACTTAATGGATTTTCATGAAACTTTACAATAATATAGCTTATACATCAGAATAACACATAGGCTATAATTTATAAAAATATTGTGTAAATTGTCAAAAATATAACAATAAAAATATAACGATAAATGTCAAGAAAAAAATTCTAGTAGGAAAAAATTCTGCCATCTGCGAGCTATTCTGGCGTGCGCTGTTAAGCCCGTTAGAATTACACGAAGTACTAATCCTGCGCAGACGAAGTCACGGGCACCAGCTAGTTGACTATATTTTTACTATTGTGTGGTGTTTCTGAATCCCACTGTTAGACAATGCGTCCTCACAAGTTTTCAATCGGATCGATGTCGGGACATTTGAGGGGAAGAACTGTCATGAGGTATCATCTCATATCCAAAACATAAAAACAAAATTATCACGATTCGTCTACGCACTTAGCATCTTAAAATCGAACACCAATTACGAGAAAGCTCTCGCCGCATATTATGCGTACGCTTTTGCCTGGCTCAACTATGCGACTGTACTGTGAAAAAATGTGTAAGAATTATAGTAAACATAAAGAGTCGCGAAAGCTGCATACCATATTTTATAAAAAAAGATATTAACTTTACTATCAATATAAATAATACAAGTAGCTTCATTTCTTAGGAACAATAGATATATGTTTAGCTCAAATTCAGAAAACAATGTTAATTATAATAGGCGTAACAGAAACAAACTTATCCTTCCAGGCAAATAAACTACAAAAATCGGGTTGCACTCCGGGAGTGCCGACAGAAGTGAAACTTATTTTGGCGCGTTAGAGTTTAGTAATAAATCACTTCAAAATCAATAATTATGGCGACTGCCAATCAAATACTGAACGAACACAGATGATACAATATTTTTTGTTCATAATGTAGATAATATATCCAAGAACCTAACTCGGTAAACTTCTCCATACAAAAGTAGACTGTAAACATGTGAATCAAATGGGGCGAGCGCGGCAGCCGGCTGCGTCTCGCCCCAGACGGTAACGGTGTCGCGAATCCAGAGGTTTTACCTCATCAAAAAATATGCGTACCGCGCTAAAAGAAGTTTTCACTTCAAAAAAGCCCAACCTTTAGGCTAGTAACAATTTATTAAAAAGTACCCAAACAACTCTTTGACGACCTCTGTGGCGCAGTGGGCTAAGATCCGGCTAAGACGCAGATGGTTGCGGGTTCGATTCCCGCCACGGGACAAATGTTTGTATGATCTGCAAGTATTTGTCTCGGGTCTGGGTGTTTCTATGTATAATATGTATGTATTTACAAAAAAAAAAAAGTATATAAGTAGAATATCAGTCATGTGGTACCCATAACACAAGCTCTGCTTACTTTGGGGCCAGATGATGCTGTGTGAAATGTCCGGGATTTATTATTGATATTATTATTATTATTAACTAAAGACAGAAGAAAAATACGCACTATTCGCAAGAAACCTAAAGAATCTTTTATTGGAAAAATCTTATTAATCAGTTGAGGAATTCCTAACTGACAAATGTTTGATATAAATTCTATGTATTAATCGATTTTGCCATTAATTTCCATTACATTACATGACAGTGCAATTTTATTTTATTTCAAATTTTTATAAACCGACTTTATCAAAAAGGAGGAGGTTCTCAATTCGTCAAAATCTTTTTTTTTTTATGTATGTTCACCGATTACTCGAAAATCGATTTGGAAAATTCTTTTTTTGTTTGAAAGGGTATACTTCACAGGTGGTCCCATAAAAATTTTATCAAAATCGGTCGGGCTGAAAAATAAACGAAAATCTAAAAATTGTATACATCGATGATGTTTTCATGTATTTTCATACCTCGCCGTCTCATTGGAGCGTTGCGTTTATTTGGCCTGACCCATATTATATATACAAAATACATCTACTTTCCACTAAAAATGTATTATAGGCTCAAATTTCATTCAATGAAGTCGGTTTCTTTTTAGTTTTTAAAACGTAATTATTGTTAGACCTAAGCTGATACACTGTAGCACAAATAAATGAAATGAAATGAGCTCACGATTTTCCCTGAATGCGTGGTGCGTTACAAAATGCACTGAGCTGGTATGAATAAATGGAAACGACATAACATTTGAGTATCAGGTGTTTAAGAGAAAAGGGTACCTGAGAGACTAGAAAAATAGGTATTTGAATAAAATGTTCCTGTCTCGCTGAATGCCGCCGCCACGCCCCGCGCAAGAAAGGGACAACTGCAGCTCAGACCGTTTTAGGTACATAATTATTGACCAAAACAGCATTTCGTAGTCGACTTTTTACTCCCCTAAACCATGCCCAATTGTTTTGATGTTTTTAATATAGATAAACAAAACCTTTAGCTATGTCTCTATGTTCTATTTTTTTTTGTAAATATGTGCATTTTTTTTTGGATGAGTGTCTACAACTGTTTAAAAAATTACGCAATATTTGTAGTTTTTTTAAGACTCCTACTTCCTATGATAATTAGAATATAAAAAAAAACAATACATAGGGGCATTGTTTTTTTGCTCATGCTAGTTAAAGGTTTTATGGTATAAAAATATTTGCTCTAGTGTCATTATCCAGGAAGGAAACAGTCGACTACGTTTGTATGGAGAAAGAGCCGGTACCCTTTCGTCTTAATGGTGAAAATTAAGACAGTGTAAATCACATACTTAGTTAAATCTTTCGGATCAGAAATATTTCACTAGAGCTCTAGGTGTCATTCAGCGAAGATACAGTTTACATACACAATTCTGAAATGTACGTAACTTCAGTAACATTATCCACGACGATATACCGTTCAGGAGCGCGACCAGAGACACGAGTAAAGCTCTCTTTATCACGTGATCTTGGCGCTGCAACTGTACCAAAATATCGGGAAGCAGAAAAACTCATATCATGGTAAATATCCCGTTTTGAGAGCAAATTCAGCTGTTTAGTGCATCCATATTGTTATATCTACGCCCTTGACATGGTATCTCACATCATCAATATATTCTGTCTTCAGTAAATCGTTCGATTATTTATCGTTTCACTGTCATTCATTCATTATCCCATTATGAGGAGAATAGACTTGCTTTAACATAGTACTATATCTGTGAATCACGGCAACTAAATTAAACAAATAACTTGAGACACTGTATTTGTTATACGTTCGCATGCAACTCCATGTACCAACAGTTCATTGACGTGATGCTAGTATCATTTTCCTCAAATAATACCACTACTTTCAGTTTGTCACTTACCAAATTCAATCATGCAACCCATGATTATAAAAAAAAGAAATAATGAAAGAAAATGTTTATTTGACACACCAAAAGAGAAAGGAGTACATAAATGCAAAATTAAAAAAAACAGGGTAACACTAAAAGCAAGTAGGTGTACTATTTACAGTCGGCATTATCAGTTATTCCCTGAGAGTGCGGTCAAACAGATCCAGTCTCAGCTTAATGCTACTCCCAAACATGTTCAGGAAGCAGCGCTGGTTTTCAAATTGACTAGTTACTACACTACGAACTATAAGTATATATACTTATTTATTTACATAAAAACAACAAAACAAAACAAATGGACTTACAGAATAATTCAAAGTCATCCAAATATAAAAAAGTCATCAATGTTACATACAATTTAGAACATTAAACAACAAATACAACACACAAACAAAAGAATGTAAAAAGAAATAATATGGAATTAATTATAAGTCGACATTAGAATTAAAAAGTAAATATAGCATGCGATAACAGCATTGTCAACGAAAACGTCAGCATCTGTTTTGCCCAAACATTAAGAAGAGCACTTGCACTTGCTTTCGGCGTAGGAGTCGCAGCCCCAGAACAAGTACGCACAGTTACGAGTACATATATCAGATGTATAAAAATTACTCTTAATATAATATGGAATTGCGCTAACGGAGAGTAACCAGCCTTTTAAATTTAAAATTGGTGAATCCATCCTATCCGCATAGGGACAGGATCACTACGCAGGTGTTACTTGCAACTTATTGCAACAATTACTACACACATTATTTTTAGATATTATATTTCTTTTGATACGCCATTCGCGCCACAAGCTTCTATTTGACTTCTTTACTATAAATAAAACGCTGTAAACTATAGTCGGCAGTTGTAAGAGTATCGCCATAACCACGTTGATAGTTGGTGCGCTATGCATCGTCATCGCCAGTGGCCGTTGTGTGATAACAATCTGTAGAAGCATAGGGATCCCGCACATAAAGAACGTGAACGAAGCTACTTGGACATTCCGACAATGTGTAGTCGATTCTCTTACATCAGAAACTTTAAACAAACTATACAAAACCCTTAGATACAGAAACACTTGCATCACCAACACTAAACATAGAATTATAGCATACCACACCTTGAAATAACTGATACTCGTGCATAACAGCACTATTAGAAATACAGATGGCACGCCCCACGCGAAAAGATTACATTTCAACATTTTCCTTTTAATGTTAGTATTGAATACAATCACAATATCTCTATATATCAGCAAGGAGGCTATAGCTAGCCAGCATAAGAAACAGAACTCGAAAAACAATATGCAGTACATAACATTTCCGAACGACTCTACTAAAGTTAAATAAGAAAGCAACAAAACTAGGGTCAGAGATAAAATACTGTTCGAATAAACGTAGTTTTGAAAAGTACGTGATTTCGGCAATATTATCCACGTTATTACACCGTATATTAGAGCGATCAAGGCAACGGCAGAAACTATTGTGTGAACAGTCCAAACTGTGGTGTGTTGAAACTCTTCATAGCCTATAAACACAGTGTCATTATGAGTTACTCTTCTTATAATGAACTGTTCTGTCGTATGCAAGACTGACTCTTCAGTATTCCTTGTATTTAGATTTACAGTGTCAGCGATGATGATCGTTGAAGAATCACGGACCCTCTTTGTATAGTCAGGTTTCAACTCTGACTTATTGACGTGAGCTGCGTATAGTTGTTTCACAATCTCAATGTTTAACATAATTGTTAAGTTGCACAATACTTTCACCCTTTTTTTTCAACTTTGTATACGCATTTTCCGTACCGTCTTCGATTAAATCAATCACTAAAATGAGCATGCTCGTATCCGTAGGTAAACTGCAGTCTGACCATCGTCGTTATACCCACAGAAAACATTGAGTGACGCTGAATGATGATGTCATATGATTTTCCACTTTGAGCTTGTGGTGACCAATAGTGGTCGTAAAAATATTAAATAAAAATATGAGCGATTTAGTATTCTGAATTACGTGCGATAATAACTTTACCTTGTAATTTTTTTGGAAGGACTCGTTTGCGTTCATTGCTAACTAAGTCGACGGATGAACAAAATAATTAAGTGTTAAAAACAATAAAAACAAAAAAGAAAATCGACTTGAATATAAAAAATCCCAACCGAAATGAGAACTTTCTCCTTTTTTAAGTCAATTAAAAAAAAATTTTTTACGCTTTTTAGTACATTATTATTTTTCGTAAATTTTAAATATCACAGAAAAGCAAAATATGAAATTACGTTTACTTAGATGACATATTTTTTGCAGCTATTTTGATTTTAAAACGAAACTACCTAACTGCATACCGAATTTGATAAAATATCTATGGGACCAATCAGGACCAATCCTTTCACATATTTTTTTTTCTTTACGGTTCATAAATGACTGAGTTATGATGAGATAACAAACATAAAAAAACAACCGAATTGATATCCTCTTCCTTTTTTGATGTCGATTAATAGAGCAACCTTGTGCGAAGTCAGGACAAATTTCTTGCCGGTTCTTTTAAGAGCTTGGGATAGGAGGGAAGTGGGAATTCACCTAGTATGTAAGACGTTTCAAAGTGATCCTTGTGATTGTATTAAATAAAGTATCTTTTAAATAAATAAATAAATAAATAATCCCGAACATTTCACACAGCATCATCTGGCCCCAAAGTAAGCAGAGCTTGTTATATGGGTACCACATGACTGATATACTACTTATATATACTTTTTTTTTGTAAATACATACATATTATACATAGAAATACCCAGACCCAAGACAAATACTTGCAGATCATACAAACATACATTTTGACTTTGACTAGAGTCCTTGGATAGGTAAACGCAGTGGTATTTTTTTATACGCTTTATATTAGCTTCACTTTTATGTATGTTTGTAACCGACTCCTTAGGACGCGATTTTGACCCACTTTTAACGGCCAGATTTCATTCAAATTTTGCGCACCTGTCAAAGACCGATGACAATGCAATAATTCGAAAAAAAAAATTAAAAAAAAACAAAAAAAACCGATTATCCTAAACTTAAAAGTAGAAAATAAATAATAGTTTAAAAAAACAAAAAAAACACGCTTTATATAGAAAACCAAACTAAAAAATAGAAAATATTTTTTTATAAATGTAAGTAAGAAAAAAATGTTTTATTAAAAAAAAAGCGTGTCTATGTATAATATGTATGTGTTTACAAAATAAAATAAAAAATACATAAGTAGTACATAGCCTTTAAACGGCCTTTTTCTTATTTTCTTTGTCACTAGTTGACAAGTTGTTTCGTACCTGTGTGGTGAAAGGAAGATAGTGCGCCTCAGAAGCGCCTGTCTTGCACTTGGCAAATACGAACTTTTTATTTAAAGATATGCCGGCTTCCTCACGATGTATCATGGATAGAAAATATAGTTCATAGTGTTTAATAATTTATTTGTACTAAGTACATCTAGGTTTCTCTGTACATTTCTGTAAATAAACTGGTAATAACCTATTTAATATGTTCAGGGAATGTGTCTCTCCGGGGTGAGTTACTGGAACCTGTGATAGCGACGGTTCGCGCGAGCTCCGTTGGCGGAGTGGACGGCCGGGCGGCTGTGTGGGACCCGCATTCGAGGCGCTGGCAGGACAATACAACAGGTACTTCTGTCTCCATGATAAACATGATGTTACACGTTCATTTCTTAGCCTTATTATTATTAAGAGCCTGTGACATCCCACTGCAGGGCAAAAGCCTTTCATTCTATCCAGTTGTGTCTGTCTGAAGCCAGTAGCTCTGATCCTATAGTTTCACCTGACTAGCTAAAATTTCCTAAAATACAAAAGACCTTATTTTGTTTGCACCAAAGTCTGATTTAGAGTACTTCTCTTTCTATAATTGCATCAGTCTTATTGAAAGTTTAGCCCTTGTTAAGTGATTGTTTGGCAATAAAGTCTTAGTCGATCGTCACTTGTCTATTCTACGTAATCGTGGAATGGCCGTCTAGAACTTTCTCGGGATTCGTCGTTCAAATCACAATGCAACATAATCTTTATATGTATAAATCTTCTCTGTGTTTGTAATTAAACTCCTCTTAAACGGCTGGACCGATATTGATGATTTTTTTGTGCGTGTTCAAGTGGATTCGAGAATGGTTTAGATTTACAATTAGTTTTTCTTTTTTTTAAAACATGCGGACGAAATCGCAATCGGGACAGCTAGTATACTTATACAATGTAATTGTCCATACTTGTGCTATGATGCCACAATTTATTGATTAAAATTCCGCTAAGATTACTGAATAAAACGTGCAATAGCAGGAGAAACAATAATTAATTTAGAAGAGCTATGTTACATAATGAAATGATAAACGAAGAATCCCTGATTTAGAGTAATTTTGCCAACGTCAAGTGTTTAGATTGTTTATAGTAAGACGTCACAAAGTCGTATGTTGACATTCGTCATTTGTTATTTTATATAAAATATAAAACTAAAATATATTTTAAACAATTCCTAATTTTAGAAATGAACCAACCGAATTGCCACCACTGTGGGTCAATCCTTAAGAGGAACGTCTAGCTTGTCTCTCCATCTTTGCAGCGGTCTGCCGCGATGTCATTTTTCAATCAGCTTATGGACGTCTGTATTCTCCCAATCCTCCAGACCAGACCTACAGATCATTCGTCGATATTACAAATATTTATCCACCGCCATACTGTTCCTCAAAAATTAATTAGACACGTGTTTCGAACAATCGACTCGCTCCGCTCGAAAAACCACCAAGACTTTGCGGACTTGTTGCTTTCGCCGAGCGCTGGAATGGATGCTTCCATGCCCGCTAGTAATGGATTTACAATTTTTTTTGTAGAAGACCTACATACCTGCATTACGATTACTAAACTCTTGATACAGTCAATTTCAATCAGTTTCTATGAGCAATAGTCATTATTTCATGGATTGGTATTACGCACGATTTCTATATCAGTTTTTATTAATATGACAGAATGTCTTACAATCAACATCAACCTTCCGTAATAGCAATTCATCAATAGTAACTGATAGCTATTAGTTTCAATGTTTTGATAGTATCAGAATTGTATAGTGGTCTCTAACAAACGTAAATAAGTCCAAACTCCGGGTTTGCCATAAAGCGCTGTATTCTATGAGTCAATCTCACACCACGTCTGAAACTGTATTTACCTTGCTGACTTTATAATCCTCTTTTACTATACCGCAAAATAAATATTAGTACTATGTCATTGTCCAAAGTCCAAATCTACCTTATCCTTCAACTATAAATGATGTTTTTTATTGTCCCAGGCTTTTTTGAATAAATATTTTTATTAAAATTTCGTCATAATATTATATGTTAATGTAGTACGTACAGTAAATTGCCTTTTTCCTCAACTCTTTGTAAGGAATAATAAAGGACTAAAATATGTCGGTCGGGGCTATCGATGTGGTTAAAAATGGTAAAATGGATTCTGCCACAAAACACCTGCGTATGTAGTTAGCCGTGTCGTGAAATAGGAAAAAAACCACTTTTGCAGTTTTTCGCTACTTACCCATTAAATAGTTATCTGCCCACGATTTCGCATGCATGCCACCTAGATACAAATTAACTTATGGCTTTCCCCAAGATACTATCTATGTCCTTAAATCTATGGTTTTTACTCAACAAATTTCATTAAGATCCGTAGTCTTGAAAATGTAACAAACAAACAGACACGAGACACCCTTTGAATTGTGAAACTCTAGTTTCTACATGCGTATTATTTTGTCGATGAAGACACCGACACTGTTTCGATTCATCTAGAGAATCTTAATAGCGAGCGCAAACGGAAACAAGCAAACCGCAGATCAAACTCACCCCGATGAAGACTCGTGTAATCACTAATGTTTTGAAAGTTATATAATACCAGTTGTATTTTCATCAATTCCAGATTGCAAAATCTCCCACGTGGTGTCAGAGATGATCATAATAAGCTGCACAAAGCTGGCCTACGTCGGGTTACTTCAGAACGTGGAGACCGGCATCTATGGCGCCAGAACTGATGGAGCCCGCTTCAAAGTATCCCATCCTGCCGTCTACGTCGGCAGCCTTATACTCATCGGCTGCGTTAGCTGCGCTACACTTACCTACATCATGTGCTACCCAGCTATACAAATGGCTAAGAAAACCAAACACGCCCTAATCAACACATGGATAGCTATAGGCTTGCTGTGCTTCTTATACACGCTGGGAATCTATCAGACGGAAGATGTAAAGCTATGTCAGATCCTGGGGCTGCTGATACATTATCTGTCTCTTTCTTGCTTGCTGTGGATGTGTGTATCCGCTAGTAATATGTACAAATGGGTGACAAAGACGCACAATCCTGTGAGGACGCCCGAGGATGAGTTGCCACCTGATGTTCCAGTGCAGAAACCGATCTTAGGGTTGTATTTGGTTGGTTGGGGGATCGCTTTGATTATTTGTGGTATATCCGGAGCGGTTAATTTGAAAGATTACGCTGGATATACGCAGTGCTTTCTTAGTACAGCGCCCGCGTTGAGCGCTTTATTTGTACCTGGTGGTATTTTACTGGTGTTTTTATTGATACTGTTCTTGCTTATACGATGCACGATAAGGAATATGAATGTGCAGTTGTCTGAGGGAACACAAGCCACCGAGAACGTTGATCTAGAAATGTGGGAGCCTCAAAATACTGACAGAGCGGAAAGGCGAAGCGTCAAGTCTGCCTTGGATTCTGAAATCGAAGATATAGAGCATACACCCATTATACAACTGCGCGCGCAAGTTATAGTGATGTGCTTGTATATATCTGTTTGGGCTTGTGGCGCTATAGCGGTGTACAGACCATTACCGGCTTACTTACCGTATCAAGAAGATATTTGCAGTATAATATACGCGGTCTGCTCCACCGTTCTCGGCACATTCATACTATTCTTTTACGGTATAGCTCGCAGTGACGTGAGGGCGCAATGGTCACTAATGCATTGCTATTTACAGAAAAGCAAACAGTGTTGTAGAAACCGGAGTGTGTTCGATACAAACGCGCAAAACGTTACAACTACCCAATCAGCTGCGCCAACGGTACAGATACCCAATGACAACCGATCCAGATCTGAAAGTAGAAGCTCAAATAGAACCAACTCTAAAACTAACAACAGCGGGACTTTCAAAGGTGGAGCTGAACTCAACGGCCAAACTTTACCGAAAGATCTCAAAAACACTAATGGAAAAACTCCAAATATAAACCTTGTCGTCCTACACAGGCAGCAATACAGATCTAACAATTCTATGATGACGTACCCGGAAAACAGCACGGTAGGCCCGGAAGTTTTCTACAACCCTAATCAAATGAACGTGGCTAAGAAGTTTTTCAAGAAGCAAAGGCAGCATATGAAAAGAAACTGCCTGGAATTGCCGACGAGGCGAGATTGTGACAACGATTCGCACTTCTCACTCCCGTTGCCGACTAGAGAAGCTTACAGTGGTGTTGTTAATAATATTATCAATTCTGGGTCTAAAGTCAACAATACAAATATACACGTGGAACGGTCCAACAACGGTATCAAAGAAACCAGACACGTATTAAACCCTAACTTGCTTGAAGACGAACAACAAAAAGACTACAAAAACTACTCAACAGATAGAAAGTCATGGAATAAGAATGAGGAGCCTAAACGCACGCAGATAATGAACATTTACACGAACGTCCCGGAGACTTTAGTTCCTCAACACCAGGTTATAAAGTCGAATGTTGCTAAGCAGTTCAACGGGCAACGGAGCAGTGTTTCCGAGGAATGCCTTCAAAGTCAAGCTGAACAACCAGAGATGAGGACTATATCTCAGCAATGTAGCTTGGAGTACAGTTCAGCTTCGGAGATAGCGATGCCGCACACAAGCTCGGACCAAACGCTCAACACACATTCAGAACTGACCTCGTTTCAAGAAACGCACAGTGCCTTATGCTCGACCAACGAAATCACAGACACTGAAAGCTTCGGACAATACATAGATTATTTGCAGCCATCGAAACCGGAAAGCAAGGATTCCGTAGACAAATCATTACAAGACATATCAGAAGAATGCACTATGAACAGTGACGAAATCAATCAATCTAACACGCCGCAGAATTTAGACGTTGGTTCCGAAGAGTTAGATAATCTGTTACAGAATCCAGAGCTTATATCTGGTTCGAAAGACAAAATGGACGATGAGAAAGACACATTTTTCATGGCGAAAACGACATACGATTTTGAGACTTGTAGCACAAATGCGAGCGAACAGGGCTTCGAAAACGAAAGCGACATATATTGTCCGAACTACCAAATGTCTGAGGTTAGTATACGGAGTCACGGTCTATACGCTCCTTCGCCATCTTCGATGTGTCCTAACGAAATTAGCTTTAGCAATGAGGACGTGTCCAATATAGAGAGTCAGTATGTTAACTTTGACCCTGGATGGCGTAAAACGATCAAAAATAATACTAAATTGGGCAAATACGTCCCAACGCCTGCGGTTAGCTGCCCGGAAGTAAACCGTGACAGTAGCCCTGTCTCGTTCGCGAGTGAGATAGACGAACTATACACGCAGATTACTAGTAGAGATAGGGACAAAGATAGGACGCGGAAAGAGACGGGGCTAGATGTGACGTTGAATAGTGACGTCACTCTTAAACCGGATAGTGACAGTTGTGTGAGTGAGGCAGTTTCTGATGTGGAAGTGAAAGGTGAGACTATCGTGTAGTTTTACCTTAAAGTGTTGTAACT
This sequence comes from Lampropteryx suffumata, assembly GCA_948098915.1. NCBI lineage: Eukaryota > Metazoa > Arthropoda > Insecta > Lepidoptera > Geometridae > Lampropteryx > Lampropteryx suffumata. The sequence continues at coordinate 2,164,632 of OX402557.1, read as the reverse complement.
ATATGCCATTTTATAATATGGCGAAACTGCTACTAGATTTTGTAAATTACGGATTGTTTTAAAGCCGTTTGTATTATAGGAGTTTATGAATAACTAAAGTTAGGTTAATTTAGATATCGATCTCAGTGATTTATTTTTTGGTTTATTAATTTTATCAAGAGTAAAATGGAGTATGGTTTTTGTATTTCTCGGTGCCATTGTACTAACAGTTGTGTATTAACGAAACATTTAACAAATAGCATTCGAAGGGTCTAGAGAAAATTTAACTTATTATTTATCTGTTGGACAATAAAATGAGGATGACTGTCTCAATCTGCCAAGTCATATCTTGTGGCCATTTTTGCATTTGTAGAATAATTTTTGACTGAGTTGAAGGTTCGACTATATCGACAAATATCTTAATTTAAGATTGTATATCGTATCTTAGACAATAGTTGTAATTGTACATTATACTGTATAGTTATTTATTATTAAGTTCCAGAGTATTCCCCGAGTCTGAATCTTTACTGCTTATGTATTTGTGAAAAGTATTGCTTTATTTATGAGCCTAAAGTGTGCCAAAATACGTTGTTAATAATGATTTCGTAGAGTTCGACTGACGATTATATTCGTTAGCTTGAATTTTCCTGTTTCTTATGATTAGGTGATCGATGACTGATTAGTGCTTCTATTTTTTTTAAATATAATACACTCGGATATGTCACATTCAAAACTTTTTACCAAAAGCAACTAAAAACTGCTGGACGTTATTATTAGCGGTAATATGAAATTCATGAATTACAATTTGCTATAGCAACGTGATCGCATGTCAGTGCTAGAACAGACTGCAAACGCGGGTGTGGGGCGACATACTTAAACATAAGAACTTCATTTGAGCGTCCATAGTGGGCACGCGGATGCGGGGCGGAAGCGGGAAGCGGGCTACTTGACGCGGGGAGCGCGCGGACAACTCACGCCACAGCTCGTTCATACCGCGGGGCCGCAGTCAGAGCGCGGGCGACAAGCGACAACCCGCGCGGGAGCGGGGATCTCATACTAGTTCGAGCTAACCGCGCGCGTTCTTGTGATGGCGTCTTCACAAATTAATGTAAAAGATTGAATAAGTGCAATTCAAGCTCGACCTGCACTGTCGATGTCGAAACAACGCCAAAACATAGAAGTTAATTTAAGATTGTGGAATAAAATAAAATATCAAAAACATTGGAGGTCGCTCTCGCTATTTTTTTTATTTCATTTATAATAAGAATTATCCATTTCACTTTCAAAACTTTCGTGAGTTGTACTATACATTTAAATAAACACGGGCGTTACTCACGTATTATTTTGTCGATGGAGGCACCGAGAATGCTTCGATCCATCTAGAGAATCTTCATCAGGATGAGTTTGATCCGCGGTCCGCTCGTTGCCGCTCGAGTTCACGGTTCGCACCAAGAATTATCCAGTAAAAATAAGTCTTCTTCATCCATATTATATTAAGACAAACACTAAACACGACAACACTCCGACAACGAAACCGCGCTCGCGCCGCTCCCCGCACCACGCTGCCAGTCTGGCCAAGCACTCGATATCATTTTGTATGCTGTTTTTGTAGTTTAATTTACGCACTACAATTAAAGAAACGCTTTACAAATTCAGTCTTGAAGACCAGCATGGCGATTATGGAACTCTTAATACAATCGATGTCTACCAGTTTCTATTAGCAATAAGCATTATTTCATGAATTAGTATTACGTAGGTAAGTTTGATTTCCATCTTAGTATCTATTGTCACACATCACATGTCATACAATCAACAACAACTTTCTGTAATACCAAATCATCAATAGTAACTGAAAGCTGTTAGTAATGATTGTTTTAATAGTAACATTAAACAGATGGACAAATATTTAGTACAATTCCGCCAATCTATTCCTAAAGAGTTACCTCCAAAAGAAATTCGACACGTGTTTCGCCCCTCCACGAGGCATCCTCAGGAACACTTGACTCACTCCGCACCCCGACGAAAAAACACTCTGCTCTGCAGACTTGTTGCTTCGACCAACGTCAGACTGAGACTCTGTCTCTGTCTCGGACTGTCTTAGTGATGACTGATAGAATACTTATATAATTTTAAAAACATACTTATGATATTGAATAACACCCAGACACAGAACAAACACACACCTACAGTGTAGAAGCCAGAGTTACTACCAACTGAGCTGATAGGTCAGTCGAATATTTATTGTATAAATTTATAACCAATCAAGTAATTGGTCAGTCATCCATTTCCTTTAAAATTAACTTGTGTTACGTGTAAATTGTAAAGTATTTGCGAGTGTGCCTATCGATGTTGTTTGGCCTAATGTTTGGCATTTAGATCTAATTGTTGCAAATAGAGTGTAGATCAAAACAGAACCCAAACTCACCTATTATATAAGCCGATTTAAACTAGGCCTTATATAAACATTAATTTCCTCGTGTTAGTCTCCTGCAAACACTCGAAAATGGCGCGACCTTTTTGACTAGTGTGGTTAACAATGAAATTTTAGGAGGTACGGAGAGAGGAGTTCACCAACAGAGGTTTTAGGAGATCATCGGGTCATCTTGTTACTATAGAATCACATACTTAGTTGCCTTTAAGTATAGTTTGTCCTTGTCATACTAATGTCAATGAATAAAGATAGCAACATATTTCAAACTACCCGCTTAGTTTATGATTATAATACAGACCCATAAACAAAATAAACACAGCTCATTTGATTGTAAACCAATGTTTATTGTAAACTAGCTGATAGGACAGACGTTGTCTCGTCTTAATTTTGAATATTGAATTCGAATTGGTATAATCTATAACTGTCAAACGACTGACAGTTTAGTCAAATGCCTTGAGGTTACAATAGAAAAGTTATTATCGTCGTTAAGTTATCTTAAATTTTCTAAGTTTCCATTTTCTTATTTTTTTGTGTTATGAGAACCTTTTTCTGAAAATACCAAACTCAACGAAAAAAAAGAATTAGCGAAATCGGTCTAGCCGTTTACGAGTGGTGCTGTGACATTATTGCAATTTCAAATTATTAATTTTTTTTTTTAAATCTTTTCAATAGTTTTTATCCATTACATTTATCCATTACCAAACTATCTCGTATATGTGCCGCAATATCGGGAAGCAGAAAACTCATATATCACAATGTAGTGATCATATATCCAGTTTTGAGTGAAAATTATGTTCAAAACCATGATAGTTTTAGAAGTAACATCTACATTTTATTTGCAACAATAATGTACTTTGTAGTAATATTAGAAATTTTATATTAGAAACGTTATCAAGCTATTGTGATACAAAATATATCTTCCCAACTACACGGCGACGTAGATGTACTGTAGATGTTTTGTAGAATTCATTATATTTGACATTTTGTATATTGATAGTGGAGAATTTATGAACGGTTAGCTTTTTGTGGGCATTTTGCGAATAAAATGAGGCGTTGCACTTGATATGTGATTTAATTTACAAAACATTAAAACTTGCCATTACGAATTAATATATTTTATACCAGCTACACGCGACTTGGCACGCGTAGGAACTACACAACAGTAGCTTAGGTCCCAACAATATATTGATGACCTCTGTGGCGCAGTGGGCCAAGGCCCGGGTGAGACGCAAATGGTTGCGGGTTCGATTCCTGCCGCGGGACAAATGTATTATCTGCAAGTATTTGTCGCGGGTCCGGGTGTTTCTATGTATACTTAATATGAATGTATTTCAAAAAAAGAAAAACAAGTATATGTAGTACATCAGTCATGTGATAAGTACCTAAAACATAGCTCTGCTTACGTTGGGGTCAGATGATGCTGTGTAAAATTTCCGGCAATATATATGTATATATCTGTACCAAATTTCATCAGGATCATTTCAGTGTACCTAAATGTAATAAACAAATTTTCAAATTCATAATATTAGTGTGTATATGGATAATAGGTACCTAATATTAATTAATTATTGCTAATCGGGAAATATTTGAGCTGACAATATTCAAAGTAGACAGATTATTTTTTTTGTTTGAGTTTACATGGTATCTGGTAAACTCACATCAGCTTTTCAGGTAGAATGCTTATGCTCCTATATCGCCAATTTTGCACATGCGATAACGAACTATGAAGTTTTTTTACTTATACTCTTATATGGCACACAACTTATTTTACAAGTTCGTATGAGCTAGTATCCAACTCCGGCAAACTTTTTCTCACTTATACTAAAGCCTTGGTCGGCCACTAAGACGGTAGGTAACCTACGTATGTATCCACATTCACGCCTGAACTGGTGGTAACCAGGCTGCGAGGCTAGTGGCAGTGAGCTCCCTTCCCTTCCCCGCGAGCCCGCCTATCATTCTGCCCATACTGCCAACCAGGGTACGACTTGGAGCGTCTGCTATCGCCTTCTCTTTCTCTTTGTCTGAAATACAATAAAACGGTCAAACAGAACCGCAAAGAATACGGCACGCTTTGCTCGCTGAAATCTTCTCCAGGATTTTCGAGCGTCTACTCTTAATTTTTCGCGGCTCGCTTCGAGGGTTCACGCTTTTGGCTTCGCTGTAGTCGTGGTAAGAAACAGTAAAATAGAAAATAATAACTGTAGGTAGATACCTAATAAGAAATCGATCACCACCGTCTGTAGACCAGCATCGAGTGGCTCTGGGCGTGTTACCAGACGAAGAGTTGAACTAGTGCAGTGAGCGGCACTGGATACCAGTTGAGCTGCACTATCCTTTGCTCCAACTAGCAATGCTGGAGGGGTCACTCGATGATCAGGCTGGACTTGCCACCATGCTGCTCCTAGAATAAGTATAAATCAATGTGTCATTTTAAAACGCATCAACAAAATCAGTGCGCGAGAAAAGCTATCATATACCTACGCTCTGCCTGGTTCTGCCATCGAGTTACAAAACCCTCTTGAGAGCTATCAGACCTCAACCATGTAATGATTGAGGTCTGATAGCTCTCAAGAGGGTCCTTGAGAGCTATCAGACCTCTCCTCAGACGCCAGGAGCCAAATATAATCGACTATAGAACTGTTACTACGAGCGACACCTTTACTAGTTTGTCTAAGAAGATCCAAGCATCTTACCTCTGACATAGTTAAGTGCCCCACTCCAATCTCGTGCCCTGGAGCTAGTCCAGCGACCTTCCTGCGTCTCGCTGTCAGCCAACCAGCGCTCCGGGAGAAAAGGCCACTGAAACACGAATAGTAGTTACTTTTAAAACTAAAAATACGAGCGATGCTTACGAGTACCTACGCCTTTGGATGAAATTCAAATAAATTAAAATTCGGTAAGACTTCTAAACAAGTATCTTCGGACAGTTTCCAGTAGGTACTCAAACAAAAGCTAGCTCTACCTGTGTCTTGCTTGACTAGCCTACATCTCTCTTGCCGCCGACCCGAAACAAATACTTGCAGACCATGTTAGCTACCTAGTACCTACTTGAGTCTGTATTTGTTACTTGCAGGTGGAATGGAACCTATGAAGTCACGCGTGTTCGAATATAATCAGTATAACTGTCGATGCAAAGGTCAAGATGACGATATAAGGGACGGAATTGATCGCTGAAGTAGGTAATTGGTACTTATGTTGATTGAGATGAGTGACTAATTATTTTAATTGCATCAACTGAGAGCTGATTACAGATTTATAATGACAATTAATTAAAAGAATCATCGGGTAAGGGTCTTCGGACAGTCGTAAAGTGCCTTATCGAAAGCAAAAAGAATAAAGATATTGCACGTTTGAAAACTTTATGGGATTTATTATACTCTATGTTGTAGAGGAGTATTTTAATTACCTAGTTGGAAACAGAAACATCAGCGTAGAATTTATATAAACAATTGTAATAATAGCTTTGATAAACTCTTAGAGTCTAGATGCCCTATCGTTTGAAACAAACCTGTATGAAATGCAAGGCTCGATGGCAGAACTCAGCCGGAGGGTACTGCCAGTAGAGGTTTGGGTGTGGAGCCCCAATGACAGCGAACTTGCTGACCAGGCTTCCGTAGCAGTGGACTAGATACCTGCAAGAAATGATACGCATTGATACTGTTGTTTCGCAAGCCTAACTAAAGCACCGTAAATTACGATTCTTGTTTAGTTTGCACCAATGTCTGAATTAGTGTACACGCCATTTTTTTATTTACAAAATGTACATTTAACGAGTTCTAGCCCATTTTAGACGCTATGTAATTTGATGTGGATTAAATGAAAATTCATAAAAAAGAATGTCAATTTCAACTTATCTTGAGACTGTCATTTAAAACTTTAATTCTAATCTGGACTTTGTAGGAAACAAAATAAATCGTTCGTATTAAAAAAAAATTGTTTGGGTAAACGTTTTTTTTTTGGCAAAACGACAAATAGTTTGTCATTGCCGTAAATTGATTGATGTTCCCGTGTGGTCAATTGGTTGATCCAGCGATAATTATGCCGATTATTCATAATTATCGCTAAATCAACCAATTACAATGGGCCGTAAAAGCTTACCCAGATTATACCTACCTAGTTTCACATTTAGTGAAGTTCACATCGCAAGAAAGCGTTCCTAAGTTGCGCGGTAAAATAAAATAGGATAGAATAAGATTAAAAAAGCTAATATTAAAATCATTATGGGTCTGATGTTACACAAAAATAAACAACGATAAACTAGGAAAATATAAACTCATCCATCCAACAATCTTGTTACCTACCTAGCCATGGCTAGACGCATGCACGACTTCGGGTTGTAATAATCTCATTTTTAGATAAGAATTGGATGTTGTGTTTGTTGCCGCGTGTCTAATGAATTAAATGATAAATTTGGATGACCTTTATTATGACATTCTTAGCTGAACGATTTTCAGTGATCGGGTTATTCTGTAGCTACTTAGCTAGGTACCTATTTGATGAATGAATGATACAAAAATATTGCACTTAGTATCAAAATGTTTATAAATAATTTGTAATGATTGATAATTATACGTACAATAAAAATATCAACGACTTACTACTTATACCCAGGAGTGTTTTTGTTTCCATCCGTACTTACCTTATCAGTACCTAGTTCAATAAGTCATTGAAATCAATCGACTACCTACCTATAGATTCTAGAACTAATAAAAAAAAATATTTATTATTTATTTACCAAGAGAGCATTCCTCCTATCCCGAAGCCAATCACTACAGCAGGTCTACCCTGTGAGACTCCAAGCGCCTCCATCAGCGTCGACAGTTCCTCCACCACCCTCGGAGGCGACAGCTCACGTCTCCCGCCCCCCTCACTGCCCCCGGTCCCCCTCAGATCTAAGGTAACCACGTGATGACCTGCCTCAGCCAGTCTGCGTACTACGTTGATCCAGTTCGGACACCAGAGATTGCCGGTGTCTGGTGCGTCTCCCAGTATGAGCACGGTCTGGCCTGATTTGGGGCCGGTTTCTACGTAGTGGTATTTTACACCCTGAAATAATCTGAATGTCAGTTAACAATGCATTGCAAAAATAATATTAAATAAATATTGATAGACAACTCATACAACACTTTGTAAATAAATAGGTTTTTTTGTTAGTTAAGAGATTCGATTGACTTATTGAATACCTACCTTAGGTACGGATGAAAACAAAAACACACCTGGATATAAGTAGTAATCCATCATTAGTTATTTGTTTATTACTAGCTCTGACCCGGCCACGCGTTGCTGTAGCTCAGTAGTTCTAATACATTGAACCAATATACGCTAACCTCTAAAATGATCAGTGTTTCTCTACTATTTCATGCATGTATTATACATATAAACCTTCCTCTTGAATCACTCTATCTATAAAAAAAACCGCATCAAAATCCGTTGCGTAGTTTTAATAATCTAAGCATACATAGGGACAGACAGACAGCGGGAAGCGACTTTGTTTTATACTATGAAGTGATATTTGGAATGCATTGTAAGTACTTATAGGTAGATACGTCTATAGTAGGTACCTTGCGTATAAACATTTAAGATAGATAAGTAAAACGTTCTGTTTATTTTTACTACCAAAACGTAGCGTTCCTTTTATCAAATACCTAAGATGATTTTCAAGGTTTGACTGTTGGAGAACCCGATACCTAGGTACCAAATCAACAATTAGCTCTCTGAGAAGCAATCAACCAGCTCGTCTCGTAACTAGACATTTTTTATTAAAAAAACTCACCATAATCTTAATATGACAATGAGTGCCTACAGAAGAATCCACGGTAAGCTCAACCGGTGGAGAATTCTTCGTTTTTCTGCGGTGCCCTTTCCATAGGTTCTTTACAGCTATCTGGATCACTTGCCAGATACCAATAAAGACAGACTTCAGTATCAACTCCACTGCTTGCCATCCCGACACCACATGCAATATTCTATCACTTTTTGCACTCATTGTTTGGAAATAATATTTTGCTTGCAATATTGAAATAAATTGCTATGTCGTGCGTTAGGCTCAAAGGTCTTTTACAAAGTGATAATAGTGTGATTACGACAGATCGTTCGACCCGTTTGTTATCAGTTTTTATCGACTTTCGACCGTATCGGTGTAGGGTAGAGGAATAAACAGATGGAAGTGGCATGTAGGTGTTGTGACAAGTGAATGATTCATTACGTTTTAAGTATTGGATTAAACATTTTGAGAATTGGGATAATTACGAATCGTTTTTTGCGGATTATCATGTGAAGTCAAATCCCGGAATTTGATAGATAGATAGATAAAAGCTTTATTTGACACAACATTACACAGACACACAATAAAGTACAAAAATAAAAAATAATATACTTATTTATAACACTAAAATAAAAATAAAGAAAAAAATATTACAAATAAAAAAAGACGAGTTACAACTAACACACAAAGGAGCAAAAAAAAAAGTTAGGTGCAAGCTGTAGTCTGCGTTGTAGTGTGTCAAAAATGACCAGTCTCAACTTATTGCTCCTCTGCGCCATGAGGCGTAGGGCAATGCTGGTTTTCAGACTGGGCCTGTATAATTTGCTTAGGTCGTTTGTTGAGTTTGTAGTCATAGTCAGTCCGTCACTCTAATTTTGGAGCTTTTGGCCACCCGAAGGCCCCGTCTAACGATTTTCATACCCATTATAATCAACACGTATATCCACATATACGTGTTGATTATGGACCTGTTTGGCATCACAAGCGAAAAATGTACTCTCTTATACTGTGTAATTTGGCCTAACTACTCTAATCATTTTCCTGTTTGTTTCTCTATGTCTGTAACCTTTTTCGTGTTGTGTGTTAAATAAACTATTATTCTATTCTATTCTATAAATCTATAAAAGTATATTTGTGTATGTGCATGTATGTATGTTCCCTATAGACTCCGAAACGGATGGACCGATCTCGATAAAATTTTTAGGAAATTTTCACATTGGCCTAACGGGTGATCCTGCGAAGTTTGGTGGCGATCGGATCAACAGAACTTTTTTTATTAATCAATCATTTTTGGTATGGATATAGATTGTATCTTAGGAACGGACATAGGCTACTTTTTAAGTATGTATGTATGTACTATGAGTGCGAAGCGCAAGCAGAAGCTAGTAAGTATGCCATAGAAGCACGGAAGCGTAGACATTTAGATGTGCTTGTATTCTTCGTCATCTAACCATGTCAAAGCTTTGGTTTTTTTGTAAACATGTCAGCAGTTACTGTGAGTCCTACCGAAGGGTTTATTGAAAACATATTACCGGCGAGACGGGGCACTCAGCCAGGATAATGGCCGCTGAGAGGACACAGAATCGGACAGTCATGCCAGCTAACGATGGACAGTCTGTAGTTTGTAGGTACCTACTGTATTCTGTGGTTATGCTGGCTATTGCCGTCGGCTGCGTTTAGTATTTTCAAACAGGTTAATAACCGCATAGATCTCAGTATCTTTTTAGATATTTACGAATCTTCATAAATATAAATTGTTTTAATCTAAGAATACAACTATAGGCAATATTATAATGAGCTCAAATAATTGAACAAATAATGATTGTAGTTGATTAGACTGGACTTCTGGTTCATTATTAAATAATGCCGGACATTTAACACAGCGCAGCGTCTGTAAGTAACAGTAGGTACCTAAGCAGAGCTTGTGTTATGTACCACATGACTAATATACTACTTGTATACTTTTTGTAAATACATACTTATTATACATAGAAACATACCCAGGCCCAAGAAATATACTTGATGTACTTATATCGAAACTGGATGAACTGACAGACGAACCAACACATTTTTATGGTTACGAAGAAGCAGTAGGTAGGTAGTTAGGTCGCAATGAAAGCCTGACTTAACAAACCGCGGTTGGCATATAGAATGCGGTTCATAACTATAATTTTGTACATTAAATCGGCTCGAAGACCCGCTGAATAGCAACGAGATAAATTGATTTCCAGAAACGCCTATACAATTCGCGCGAGCAATGGTGTCAATGGTCTCGTGATGACGGTGACTTGTGTTCAATGTACGGAAGCTGGTGGATGCCTTTGGAACTCATCATAGCATCTTGTGTCGGTTACTGCATTAGCGATCTATAGATATTGTTGGTGGAGAAGTCTTCTTCTTCTTCTTCGTTAATGGCATTTGTCATGATATTAATTTTGTCAATGTCAAGTGGTTTTGTTTTTTTATAATAACGTCACAATTGTATCGTATTATGTATTCGTATTTATATATATATATATATATATATATGTCGGAGAGTAAACGAAATAATATGGGAAATAACCAATCAATTAGTTCAAAATATTACTTGATTAATTTTATTGTGTTAATGAAACTAAACTTATTTATGTTGATTTTTGAAATGTATTAAGTTCTAAGATGTTCATTTGATTTTTAATCTTAATCTTTAAAATTGCGAGATGATTTCCGGTTAGCCATTTCCGTTTAATTTTTTTTTGTGTAATAAGTCATTCGTTTGATTTCCGAGTGTTGGTATTATTGTAAGTTCATTTCCGTTTCCATTCAAATTAGTTGGGATTTGACTTGGTATTTTAAAATGTCATGGAAGCGGAAACGCAGACGTTGCCAACGATTTCCGGGGCGTCTGGACAAAGCTTTTGTAGTACATCTTCCTTGTGAATTCAGTCAGTTATTTTGGAGAGTTGGTAATAGCAAGACGTGGACAAAAGACTTGTCTGTTACCGCGTAATTCTGTTAATAAAGGCATAGTTTTTAAGAATAATCTGTGTGCAAATATCGAATAAAACTGTAAGCGTTAAGTTTCCTTTACTTCGTTGCCTAGAGAACCTATTAGCGCCCACAATAATGAAAGGTGAAGAAAATGACCACCTGATGTCGCACCCTGCCATGCCTGACCTGACATATAATTGTATTTTAAAGTCGTAATCGTATTGAATGGCTGTGCTGACAGGCCAGTCAAACAGAATTTGTATTGTCTGATTTGATAATTATGGTGATTCTGCATTTTATATCAGAAAGCTAGACAATATTGTTATCGATAACGCCTGCGTAAATATCAAATTATATGGATATGAAATTAGCTTGTTTGACATAAGTCATGTAACTTCAGCGTTACAGCTGCTGTCATTTCCATACAACTGATTTCCGCAAACGCGTTATCGTGAAGAAAAACTAATAGTGAAGTATTTGTCTGGACCCCCTGGTGTTTAAACGCTTAGGTACCTGTAACTTTATATACAAAGATGTGAAGAAATGTTAAGCATAGTTGGAAAGCGCTGGTACGTGACCTAACTTCCTTCCAAGCCTGCCGATCGACAATGATCAGATATAATTTTCATATCCCCAGCAAAAGAACACTCAACGTTGCAACCGTAGCCGTTGAAAAGACAATTATCCACTAAATGCGATAGTAATATAACTTTGCTACATTTATCTTTTGGGGATACCTTTGCCCAGCAGTGGTTAGATACAAAAAAAATACATCATACAATAATTCGCCGAAAATTGGCTACGTCGTAGCATTCTGTTTTCGACATAACCGTGTAATAGACGTCAACGCGCTGTTATTTTATTTTACCGGACATTTCATTGCATCATCTGACCCTGAAGTAAGCAGAGCTTGTGTTATGGGTACCACACTACTGATATACTACTCATATACTTTTTTAAATACATTCATATTATACATAAAAGCACCAGACTCTAGACAAATTCTTGTAGATCGTACAAACATTTGTCCCGCTACAGGAATCGAATCCGCAACCTTCTGCGTCTCAGCCGGGCCCACTGCGCCACAGATGTCGTCGATAATATTCATTAGAGAGAGTTCGTAGCCCCTCTAAGACACGCTTTTATGGTTGATTTATAGGTAGGTACTTTAATTGCGTGGTTATAAAATGACTAGGATATTCTCACTACGAAGCAAGAATTCCACGACGGACTGAAGATGCATTGTAAGTTGTGGCAAAACGTTATGATGGTTAAGTAGGATCTTGGCTGCCAAGGGCTGAGACCAAGGGACGATAAACACAGCGTTTGCAGACTACCTGCCAGAGTCGATGGCATCGAAAAGATAGAAGGTAGGTAACACTAGGATCTAGATACCGTCAGTTCATGATTGGAAAATGCGGCATAAAATTAGATAGTTCCAGCAGTGCATGGATACAGTCTGACAAAAATGATGTTGATGATGAAGTAAGTAATTAATATTTCGCTTCTTCTGACTAGAGTCAGGCCAGGCTACATCGCTACGTGACAATTACAGATTAGACTTAAATTAGATTTAATTACATAAAAATTGAATATTGGATAATGATTACAACCTTGGGTAAGGTATATTACTGCTCATAAACTCATCATAGGTGTATAAATTACGCTCGATACTTCCATTTCCATTTCTTTTATAAAATGTTTTTGGACGACCTCTGTGGCGCTGTAGGGCAAGGCCCGGCTGAGACGCAGAAGGTTGCGGGTTCGATTCCTGCCACGGTACAAATGTATGTATGATCTGCAAATACTTGTCTCGGGTGTTTCTATGTATAACAGGTATGTATTAAAAAAAGTATATAAGTAGTATATCAGTCTTGTGGTACCCATAACACAAGCTCTGCTTACTTTGGGGCCAGATGATGCTGTGTGAAATGTCCGGCATTATTATTATTTATGTATAAATATCCGTGATGCCCGTGATGTCACCTTGCAAGGCCCAGTCTGAAAACATATAATTTAAGATGAGACTGGACCTGTTTGGCATTCTATTCTGCCTGTGCTATAGTAGATATTTATCAGTGTGTCACAAGCCTTCTTTGAGGAGGATAGGGATGTGCGGGCACGTTCACTACCCTCTGACGGTTGTATTATATGGCAGTTATATATAAGGGGAGATCGGTGAGATTGATTATATATCTTTTATTTTTCGGACGATTTGGTATCTGGCTGGATTTATATGAAGTGATATTGAATGTTTTAATAAAGGAACCGGTAACGCTTTTCAATGAGTTTTACTGTGTTTTAGTACTAGTATGGGGAAAAGGAATTGCATATGGGAGGAATCCCGAAAAAGTATTAGACGGCCATTCCGTGATGATGTTTAGAATAGACAAAATGACGATAAACTTAAACTTTATAGCCAAACAATCCCTTGACACTGGCAAAATTTACAACAAGACAGATGCCACTATAGGAAGAAAAAAAGAAAGAAAGAATTATAATGTCGGGATTCTTCGTTTTTTATTTCATGAAGTAACATAGCTCTGCTAATTTAATATTTTTTAGTCGTTTTATTACATGTTTAATTCAGTAATCTTAGCGGAATTTTAATGAATAAGTTGTGACTACATAGGACAAGTATGAACAATTGAATTATATGTGTATTATAGTACAATGTGATTTGAACGACGAGGAATCCCAAGAAAATTTTAGACAGCCATTCCGCGTGACGTCTAGAATTGACAATTGACCACCGACTAAGACATTAACAAACAAATTGACTATAAACAAATATAAACACTTGACACTGGCAAAAATGACATTATTATGTCACATGCCATAAACAATGAAAAAGAAGAAGTATAATGTCACAAACTCACCATTACTACACACACTCCTGGCTATTCAGAATACAAAATGTAACTTCACGCTTATGTGAAGGTAGTTAATGGTCCATCCACACGACATTACATAAAGCCCACTGGGACCAGCAATTGTCATGTAAATGTCCACGACAGCGACACGACGCGGGGGAGGCAACCCCGTAGCGTCGTGACATGCTTATTAATATTTTGAGAGTGGAGATCTGCTTTTATGAGGGTGCTTAATATTATGTTATGAAGACTAGAAAAAAATAAAAGGTTCATACTAGCTGGTAGCTATCACCTGACTTTGAGGCGCATTTTAATCCTTTCGTCACACTGGTTCTAAATCACACTCTAAATGATAAATGACTTGTAAATGACACTGAGAAGAACGCAACTGTCACTGTGGTTTGTATGAGTTGTGTTGTACCTACTCGACTTTTTATCGATTTTTAGACGAATCATGCGCCGATAGATGAGAGGTTGACATTGTCTTATACCAACAGAAATGTCCATGATATACTATGATATAACATACATATGCAATAGTTAAGCTATCTAAGGACCATTAAAAACGATCAATAAATATAAATGACTATATTATTGGTAAGAATGCATGACCTCATGTTGCTCTACCCCCAGAAAGTTAACTGACAGCAATACATAACCTAGGGTACTGTAATGTAATCGTTTTTCGTAGATAAGATGGTTCATACAAAAAAGCGCTGGGACCAGGATAAATTTCTTGTCAGTTCTTCTAGGAATTGGGTGAGGAAGAATTGGCACCTAAATTCACATAGTACGTAAGAGGTTTCAAAGTGATCCGTTTGATTGTATTGTATAAAAATATTTGAGTTTGAGTTTTAAATAGTTATTTCAACTGATCCAGATTACTGCCAGAGATCAGTGTCCTCAAGACACTGGCGGCATTGCCACGTTAAATAGCAATGCTAATACTGTTCTCTTCAGAATTCTTTAGGCAGTGTCAGGTTAACATCACGAGAGGACTGCCAAAACCACTTGTCGCGGTATTTAGATCAGAAGTCCCAAAATTTCTATAGCAATGGGATCATGTCCCTACCTACAAAATGGCAAAAAGTTATCGAACAAAATGTACGTACTTTAGTTAAATGTAAATAAACTATATTAAAAAATATTTTGAATTTTCTTAAAAAAATGCGAAGAAACTTTTTCCTCAACCTATTATTATCATCATAGTATATAATTATCAGCGAGTCATTTTTATGCATGCTCACCGGTTAGTCAAAGACGCCTGAACCGATAGGTATGGAAAATTCTTTTTTTGTTTCGTGAAATTATTTTGACAGCGCGATGGGATGCGGTTCCCCACTGGCCCAGGGTCTCGACTCCTAAATGCTCAAATATCTAGGCCTAATCGAGACCGGTATGCTCGTATTTGTGTTTAGTTCTCGTCCTAGTTATTTGTTTGACAATAGGAACGTATCTCTTCACCTACATTTCGAGATCAGTACCTGAAGTTGTAAGAATCGAGTCTAAACAATAGCAGATTCTCACCTTTATAGCATTAAACCACAATGAGCATGCGGGCACCGCCACATTCAAGCCGTCACGTCAAATTACAAAATTATCAATAGGGAGTCATGAAGTAAACGCCTTTGGGTGGCGAGATGTTTATCACATTACGATAATAATGATCTGGGATCCTTCGACAATGCCCGAAGCCAGGTGCGAATACACACGTCGGTAATACGAGCTCGATTGTGTTGTGGTAGGGTGTTTTGTAGATATGAGTTGACATGGATTTTTTAAATGTACAGAATAATATACAATAATATAAAATACATTTAAAACAGTTGAGCTATCTAAGGACCGTTTAAAACGATGTATAGATAACTCCACTGATCTCTGGGTGTATCCAGCATAACGATTATGGAACTTGATAGAATCAATGTCTATCAAGTTTCGAATTGCAATAGGCATTATTACATGTTCGGTTTCTATCTCAGTTTCTATTCATATGACAGCCTACCTTAAAATCAACATAAACCTACCGTAACACCAATTCTCTTATAGTAAATGAAAGCTGTTAGTATCATTGTTCTGATAGTATCAGAGTTCCCCAATCGCCCGTCAGATCACTGCCTAAAAACTATAATAATAATAATAATAATAATAATAATAAGTGTGAAGTAAATCGGAAGACCTGGGAATGGGAAGTATACCCTTTGAAACAAAAAAAGAATTTTCCATACCTATCGGTTCAGGCGTCTTTGAGTAACCGGTGAGCATGCATAAAAATGACTCGCTGATAATTATATACTATGATGATAATAATAGGTTGGGGAAAAAGTTTCTTCGCATTTTTTTAAGAAAATTCAAAAAAATTTTTATTATAGTTTATTTACATTTAACTAAAGTATGTAGGTACCATTTTGTTCGAAAATTTTTTGCTATCTTGTAGGTAGGGACATGATCTCATTGCTATAGCAATTTTGGGACTTCTGATCAAAATACCGCGACAAGTGGTTTTGGCAGTCCTCTCGTGATGTTAACCTGACACTGCCTAAAGAATTCTGAAGAGACCGAAACAGGTGGAAATCTGAAGGTGCAAGGTCAGGACTATACGGTGGATGCATTAACACCTCTCAGCCAAACTCTCTTAATTTTTGCTGAGTGGCTAAAGATGTGTGAGGTCTAGCGTTATCATGATGAAAAACCACACCCCTTCTGTTGATTAATTCTGGCCGCTTTCTCTCAACTTCTTGCTTTAATCTCATCAGTTGTTCGCAGTAGAGTTCAGAATCGATGGTCCTGCCTGGTGGTAACAGCTCATAATGAATAATGCCCTTCCAATCCCACCACACACACAGCATCAACTTGTTGCGAGTTAACCCGGGTTTCGCCACAGTCTGTGAAGCCTGACCGGCCTTTGACCACGACCTTTTTCACACGTTCTAGTCGTACGTGATCCACTTTTCATCACCAGTTATCAGCTTCTTCAAAAATGGTTCGGTTTCATTACGTCGTAATAAAGAATCACAAATGAGTACACGGTTCATAAGGTTTCTTTCAGTAAGCTCGTGAGGTACCCAAATATCGAGCTTTTTTGTGTACCCAGTTTTTTTCAAATGCGCCAAAACTGTTTTGTGGTCAATTCCCAGTTCTTCAGCTACGTCGTAACTACTGATATGCTGATCTTGCATATCAGTTAAATTTTAAAGAATTATATTCTTTAAAATTTAAACTTTTAATGATACCAAAACCAGCCAGATACAAATAGTATAGCCAAAGAGATTTTATTACAAGTTCATACATACTATAATGCGAAAAGACTTTTTCCCCAACCTAATATAGTAGGGACCTAACATTTTTTTTATGTTGTCTGAAATAATTTCTTTTTTTTTTTTTTTTATAGTGTAGCTTTCTATATTTTTTAAAATCGGTTAAGTAGTCATTGAGTTTATCCATTCTCTCTATCACCAAGTTAACAAAATCAACTAGGTATTTACTTTTCAAGAGAGAAGGTATTCAATTCGTTTTATTTTTATGTTTGTTACCTCATGACTCCTTCATTTATTGACCGATTTAAAAAATTGATTTTATATGAACCCTTTCACATACTTCCGACTCATACTTTCCGATTGGCCCCATATAAATTTTATCAAAATCGTTTTGGTAGTTTGGGTCTTAAATCCAAATAGCTGGATAAAATATGTCATTCAACTAAAAGAAATATCGTATTGTTCTGTGACTTCCAGTAAAGTTTACGAATTTCAAAAAATTATAAAGTAAGGTAGTTACTGTAGAACGTATACTTACTTACGTAATAAAAACGTTTTTTACCGTCTTCAAAAAAAAGAAGGTTCTCAATTCAGTTGTATTTTTTTTATATTCAATGAAGTCGGTTTTCTTTTTAGTTTTTAAAACGAAATTTTATACTTATGTAATTTTATTTTCGAAAAGTTTGTACCTGATACAAACTTTCACTAATCTGAAACGAAAAACATTAGTAGTTGAACATAAGTAAATGCCACTAAGCCACCCATACAAGTAAAACATAATTGTACTCGTATAAACTTAAAAATGTAGTTGTTAGACCAATAAGCCACGAGCGCGCGAAATAAATACATCAAACACTTTTAAATTAACGTGTCAAGCACGAATTGATTCTAATTTTAAAATCTGCAGTCTGAAACCGTTCTGAAAAAGGAAAACAAGAAATTCAGTTTCCAAATGACGAACACAGAACGGAACAGATGGTCTTGTTTTTTTTTTACTAGGCATTAGCATGCGACGTGCGAGGTCGGGTAAATGCGTTATGTGAGTTACCGCTGTTGCTGTCTGTACTTTTTTGAGTCCGAAACAAAGTGAATCTTATTCCTGAAGCTTAGGGTTACAGTTATGGTGAAATTGGTGGGCGACGCTAACCGACGCTATGATGGACTATTTTTTTTAGGTTCGCACCGCAGTTTAAGCTTTATTGCTTAGGTATATGGTTGGGAATGGTAAAAAGAGATGGATGTGAGTTGACTGCATTCGGTACAATGGCGGTAGGGCCTCTCGTTACCTACTTGACTGTGTAACTTCGTTTGTGAGAGCTTGTATTGCGTCGTGTTCCGAGTGCTATAGAGCGATGAGGACATTTTAATAATTGCCATACATTTCTAGTGTCTAGTGATTCTAGTGGTGGCCCCGCCGGGTTCTTAGGTTCGAATCCGGTCGTACACCAATGGTTTTTGATGTTTGAAAAACTTAATATGCGCTATACCAGTGCTTTTAAACGGTGAATGAAAACATTGTGAGAAAACAAGTGCTCGAAAGGAGTCTTTGATGCGCTTATGTTCGCCAAGGCTTCTTTCGTGGACATCCTTTCACATCCTTTCACATTTTTGGTTCAAAATAACTAGTGACACGATAAGAAGGAGATTTAAAAACTTCGTTTCTTGAAATAGTTAGTAGATCAGTTACTCTTTCAAGATAAACAGTACCATTGATGGTACTGTGGTGTATGTTTTTTGCTATAGTACCTACCATCGATGGTACAACGGAATAAAAAACATCTGCCGCGGCACGTTCGCTTTGCTCGCTCGCCTTTCGCTTTGTTTTCTATACTTAAACTAAAATAACCTAACCAAGTAGTTACAGGTTAGGTACAACTAACTTCTTACTAGCTTCTCCTTCTTCTTACTATATACATATAAGTACTTATGAACTAACAAGTATGTAGGTAAATTGACAGCAAAATTGGTCGTCACTCAGCAAGTGTTATAAATAGCGTTTAAAACGCTCTTATAACGCTGGTCTTCCGTGACGCCGGGCGGCCTCCGCGTTAATATGCGTATGGGCTATGTGGTGGCGCACAGTCGTCGAGTACCATCATAATTGCAATTTATGTCTATTTAGTAAAGACTAGTTAGTTTCTGATCCTCATATACCTAAACAATGAGATGACACTGAGGTTAATTTATATTGACACTCTTCTCTGTGTTTATTAGGAAGTACAACTAGGTCTAATCTAAGTACAACTACACTGACAAATATTTGCAAGTACATATTTTTAAAAGTATACATTTTGATAAACACGGGTTTTACTCACGTATTATTTTTTCGATGGAGGCAACGAGTAGACCGCGGATCAAGATTCTCTAGATTCTAGAGAAACTTCATAAGGGTGAATTTATGAAGTGTCCATAAAACTCTTGTACTAAACCTTAGCTCTGTGATTTCGCGAAGGGAGCGTCACTCCGTAATGCCTATTATGGCGCCCTACGAAAAGATTTATTCAAAATGTTATTACTCCCAGCATCGACCTACAGTCTATTGTGCTCAATCGTTATTCTATGTAACATTGCATTGACATTGTAATAAGATTTTTATTCGATTTTGGACTTTATCGCTAGAGGCATAATTATATCGACGCCATTTTGTCAGGGTGGCCCATTGACTCGTGTTATTGAGTTAGATTGAGTGGGTAACGCGCGTTTCAATTTAGATAGTTTCTCAATGGGCATTCTAATAAACACACAGATCGCTTTGTTATGTTATATAAGTAGGTACAGACTAGGTTGGTGCAGGGTAGATACACATACTACTATTTTTTATTTTTATTTTATATTTATGTTATTGTCTTTTTCATTGTGTACCTGCTATTATGTTATTTTTATCTGTGTGTGTGTGTCAAAATAATTTAAATTTTTTTTTTCATTTTAAGGTACCTATTGGCCAAAAGTAAACATATACATATCTATGATATATTTTCATTAACACAGAACGAATGAAGGAAGATATATTTCTAGTGGATACTTAGTACCTACTATATTTTTATAATATAATTTTATTTACTTAGCAAAATTTTATTTTTGTGCTCTGTGGTCGATAGTCTAGCATTACCTATTGAAAACGGTGGTTCAATACTTAGACCCAAACGTACATAGGTTAGGTACACAACACATTGAACCAAATCCATTTTTTTATAAACATCATACCGTCTTAAGTTATGAAAAATTAAAATTATTATTAGAGTAATTAATTTATATTAGATAAAATCCATAATTAACACAGAATTAAAACTAAATTAAAATAAATAAAACCAATGATTAAAAGAATTAATACCTAAGTAATATAATCATGTTTAATAATATTTTACAATACTGTCTAGGCCCGTTTCGGGTGCCCAAACAAGGCCCAGCATTAAATTTAAGGAGCCAGTAGTAAAACCATTCGCAAGATGATGTTGCTACGGGCACGATGTAGTAGATAAATAATAATGTAAATAAATTTAAATGCAAAATTAAAGACAGATAGACAGACAGACAGTTCCCTATCGATAGCAAAAAAGCCATTGCCAAACCGAGTTTGCCAAACCAAAACGTACCTCGTATATATACATTACTAACTAACCTTCTACCGATTATAAGTCCAAAGCCATAACGTTTGCCGAACAACTCTCCTCCTGCAGACAAGGTCGGCGCAGTAGACTAAGGCCTGCCTGAGACGCAGAAGGTTGCGGGTACAATTCCCGCCGCGGGACTAATGTTTTTATAATCTGCAAATATTTGTCTCGGATCTGGGTGTTTACTTGTATAATATGTATATAATTACACAAGCTCTGCTTACTTTGGGGTCATAACGATCCGGTGTGAAGTGTCTGGTATTATTATTATTATTATAACTTATTTTCTATTTCCCGATAATTCAGCACAGTTGCATGTGCAATGAAATAGAAAATCTCATAAATCATGATAGGTACTCACCTAGGTATATTATGCCTCTTTTGTAGTAAAAAAAAATACAAATCTGGTTAAGTAAAGTGTTAAAACTGACGGTATCTCCTGGGATAAGCCAAGCAACAAAACTGACATGTTCCGGCATCCTGTAACGAAGCCAATTTGTCCTTAATGAAGCATTCCCGTCTCTGGATCCAGCGGTGGAGTCGGGTGACCAGCGCAATAAAACCTACTTCTTTTATTACCTCTTTTTGCGATTTGTGTGTTCGTAATTTTGTGTTTTATTAATCTATATGGATCGTAACTCAGCGATAAATTAGATTTTGTCGTGTTATTTTATCTTTTATTGTGTTATCTCAGCGGTGTTTTAATCATTAAATTATGTTATTTGCACAAGTGTGGAGAATTAAATTAGATGTGTATTTTTGTTTTGTGATTCGTACGACGATGCATCCAATAAAATGGTTCCATTCCGCGATTATGTTTAGAATAGACAAATACGATCGGCTACGACTTTGTTACGATATTCGTATTTTATCAAAACAAAACCACTTGACAAAATCGTTATCAAGATTCCCTTATGTTAACAAGATGTCATTATAGTATAGTTACGTTCTAAAAACTAAAATGAAAACCTGAAATTTTATGAATGTAGTCATTCATAAAATTCAAGCCCATAAAAAAATTCTTCTACACCCTTAGAGGGGTTATTTTTTCAAATTTAAATGGGACTAAACGGGAAGTAAATCCTGCCAAACAAAAAAAGGATTTTCCAAATCGGTACAAATAACTGAGTTCGGAGGTAACAAACATAAAAAACCAACCGAAATTGAAACCTCTTTTAGAAGTCGGTTGAAAAAGTTTTATTTTACGCTTTTAATTTAGTACCTACCTACCTACTTTATCGTTTTTCGAAATTCGTAAACATCACTGTAAAGCCAAATACGATATTTCATTTACTTGGATGACATATTTTTCCAACTTCTATGGAACCAAAGTGGTATATCCTTTCACATAAAAATCATTTTCCGAATCGGTTCATAAATGACTGAGTTACGAGGTAACAAACAAAAATAACATCCGAATTGAAAACTAAAATCTGTTAAAAAATAAGAAAAACCTCTTCGCCTGGTTTTTCTACTTACATTAACTTTACGAATTAGATCGATCGAACTAATCTGATACCTAAATTGAATCGTGATATTGAGTCACTCCGTAACGGCCAAACGGAGCGAATACTTAATAATATCTAACAATATTGAGTAAACTATCTACCTATAGAATACTATTTATGTAGGTACCATGCGTGCGAAGCCGCGGGCAGGCAGCTAGTGCACCATAAAACTTCATGCATTAAATAAACTCCCCTTAGAGCCCAACCAATCTGCAGAATAAATGTTATGAAATTGTAAAATATTAGCGCTGGCAGCGCGCAACGGAAGGAACGTCGTTTCCGGCGCAGACGGCCCTTATCTAGGTGACGTTGTTTATGGTACATTTTGAAATAGGAAGGTTTTATTACCAGCCAGTGTGTCGTGTGTGAAAGACCATTTTGAATTTGGAACACTCGGATTCAAGCAAGCGTGAAAGTCGTAAAGTCAAAATATAAGAGACTAGCTGCAGTCTGCGGTTTTGCACTCGCGATCCGTTTAGCCGTTTAGCCGTAAAAAGATAACAAACAATCAATCAAACATACATAGTGAACACTTTCGAATTTATAATAATAATATGGATGTTGTAAGCTCTACCAAATAATAAATAACTATTATTTGGCTCTAAGCCTTATAAAAAGAAAAAATGCGTGTTGTCTTGGAACACTAATATTAACACCATTAGAACGAAGTTCCTATCGTAGTTTATTATATTATTGATAAACTTATTATATTATTGATTATCAAATACAAATGAATGAATTGAATGAATGGTAGCAAATTTCATAATTAATATATTTTTTCACGTTGTGAAAAGAAAGATTTTATTGTACGTTTTCAATTCAATTCAATTCAATTCATCTAATTAATGCAATTCAATTCAATTCATCTAATTAATTCTTTTATTCGTTCATCTAATTCATTAATTCGTATCACCCTATCGTCGTGGCGGAAAATCGTGACGGAACAATCTTACACTTTTTTTTGCCCCCATCTGTCAAGTCCGTACCGTGCGATACGGAACTTCGTTCCAATAACTTCTACAAGTAAGTTGTTATAATAGTGTAGTAAGAAGAATTGTAGATATTCTAAAAGAAACGTCTATTGCTGAGTCTAAGCAGACCAGGCGCACTTTAGGTACGATTTTACAAGTACTGGCAATGTCCCAATCTATTGTGCAACTTCGTAGAGAAGTGCTGCAACAGACAAGATATTAAGACAAGAGTTACGTGAAAGAAAGAGAGCCACTATGTAGGTAAATAATGTTAGGCTTTAAGCGCTTGTGCAAGCTGAATTGTACTTTGTTGCGTCGTTGAAAGAGTCGCCTTTTGTGTTGTACTTACTAATAAGCATTCTGTGGATTAAGTACACATCTAGTTCCTATAGAAGTTTCTAGAAAACCCATTGAATCACATCGTCAAAACTACGGGTGCTTAAATCCGTAGGATTATTAGAGTGGTGGATAATTGTGATTTGGAGAGGAGCTGCGCCCTTCGCGTAACGAAGGCACTCGCGAGACTGGCATCTGCCAGTCACGTGAGAGCGTGCTTTTTGTGTCGTTATTTTAGAAGCATCTAGAACAGCTCCCGATTATTCCAGATTGGAGTTTCGTGGGACTTGACTTGTAGCACAAATAGTTAAATCTATATTTCTACATGTCGTGTATGAAGACATTTTCTTTTTTATTTACGCAATTGTCTATCTTCTATATACATGAGTTATGTATGAGTATGAGTTTTTCTTCTTTTTCTTCTTATAGTGGCACTATTTGAAATCAGTGTGGTTTAAGGCTTAAAGTGCGCCTCAGAGGATCCTTTCGTGCACTTGGCACTTGTCTTCGTACTTTTTAGGTTCTACGACATGCCGGTTTCTTTACGGTGTTTTCCCTTCACAGTATAAGAGTACCTACTGGTATAGCGCACCTACAATCGAACAGAAAAATCTATTGATGCACAACCCGTGTTTATCAAAATATATCGTTGCATCTTTATTTAATTTAGATATCCAGGGTAAAGGTACAACCGTGCTGCTGTGAGGTCCTTTTTCTGTGTTCTATCTCCCATCTCCCATCTCCCACCTCCAACGAAATTGAACAAGTTGTACGACTTCTGTGCCTCAGTGGGCCGAGTCCCGGCTGAGATACAGAAGGTAGCGGGTTCGACCCCGATGCAGGACAAATGTTTATATGATCTGCAAGTATTTGTCTCGAGTCTGGCTGTTGTATAATATATATATATATATATAGGTATTACAAAAAAAGTATATAGGGTTGTAAAAAATAAAATAAAACAAGAAGAAAATTAATATAACGAGTGAGAAGAATACTGTAAGTACTCACATATCTGTAAATAAAGTAAAAAATAAAATTAATTTATCGTTTCAAGCAGATGAAACAGCTGACCAAACTTGCGAGAGATGATACCATTGCTACTCGATGACCACAACGACCTACTTGAAGCTACTTTACATTTTGGCGGCATTGTCTGTGGTCACGTACTGTCACTGGACTCACTGGCAACCGGAATTTCAAATTCCGAACCTTTCATCTCGTAACCAAACTTTTTGCTTTCTGAAGAGTTTGTTTACTTAAAATCCTGTATTTTTCTCTCGGGATAGTTATCAAAACAAACGGGATGCTGTGTTATTACAACTGGACCGTGCGTGACTCGATAGTGAATATTAATTGGGTCTATATTGACCAATGTTTATTTTAGGTTTAGTTCATAATTTGAATAATAGGCACTTATGTGACAATTGAAGCTGATTTTATTAGGTAGGTACACAATTCATTTCATTTCTAAGTGCCATGGTAACTACATTATTTATTGCGTATTGTCTATTTTATAGTCAAAGTAGGTAAAGGTACAATCATAGATCAACTTCTATTAGAGCATTAAAAAAAATAGATAAAGTTAGAGAATTATCACACAGCATCATCAAGCCCCAAAGTAAGCAGAGCTTGTGTTATGGGAACCAGATGACCACATATATAATTTTTTTAGTAAATAAACATATATTTTATGTAGAAAAACACCGAAACCAGAGACAAATATTCAATATTAGGTATACAAACATTTGTTCCGCACCGGGAATCGAAACCGAAACCTTTAGCGTCTCAGGCAGGCCTTCGCTTTTACTGCGCCACATAACTCTACTAACTCTACCATTTACGATTGTAACCATAAATTAGTTAAATTTGGTAGGTACCGACTTAGTAATAATGTCATTGATGTACGTATATCGATTATCGATTACACATCGATTTAAAAACAAAAAAAAATTACGAACACAACTACACACCTCTTCTTTTTCTTCTTCTTCATTTATGGCATGTGTCGTTGATGACTATTTTGCCAATGTCAAGTGTTTACATTGTTTATAATAAGCCGTTGGGATTCTTCGCTTGTCATTTCATGAAGTAACATAGCTCTGCTAATTTAATATTATATACTCGTTTTATTGCATGTTCTATTCATTAATCTTAGCGGAGTTTTAATGAATAAATTGTAACAGGTATGGACATTTGAATTATATGTGTATTATGGTGCAATGTGATTTGAATGACGAGGAATCTTAAGATAATTCTAGACGACCATTCCGCGATGACGTCTAGAATTGACAATTGACCATCGACTGAGACTTTAACAAAAAAAATTACTATACAAAATACAAAGACGTTGTCGTTCGTCATTATTTATTTTATGTAAATAAAACTAGATGGCGCCACGGGAAAAATTAGAACGCGCTATCATTGCGTTTTGGATTTTCTATATTCTCGCGATACGTAACCTGATTTAGCAATTTTAATATTTGTAAGATAGGAATTTGTAAATGACTTTTCACTTTTCATATAATTATACGGATTAGTTTTGCTCGAATAACAGAAAAAAATAATCATTACTTTCAAGAAACTTTCATATTAATTATTCAATCTCTAGTTTCTAAAATCACAATAAAACCCGAAATAACTTGATATACTTATATACCTAAACCTAAAGCACAATTTTTGCAATGTTCGCAAGATGGCCAAAAATAACAAACTATAATTGGAGACTAGCATTTTTGTTCAGTTGGTTGTAGCACTGCCTTCGGTGCAGTAGATCGTAGGTTCGATTCCTTCCCCAGGGCAAACATTTGTGTGATGAACACAGGTGTTTGTTCTGTGTCTGTGTGTTATAAAGTACTTAAGTATGTTTTTAAAAATATGAAGTAATCCCTGGAGCCCGCGACTTCGTCTGCGTGTAATTCTAACGGTTTTTGCAGCGCACGCCAGAATAGCTCGCAGATGGCAGATTTTTTTCCTACTTACTTGACACTTATCGTTATATTTTGTACAATTCATACAATATCTTTATAAATTATAGCATTTGTGTTATTCTGATGTATAAGCTATATTATTGTAAAGTTTCATTAAAATACATTTGGTAGTTTTTGCGTGAAAGAGTAACAAACATACATACAAACTTTCGCGTTTATAATATTAGTAAGGATTCTATCAGTCATCTGGTCACCATAATACAAGCTATGTTTAGTTTGTGACTAGATGGTGTTGTATATATTGTCCACTAATATATATTTATTTTATTCCAATTATTAACAATAATTTATTTGTTTGAATGAATACACCAAAATCAATAAATACCTAAAATAATTTGAGAAAAATAAATAATATAAAAGCGCAATGTTCGAATTCCTAAAGTGTCACAGTGCACGCAACATAGTTAGCCAAGTGTCAAGTGTGACATAATATCGATCACAATTCGCTATGTGCTGTGGGTGGACTTTAGGTGTACGTGATATGGATACTTGCCCTACTGGGCGGGGTCGCACCCAGCCAATCCTGTAACTGATACCCTGCTTCTTCTTCACACAACGCAACCTAAAACCTACCTTGTATCCTTCATCACAGAACTCAAAGTTAAACCCCACATTTCGAGGTTCTTGAAACTGATACCCTAATTCTTTTTCATTAGGTCAGGGGAATTGGAGTCGTGGTTCGTTAGATGAGAGTTGAGTTTTGAGTGGTTGTGATGTGTAATGGATATGGGTGTCCGGAATTGGTTTCATTTGAATAATGGCTGTAGGTATTTTTGTGTTAGATAAGTTGGAGGGGCTTACATACCTACGTATTTATCTATGATGACTTGTAAAGGCTATTTTTTTATTTTGGGTTAAATTATTGCAATTTTCATAGAGAAATCTATTTTTTTTGAAAATAAAATACAGCTCATGTTACTCGCTGATAATGAAGCTTTCTATTGGTGAAAGAGTTTTTAGCATCAGTTAAATAGTTTTTGAGTTGATCTATTAAAACAAATATATATTTTTCTTTATAATATTAGTTTAGGATTTTAGATTGACTAGCCTTAATTAGCTCAGTTGGTGGTGACTTTGCCTGTTCTGGTTGGCTGTAGATATTAATATAGGTTGTGGGTTCGACTTCCATCCAGGACAAACATTTGTGTGATGAACATGTTAGTTAGATGGAAATACAATCACAGAGGCGGCTTATGAACAAATTTTTCATAGACACGAACATAAATAATTGTCTATGGAAGATAAAAGAGATCTTACATTCTATAGAACAAATTTCTAAAGTATTGATACGGATTTCCATAGTATCTACTACCTCTATGACAAAGCTTTACCTAGTTTGGGACTAGATGGCGCTATGTGTAATATAATTCATTATTCATGTATTTCTATTGGTATTTTATTCTGTTTTGTAACTTGTTTTTTAGCTTTGTTTATTTCTTCTAATTTAGATAATATAGTTTTCTTATCTGCTAAAAAAAATCTGTCCTAGCGGAAGACCAGCGCGTTTTGTGGACTCTGCAATTTGCATATCCTGAGTTAGGGTCCATTTGCGACAACCATTAATAAAGTTAGTATGTACGGGTTATTGTATTTGTCTATTTGTCTATTGTGATTGCAAATTAAAAAAAAAACTATTGTACTCTTTATTACCATATTAAATAAGTACTAAGTATTTTTGTTACGTATTTAATAAGATTCAAAATTGAAAGATGTTATTTATTGAATAAAAAACACTTTGATATGATTAGGTTCTATAGAGGTAGGTAATAAGGTACCTAGGTAGGTAAGGACGAGAGTCCACGAAAGCGAAGAGGAAACCAAATACAACAAAATATAAACAAATAATGCCGGACATTTCACACAACATCATCTGGCCCCAAAGTAGGCAGAGCTAGTGTGTGAAATGTCCGGGAAAAAAAACAGTCATTTTAGAATCCTTACTAATATTATAAAAGCGAAAGTTTGTACCTATGTAGGGATGTTTGTTACTTTTTCACGCAAAAACTAATGAATGGATTTTATTGAAACTTTACAATAATATATCTTATACATCAGAATAACATCAATTATAAAGATATTGTGTGAATTGTCCAAAATATAACGATAAGTGTCAAGTAAGTAGGAAACATTCTGCCTTCTGCGAGCTAGTCTGGCGTGCGCTGCAAAAACCGTTAGAATTACAAGAAGTACTAATCCTGTGCAGACGAAGTCGTGGGCACCAGCTAGTTAATAAAATTTGTATGCATGCATGTTAATTGGTACTCTCTCTCTCTCTTTGGTAGATACTCGCCTTAAGCAATACCCTCTAGGAAGTATCAGACCATTGTTACATATCTACATAATGAAAATGAATAAATAATAAAATGGGTGATATTTACACATTATCAAGAAAGTCGTTACACTGGGTCAATGGTTCTGTAATCGAACAAAAAATCATTCCAAGGGGAGGTAGGGCACACCTGATGCCGGAAGTCATTAGTAAATAGATGGACACAGTCGCGATAACGCCCCACTCTCCCCAAAATTACAACAAATATTACAAACTAAGAAAAAACAGCTATCCAAGCGAATGTGAACTCTAAACGCTTGTTATAAAGTCGTGGTTTAAATCAAAAAGACGTAGTAGTGACTTGGTTTTGGTATAAAAAATGATATTGTGTAGAAAACACCCTAATGTTCGGTTGGATCTTTTGTTACGATCTGGGAGTTATTTTGAGGGTTAAGATTCTGATAATGTTTCTTGGTTTGGTTACGCTTAGGGTTAAGTATTTCCTGGGATTAACTGATTCCTGACTTTTCTAAAAAAAAATGTTTAGCCATAGAATTATATTTAATGTTTGAAAGTCTGGTAAAAACATCGAGTGACCTAAGAGCAATGCTGTGAGTGTCTTGGAGACGATGCCATCTGGTAGAGATCTGGACAAGTGGGGCTATCTATAGATCGTTTTAAACGGTCCTTAGATAACCCAACTGTTACTAATACATGTAGGTATTTATATAATGGCCGCCCATTGTATCACTTAAGTACTCTTACTATGTTTAAATTGTTATTTTGTATTTTATTTCATAAGGTGTACAATAAAGATAATTCTTCTATTCTATTCTATTATATTATTCTGCACATTTCAGTAATTTTTTTTTAAATAAATGTAAATTCAAATTTAGTTTATATGTGCCTATATTTAAAATGCATTTTATATGGACACAATATAAAAAAAAAGGTTAAAAAAAAAAGAAAAAGGTTGATTTGCCCAGCTGTGGGACAGAACGGACTATAATTAGAAAAACACACACACTGCACAGGTTCCAAAAACTATAAAAAAATACCAAAACAAGATGCTATAAAAATATACACTACACCACTGTAATGTAGTGAGTACATTACACTATTTTTAGTAAGCGTTAGTTGACAATAGATGGCGCTACTAGTAGCGAGAATTATTTGTAGCTCAGTACAGTAGATAGGAAGTAAGTAGGTTGTTGTGCCTTTTATTTGTGAACATAATAGATATAAAAGTGTATAGTAGAAATAAAAAATATGACACACCTACTTAAAAATGTATGTAAGAACTTAATTATTACATAATAGCTGTTATGAAATGGATAAAGCTTTTGCGAATAAAACTTTTTTACTTTTGATAAATTATTTTTGTCCTTTGTTGTGTGTAGGTTAGGTTAGAAGATCGGAACATCTATTTTATCTGTGTTTTAATGTAATACTTATTTAGGTAAGTATTTATATGTGAAAGATAATATATAAGATATATACATACATGACGATGCGTTTGGTGATAAAAAATTATGTATGTATGGAAAACAATACCAACATAATTACATATGTGTTTATAGTAGTCATGTTTAAGAACATTGTTTTATGACTAAGATGAATAAAATAGGCATACGGCCCACCTAATATACCTAATAGTAAATGGTTACCATAACCCCTGAAGCTTGCTATTCCAAGGGGTATCACACGCACGTTGCCGGCCCTAGAGACAAGTTTGTTTGTCTGCTCGCCCACTAATTTTACTTGGTCCAGTGCCATTCGAATGTAAACACAGTAAATACCTACCTAATGCTTGCACTCTACTTCTTGGAGACAGAATATCTGGCACTGTGCTGGTTTCCGCCAAAACGAACTCTTTCCATAGAGTCTAAGACTCCAGAGTCTTCTTCTTCGGTAATGGCATGTGTCACAATAATGTCAATTACAATGTAAATACACATAAGTATATAAAAAAAAAAATTAAAAAACAGCCGAATAGAGAACAGTATTAAAAAAAATGCTGCTTTCTTTCATCACAAAATATACTAGCGTTAGTGTAAAAGGGTGTTATAAAACAGAATTCGATAAGCATACAAAATTATCATATTAACCCGTTAAACGCGCGCGGTGTCGAATAGGCCCCGCTCGTCAATGCCGCGAGAGGGCGCCACCCGTCCTCTTATTAACTTACCAAAACCAACAATCGTGATTAAATCGCGCGTCAACTAATAAAATAATAAGTTGCTTCTCTAATGCTGTTGGGGTTAGGCTACACTGTGCACCGAATAAAGCAATTAGGGTAACGCTCTTTTCCGTTTATAGCTGTTTCCCGCGGCTTTTCCCGCGTGGTAGAAAATTACAAAGCATAATCGCAGTTTTAGCGGTTGGTCGCAGTTTTTTTGACCATGATCCCGAATTTTTAGAAAATCCTATCTTATCCTTTCTGGAGGAAGCTGCATACCAAATTATATTCTAATCCGTTTGGTGGTTTCTGAGATTTCGTGATGAATGAGTGAGTGGTAGTCGACAAACAAGCTGTTGCTCGCGACTTTGTCCGCATTTTTATTGAAAGGAATTGTAGCTTAAATCCTTCCCCAGGATGCTTTTTATCTCCTTGCCAAATTTTATTGATAAGTTTCAAACCACTCACACCCACCACCCATTAAAAATTATTCATACAAACATTCACACCCCATTTTACTCCTAAATGTTTGTTTGTTATGAGAGTTATTTTGAAAAATCTTAAAACACGTATCCATTTATTTTGCATTTTAATACTTAAAATGCAAAATAAGCCAAGCCAAGTTTCTAAGAAACCACACTACCCGTCAAAAAGTTCCCATACAAACATTGACACCCCATTTTACCCCTTTGTTAGGGTTTTTTTTTTAAATCCTGAAATACATGTCCATTTGTTTTGCATATTTTTATTCATATCAAGTTTCAAGCAAATCGCACCACGCGTTAAAAAGTTACATACATTCGTTTTCACCCCTTTTCACCCTCTTAGAATTTCAAAAAATCCCGTCTCTTTGGGTGGTTTTGCTGTAAAAGGACGCTATCTTCCAAATTTCAGCTTTCTAACTTCAGCGGTTTCGACTCGGCGATGATGAATCAGTCAGTTAGGTTAAGCTTAGGTTATAGGTTTATTATATAGATATAATACTCAAAAGACAAAACATGGATAGAAGATGTAAAATACTTTTGTTTAGCTAGTACAATGGGCGGTCTTATCACTAGCGATCTCTGCCAGACAACCTTGGGATCGATAGAAATCAATATAGCTAAATGGGTCGATGAAAATAATATGAGTAATTTATGATAAAAATAATATGTATAAACATATTTACAGGATAAAGAAGAGGTAGGTAGTAGTTAGGTATAGGCGTCGTTCGTGTTAGGTTCTTGATTGATAATCTTAATTATATGGATGAGTAATTAGGATACCATATGACTTCTGTGGCAGAAGGTTGTGTTCGATTTACGTATGACATATATTTGTTCGATCTGCAAGTATTTGTCTCGAGTCTGGGTATTTCTATGTATAATATGTATGTATTAACAAAAAATAAGTAAATTAGTAGTAAGTCAGTCACGTGGTACCCATAACACAAGCTCTGCTTACTATGTGGCTAGATGATGTTGTGTGAAATGTCCGGCGTTATTTAATATCTATTCAAACTCTAGTAGACCGGTAGGTAGACAGGTTACTACTATATATACATGAAGTATTTCAATAAAAAATAGAAAGTAATTGTTAAAATCAAAGTCAAATATGTTTTAAACATTCACTATATAATAATTTATTAAATAGTAAATGTTTCAAAACATATTTTTTTGGTTTTGGAAGGCGTTGATATCACGAAGCCGGAAAAAGATGGCGAGTATCTCGTTGATGTTCAAACACAAACAGCGATTAGCATCTAGACTTCTCCCAGGTCTCTTCTACCTTTACTTAAGTTGTTATTACGTCACTGTGACGTCACTAAACCCAAGTCCTACATGTAAACGACCCCTAAAGCCCAAGAGTCGTCGGGGGGCGTAAATTTCATTACAATTAGCTGTAACGTCACATGAATAATTCAGTCTCGCCCGCGCGCGCAAACACTGAAGGGTTGATTGTGCCGGCCGACTGTTTGTGGCCGACTAGTAATTTGGAGGATTTGCTGTTTTGTGATGATTTGTCCTGTTGATTGCGGCATTTTGAATGATTTACTTAGCCAATTGCAATAGATGATCACGGCTTCGATAAGTATTGTAATTGTTCGTAAGTTTGATTAAAGCTCTCGTTAAAAGCTTCCGGTTTCGCTTAGCATCGAAACGACTATAGAATTACAAACATTTGTATTCAAGTTCTATATTAGTTATAATAATAATGCCGGACATTTCACACAGCATCTGGCCCCAATGTAAGCAGAGCTTGTGATATGTACCACATGACTGATACTAATTATATACTTTTTTTTGAAAATACATACATATTATTATACATAAAAACACGCAGAACCGCAACAAATACTTGCAGATTTGTCCTGCGGCGGGAATAGAACCCGCAACCTGCTCCGTCTCAGCGGACTTTAGTCCACTGTGCCACAGAAGTCGTCTAAATGTCAATAAACAACGATGGCAACAGATTTAATTAACTATTAGGTACATTAGTTAATAATTTACAAGATAGACCTTTAAACTTCAGCTGGAACATATTTCAAGTTCCGTTAAAAGAAAACAAACACACATACAGACAGAAAAACAGTCGAATTTTTAATATTATTATTGATGTCAGCTGTGGTTTATCAGCTCAGTTGGTAGTAGCTCTACCTTCTGCGCTGTAGGTTAAGGGTTTGTGTCTCTCTCAGGATAAACATTTGCGTGACGAATATAGGTGTTTGTTCTGTGTCTGGATGTTATAAAGTATCATAAGTATGTATTTAAATATATATATAAGTATGCTATCAGTCATCTGGTCACCATAATACAAGCTATGCTAAGTTTGGGGCTAGATGGTGTTGTGTGCATTGTCCAGCAATATTTATTTCTTATTGATATCTAGAAGTTAAAAATGCTTAGTATATTATTAAAATATAACAAACATATTATATTATTGATTAACAAATACAAATGAATGAATTACTAGCGTCTGAGAGCAATTCAATAAAACGCAGACTTAACTAATGAATTGAAGGAATAATAGGAAATTTCGTGATTAATCGCCTAGCCCCCATCCCCCAAATCCGTATCGTGCGTATCAAAAATCCGTATCAAAAATTCCGTCCAAAATAAACACTTATTAAAAAAACTATTATAACACCAGTAACTCGCTGAATTATTCCAAGCCTGAAAGTAGATTGCATTATGGGGACTAATTTTAGCCGCGACGTGCTGACACCGCATTTAGCAGTTCATTACAGAGCTGTCACACCGCCAGGCTATCACCTTCCGACCCTGGATGATCAGGTTACTGTGGCTCGTGGCCTCGGTTATAAGAGACAGCGACAAAAGGTTAAAACTAATAGGGTCCTCTTAAAATAAATTATTCATCATCATCATAATTGCACCCACTGCTGAGTATAGGTCTCCTTTTTATTACGCCACTTTCCAGTAAATAAATAAATATTAGTAGAAAACACACAACACCATCTAGTCCTAAACGAAACATAGCTTGTATTATGATGAACATATGACTGATAGAATAGATAATTGATTCAGGCGTGACACGTGTCGAAGTTTCTTTTGGAAGTTGCATGTGTGGATTGTGTGTGCTTGCCTTTTACTAACACTTTGCATGGCGCATCAATTGCGGGCGGGAGGGATGTGCATACGTCTGCATCGTGTCTAACTCTTTGGGAATAGATTGGCGGAATAGTACTAAATATTTAACCATCTATTTAATGTTTTTTACTGATAGAGTTATATTATTATTATTAATTTTTAAATACATGCGTTTGGTACTTTATAACATTTAAACACAAAACAAATACTCATCATCATCAGACTATTGTTTGTCCTGGAACTGAGCTGAGACGCCAAAGTCAAAGAGTTAAAGAAAATGAGTAACAATCTTTTTAGGGTTCCAAAGACCAAAAAGAACCCGTTATAGTTTCGTTCGTCTGCCTGTTGTTTGTCTGCCTGTCTGTCCGCTCTATTAGTTCTACTAGTGGCTCCTGCATAGTTATGAAATAAAAAAATAAATAAAAATCAAATTAGGATGTGCAATTTAAAAAAGTTTATCTAAAGACTCATGTGTGAACAAAATAAGATTCATCGTATTTTACGACATTTTACGCATACCGGCGAAACATTAAAATCCGGGCCAAAATCGCATATTTATTGACACGTCAAAGCTAAATCTTGCCATCTTGCTGGCAAATAATGCTTTAAATTTGCCAATCGTCAATCTAAATTTTCCCAGCATAAGGCATGATTGTGTGCATTTCTCATCTCGCTTCCGCTCGTAGTTTACGGCACACTCGCTGTCAGTAACGCGCATGCGCAAGATACGTCCCAACTGCGCGGCTGCGCCGGCGCCACACATCCGTCCTGAAGTCTGGAAACTAACAGTGTATGATTACAGCTTATAGGGACAGTCTATTATAATAATGGTTTCAGATTATGAACCGAGTTCAACTTTCCTACTGCGAGCCTAAATATACTGTGCTCTTCAACAAATGATCCAACGGGAAGAGAGTCAGTTACTCATAAAAATAAATAATAAATAAATAAATAAATAAATATTAGTGGACAATGTACACAACGCCATCTAGCCTTTGGGCTTATTATTTATTTTTTAAGCATAGCTTGTACTATAGTGACTAGATAGCTGATAAAATACTTATATATTTTTAATATACATACTTTATAACACCCAGACACATAACAAACAGCTATGTTTGTTACTCAATTGTGTGTCTTGGGAGGGAATCGAATCCTCAACCTACAGCGCAGAAGGTAGAGCAACTACCAACTGAGCTGACAAGCCAGGTGGTCAAATCTAACGATATTTACAAAAATATTTATTTAACACTAGAAGTAAAAATAACCTCGTTGATCCCACAGTTAGGCTCGCTAAAGTTAGTAAATCTTATTTAGGGAAATGTGTACGCTTCTATGACAAGGTCCAAGGAACGTACTAGATTTCTCGACTGGCAAATTTAAGAACGTAATTAAGTAATGCCTGTCTCAGAAAGGATATAATTAAATATCAGATTATTTAGATA
The DNA here is from genome assembly GCA_948098915.1 of Lampropteryx suffumata. Classification (NCBI taxonomy): domain Eukaryota; kingdom Metazoa; phylum Arthropoda; class Insecta; order Lepidoptera; family Geometridae; genus Lampropteryx; species Lampropteryx suffumata. The sequence continues at coordinate 2,128,468 of OX402557.1, read as the reverse complement.
GAAAGCTTGGGACGAATCTGCTCCAACTCGTCTCGCCATTCGTAAAAAAATTAGCAAGGATGATTCAAAAAAAGCGTTAAGACCAATTGAGTTTCTTGCCGGATTCTTCTTGAACCCCAGTTCAAGAAGAATCCGGCATATAAGAAATCGGTATCTAGATTCACATGGTATATAACAAAAAAATAAAAAAATAAATAATAATAATCCCGGACATGGACCAATAATCACACAGCATCATCTGGCCCCAAAGTAAGCAGAGCTTGTGTTATGGGTACCACATGACTGATATACTACATAAATCCTTTTTTTTTGTAAATACATACATATTATACATAGAAACACAAAGACCCGAGACAAATACTTGTAGATCATACAAACATTTGTCCCGCAGCAGGAATCGAACCCACAACCTTCTGCGTGTCACCCGGACCTTAGCCAACTGCGCCACAGAGGTCGTCAATCTTTTTATTTTAGTTACATATACATAAATTGTAACATCAACAATATGGGAAAAAAATATAATAACCTAAGTTACACAAGTTCACATAATAATAGGTATTTAAAATTAGGTTTGATAGGATGATTTAAAAAAGTCTTGAATAAATAAATAAATAAAAAATCCTGAATAAATAAATTGAATAAATGTTTTTATTCCTTCTCTTCTTTTTATTCTTCTTTTATTCTTCGTCGTAGCAGTTTTCCAAGGAAATTCAATGGGGTTTAGGTCGTAAACGATGGGGAAACTCATCAAATTACGCATTGTTTCAAAGGCCCTAAGAGGCTTTACATTGTCTCCGAAAACAGCGTCTGTTTGCAATAATAACATTCGAAACATCGTATAATATTTAGCGATGGCTTCTACAAATATTATCGTCCATTACAGAAGATGCTCCTAAATAAACAGAGCGTACTTCCGATATGACATTAAACTTTGCAAAAACATTAGAAAAATACAAGTATTGAATTACAGTTATCTTAGTTTTGGGGTGAACTGGGAACGGTGGCGCCAGGACTTTTTGTGAGGATCAAGTGCGTGAGTTGACAGATTCTTCACCAATATTTTTTTTGTAGTTTTGATGAAATGGGTCTATCACAGAACAAATAACTGAACCACATCCTCGTACAGTGTGTTAGAGGAAACCGTCCTGTCGTATAACCTAAAAATGTTGACGACATGTGCAGGTGCACAAAAGGAGCCTCTGACCTCCGGCAGTGATCTTGATCAGTTGAGCTATCTATAGATCGTTTTAAACGGTCCTTAGATAGCTCAACTGTTTCACAAGTATTTTATATTATTGTATATTATTCTGTACATTTCTGTTTTTTTTTTATAAATGTGAAAGACCGTTACGTAAGGTATCTGTTTTTGTATGCATCGATTAAAAACCTGCAAGAAAATTAAACAAACAGGTGATTAAAAAACTGTAGATTCATCAATTCGTTCAAAACCTCGACTCACCGTGACAGGCGCAATTTAAAATTGCAAAAACATGTGTAATTTTGGTTTAATTACGAGAGGAAATGAAGTCGTCATAATCATAATTACGTGAAGGGGAGAGGTAAGTGTTGTAGTGCCAGAATGGAAGTGCTTGCCGTTAGGTCATGGCTTCTGACTTTTATAATATATCGCAAGCTACTTCTCTAGTGTCTTTCTTCCCGAGATACCCCAACTTAATGCCGAGGCCGTCTTTGATAGCTCTGCTAACAGCAATGATATTAATATACTGACGCTTACTCAGCGCGATATAACTTTTGGTATCAACAAGTTGAAACCTGGAAGCTCTGACAACATACCACCTGCATTCATCAAAGCGGCAAAAACATTTTTGAGCGGTCCTCTCTGCCACATTTTTAACTTGGGACTTAAGACTGGTGTTTATCCGCCACAGTGGAAGTTGTCAAGGGTTACTCCAATACCTAAAAGCTTGAATAAATCTCTTGTTAAAGAGTACCGTCCTATTGCAATTTTGTCCTCCCCAGCGAAGATTTTTGAATCCATTCTGCATGAGCACATATACGTGCAGGTCAATAAGTATTTATGTAACGAACAACATGGGTTCAGGAGCAAAAGATCAGTAAACACTAACCTATTAACACATGTCGATTATGTCTCTAGTTGCATGGATCGTAGGCACCAGGTAGATGTACTCTACTTTGACTTCCGGGAGGCGTTTGATAGGGTCAATAACGACATCCTGCTTGCAAAACTTTCCGCTATAGGCATTGCTCCGGGTCTTCTCCGGCTCCTCACGGACTATCTCCGCAATCGACAGCAGTTTGTCAGACTCGGCATGTACGAGTCGCGACCATATCATTCGCGTTCTGGTGTTAGTCAGGAGTCTATCCTCGGGCCTTTGCTTTTCTTGATTATGGTTAACGATCTGCCGGGAGTTGTGTCTCATGCTAGGTGTCTACTCTATGCGGCTGACTTAAAACTCTACTCAGAAATCAAGTCGGAAGCGGATTGTATAGCGCTACAAGGTGACATTAATGGAGTCTTTGAGTCGAGCGCTCTAAATAAGATGGAATTTAATGCCAGTAAGTGCTACGTAATGACCTTTAGTCGAATGTGTCACCCAATCAACTTTATATATTAACTTAACAATATTCCTATTACTAGCTCTACCACAGTAAAAGACTTGGGAGTCACTTTCGATCGTAAGCTTACTTTCCACGATCATATAACTGCACTGGCTAAAGAGTCTTATAGGCGCTTGGGGTTTGTCCTCAGAAATGCCTGTGACTTCCGAAGCAATCATGTGGTCTGTTTACTTTTTGGTGCACTTGTACGTACTAAGATGGAATCCAGTGCCTGCGTGTGGAACCCGCATGAGAGCACATATGCACTCTTGCTGGAAAAGGTTCATAAGGCTTTCTTGCGGGCTTTCTACAAACGCCGTTAACTACAACTCGTTGGAGGTTCGACGGGCTTGCGACCAGATTCTTACGGCCTGCAAAATTTTCCGCGGCAAGATTGACGCTCTGGACTTGAGCAACGAGCTATGTCGATTGTTTGTCCCGAACAACTATTGTCGGGGTCGGAATCATAGGTTGTTTGCCGAACCACCGGCGCGCACTGTGGCTAGATCTTCGTCACCTATTCCGCGCATCCTCGCCGCGCTAAACGCGCTCCTGAATCGTAGTCCTGAGTGCGATTTATTTGCGGATAGGTGGGTTAAAATTTTATCGGATTGCTGGAGTTTCTGTAAGCGTGATGTATGATTGCGTGTTTCATACTATTTTTATTTTCTATTTCTGTTTTGGCTCGACATTGATGACTAGTCTTTTTATTAACAAATTGACTATTTCTTTGACATTGTAAATAAGTATTTATATTTCAAATAATTGTCTGTGACTTTAATAATATAATTGGTTTATCCGTATTAATTAAGGTATAATAAATAAATAAATAACAATATAAATAAGAAAAAGAATAATATTATTTAGGAGATCTATAATATTTTTTTTACCGACTTAAAAAAAGGACAAGGTTATCAATTATAAATTTTTGATATACACGGGTTTAGCTCACGTATTGTTTAGTCGATGGAGGCACCGATTTCGATTCATCTAGATAATCTTTATCAGGGTGAGTTTGATCCGCGGTCCGCTCGTTGCCGCAAGTTCACGGTTCGTATTCAAATAATAAAAAATAAAAATTACGTGAGTAAAGCCCGTGTTACAACTCACAACTCACAAAAGTTTTGAAAGTTCTCAATTAGTTTTTTTTTATTTGGTTGTTACCTCATAACTCTATTATTTATGAACCGATTTGAAAAAATATGTTTTGATTAAAAGGATATACTTTCCGATTGGTAGTAGTTTTGTTTTTAAATCAAAAAATATGTCATCCGATTAAACGAAATTTCGTTTATTGCTTTCTTGTGACTCTCCAGTGGTGATTACAAACTTAACCCCAGGGGTGAAAAAATAGGGGATACAATTTTTAATGAGCTCGATTTATACTACGGCTTAAATTTTTATTCCATTAAGTCAGTTCTTTTTAGTTTTTAAAACGTTATTATATACGGAAATCTACTATTTATTTGTCAAATACCACTCACTCATTCATCACATAATCTCAGAAACCACCGAACGGATTGGAATGTAATTTGGTATGCAGCTTCCTCTACGGCCGTAGGTGCTCGCTTAGAAAGGTTTTCAAAAAATTCACTTGGGATCATGGTCAAACCGCGAAAACCGCGATTATGCTTTGTAATTTTTCCGAAACATACATTCGTTCAATTATTATCTTGCTACTTTTTATCTACGCACCGAAAGCCGCGGGATACAGCTAGTAGTTTATAATAGGAAATTTTATTTTGATCATACAGTGATGCAATGGATGGATGTAGTAGATATAACATAAAATTGAACTTTTTTGAAGACCTATCTCCAACGCCGAAGTCAAACTCAAAAAGGATTTTATTCAATACAATAAATAAATAATCCCTGACATTTTACACAGCATCATCTGGCCCCAAAGTAAGCAGAGCTTGTGTTATGGGTACGCTGAGACGCAGAAGGTCGCGAAGGTTCGATACCCGCCGCGAGACAAATGTTTGTATGATATGCAATTATTTGTCTCGGGTCTGGGTGTATCAATGTATAATACGTATGTTTTAAAAAAAAAGTATATATCAGTCATGTGGTACCTATAATACAAGCTCTGCTTACTTTGGGGCTAAATGATGCTGTGTGACATGTCCGGCATTATTATTTATTATTAATTAAATAAATAACTATGGGCTATTTTTATTCTGGGAGTCATAAATACAAATCATCGAAATGTGTTCATATTCACGTAATTTACTAAAATCAGTCAAACATCAAAACATTCGGATTTATTATGTATGATTGCAAATGTTACGACTACCAGTGCTTTACATAGTATAGTAAGAGGAAATTTTTGGGATGTATATTTTCTAGAACAAAAAGCAGTCAAGAAAACAGAGAAAGACTGTTTGAACATATCCCACAGCGGGTGTAATGAGTGATGCGATGAGAGTTATTTGATCAGAGACACTCCACAACGTGTTTTAAACAATGCTCTAATAGTGTCTAGTCTTTATGTTATAGGGCTGTCCAAGCACAAGGTCGAAAATTTGTATGTTACAAAAATATTATAGGCCATCATCTAGGAAACTGCCCTCACAGAGTACAATGTAACTATTTCTACAGCAATTTGTGTTTGTTAAATGTTGGCCTTTGTTAAATTACATAAAATCATGAATATAAATAATAATTAATAAACAATGCTGAACAGTTCACACAATATCATGTAGCCTGAAAATAAGCAGAGCTTGTGTTATATGGCTGCTATACTACTTATACACGTTTTTTTCTTCTTTTATAAATACATACATAATAAACATAGAAACACCCAGACCCGAGACAAATACTTGCAGATCATACAAACACTTGTCCTGCGGTGGGAACCTGCAACCTTCTGCGTCTCAGCCGGGCTCTAACCCACTGCGCCTGAGGTGGTCAATCTAACAATGTACCAAACAATACTTGCAGCAATTTATGTTAGCCCTTAGCTAAATAACATTAAAGCATGAATGGAGCATAAATCTTCTTCTTCCTGCTTTTGTCCCCAGCTAGATGGGGTCAGAAGAACATGTGCATTTTCTATCTAACTCTATCAGCTGACATCTCAGTACTCACGCCGTTCACATCATGTGTGACAGACAATGGCGGCAATTAGGTTGGTTCATTTCTAAAATTTAGGAACGCTTAATTAAATTAGGTTAAGTTGCCATCAGCAGAATACCAAAGTTTCATTTGATAGTTCTAAGCTTATTTTAGCTAAAATTAGTTAGGTTGGTGCCAACAGAATTGAGGTCATTGTCCCTGATTCTATTTTAACTAAAAACTTAAAACCGACTAAATTAAACATCGTAAAATATGACGATCTTATTTTGTTTTCAACAAAGTCTGAATTAGAGTAACATTTCTAAATGTCACTACTATTTACTAAAATGATCAGCTCATTTTAGCCGTGAAACTTAGTAAACTATTAAGTAAATTCTAAAATAAAATATAGTTCGTATAACTCGTTCGGTGGAAGCTCCCAGCCCTATTCCTGAGGCAGTCTGTTGATGTGTCTTTAAACTGAGTAAATAGCTACGTCTCCAGTTACGGGATCGATTTTAAAACAATATTCGACTACCCTCCTAGGCGCCTGTCAGCAAACACTACAAAAACTACGAGATATATTTGTAAAAAAAACTACTTATGAAGAGCGAGTTTGGATATGTTGTAGGGGTTCTGCTTAATAACCTCACTAACTAACTACACGATGTCGATGTCAGTATCTATGGTAGAGACAAATTATTCTAAAGACGTTTTGTAAAATTTATGAACGCAGTGCCAATGCTCATATGGTGTAGGAAAACATTGTGAGGAAACCCGGTGATTAGTCAGTTCCTCACGTTTTGACCATAGCGCACAGCTGATGCGTTCTCCTCTATTTTCTTTCTTGTCTCACACACGCATACACTGTTGGCTGACAGTACCAACCGGAAAATGGGTTGGTACCATCTATGTTTCTTGTCGATACGGCCTACAAAGCAGTGAGGATGGAACAGATGCTGGGCAAGTCTACTCCATCTAAAACGGTGCAAGACACTACATCACATTTGAGTATGTAAGAAGTATTACCATCTAGTTTAATGTACCGTAGGTATACCAGATTACTTATACCTACCTACTGAGACGTAGAAGGTTTCGGTTTAGATTCAATTTGTCTGGTTCTGGGTGTTTCTATGTATAATATGTATGTATTAACAAAAAAATGACTGTCTGTAAAGTGGGTTACGGACGATAATTTTACGTGATAACGTCATTATAAAACATTGATGAAAAATTGCATACTTTAACCTATTAAGATGCGTCACAAGCCGAATGCTTAGGCCAATCGTGCCTCTCTATCGCTTGTTCCGCGCTCTCTCTTGCACGCTCGGCTCCGGCGGAACGTGACAATTTTTCGTGAGTGCAGCCGGCGTTCATCGATTTATAAGACATATAAGTAGTATCAGTCATGTGGTACCCATAACACAAGCTCTGCTTACATTGGGGCTAGATGATGTGAAATGTCCAGCATTATAATTATTATTATAGTTACAGTTTCTTATAAAGGCACGTCCAGTCTGTACTTCTAATAGGTATAACTACCAGTAGGAAAGCCTAAGTGATTCTTAATCGTGAGGCCCTGATCTAATCGATAACCCTGTAGTAGATATATATATGTTCATACGTGAAGCAAAAACGTTATAGCCCTTTTTATGAAAATTGCGCGGACGGAGGAGTATGAAATTTCGCACACTTATAGTTTATATAGAGAAGGAGTACAGAATGCTAATATTTTTAAAAAAGCTATGCATAAAATTACATTAATTATTAATTAATTATGGACGAATTTCGACCAGTGGGCGACCACTAGTTTATGTTAAAAGTTTCATCATATTAACTTCATATTATCGTTTGCTGTATTGAACCCTAAAAGCTTCAAAGAACGAGATCTCCAAATAATATAACTGTCAAACAACCGATGATGGCTCAAGAATGTTTTCAAATTACATAAAATACAATCACCCTAAAAACACCGCCGCCGTCTAGGAGTGATCTGGATCAGTTGAGTTATCTAGATCGTTTAAATCCTTAGACAGCTCAACTGATTCACATGTATTTTAGATTAACTGTAGATGTTATCCCTACTAATATTATAAATGATAAACTCTGTCTGTCTGTTTGTTACGTTGTGACGCCTGTTGTCACCAAAATTCATTAAAATCGGTTCAGTGGTTTACTGAACCGATTTTAATGAATTTTGGTATAGAGATAGATGGGACCTTGAAGAAGGACATTACACACATATTATGCATAGAAACACCCAGACCCGAGACAAATAATTGCAGATCACACAAACATTTGTCCCGCGGCGGGAATCAAATCCGTAACCTTCTGCGTCTCAGGCAGGCTTTGGCCCACTGCGCCACAGAGGTCGTCATGATGTCTATGATGGATATAGGAATATGATGAATGTTTTGTATGGGACCTATAAGGACCTATGTAATTAATAATTCATTTATTTCCTCTTTTCACATGTTCCATGTACTTACATATGTCATAACAATATTAGGGATCCTAAACAGAATGTGTTTCACAGAATATTAATTTATCAGCCAAAGCCTCGTTAATGTTATACTCTTATGTACTCTTATGTAATAATAAGCCTTTTTACATTTATGTCAGTAGGTATTTTATTATATACTATACCTAGTATAAAACAAAGTCGCTTACCGCTGTCTGTCTGTCCCTATATGTATATGTTATTATATATGTTATGTTATGTTATGTTATGTTATGGTTCTCTTAGGTTATGTTACTCTCTTAGATAACGTGTATATAACGTGTAAACGTGTACATTCTGTAGTATATTTAGTATCAGCATTGCGTCCGCGCGAAGCCAGAGCGGGTCGCTAGTTTTATTATATAATTTAATGGACACACACAAAACTTTTTAATGTTTTAGTCAGTCTTATCTTAGTGATTAAAAGTGATTTAGTATTCAGTAGTGATTATAATAAGCAGGACTTTGAGATGGACTTGCTATCCCATAAACATTCAAACTAGTGCTCTCCAACTTCTTATAGTGTCACTAGTCTCGAACCAGTGTGTTGAAAGGATTAAAGTGCGCCTCAGCGTACTCAGAGAGCTGTCGAAAAATTAAAATAATCTACGCTATTTCACTATCAATACATTCGTGAGTTGTACATTTTTGATAGATAAACACGTGCTTTACTCACGTATTATTTTGTCGATGGATCTTATTTTATATATTATATTATTTAATATAATTTATATATAGCTTAAAATATAATTGGTATGTCTATTAATTCGGACCTAAGACCTTATCTATGTGTTATGAAGGCAAAACAGCGAGCTGAAGCTATCTATAACTTTCTGAAGGCGATGTGTGTATGTTCCCTATAGGCACCGACACGGCTGGACCGATTTCGATGAAATTTTTAGGAAATCTTCAGATCGGCCTGGCGTGTGATCCTGTGAAGTTTGGTAGCGATCGGATCAACAGATCGAAGGAACATAGGCTATGTATGTATGTATGTATGTACCTACTATGCGTGTGAAGCCACGAGCAGAAGCTGGTTTTACAATAAAGCAAAAGGCTCTGGAGTCTCTGAGGACTCTGAGTTGTATGATGCTTGTTCCTAGAGTGGAAATGACAAGTACAGGTCACACCACACACTGTGACACACAACAGCAGTTGCCAGAAGTAACGGAGGTTCAAACAATAGTATCAGTCAATATAATTATTGCACTATAGGAGCGAACGGCCGCACTTGATTAATTACGGCATTCCCATACAGCCAATAATTATCTGCTAAATTGTTCCTTGATTGGATATCTCAGTTCAGCGTAATTGGGACAATTAAACGATGTCTTTATGGTCCGCTTGACACAATCATCGAACCAGTATCATTCTTCGTCAGAATTCGTACAGTCGACCTCGTAAATAATCCGCGATTACGCTATTACGCGGACAGGTGAGCCCGCAAAAACGACGGTTCGATCGTCGCGAGAAAAACAATCAAAAGGTACCGCGCTTTGCCGCGGATCCGACAAGCCGCGCTTTGATCCTGCCACAATTACACCCTCCCTCCCACCCCCTGAGGAAACTCATTTTCCAACACCGACTCAACCTACGCACTTATTAGTCAGCGGCAATCTTAACCTTTCCATCGCCGAGTGTACTATTCCCGTAACACGAAAGATATAAAGCTTATATTTGATTGCGTCAACTGTTTTGTTTCTTTGTTACTTTGCAAGATAACCAGGCTACATTTCCCGTGTATCTAAGCCTTGTGACGCATAAGCAAAGGTGTTAAGGTTAATTTTTCAATGGCAAAATGTTTTGAGGTATATAATGTGATTGCGATATGATTTCTCGCGGCGCGAATCGCCCGTCAATCATCTTCGCGATACCAGCGGCAGACGAGGGAAAAATCCTTTTACGACACGCGAAACACCTCGCGATTGATCAAAGCAAGGTGACACCGTAAATAAACTCCTGTTGAGTTAATTTCGCTCGTAAGTGAATTTATAGCGTCGATCGATGCCCTATTAGGGGGACATTCGACTTGCAAATCTGTGAAGGTGCTATTGTAAAAACGTAGTGTTTTTTCTTCATTTGAGTAATGTCTTCTATAAGGGGATAGTGAAATTGCTATAGTATTCTGCTGTTGATGTGGCACGTGGATTAGAAGGTGTATTTGTACTTCTATAGAGCCAATATTGTTTACTTTTCCGAAGCCAGAAGTGTAGTTTACGCTATCGCCTAAGCAAGCATTAATTATGGAGCTGGATTACTAAAACTGAGCTTTATTGAACTAGCCCAGAGGTTTTTTCAATAGTTTCAAGTTATAGTCATATCGGTAATTCCACTCCAGTCTTCTGAGACTGAAGTGGAATTACCTATATAACTATAACGTTATATAGGTTATAGTTAGATAGACCACGGTAAACTAGATAAAGATAAAAATATGTACCTCCAGCCTTAATCGAAATTGTCATTTGAGAGTAAAATAACTTTACCCAAAGAAAAATGTGTATTGAAAAACTAAATGTCAAATGAACTCGATTCTGAAAATAATTGGAGTTAAAGCGCTAGGATCGAACAAGGACGAGTTTTTTGTCATTTGTTCTCGCAAAGGTTAGTAGAAATGGACACTAAAATTCTCCGAGCATGAAGTCATCTTCGTAATTGTATTGAATAAAACTGTTTTTAATATGAACGTGCCATTGCACAATCCAGTTACTATAAACTGCAAAGGTGAAAAAGGTCTTGTTTTTTGTAATAAGATGCATTAAATGCGCAGTGCATTGTTCTTAACAAATAGCTAATTGATGAAACGGGCGGAAGCGCCGAGTGTCGCGCACTGCACTCACAATGCGGCTCCAAATGAGCATATAATGGCTGCGGTGATTTCTCACATCAATGAAATAAAACGCTTTGTGCGACGGAGCAGCGAACAATATTGCGCGGCGTCAAACGGCGCCGAATTGTATAAACGCATTTTAGCGAATGAGTACGCGTGGCTAGGACGCTTGGGGGGTTAAAAACTTCGGCATAATACATTATCTATATTTTACCTTATATTCACTTACAGAAATAAAGGAATAATATTATACAATAATAAAATAAGACGGCGCGGTAAACCACGCAAGCGATGGCGTGACGAGCTGGACACCTTTAGCGACTGTCGTGTCGGTGGCAGACAATGGCGTTGGACCGAAATCAATGGAAAACTCGGTAGGTCTTTGCCCAGCAGTGGGACAGTACGAGCTAAAAACAAACAAAAACAACAAAATATAAATAATGCTGGACAATTCACACAGCATTATCTAACCCCAAGCTAACCAGAGCGTGTGCTATGGATACTAGATGACTGATATACTTAACACACAATAATATTACATAGATAGATATTTTTATTACGAGTATATATAGGAAATCATCCAGAACACTGAAAAAATATCTGCAGTTCGTACATACATTTGTCCTGAAGCGGGAAACGAACCTGCAACCTCCTGCGTTGCAGGCGGACCTTCGCCCGCTGCGTCACAGCGGTCGTCATATAATAAATAATACACGTGGAACAGTTGAGGTCCCTGGACAGTTTAAAATGATGTACTACAAGAGAGCAGCGTCCCCAAGGCACTGGCAGCATTGCCGATCCTAAGATGGGTTCGAATCAGGTATTGCACGAATTGATTTTTCTGTTCCATTAATGTACTTATGTACGCTATACCACATACATTAGGAGCTAGGAGCCTCTGAGCCTCCTTTCTCCACACTGGTTCGAAATAAAACGATAATGGCACGATAAGAAAAATAAGCTCTAGTATCTTACAAATAGAGAACCGAACATTCGCAGTTGTAGCGTGTACTTATTTCTAGATTTTCGTAAATACTCCTTTAAAGGATTCCCTAATTAACGTACCCCTACGGTAGATTCTTACCCCTCCCCTGGGTACGGCCCAGTGTGATCTCCAAATTGGTAGGTGAAATTAGTAGGAGTAATTCTCGCGCAAGCTTTTGTGGGTTGATGCACGTTGAGGGTTATCACGTTTCGCAAGTCGCACAGACGCATTTACTTAAAAAGCAGGTTACCGCAGGTTGCGCCTATTTAGGTACTGCAAATTTGCACGAATTTTGTAGTTCCAAGAGCACTGTACAAGAAGGTAGAATAACTTTGGTATCTATCCACAATTACACTCAATCGTGAATGTAAGCTAGACAGAGAAAAGAGGCTACTTACCAGTTCAGACTTGGGTTAGGAGCCGGTACGTTAATTCTCCGAGTGTTGTTATACGATTAAAATTGATCCTTGTGATTGCATTGTATACAAGCGATCTGATCCGCATCGCACGGTTGCACGGATTTTTGAATAGTAGTGCTTTATTGCAATATTCGTATGGATCTCAAATTTATATTTAATATAATTACGTTTTAAATATTAAAAACTAAAAATAAAAAGGACTTTAAAATTTGAGCCCATAAAAATACAACCAAAATAAGAACCTCCTCCTTTTTTTGAAGTCGGTTTAAAAGTTTTTATTTTACGCTTTTCAGTACTTTGTTATTCTTCAAAATTCGTAAACACCATTGGAATGTCACATCCACGCAAAATATCGAAATTCCGTTCATTTGGCATTTTTAAAGCTATTTTGATTTAAAAACTACTAAACCAATATTGATAAAAAAATTATAGGTTCATGAGGAAAGTTATAAGGTAACATGTCTAAAAAAAATACAACCGAATTGAGAACCTCCTCCTTTTTTAGAAGTCGGTAAATACAGCCCATGTCACTCGCCTTAATGTAGCATTCCATATGTGAAAGAGGTTATGCATTCCAAAAAAATCAAAGCTTATCTCTTTATAATATTAGTGTAGATAGAGAGCTGTTTTGTTTTTTTTTAAGGATTGCTCTAGCAGCTAGTCTGTAGAGTTCTGACAGAACTTGGTCTGTTGATTCGAACAAGCACACGTCCGTGTAAGAAACTGGCGCCGATAGTATGCTTTCTATCCAAACGTCATCAGCATACAAGAGAATGGATGAATGGATTCCATTGGAATCTTGGGTTTTGTGGTCATATTTCATCAGTATTTGGACGTCTGCGATGGAATGCTGGATAGAGGCGCGGGCTTTAATTTCATTACGGTTTGAAAGGTGACCATTTATATCGATTACGGGTTGAAAAGGTTTCTTATTTCCTTTCATTATTCCAGACGCGGGTATATAACGAAAAGATGTTGAATTGATTGAAATCTGTTTTGTTTGATATCCAATGCTGGCTCATCTAGGTTGGTTACTAGTAGTACTTTTGTAATGTAGAGCTAGTAGCCTGGTGATAGTGTTTTAAATAAGTAAAGGATCTGTTATGGCTTGATTTCTTTTCATAGCAGAGCAGTGTTCTTGAGTTGGGCACTGAAGAACACTCTACGCATGCGTTTTATGGGTAAATGTTTTCGTGCATTCCCATCCATTTTGCAACTTTTATTATCTTTATATCATAACATAGTATAAAACAAAGTCGTTTCCCGCTGTCTGTCTGTGCCTATGTATGCTTAGATCTTCAAAACTACGCAACGGATTTTGTTGCGGTTTTTTTAATAGATAGAGTGATTCAAGAGGAAGATTTATATGTATAATACATACATAATATTACAATACATAATATTTTGACGACCTCTGTGGCGCAGTGGGCTTAGATCCGGCTTAGAAGCAGAAGGTTGCGGGTTCGATTCCCGCCGCGGGACACATGTTTGTATGATCTGCAAGTATTTGTCTCGGGTCTGGGTGTTTCTATGTATAATATGTATGTATTTACAAAAAAAATAAGTAGTGTATCCGTCATGTGGTACCCATAACACAAGCTCGGCTTACTTTGGGGCCAGATGATGCTGTGAAAAATGTCCGGGATTATTTTTTATTTATTTATTTAATATAGTAGAGAAACACTGATAATTTTTGAGGTTAGCGTATATGGGTTCAACGTATTAGCCGGCCGGGACAGCTAGTTTATTTATATATATAAAACAGAGTCGTGTTAGTTCCACCATTTATAGCTCGAGAACGACTGGACCGATTTTCTTGATTTTTAATTTAATAGATTTGTCTCAAATAGCAGAATAACTGCAAAACTAAGAAATATATATGTATGATTTAAAGTGGTGAGTACAGTTTGATACAACCTTTGACGACGTTCGGTTTGTTAGGTTACGATAGTTGTCATTGTGCGCGATTGAGTAATGTTAAAGTAATGTGTTAATGTGATATATTTTCTTTTTTAAATGCTCGGACGAAGACGGGACCGCTAGTTTATAATATACTAGCTGACCTGGCCACGCGTTGCTGTAGCTCAGTAGTTCTATTACGTTGAACCCATATACGCTAACCTCTAAAATTATCAGTGTTTCTCTACTATATTAAGTATGTATTATACATATTAACCTTCCTCTTGAATCAGTCTATTAAAAAAAACCGCATCGAAATCCGTTGCGTACTTTAACAGATCTAAGCGTACATAGGGACAGACAGACAGAGGCTTCCCGACTTTTTTTTATAATATGTAATGAGAAGCAGCAAGCCGCGAGACAATGTGCCATCAGTAAGGCTTTACGGAACTAACTTAAATATTGTTAGACAATTCAAGTACCTTGGGCACATACTTATGTACTGCAGATCTCAAAGATGACTGATATTAAGGGTCAACAACATGATATATGTAATTAATTAAATATGAACATGGTCATTCTAATATCAATATATATACAAATTGTAACACACAGTGTACCGAAACTAACACATTACATTACATTACTATGTTACTGAAATATTAGAAAGACTTAAAGATTTTGTATTTCGATGATGAAAGATTAAAAAAACATTTAGTATGTACCTGGAGATATATTTTGAAAAATACGTGTTTTATTCACATATAATTTTGCCGATGGAGACATTGTTTCGAGTCATTCAAAGAATCTTCATCAGGGTGAGTTTGTGATTCGCGAGTTGCGGTTGCGGTTGCGATTCACGGTTTCAATGTGTACCTAGATGAATTAAAACAGTGTCTGTGGCTCCATTAATAAAAAAATACGCAAGGAAAACCTGTGTTTATCAAAATGTACAACTCACGAAATTGTTTCATGTATCTGGAGATGATGATGTAGGAACATAAGTAAATTCTATAGCGCATAAGCACGTTCTGTATTTTAATTTAGTTATGATGGCAACAGATTTTATCGTCTCACTAGTTAATATGTGATTATGAGATAGACCCTTCGTGTACACATTTTATGCAGCAACGACTCGTTTTTAACCGGTTTAAAAAAAGGAGGAGGTTCTTAATTCTGTAGTGTTTTTTGATGACGACGAAGGGTCGTCATGTATAAACCAATTTATAAAATTATCATTTCATGTGAAGAATACCTAAACTTCCCGATTGGTCGCATAATAATTTCATCAAAATCAGTTCAGTAGTTTGTTTTTTAAATCAAAACTACTGTAAAATTACGTCATCCAAGTAAACTAAATTTCTAGTAAATGAAATATTTTGCATTCCTGCGACTTTCCAGTGGTGTTTACGAATTTAGAAAAAAATATAAAGTACTAAAAAGCGTAAAATAAAAACTTATTTAATCGACTTCAAAAAAGGAGAAGGTTCTCAATTCGGCTGTAAGTATATTTATGTATTTTTATTCAATGAAGTCGGTTTTCTTTTAAATTTTTGAAAACGTAAATAATATAGAACAGAGTCCATCGGCTCATAGAACAACGTAAAAGCATTTCATTGAAAAAAACTTTAATAGGCGCATGGAACTGAACCTACAGTTTAACGGAACGGGGAGCAATGCCACCACTGCACTTGTTCCTACATCTATGAATATTTGATGACGCGAAAGTATCCCAGGGTATCATTACACATCATAATCAACATGATCTGTTAATCTGTTCAGTATCGTGCACCATTGCAGAGAGCGCCACGTGCCGCGTCATCAGGAGCTTTTGTTCAAATGGGGGATGATGTTTCAACTAGAATATGGTGCAAGAGTTCACGAGTTCTTGAGTTTTTCTTATTTGCAATGGCATGTGACATAATAATGTGAATTTT
Source organism: Lampropteryx suffumata (assembly GCA_948098915.1). Taxonomy (NCBI): domain Eukaryota; kingdom Metazoa; phylum Arthropoda; class Insecta; order Lepidoptera; family Geometridae; genus Lampropteryx; species Lampropteryx suffumata. The sequence goes on along the minus strand of OX402557.1, from coordinate 2,112,264 downwards.
GCCAGTGTCAAGTTATTTTATTTGTCAATTTGTTTGTTAATAAAGTCGATGGTCAATTGTCAATTCTAAACGTCATCGCGGAATGGCCGTCTAGAACTTTCTTGGGATTCCTCGTCGTTCAAATCACATTGCACCATAATACACATATAATTCAATTGTCCATACTTGTCCCATGTAGTCACAATTTATTCATTAAAATTCCGCTAAGATTACTGAATTAAACATGTAATAGAACGAGTAAAAAATTATAAATTAGCAGAGCTATGTTACTTCATGAAATGACAAAAAAAGCATCCTGGTGCAAGAGTTCATCTTTGTCTAATAATGGCATATGCCTTGATGACAATTTTACTAATGTCAAGTTGTTTTAATAATAAATAAATAAATATTGGACATTACACACAATCGTCGTCACACAAATCCGAAAAAAAAACATTTTTTTTCTTTTCTTTAACCTTTAGTGTCCCACTGCTGGGTAAAGGTCTCCCCCTTTACCTTCCACTCTTTGCGCTCCAAGGCCACAGTTTGCCAATTTGGCTCGAATGCATCTAGATCGTCTCGCCATCTTTTCCTGGGTCTGCCGCGTCGTGTCCGACTATCGGGCAACCACTGAGTGATGAGCTTTGCCCAACGTTCTGAATGCATTCGAGTCACATGCCCTGCCCAGTCCCATTTCAAACATGCAGTCCTCGTACCTACATCCGCTATGCCCGTTTTCGATCGGATTTCGGTATTTCGGACCCTATCGGTTCTTTTGATTCCCAAAACACTACGCTCCATAGCTCTCTGGCAAATCTTGAGATCTGATTTTTGTGACTCTGTCAATGACCACGTCTGAGCACCGTATGTTAGTATGGGCAAGATACAAGTGTCGATGAGTTTTCGCTTTAGTGATATTGGGAGGTTTCCCTTCATATGCGGCTTCATGGCCCCGTAGCTCTTCCATGCGTTCTCAATGCGGCGACTTATTTCTCTGTCTTGCCTGCATTTGAAGGAGACTACTTAAAATTAAAATGAAAAAAAAAAAAAAAAATACTCTTAAAATTTTATTGTCTACACTTGTGCATCACAATGTATTGATTACAATTTCGCTAAGATTACCCAATAAAACATGAAATAACATTATAAAAAACAATAATTTTGAAAGAGATACTTCGTGAAATGTCCATCAAAAATTCAAAGCTTACCTTAATAATGTTACATAACATGACATAATATTTTAACTTTACTGCACTGCTACTGGTTTTTAGGAAACCCAAGGAGAGAAAACAAGTCTTAATAATGGATTATTTTTGGACAAACATTGTGTTTTTATACTATTTATTTTTCTCGAGTTATTTTCCAGTTTTATAAGTAATGTTGGTGCTTTTATTTTAGTTATTGTTTCTGGTTTATATAATTGTAATAAAAACTTGTGTTTCTTTGTAATTCGAGCAAAAATAATCCGTAGTTATTGTATATGAAAAACACCATTTTATGTAAAATAACAAATGACCAACGACATGATACCGCTTGGTGACATCATACTATGAAAGATGAATGATGGAAGACCAGCGCAGGTTATTAACCTGCACACGCTGAGTTGGGGCCTTTTTGCAACTAAGCTAACGTTTATGCTATTATATTGTTTTATGTTTGTTTTATGCTCTTATTCCATGTTTTGTTATATGTTTTCTTAGTTGCAAATAAATGTATTTTGATTTTGATTATTGATTTGACTATAAACAATAGATACACTTGACATTGGTAAAATTGACATTATTTGTTTGTACCAAAGCAACTTCGCTTGCAAAAGTCATCTCACTGCTGCACCTTCAAGGCTCCTATCCAGGAGTTGAACTGATAATCAGAGAGAAGTCTAATGCTTATTCTACAGTTTTCTAGTTAGCCTGGCTGGCCAATGTACTTGGTCTATTGAATGAAAGCCGCCTAGTCTACATTACGTAAATATCTTAAAATTTCTGTAGCTCTTTTGGTATAAAATGTGTACCATAATTTCTCTCCCTATCCGGTAGACCCTGATCGCTATGAGAAGAATGCTGTGACATTTATGTCATTGATATAAGATAGAAATTGCAATGATTTACGACTCTACTCTTTTTGTCAGACTGTATCGGATCACCCTACTGGTAGGGTAATTGTCGAATTAGCGTCGCTGATCAAAGGATTCAAGTCGACGCATTTTGATAATGTGATAAGTTTCGCGTACAATTACAGAAGGGTGGGGTCACAGTGACAGCGGAGATTATTAAAGTATAAAAACGATTTTTATTGTTAATTTTGAACCGCCTATTAAGACTCTTCGTTTGTCATTTCATTAAGTAACATAGCACTTCTAAATTAATTATTTCTCCTGCTATTGCATGTTGTATTCAGTAATCTTAGCGGAATTTGAATCAATACATTGTGGCCTCATCGCACAAGTATGGACAATTCTTAGTCCTTTATGGGGAACATGGTGCGCTTCTATAATAGGCTTCCTGAAAATGCTACTAAACTAACTATTAAGAAATTTAAAGCATACATATAATATATAAGTCTTTTGAAGAAAGCTTATTATAATATAAATGACTATATTATTGATAAGAATGCCTCATGTCGCTCTGCCGTCAGACAATTAACCGACACACTTGAAATGTATAAAGTCTCTTATATTAGTATTTCGTAGTTAAGGTAGTTATAAGATGGATCATATAAAAAAGCGCTAGGACCAAGTCGAGATTCTTGCCAATTCTTCTCGGGCTTGGGTTAGGATGAATTGGCACCTAAATTCACCTAGTATGTAAGACGTTTCAAAGTGATCCTTGTGATTGTATTGAATAAAATATCATTTGACTTTGACTTTGACTTATTGAATTATAAGTGTATTATCGTGCAATGGGATTTGAACGACGAGGAATCCCAAGTTCTAGACGGCCATTCCGCGATGACGTTTAGAATTGACAAATGACGATCGACTAAGAACTTATTATCAAACAATCACTTGACACCGGCAAAATAGTCATCATTATGACACATGTCTATAACGGAGAAGAAGAAAGAGCCGTCTATTACAAGACGTAACATTGCGCTCTTGTATTATAAAACAATCACTTGACACTGGCAAAATTAACATTATTTTAACACATGCCATTAACGAAGAAGTAGAAGAAGAACTAAATTAACCAATCACACAGCCAACCTATTGCTAAGTAAATAATTTTTGGAGTTAAACACGGGTTGTCGCGTACGTTTGATCGTTGAAAATAAGCGAGAACTTTTCAAGCTAAGGACTAGATAGTAAAATTGCTTGTAAATATTTACAGAAAATACCTGCCTCTATCCTGTCATTACAACATTAACGACTAACGAGCTAGAAACTAAATAGTAATAGAAGGCACCTGCAATAGTAATTGGGGCTAAACATTTAATAAGTGCTAAGTGGCATGAGAGAGGCGAAGTCTTACCCGCCCCCAGTAAAAAGAGAAAAAAATATTTTGCATTTCGTTCGAGAGACCGTAGAGCGACTTTCACATTAGGTAGGTATATGAAATGAAGCGAAATTAATAGTCTCCGTTTCAGGCAAAAATGCTTTCTTTAAAAATGTATGTCTGTCTGTCCAGCCGGCGTTTTTTTTTTTTTAAATTTTATTATAGATATTTGTTATTTGTTATAGACGTTTGACCACGAACTCGCCTGATGTAAAGCGACGATGTGGCCGACGACGGGGCTCGCAGGTCTAGAAGATACCTATTTACTCTTGACTTGAAGAGACCCAACCGATTCTCGTGAAATTTTGTGAGCAGGTTCTAATAATTATGTAGAGTTTTTTTGTCGATTCAGTTTTTGGAAATTTTTCAAAATGGTGGAGATGTGGGGGTTGCAAACGTAAAAAAGTTGTATATCAGTCGTTTCGAAAAACGTTCGCGAGGTCTACAGCTCATTAGAGCCACTAGTTTATTCTTACATGATAATGATCTCTCCCAATTCATAGTTGACTGACACGTAAACATCAACTTTGTAACCATGAGATAAATAGTAATTGCTTATCACTAATTCTACCTAACGTAGAGTTATTTACATTACATTATTAAAACATAAAACATAATGACAAATATTTAGTACTTTTCCGTCAATCTATTCCTAAAGAGTTAGACACAATATAGACGCATGCACCTCCCTCCCGCTCGCAATTGAAAAGCCAAAGCATAGCGTTAGTACAAAGTTAGTTAATATTTGTACATTTGTTTAGTGTTTTGTAATGGATTTCCGCAAAGTTACGCCTGATCTATTATCTGACGATTATTCATCAAAAGTTTAAAAATTGGTTGTCTGTAAAGTACGATACGTACGATAGTTTAACGTGACAACGCCATAATCAACATCGTGACAACATCTATCTGTTTTGTTATGCGCTCTCGCTCCGATCTTAACGTTACAATGAGCATACCGGGACAATGAGTCATCATTTTTCGTGCGTGCAGCCAGCGTTCATCGATTTATTAGACGTTGTCACGTCACGGCAAAAATACCTCATTTAAAATGACAAAAAAAAACTAAATACATAATCAGTTTATCTAGATAATTCATTATTTATATTAGTTAATAAGAAACCATTGAAGGTTGCATGTTAGATTCCCGCCGCGGGACAAATTTATGTATGATCTGCAAGTATTTGTTTCGTGTCTCGGGTATAATATGTAGGTATGTATTTACAAAAAAAAGTATGTAAGTGGTATATTAGTCATGTGGTACCCATAACACAAGCTCGGCTTACTTTAGGGCTAGATGACACTGTGGAATGTCCGGCATTATTTATTTATTTCATCAATATCGTAAAATCATTCGTCGCTGAGCCTACAGTCAACCTACAGTTGTCTTTGCATTTAATTGTCGGCTACTATCTGATCGCTTTAAGGGTTTCGAAGGCTACAAGGAACTCTTATAGTTTCGCTATAATATATCTGTCTGTCTGTCTGTCTACATCTTGCTCTTGCGCGCAGACGATTCGTTTTATCGTGATTAAATTTTACACTGTTATACTTATTAGTGACCTCTAAAAAAATATAAAATTAACCCTATACGATTTTAGGGATACATCCGTGTAAAGTGGGGTTGTTTTTGAAGTGATTACTTCGTATCGCGTTACAGCGCCAGTCTGTTTGGCTTCCCTTTCTCTCATGCATACGGCAGCGGTAGACAGGCTCCTCCTCTCTGACACGTTTTTTTTATATATTACTACTCCATCCTGTGGCATATCGTTGGATAGGTCTTTTAAAGATATTACGAGTTTTCTTAAACAGTTTTTCGATACAGATATTCGTTAGATAAGTATTAAGCTTTGAAGTCACCATTTTTGATAAAGGGTGAGTGTTGTCTGATAGGCTCAAAGATTTCAGGTTGTTTTCTTAAGCTCATAGGTGAGTTTAAAAAATAATTGAAATTATCGCTGACAGTAGGGCAGTTCAAATTTAACCCACCCTTTTTGACAAGCAGCCGAAATAAATATCAAATGGGGTATTTTGGCTTCTAGTCATCTCCAAATTAGTATAAGTATCGTTATAAATTTCAGTACCGAGCGGGATAATCGTAGAGTCTGGGAGCCTACTCTTGCATATAATGAACGATATATCTGAACATTTTAGCAAAATTGAGTACTCTAAATATACATCGTTTCGACTATTGTTTTGAACGATGGAACGGCTACTGTATACTGTATGGAACTAATAGAAATGGATCAATTTGCAAAAATGCTTGCCTTTGTCGTGACGTCATAATTACCTAGGATAGAGAGATTTATATCTTGTATATCTTGTTTTAGATGCGACTGCTAGGGCTACTCTTTTTTTATTGAACCGATTATATAGTGTCCTATCGTTAAAAGGAAATAAAATAAATAAATATTGGTGAACAATGGACACAACACCATCTAGTCGCAAACTAAGCATAGCTTGTATTATGCTGACCAGATAATTGATATAATATATTTTTAAATACATACATAAATAAATAAATAAATAATCCCGGACATTTCACACAACATGATCTGACCCCAAAGTAAGCAGAGCTTGTGTTATGGGTACCACATGACTGATATATTACTTATATAGGTACTTTTTTTTTTAAAATACCTACATATTATACATAGAAACACCCAGACCCGAGACAAATACTTGCAGATCATAGAAACATTTGTCCCGCGGCGGGAATCAAACCCGCATCCTTCTGCGTCTCAGTCGGACCTAAGCCCACTGCGCTACATAAGATACTTTATAACACCCAGACACAGAACAAATACCTATGTTCATCATACAAATGTTTATCCTGGGAGAGAATCGAACTCTCAACCTACAGCGCAGAAGGCAGAGCTACTACCAACTGAGCTGACAGGTCAGTCAAGAAATGTTACTTAATTTCTTTACAAAGTCCAACACTTTGTAAAGAAATTAAGTATCAAACTTGTTTTCATTTCGTATATTTCATGCTTCATAATTTGATATATTTTTATAAAAATACTCTTCCGTTCACATGTCAGTGCCCTGGATCGTTCCAATAACAGCGCACAGTAATTACTTCCAACGTTTTGACATTGAAAATTAATGTTTATTTAAAGAACGAAAAAATACAACTCTACGATCTACAATTAGGCGGAGAAGCGATCCGCTTATGCACAATGGACTTATACCGGGATCTAAACAGTCTAAACGGAAGCTTCTTAAATTGTTTTACAAAAACAGTATGGTCGTTAATGTTTTGTGGAGTCACTGCTGACGGCTGGACAAAAGGCCGCGACAGCTCGCCGCCGCTACCGAATGCATTATTATTTTATTTAATTCTTATTCGGCCCCTGGGTAAGCAGTGAGTAGCACTTTTTACCATAATGATAGTCTATTCGATAAGAGACGTACGGTGACGTTTAAAGCAATGCAATAAGTTATAAAATGCGATGATTCACGATTCTTCTATATTGAACTGGCTCTAGAAACGCCTTTGTAATAGTGGAATTATAGTTGGGATCGTGTGCTTGAGATGGTTTGATTGATTGTTAATGCGTGTTGACGTGCAGATATTCCATGATAGGCGTTTCTGAATTGGTAGTAGCTTAGAAAGCAAATTTCTTCATCTCAGTTTTTTTCTGGCAGTAGATAGAGACTGAACAATATGGCCATCAGAGCGAGTTGTTTTTGGGTAGCTCAACTTCATCTCGAATGACTTTACGATTATGGGCTTAATAAAGTCTGAATCTATGAGGGTCGAGACTACCTCCATAATATTTGAAATAGAGTCTTCTTCATCTTCGTTAATGGCATGTGCCATAGGTTATAATGTCTATTTTGCAGCGCAAGTTTATATTGTTTATAGTATGATGTCACAAAGTCGTATCTTGTCATTTATTATTTTATAAAAAATTGTGTCTTTTACATAAAATAATTATACCGATTACTTTGCTCGAATCACAAAGAAACACAAAGCTTTTATTCCAATTAATCACATCCGAGCCAATAACTCTAACGCTATTTGAATAAAGTCACCAAAACTACAAATAAAACATCAAAATTAAAAAATTAAAAAAAAACAAAACTCGAGAAAAATAAATAATATAAGACCGCAATGTTTACTTCGCAAGACGACAAAGATATCACATCTCATCACAAAGATATTAAAAATAAAACTCAAAGTAAGATCAAGATCTACTCGTACCGAAGCATAGATTTTCTGATCGAAATCATGCCATCGATTTATTTTTCGACCTGAGACTTGTTCTGAGATACCTACTCTGACTGTAGTCTGTAATGTCTGTATACCGTACTCTTTTCATCTATCACGGAGGTCGTCTAGGTCCACTTACCTCCTCAGTAATAGTGCACGGCCGCCAATGGCTACGGAATTGCCGTCTTCCTGCACTGCAATGAGGATGCTACTGCGATTGGCGGATGTGGACACTCCCTCCAGTGTCAATCTTTATTGCTGGCCAAGGTCTTCATGGTAAGTCACTACTTTATGCACCTACTACATTACAATGTACTGACTTTGCTTAAATAACTATCACATCGCATTGTAAAGGTGTCTTTAATATGTTTATATGAGTCAGCGACGGTACCTATGGCCTATCTACTGGCGACCTTATAACAGCGTTTTTTATTAGATTTGTTGATATTAGTTGTGTATAACTCAGTTTTTTTTATTCTGTCGGCTTACTGGTGAGTCGGTTTCTCTCGTCAAATCTCAAAAATGCCATTTATAATTTTCATGACAAAATAGTGAATTGGTTACCTTTTAACCAAAGTAACATACTGAACATTGGCTAATTAGTATGTAAATGAATGGCCCATTAACGTAAAAATAAATATCTATTGTGAAAGGGACGCGGTAGATAGTTAAGTAAAGTCATTGATAGAACCTGTATAAATCAAATACAAACACTCGGTAGATGCTCTAAAAATTGGATGTATAGATCGAGCACGTGCTGCGTCAAGTCGAATTATTTTAAAGAAAAAAAAAAAACAATTTAACTCTGACAGAAGCTCATTGAACAGAGAAACGTATTCAAATATCGAAAATTGTTGACAAATTATTTTCCCTGCCCGAACTCCCTACCACTTGAGAATGAGACTCGACGAAACGCTGCTTAGCAGTTTTAAACTCAATACAGTTCAAAATGTACAATAATACAAGGAAACAAAATTTAAAATACAAAAATGTTGACTTATTCAAAAGCACGGATAACTTTGTAAAGATATACGGAGGGACGGCGCACAGCCGTTCGTTTTACTAGTTACTCAATTAGGCCCTTTGTATTTGTTTATCTGAGTTTGTATAGCGTTAGAAAGGGACGCACTTATAAAAACCAGGTTGAGCCAGCGGGAAAGAAGATGCAAAGTAATTTGAGACAGTTCTTTTCACAGGCGAAGTAATACGTTCCTATTTTGAATGGCAACACGAAACGGCGGGAAATGCATTTAGATTTTTTCCTCGACTTTTTCTTTTTTTAATTTGTGTAATGGCCAGACGTTGGGTTTTCTTTGTTACATTCCATTTAGATAAACGGTGATTCTTTGTAGATTTCTGGTTTTGATTACGGTTTACCGGGGATTAAATTTGTTTTTAAAATAATTGATTATTGTTGTGGTAACACCCACTAAATCATATTTTTAATCCATCATTACATTTATTCCTCATTTAACGTAAATTTGATGAATCCAAACAGATTGATATATCGCTACTATTCGGATTTTTTTAAACAGAGGTCACAGAGATTGTGTCACTATGAGACTGTTGCTATTACCTATCGTCATCTCTGCACCCCTGTGATTGAGCAAATATAGCAAGGGTTTTATCGCGACCGATGGCGCATAAAACATCGAGACGGGATGGTTTTATGCCACAAAGTCCGTGTAACGCTGTCACAGGTTGACAGAAACTTAAAAGCAGGCCCAAAAATATTGTACCGGTCTTAAAAAAAAGCCTTATGTCACCCCATAATATAAAACGACTAGATGACTGGCCTCAAAGCTCATTTGGTAGTCTTCTGATTTCTGCGCTATAGGTTGAGGAGTTGAGTTGAGGAGTCACCAAATGTTTGTGGGGTGGAGCAAAGATGTTTGTTCTTTGGGTGTTGTACAAGTAGAGTACATACCTATCCTATATTATATTTACCACTGGCTCTGTGAGCTGTAGACCTCGCGAACATTTTTCAAAATTACTGAAATATGTATAACTTTTCCAAAAACTGAATCGACCAAAAAATTATATATAGTTATAAAACCTACTCACAAAACTTCGCGAGAAATGCGACCTGTAGAGGAGAACATCCGGACAGGCGCCGGCCGTACGTCGCGTCGCCCGGACAGACATACGAAAGCATTTTTGCCTAAGCTGAAACGGAAATACTCGCTCGCGCTTCGCGCTCGCTCGGTCAATATGAACCTTTCTAAACTTTTAGTGAATTGAGTAATTTTTGCTCAGTTTGGAGCTAGATGGTGCTGTTCCAAGTATCCGCCAAAATAATATTTTTTATAATAATGTTTTCAATGGCCTGTCTACAGATAGTGCCACGGAAGTATTTTAAGCAACACAACACAATTAACATAATATAGATGTACATTACTACTATACTATAGCCAACTTTGGAAAGTTAATTCTCCGTCGGCTACACTAATATTATAAAGAGAAAAGTTTTGATTACAAAAACCTAACTTTCTCATGTTGTTTAATGTATAAACCGTAACCCATGGTATCAAAAGTGTATCTAAATATCATTATTTGGCGTGCTCTGCGAAAACTATGAATGATACATAAAATATTATACATACTAAGTAGATGTACAAGTTTATAGTATTCATCATTACCCACAAAAAAGTCCGCGAGGATATATCTTATTATTATAGTTAAGACAAACGTAGGGATAATATATATTTATATTGCAGGAATATAAGTGTTTATAAATTGTATTTTAATTAGCTAAGATTTTCGTCTGAATTTGATACTTTACACTAACTGCATAACACTATCCTTTTTGCATACCTACGCACATCTATTTACGTTTCGTTGGAGCTAACACGATTCTGATCAGGGTTCTGTAACGAACTCCTTTAAACGCTCACGGAACCTTTTTGCAGCTGTTGATGCATAGAGTATTGATAAATGAATTAGTGATGTTTATTTAAATTGTACAGCTATTTTATCTTTCACTTTCGTACATTTTATTGAACTCTATCTGAACTAATATAATAAAGATTTGTTTATTGTTTGTTTTTAACTGTTTTTAAATAGTATTTCACTTATAGAGAGCTACATTATCAGAAAGTAAGTGCTGGTTTTATTTTCCAAATGTAAAAGGCTAGGACTCTTTATGGTGGGAATCCTAGGCCTCTAAGCTATTGGTTGTTGGTATTTGGTACGATGAAAAATGAGAAGTCCAAAGTTCACTGTAGATAGTAATGTAGATCGTTTTTTACAGTCCTTAGTAGCTTAACTAGTCCTTAGTTCACTTGTATTTATATTATTGTATATTATTCTGTTTATTTTTGTAATTATGTCTGTAAATATGTTTAGGTACTGTTAGAAAATATTTCTTTATTTATTTTTATTTTTTCGTCTTGTTTTCGCCTCGTGAGATCGCTCCGAAATGGTTCAATCTGAAAACCTGAGATTGGACCTTTTTAGCTACATGTTAATTGGTTCGCGGGAAGGGCTAATTTTTACGCATAGTTGTTTTTTTTGTGCTAAATAAATGTTTTTCTTTCTTTTTCTTTCTTTCTTCTTTCTAATGTATTTTATCGGATATTTGATATTTGATCTAAGACTAAAACGCAGGATTGCTATGTTCGGTGTAAACCAGAATACCAAAAATTAGGGATCCCTACGAAAATTCGAAGCTGGTCCGGATCGCTAGAAGTAAAAGTAACGTTGCATGATGGGAAGTTCTCGCTTTAATATCAAACAATTAAACTTACAAATTGAAATCAAATATCAAACTTACTCCAGAGTTAAGTCAACGAAATAATTTCTATAAACCAACACTTGATTTTAACGATTCCCACGAGAAACCTTCACAAAACCGAAACAAAGTATTATAAATGTAGACTTCAAACATTGCCTCTTGGCATCGAGACTTCGAGGGCTGTTTGCAAAATACAGCTAAATCGTGTAGAAATGCCCCACCCTTTGTCTTCGAGCACCCCTTTGCGGAGTGCCCTTGATTATTTAAGGGTTGTTGTGTTATTTTATGATGCTTTCCAGTTAAATTGTTGGCCAGGTTACAAAACTAATAAGTTGACTTGTGAATGTTGACTTTGTGTCGAGCTTGTATTGTTGGGCTGAACTTCTGTAGGGTTAGGTTATAATAGCTTTTAGAATTTTAAAGAATTTGAAGTCAAGGTAGGTAACTTGTTTGTACTAAAACTGAAGTTGTTCCCCGAGTTAGTCTGTACAGTAGTTTTTTGTGGCTTTGTTTCAACTTTTTAATTGTTTTAAAAATGTTATTTTATTCGTGGGAATATATTGAAATTCTTTGATTTTGTTTGTAGGTAGAGTTTATAGTTTGGCATTATTTAAACCAGTATTTTTTACCGACATAAAAAAAGAGGTAGTTCTCAATTCGTTTTTTTTTCTTATGTGTGTTTCTTAGTTACCTTATAATTTTAAATGACCAAATTTTAATACAAATGTGTTACCAAAGAAGCATACAGTTTAACTGATGGTATGTGGTTACCGTTACCTATGACACTTGTAATGTTGCTACAGTTGCGGCTGAGACGCAGAAGGTTGCCGGTTCGATTCCCGCCAGGGGACAAATGTTTGTGTGATCTGCCTGTATTTGTCTCGGGTCTGGGTGTTTCTATGTATAATATGTATGTATTTACAAAAAAAGTATATAGGTAGTATATCAGTCATGTGGTACCTATAACACAAGCACTGCTCACTTTGTAGTCAGATGATGCTGTGTGAAATGTCCGGCATTTATTTTATTTATTTAGTTAACTGACAAATTTGCAATGTATAACTTACCTTACTAACCTTGTATTCGTTTTTCGTAGTTAAGCTGGTTGTAAGGATGCCACAAAAAAGCGCTAGGAGAAGGACGAGTTTCTTGCCAGTTCTTCTCGGGCTTGGGTTAGGAGGAATTGGCATTTAAATTTACCTAGTATGTAAGACGTTTCAGTGATCCTTGTGTATTGAATAAAAACATATTTTAGTTCGAGTTAGATTAATTCTAGAAGGCATCATATGCACGTTGCCGCCCATAGGGCTCCTACATAAAACCGCGATGCGATGCGATACGACGCCGACGCCGCAACGCAGGAACTTGTTCGTTGTTCGTGAACTTGTTCAGCGAGCTTGCAGATATTTGCGATGCGATGCGAATTCACAGTTATGTGTGGGAGAACGTAGACATAATAGTTATTTTGTGATTTTTATTAGTTTTTGTAAAGTCTCCTTTTTATTTTCGATATAAGATTATGTGCATCAGCCTGTTATGTACCGAGACCTAACGAGCTGACGAACTTTTTCTTCCCTGACCCGTTTTTCAGCTTAATGAGTGCTTCAGAATTTGGACCCGGCTTGCATCGTTAAATGTTGAAGTGCTCTTGGAGCTCGCCTGACGCTAGCTGTCATACCACTAACTGTACCTACTAGGTAGGCAGGTAGGTACATTTATCTACGAACATTGTCTAGGTATTCAAATTTAAATATATTAAATATTAGTGCACACAACACGATCTAGCCCCAAACTAAGCATACCTAGTTTGTATTATGGTGACCAATAGACTGATAGAATATAATATATATTATACTAGCTGTTGCCCAAGACTTCGTCCGCATTTTTTTTTAATTTTGTAAGGCTTAAACCTTTCCCCGGGATGCATTTAGTTTCAAACCAAACACACCCCATTAAAAAAAAATCCATACAAACATTCACACCTCATTTCACTCTTTTAAATACCAATTAGGTACAATTCAATATTCATAGTTAAGACAGGACAACGTCTGTCGGGTTAGGTAGTATTATATACAAATGAATCACTATTTGAATTGATCACGCCATCACGCGTGAACGGCTACACCGATTTCGCTGTCTTTTTATGTTGAGTTGCTTATTGTCAGGTGAAGGTTCTTATGAAAGAAAACATTAAGAAAGTTGCGTGAAAAATTATAAAAATTTTAGTTTTAGAAAACTTAACGATGATATTAACTTTTCTAATAACCATAGCGCTTTTGACAATATAAACGTTTCTAATGTTTGACATAACTGTCAGTCGAGTCGTTTGACAGTTGACAGGACAACATCTGGGACAGTTAGCACATATATTTTTAAATACATTCTTATGATACTTTATAACACCCAAATACAGAACATACACCTATCTTCATCACCTTTAACCTACAGCGCAGAAAACAGAGCTACTACCAACTAAGCTGACAGGCCAGTCAAATAGTACAATTATAATTTTAGGCAGAATTCCCGGTATAATACGACTTACAAGCTGAAACAAAGTAAAACAACCGAATTACATTCTCCAAGCTCTTAGATAGCGATCTTGTACTTTCCCAACAAAAAACAGATTAGCACTAACAAAACAGTACAAGAAGAGATTCCCAGAGATACCAATCAGCGCTTCCCACAGTCGGGCGAAAGTAACTTGACATTTGAACTTACAACATCATTCCACTCGTAGAATATACCTACGTCTGACAGCAGTTTTGGTGGTCATCTATAGAAAGGCGTCAAGTTATATTTTTCTTTATTTTCGGGTACCTAATACCTACTAAAACCAAAGCGTTTAACAACTACACAATAGTCGGACTCTACGAAAATTATAATTATATTAATCTTCTGTGCGTGTGTTTGTAATTGAACTCCTTCTAAACGGCTGGACCGATTTTGATGAAAATGTTTGTGTGTTCAAGTGGATTGGAGAATTGTTTAGATTTTTTTTTTCTTTTTAATACTCGTGGACGAAGTCGCGAACGGGACAGATTAATATCTATATATTAATACGTGAAGCAAAAACTTTGTACCCCTTATTACGAAAATTGCGGGGACGGAGGAGTAAGAAATTTCGCACACGTTATTTTTTTTTTATTTTTGTTATTAGGCATAAATATACATTATTTATTAATTAATTATCAAATTCAAAATGTTAAATTGACAGCTGTTTCGTTCTCAATTACAAATTATCGTATCGCCTGTTGTAGAGGATTGCGACAACGATTGTCAATTTTTTTTTCTTTTTAAAACGTACAGCTTAGTTACATCACAGGGCGTCCTACGTCCATGCCACATGGAGAGAACGAATCTTCAATATTGGAAATATAACATTTTACTGAAAAAAAGACTTCATTTTTTAAAAACAATATAAATTAATGATTTTTGAATGATCGCCGATCTGCACTGGGAATCTATATATATATAAGTACTTACCTATATAAATATATATATCACGTCACGTCATAACTTGAGAACGAAATAACCAATTCCATTCATCTTTTTTTGAATAAAATATAACAAAATTTCTGCATACAACTCTACTTTTTATGTAGGTACCACGTGTGCGAAGCTGCGTGCAGCAGCTAGTAAACGATATGTAGAACTATAAAACATGTAACTATGAAGATGTAATGTCTCGATAAATCGTTTATAATTTTGTAGAGTAGACCTTCGTGTTAAACTGACACTCAACTCACTCCAAGATTAGTCAGTCCAAGACTATTTTGGGTTAAATAGATCAGTAAATACCAAATAAATTAATAAATAATGCAGGACATTTCACACAGCATCATCTAGCCCCAAAGTAAGCAAAGCTTGTGTTATGGATACAACATGACTGATCCATCGGGCGGGAGGGAGGTGCATGCAGACGCATGCACCTCCCTCCCGTATCGTGTCTAACTCATCCTACTATCCTACTATAATAATATTATAAATGCGAAAGTTTGTATGTTTGTTACTCTTTCACGCAAAAACTACTGAATGTATTTTATAGAAACTTAACAATAATATAGCTTATACATCAGAATAACACATAGGCTTTAATCGATAAATGTCAAGTAAGTAGGAAAAAAATCTGCTATCTGCGAGCTATTCTGGCGTGCGCTGCAAAAACCGTTAGTATTACACGAAGTACTAATCCTGCGCAGAGGAAGTCGCGGGCACCAGCTAGTTAGAAATAGATTGGCGGAACAGTATTACATATTTTTCCATCTGTATAATGTTTTACTAATATATATTTCAAAACTTTCGTGAGTTGTACTATACATTTTGACAAACACGGGCTTTACTCACGTATTATTTTGTCGATGGAGGCACCGACATTGTTTCGATTCATCTAGAGAATCTTCATCAGGGTGAGTTTGATCCGCGGTCCGCTCGTTGCCGCTCGAGCTCACGGTTCGCACTGGTTCAGTGTCTGGTTCAACAATGTCGGTGCCTCCATCGACAAAATAATACGTGAGTAAAGCCCGTGTTTGTCAAAATGTATACTTATTATTCATAGTAAACTAACCTAGGCTAATACAAAATACCTATATTACAAGCTTCAGCCCAACCCAATACATTTAATGTATAATGAAAATATGTGCTTGTTCTGTGTGTTATAAGGTATAATTTGCGTGTACTTAAAAATATAGTATGCTATCAGTCATCTGAACACCGTAATACAAGCTATGCTTAGTTTAGGGCTAGATGGTGTTGTGTGCATTGTCCACCAATATAATTGATGAATTCTGGAACATCTCCATTAAAATAATTAATAAATAAATAAATATGGCTGGACAATGCGCACAACACCATCTAGTCCCAGACTAAGCATAGCTTGTATTATGGTGACTAGATAACTGATAGAATACTTATATATTTTTAAATACATACTTATGATACTTTATAAAACCCAGACACGGAACAAAGACATATGTTCTTCACACAAATGTTTATCCTGGGAGGGAATCGAACCTTCAACCTACAGCGCAGAAGGCAGAGCTACTACCAACTGAGCTATCAAGCCAGTCAAAAAAATAAAACATTATAATTGGGTTGTTCTGATTGTACTCGCTTATTGTCTTTAATTCATCGAATTATTTTTATTTAGTTAACATTCTTGGAGGGTAAAAAACAAGTAGCACAAATTTGGGCAATTTTTGTACCAGGCCGGTATCATTAGTCGTTTCTTCTCATTCTAGTCGATTTTATATTCTTAAATAGTAAAAACATCGTTTTTTAGGTATCTTTATAGAATTACCTGAAGTTAGGGTAAAAGATGAGCAATAATTATCTTTCTTCTTCGCTTCTTCTTCATTTATTCAAGTTCGTGCCCGTCTTGAGACGCTTTAGTTGTTATTGTATATAGACAAGGGTCGATAATTAAAAAAAAAACAAAAAAAATAATAGTAGGATGAAACCCATTGGAAAAGGAGGAGAATATAATAAAAATGGATGGAAAAATTATTTACGGGCGATCTGAGGTCGGGAAGGGGAAGGGTGTGAGTTTTTAAGGGTAAAAAACGGTTTATCTCGATTTCCGGCAAAACTACAAGTCCTATGGAAAAAAGTGAAATGGCAAGGTTGTAGGTAGGTAATAAAAAGATCTACAACATTTGTGTATACACTTTTTTTACATAACCTCAAAATTCATGGGAACAATTCTAAAAACCAAGTTTTTGGTTTTTTATTTGTATCTTTTATAAAAAAAAATTTTCACGAAATTTGTTGAAAATTTACCTTTTTATGTCCCAAATACACTGTAATTTATTTGATTACTATAAAGTATGTACACTAGTCACAGTGGGTAAATGCAATCTTACAATGAAAAAAAAAACTTCCATGGTTTTCTCTCCTATTCGTAACAATGGCTGTACTTCACACTGTAATGAAAACTGGGTTCATTATAAAGGTTGTCTCAAACTCGAAGCTACTAATTTTAATACAAAGTCGGGATAACAAAGCCGGGTCCGGCGACGCGGTAAATATCGTTAGGAATGAATTCCGTCGTCAAAAATACGACTAATTTTAATTGCAAATGTTGATGGAGCCGTATTATCATGTTATGAACGCTTTCTGGGTTGTTTCTCGCTTGAGTTCTAGATACATAGTTTTTTTGTTTTTTTTATTTTATTGTTATAATTCATCTTCTTTTTTTGTTGGTAAGCACAATCAACTGTTTGTTAAAGCTAAGTGAGGTACCTATATCATAGAAGCACAAGAAACCAGGACAGAATTGTATTGCCTAAAGTTCCAAAGACGAGTATGTATATAAATAGTAGCTATGCAATATGCGCGACAGTACCTATGTAATTCCATATCTGAATATATAAAAAAATACCATTAAATAAATTAAGAAGGAACTCAAGTCCTAGTTACAAGTTAAATGTTTTTGTAATGTATCTGAATTAATATAATTACGTTTTAAAAACTAAAAAGAAACCGACTTAATTGAATGAAATTTGAACCTATAATACATTTTTAGTGGAAAGTAGATGTTTTTTGTATATATATAATATGGGTAGGCCAAATAAACGCAACGCTCCAATGAGACAGCGAGGTATGAAAATACATGAAAACATCATCGATGTATACAATTTTTAGATTTTTTTATTTTTTAGCTCGACCGATTTTGATAAAATTTATATGGGACCATCTGTGAAGTATACCCTTTCAAAAAAAAAAGAATTTTCCAAATCGGTTCAGCCGTTTTCGAGTAATCGGTGAACATACATAAAAAAAAAAAAGATTCCGACGAATTGAGAACCTCCTCCTTTTTGATAAAGTCGGTTAAAAATGACATAAATAATTTAACTAACTAATATTCCTAAGTGACGTTTATATTGAACAAGCGACCCGCCCCGGCTTCGCACGGGTGCAATGCTGATACTAAATATACTACAAATGTGTTTTTAGGCTCTACGACAAGCCGGTTTCCTCGCGTAATAATAATTTATTACAAATAAGAGATAAATATTAAACAAATTCACGTGAGCTATTGCTAGAAAGTACAAAGTTTTGTAGAACTGCCAGCGTAAACTAAATTAAGCGAATTAAGCGAGCTTGTATCTTGGCCTTGTTTGAGGGAAGTATGAGTTACCATTGCATGTATACCTTCTCCGTTTGAGACGGTGCCGTCGGCAAATTAACTTTTGCATAGAAAAAACATTTCTACTCTTTTTTATTGCTATTTCTGCTCGTTAACGGGAGGAATAATAGTTATAAAAGATATAAATAAATAAATAATCCCAGACATTTCACACAGCAACATCTGACCCCAAAGTAAGCAGAGCTTGTGTTATGGATACCTCATGACTGACAAAACTTATACAGTTTTTCTTTTTATAAATACATACATATTATACATAAGTATGTATTTATAAAATCACGAATACTTGCAAATCATACGAACATTTGTACCGCAGCGGGAATCGAACCCGCAACCTTCTGCGTCTCAGTCGGACCTTAGCCAATTGCGTCGTCGTCGTACATATATTGTATGTATTTTTACTATTTCACCTACTTCCTAATCAAGAAATAATATATAAAATAATTAATAATCATCTGCTCCTAAAGTTGACGTCGATTTAACGTGCAGCTTACACTAATAGGCGGAAAGTAAACTAATTAAAACATTACTTGTTAAACTTTTTCAGAATTTTTTATATTCATGTTTTCTGATTAAAAAATCTATACATAGTATAAAACAAAGTCGCTTCCCGCTGTCTGTCTGTCCCTATGTATGCTTAAATCTTTAAAACTACGCAACTGATTTTCATGCGTTTTTTTTAATAGATAGACTGATTCAAGTGGAAGGTTTGTATGTATAATACACGCATAATATAGTAGATAAACACTGATAATTTTAGACCACATTAGACATTCTGTGTTATATTTAGTATAAGCATTACACCCGTGAGAAGCCGGGGCGAGTCGCTAGTATACCTATATATTCTAGTTAACAAAATAAAGCGGGGTACATAGGACTGCATCGAAAATGATTCATTCATTCATTCATATATTTCTATCTAACGATATGCAACACGTTGAATAGCAAATAGAAAAAATCGCCCTTACATTAAAAACCGATACCGATACCGATAAAACTTAGGTCTAGTCTGCGAGCTAGTTTCGATTAGGGACGGATAGACAGAAAAACGGACGTGTCAAAACTATAAGGGTTCATTATTGAACTTCGGAACCCTAAAAATGCAGATCGTTAAAATCACTTTCAAAATTTCGTGAGTAGTACCTAGGTACTTTACGTTATGATAAACACGGGTTTTACCCACGTATTATTTTGTCGATCGAGGCATAGACACTGTTTCGATTTATCTCGGTGACGCAGTGGGCCAAAGCCCGACTTAGACCCAGAAGGTCGGGGGTTAGATTCCGGCCGCGGGACAAATGTTTGTATGATCTGCAAGTATTTGTCTCAGGTCTGGTTGTTTCTATGTTTATAATATCTATGTATTTACAAATAAAATGTACAGAAGTAGTATATCAGTCAAAGTGATCTTTAATTGAATTTTCTTACTAATCCTAATACTTAAATCTATCCGTTTATTTCAAAACTTGTGCGTCAGATTGCTGTTATTTCGAGCCAGACACTGTATCAGAACAATATGTCCCGAGGATTGCCGCTGATTCGATTTGACTCGTCTCTCGGAGCTTGATAGGATTGTCTGACTGATGTATTGAAATACTGCTTTCATAAGAAACCAGGGTAACTTTTCAATATGGCTCAAAATTCTTCAAAAATAATGGAAATAGTAATAGGTAGTTTATTGACGACCACTGTTGACGACCACTGTGGCGCAGTGGACTAAAAGTCCGGCTGAGAAGCAGAAGGTCGCGGGTTCGATTCCCGCCGCGAGACAAATGTTTGCATGATCTGCAAGTATTTGTCTCGGGTCTGGGTGTTTCTATGTATAATATCTTTCATGTATTTACAAAAAAAAAGTATGTAAGTAGTATATCAGTAATGTGGTAACACAAGCTCGGCATACTTTAGGGCCAGAAAAAAAAAAATTGCAAGATTATTGTAAGCTTTTAAGAGAATATGTACTAGGGAAGCAGAACCGCGAAGGGGTCAAAGCTTGTATTATCTCACAGACTTAACAAGACCATCCTATTTAAAAGGTAAACAAAGTTGATGTTCGCTGTGCTGTGATTTGACTGTTTAGGATTCTTTGTGCGTGTCCCCGGGCATATCCGCGGGCAATTAGCTGTTTAGCTGTGCACCCTTTCTTGGGCCCAGTAACCCGATACCCTAATCCCCACACAATTACGGGCGTATCAGCTAAATGAGAAAATAACCGAATGTTTCACGGCTCACGGCCGGTAGACCTCGATGCACGAAGACACGTCCGGTGGCCTTTGTCTTATAGATATAGGGTACAGAATGCAATGATTCACGTGTCTTGGAATAAGTACGAGGTTACCATTGAATAAGTAATGTACCACGACGGATGTAGGATGCTGGGGATTAGGACACGCTTTGATTTGGTTAGAGTAATTTTGTCGAGTCTCGTGGCTAGTTTGGCTTGCTTCGCCAGACTGAAGGTAAATCATTTTCGGACCAAGACAAAGTCCTTTGAATAACAATTATATATGGCTATAAATTTAACTAAATTTCTGAACTATTCGTCAACGAATATGAATGACTTGTTTTTTTTTAAGCATAATTTAAGCATATGATGGATAAGCACCAAAATAATTTGGTCAAATGCGTTCTTAACGCCACCGTTTCGCTTGCCGATTTTTTTCTAGGAAAGTTTGTCCGGCGTTATTTATTAATATATAGTAGCCTATGTCCTTTCCCAAAATACCATCTTTCTCCTCAAATATCAGAAAGATCCGATCAGGCTCTTAGCTGTGAAAAGGTGACAAACAGATAGACAGACAATTTCGAATTTGTATATTAATATGGATGCAACAATAAAACCACTGCCACTGAATACCTACCAACTTTACACACGAAAAATATACACATCCACCGTCACATTTTTACGCTAACGACCGTCATATGCCGTTCGCGACAGAAGCATGACTCCACAGTCCGTAGCGCATACCCTAAGGGCATGTCTCCAATATTGTGCGTCGTCGGACCGAGCTGATCTCGTTACGAATATTGCACGAATATCGCATTATGCAGTCTCATGTCTGCGACTGATTGTGTTATGTGAATGAGCCTTTATGATTTGATGGAGTTTCCATTTGGTTGTGAAGTGGTTACGTTTGATAAGGAAGTTTAGATTTTTTATTGAGATGATGGAGATGAAGTTTTTGATTGTGTTTTTTGGATTGTTAATGCCTGAAGGTCTTGTTGTCACATGTTTCTACAAGTAGGTATTAGATATTATTATTATTTGAGCCTTTTAGAGCCCAGACCCTGGGCCCATGGGGAAAAGGAGCCCACCGCGTTTTCAAAATTATTTCACGGCGTCTGGTAGATACATTGCGAAACCCAAGAGCTAACTCCTATCTGGCTCAGCGTATTAGCATTACCATTCAACATGGCTATGCTGCCCAGTATCTTGGGAACGTTGCCCTTTGGCAGTGATCAGGATCAGTTGAGCGTTTTAAACGGTCCTTAGATAGCTCAAGTGTTTCATGTGTATTTTATATTATTGTATATTATTCTGTACATTTCTTTAATTATGTCTGTAAATAAACAATGCCAAGTAACGCCACGGTATTAGGTAGTACATATGTGTGACTATGTGGACGAGAAACCGCAGAAAAGCATCTGTGGCGATAGAGTTTTTCATTTACTCAATAATGGATACCCGAATTACACAGTTCAACAGTAACAATCGCCGATGTAGCGACAAATGCCGCCAAGCCGCCATGTCAAATGGGACTGGGTTGGTCATGTCTGCTGCATGTCGGGAGACTAGTGGGCCAAACTGACGGAGTCGTGCACTGATACGGTACGACGACGTCGCGGCAGACCGCGAACCAGGTGGAAAGACGAGATCATCTAATTCCGCGCCGACTGGCCAATCTTAGCGCGGAAGAGGGATGAATGGAGATAATGGGGAGAGGCTTTTGCCCAGCCGTGGGACAGTGTGGGCTGATAATAATAATAACAATAGAGAATCTTAAAAGAACATAAATAAACGAAGTGAAATAGTAGGCTACTAAAAATCATATTTTTAGAACGGTGTTAATAGTGAATTTAGGTTTATTCATGTTGCATGTGTGGATGGTGTGAGATTTTTACTAACGCTTTGCATGGCTTTTCAATTGCAGGCGGGAGAGAGATACATACATCTGCATCGTGTCTAACTCATTAGGAATCATCATCATATCAGCCTTTAAGAAGTCCACTGCTGGACATAGGCCTCCCCAATAAATTTCCAGGAAGAACGATTTTGAGCCCCCTCCATCCACCGACTTTCTAATGATCTTTAAATTTTGTCCATTTCTTTAATGTTTTGTAATGGATTTCCACAAAGTCACGCTTGAATTAATTATCTATTTATGCGTGTATACGAATTTGGGAATAAATGGTAATATATAATACATGTGAAACTGTTGAACCGTATAAGGACTGTTAAAAACGATCTATAGGTAGCTCAACTGATCCAGATCACTGCCAGAGGGGTTAAATGGGCCAGATAGGACTAGCAAAACTTTGTTCCTTTGTCGACCTCTGTGGTGCAGTGGGCCAAAGTCCGGTTGAGACACAGAAGGTTGCGGGTACGATTCCCGCCGCGAGATAAATGTTTGTATGATCTGCAAGTATTTGTCTCGAGCCTGGGTGTTTCTATAATATGTATGTATTTAAGAAAATATCATGTGGTACCCACACAAGCGCTGTTTAATTTGGAGCCAGGTGATGCTGTGTGAAATGTCCGGCATTATTTATTTATTTTCTATCAGTCCAATGCATTTATGGTGTGCAATAAAGTATTTTCCATCTATCTATCTATTTCGCTATTCTTTATATAAATAAGGATGCCAGTATCACACCAATTTATACTAGCTCTGTAATTTACTGGAGCTATTAAAATGTTCTGGGAAGCGTATTTAGGTTGTAATAGCTACCGGGTCGAGAACAGACGGAATCGAGTTAAAATGCTTGTCTCAGGAAGCGAGGCCAGCTTTGTGTCGCTAATAGGTGCCTGCGGGCTTTGAGGGTACTGTCATGCACGAAATAATGTTATCATTTTTAACCTTTATATAAGTAACTAGCTGACCCGACAGACGTTGTCCTGTCAAACGACTGACAGTTATGTCAAACGCCATAAGGTTACATTAGAAAAGTTTATATTGTCAAAAGCGCTAAGGTTACATTAGAAAAGTTAATATCGTAGTTAAGTTTTCTTAATTTTTCAAAATTTTCTCTTAACTTTCTTTAATAAGAACCTTCTTTAAGTTAGCGAAATCGGTCTAGCCGTTCACGTGCGATGATGTGACCAAGGGAATAGGAATTCATTTTTATATATATAGATAAAAAAATATTGATAGACAATCTACACAACACCATCTAGCTCTAAATTAAGCATAGCTTGTACTACTGTACTAATATAACAAAATTAGCATGGATACAAACAAAACAACATCAAAGTCTGGTCTTAACAAAGCGTTAAGACCAGACGAGTTTCTATGTCGGATTCTTCTTGAAGTGGTGTTAGGATGATACGGCACCTCATTTCACCATAAACAAAATTTCAAACAAGGACTGTTTATGTGTATTCCTGAGTGTGTCTGTACATTTAGATAAACACGGAATTTAACGTATTATTTGGTAACCCTTATAAAGAATATTTAGATGAATCATGAATAAAAATTCTACCTGTTGAAACGAAAACTACCAATATCCCAAGTATATTTACAAATAGTCAAAGTCAAAGTCAAAAGATATTTTATTCAATACAATCACAAGGATCACTTTGTCTTACATACTAGGTCAATTTAGGTACCAGTTCCTCCTAACCTAAGCCCGAGAAGAACCGGCAAAAAACTCGTTCTTGTCCTAGCTCTTTTTAACATGATCCTAATAAGCTTAAAAAGCTTGAAGAGTGCTTTTATATCGTGGACGAACTCTAGGATACCATTAGTATTTATTGACCGCTGGTCTATTGGTAGTGACCCCGCCATCGGATCCTAAGCTCGTGGATGAATCCACTCAACCAACGGATTTTTCTATTTGAAAATGTATGTGAGGTATACAAGTACACAAGATGAAGAAACACATCGTATGAAACCGGCATGTCAATGAACATAAAGTTCGAATACATACATAGGTATGTTAAGTGCACGAAAGGAGCCTCTGAGGCTCACTTTAATCCTTTCACCACACTGGTTCGAAATAACTAGTAACACGATAAGAACAAGACTAAGTATATATTATACCTTAATACTCTTGTGTTAAAATTGCACTTTGTTTAACAAGAACAATATGAATACTTAGATATGTTATATTAGTTACTAGCAACTGCCCGCGGCTTCGCAAGCGTGGTACCTGCATAAAAAGTAACCTTTGCCCTTCTTCAAAGTCCCATATATCTCTATACCAAAATTCATCAAAATCGGTTAAGCGGTTTAGGCGTGAAAACGTAACAAACAGACAGACATACAGAGTTACTTTCGTATTTCTATTATTAGTTAGATAAATAAAACGATATCGTTTATTGTCTTAATAAATAAGTACAGAGTTTTCGATTTTTAATGAAACCTGCAAATTCAGCAATTGCTGCATAATATATATAAATATATATATAAGTATTATTATGCAGCAATTGCGAGTATATAGAGTATTATAGTATTATAATTACGTTTTAAAAACTAAAAAGAAACCGACTTCATTGAATGAAGTTTGAGCCTATAATACCTACATTTTTACTGGAAAGTAGATGTATTTTATATAATTATATATAGTGTGTATAATTATGAGACAGCGAGGTATCGAAGTAACATCATCGATGTATACAATTTTTAGATTTTCGTTGATTTTTCAGCTCGACCGATTTTGATAAAATTTATATGGGACCACCTTTCAAACAAAAAAAACAATTTTTCAAATCGGTTCAGCCGTTTTCGAGTAATCGGTGAACATACATAAAAAAAAAAAGATTCCGACGAATTGAGAACCTCCTCCTTTTTGATGAAGTCGGTTTAAAATAAGCTTATTATAATATAGATGACTATATTATTAATAAGAATGCATGGCCTCATGTTGCTCTGCTCACAGATATTTAACCAACATATTTGAAATGTATAAATTCTCTTGTATTCGTTTTTCGTAGTTAAGGTAGTTATAAGATGGATCATGAAAAAAGCGCTAGGACCAGGACGAGTTTCTTCCCAGTTCTTCTCGGTTTTGGGTTAGGAGGAATTGGCACCTCAATACTTCTAGTAGGTAAGTACGTAAAACGTTTAAAAGTGATCTTTGTGATTGTATTGAATAAAATATATTTTGTCTTTGACTTTGAGTATATCTAAATAAGGCCTATCAAGCCTTAACGAATCAATGCGAGTGGTCAACGCGGTTTTTTCACTAGTGTATGCGCCTAATTTTGATTCTATGTTCTTCAGAATACGTGCTATATCCGCGATACGTGCTATATCTTAGGTATTAAAGACACCCGTTAATTCTGAGGTCAATTGAATTTGGTTGAACTTTTCGGTTGAATATCGATTTGATTTGTTGGTAGAATACTCGGATGTTTTAAAAAAATATATAGAGTTTATTTTCCCGTGTTTGGAGTGTGGCAGTGAGAACCACAGTGAGACAATTAGAATTTCGTTCTTTTAAATAAATAATTTTACCCGCCATTTTGTTTATCGCGCAATAACTCAAGTTAAAGTCAAAAGATACTGTATTCAATACAATCACAAGGACCACTTTGAAACGTCTTACATACTAGGTGAATTTAGGTGCCAATGAAAAAAAAAATGTCCTCCTAGCCCAAGGTCGAGAAGAATTAACTTAATGCAGATTTCGAATCTTTGAAGTGAAAACTTCTTTAGCATTGTTGTGATTTAAAAGTCGATGAAACGAAAAAACGACAGTAAAAAGAGACAGGCACATAAATTCATAAGATTTAACGTGGGAGAAAATGAAATAGGAAGCATTATACAGTGCTTCACCTTCTTATATTCACCACGTGTGAATTGCACACATGTTTTTTTTTATGTGTAAATAATTTCTTGAAATTAATTCCGATTCATCTGCAGAGATGCCGTGGCCTCGGATACAGTAAATATAAAATAAATTGATCTTTTAGTAACGGACGTATATTTTCTGGTCAAGCAGTGACGCTGATATTGCTGACAAATTCTATGTTACGGAACTAGAGAGGTTAACAGAGAGAGCCAGAAGATTTTTCTTTCACTTTATTATTTAGTAACTAGCGACCCGCCCCGGCTCCGCACGGGTGCAATGCTTACCTATCCTAAATATACTACAGAATGTCTAATGTGATTAGAAACCTCTAAAATTATCCGTGTTTCTTTACTATGCATAAATTATACGTATAAACCTTCCTCTTGAATCACTCTACCTTTAAAAAAAACCGCAGGAAAAATCCGTTGCGTAGTTTTAAAGATCTAAGCATACATAGGGACAGACAGACAGCGGGAAGCGACTTTGTTTTATACTATGTACTGAAGTGACTACTAACCTCTGTTAAATACAAATACAAAAATACAAATTCAGTAATTTCGCGTCGAGCGTACAACAATATGCGTAATTTTAACGTTTCAAAGCTCATCCCAGCACAAAGGATCTCGTTTACGTGATAGTGGGTTGGAGCTGAGACTCGAACCGACTATAATGCTGTTACATACATCTCATTATAACTGAGATTGTTTTGGATAGCGGGGTAAATTAGCTACGTAACTTATCAGTCAAGTAACGAGCAGTACGGGGAGCTTTTATGGTAACTTCTATAATAAACTTCCTAAAATTGCTACTAAACTAGGTACCTATTAAGAATTGTAAAGCTTCCTTCTTTTTGCGTGTCAATGATACAACTAATGTTTTTATTTAGGTACCTAAAACAGTTTGCAATGTATGTACTTACATTATAATTTTTCATTCTCTAAGTAGTAATTCTTTGTTTTCACGAAGACGGTTGCGATTACTGTTAAGAATGTACTAGTCAGCGGTACAAACTATTCGGAGGGTGCAGCTAAAAGGCTTGCTATTTCACCTAGTATATGAGAAAATAATAATAATAATAATGATAATTCCGGACATTTCACACAGCATCATCCGGCCCCAAAGTATGCAGAGCTTGTGTTATGGGTACCAACATGACTGATATACTACTTGTATACTTTTTTTTATTTTGTTGTAAATACATACATATTATACATAGAAACAACCAGACCCGAGATAAATACTTGCAGATCATACAAACATTTGTCCCGCGGCTACAAGAATGGTCTTGTACGAGAAGCAGTAAGGAGATTGTGTGATTATGATTTCAAATCTTACACATTGGACTGATTTCTACATAAAACGACTGCGTCAAAATCTTGACTTTTGGCTCAAGGGCTCTCATGAAAAAACTGCTAAATGTATCTATTCAAAATAAAGTTATTTGAGCTCTTGAATAAATAATCTATGCTTGTATATAATCATTTTGTAGTTTGCATTCTCGGTATGTTATTTATTTACGTCCAAAGTTGCGCTAAAATTAATGACGAAATACGATTTGTGAGGCTTGTTTTCAAACCGATATTTTTTTACGATCTTGTTGCAATTCAAGCATAGATTATGACGAGACAAATCACAGTTAGTGATAAGGATATGACTATTAGTTTGGCTTGCTTAACATCAGACGATGAAGTGATCATCCTTTAACGTTTGTATGGTAAGATAATCGGATAGTTTACTCCTAAGATTCAAAGTACAATAATTCACCCTTCTGTCTTTGTGAAATGGTATGATCGTTTTATTTTCGTTTGAATGCAAATGTAAGTATGTAGGCTACTTTCAGAGTAGTATGATTGGCCGCATCTAACCAAGCACCATGAGAAAACGTGAAAGACTGTAGGTATTTACGAGTATATTCCCACATCTAGTTGAGCTCGGACACCGTTTCAATACCTACTAAGAAATTTAAAGCTTACATATTTATGTAGGTAAGCTTTAAATTTCTAATCTAGTAGTATTTTGAAGAATGCTATATATTATATACTAGCGACCCGCCCCGGCTTCGCCCGGGTGCAATGCTGATACTAATTATACTACAGAATAGGATAGACATAAGATAGACATAGGCATGGCTATCTCTTAGGATATACCCTAAGAGATTTATTTATAGAGAGTTATATTATACGCTTTATATTAGCTTCACTTGTATGTATGTTTGTATGTTTGTTACCGACTCCTTAGGACGTGATTTTGACCCACTTTAAACGGCCAGATTTCATTCAAATTTTGCACACCTATCAAAGACCGATGACAATGAAATAATTCGAAAAAAAAAATAAAAAAATAACATAAACTATTATTTATTTTCTACTTTGTAGTTTTAGTTCGTGTGTATGTTCACCGATTACTCGAAAACGTCTGAACCGATTTGAAAAATTATTTTTTTGTTTGAAAGGGTATACTTCACAGGTGGTCCCATATAAATTTTATCAAAATCAGTTGAGCTGAAAAATCAACGAAAATCTAAAAATTAATAATAATAATAATAATGCCGGACATTTCACACAGCATCATCTGGCCCCAAAGTAAGCAGAGCTTGCGTTATGGGTACCACATGACTGATATACTACTTATATACTTTTTTTTTGTAAACACATACATATTATACATAGAAACACCCAGACCCGAGACAAATACTTAAATAGTTGCAGATTATACAAACATTTGTCCCGCGGCGGGAATCGAACCCGCAACCTTTTGCGTCACAGCCGGACCTTGGCCCACTGCGCCACAGAGGTCGTCAAATTGTATACATCGATGACTTTCATGTACTTCGATACCTCGCTGTCTCATTGGAGCTGTCCGTTTATTATACATATTATATATATACAAAATACATCAACTTTCCACTAAAAATGTATTATAGGCTCAAATTTCATTCAATGAAGTCGATTTCTTTTTAGTTTTTAAAACGTAATTATTAAGGTGTACAATGCTGTAGTACATTATTTTGATCTATCTCGTAGGGTTCAGACAGCGATTGCAATGTAAGCGCAAAAAAATAAGTTTATTTTCAATGTTTCTCTACTATATTATGCATGTATTATACATATTAACCTTTCTCTTGAATTACTCTATCTATTAAAAAAAACCGCATCAAAATCCGTTGCGTAGTTTTAAAGATCTAAGCATACATATGGACAGACAGACAGCGGGAAGCGACTTTGTTTAATACTATGTAGTGATATATATATGAAGGCTATATGTTTAACTAATATATGATAATTATTAACAATAAACCTCTTTATGTTAAAACTAGCCGATTAAAATACGGTTCGAATCGAAAGATGACATTCGTATCATTATATTAAATATTATCCAACTGAATAGCAATAACAAAGATTGATTATTTACAAGTATATCCCTTTGTAACCGACTTCAAAAAAAGGAGGAGGATCCCAATTCGTCGGAATCAAAGACGCCTGAACCGATTTGGAAAAGACTTTTTTGTTCCAAAGGTTATACTTGGGGGTCCCATTTAAATTTTATCGAAATCGGTCGAGCTGAAAAATAAACAAAAATCTAAAAATTGGATACATCGATGGTATTTTCGTTTACTCCGATACCTCGCTGTCTTATTAGAGTGGTGCATTTAGTTGGCCTACTCATATTAATTTTCAAAATGCATCTACTATCCACTAAAGAAAAATATATTCAATGAAGTCGGTTTTCTTTATATTGGTTTTTAAAACGTAATTATAACTTAATAACCTTTCCTTAATAACTTAATAACCTTTCGTTGAGAAGTTATGACGGATATTGACGGGGTTTTATGTTTCACGATTAATTAAACTCTAAATTTCACCCGTAGTAGTAAGTTAATGTACGAGTATAGGTATGTAGTTTTACTATCATAATAAGATAGCAGTGCCGTGCCACTTGGCAGTATGTTGTGTACCGTGGTACCGGTTGTTAGTTACACGATATCACCGCTGTCAACTTTACAATTTAAGTTTACAATGTTTTATAGAGTTCTGCAGGTCTACGTTTATACTTTCTACTAGCGACCCGCCCCGGTTTCGCACGGGTTCAATGCTGATACTAAATATACTACAGAATGTAGAATAGAAATGCAGAATCTTTATATACAACGTTATGTAAGGGAATAACATAACCTAAGAGATAGACATATACCATTGCGGCTTTTTTGTAGACCTATTTAAGGTGTAAAATACTGTAGTACATTACTTCTGCTTACTTTGGGCCAGATGATGGTGTGTGACATGTTTATTTATTATTATTATTATTATTTTGATCTATCTCGTGGGGTTCAGCCAGCGTTTGCAATGTAAGCTCAAAAAAATGTGTTTATTTACGACATCACATTAGAAACCTCTAAAATTATCGTTTTTCTCTACTATATTATGCATGTAGATTACATATAAACCTTCCTCTTGAATCACTCTATCTATTAAAAAAACTTCCATCAAAATCCGTTGCGTAGTTTTAAAGATCTAAGCATACATAGGGACAGACAGTGGGAAGCGACTTTGTTTTATACTATGTAGTGAAGCTCTTATTCAATATAAAGAAAGAAATACATTTATTTATACTGAGACGCAGAAGGTTGCGGGTTTGATTCCCGCCGCGGGACAAATGTTTGTATGGTCTGCAAGTATTTACCTCGGGTCTGGGTGTTTCTTTGTATAATATGTATTATTTACAAATAAAATACGGGGCAGTCTTTGGAGACTGGCGATAGTGAAAACTAAGTAACTTGTGAATTGTGTTGTCGAGCTATTAGATTATTATTTTTGAATAATGTTTGGTTTGTAAAGAAGTGTTAATGACCAATATAAACTTAATCATATACACTTCTGTATAAACCAAAAATAATTCGAAAATAATAATGTAATATTGTTATATTGTAGCTCATGGAAAGCGTTCGGTGACGATGACGTGAGTTCCATGATTTTTGTTCACTCAAAAAGAGCTCAACGCGCCTAAAGAAGTTTTAACTTTAAAATAGTATGTAAATATATATCAGTTATGTGGTACAACACACAAGCTCTGCTTACTTTTGGGGCGAGATGATGCTGTGTAAAATGTTCGATATTATTTATTTATTTTGTTTAGTACACACACAAAACCAACAATACAAAAGAGCAGACAACATCGGAGAAAGGACTGGTAACTACGTATTAAAAACAAAAAAGAAAACCGACTTCATTGAATGAAATTTGAGCCTATAATACATTTTTAGTGGAAAGTAGATGTATTTTGTATATATATAATATGGTTAGGCCAATTAAACGCACCACTCCAATGAGACATCGAGGTATCGAAGTACACGAAAACATCATCGATGTATACAATTTTTAGATTTGCGTTGATTTTTCAGCTCGACCGATTTCGATAAAATTTAAATGGGACCACCTGTGAAGCATATCCCTATGTATATTCAAACAAAAAAAGAATTTTCCAAATTCGGTTTCGGTTCAGGCTTTTTCGAGTAATCGGTGAACATACATAAAAAAAAAAGATTCCGACGAATTGAGAACCTCCTCCATTTTGAAGAAGTCGGTTAAAAAATATAAAAATAATAGTATAAATATAAAAATAAACAAATCACAGCACACATTTTCATGTGTGCTGTGTTCTCTTTGTGCCCTATTCTTAGTCCTTTTTAACCGACTTCTTCAAAATGGAGGAGGTTCTCAATTTATAGAAAACATGTAAAACAGAAAAGTACTTAACAAATAGGCCCAAAATTAGCCCTTCCCGCGAACCACTCAGCGTTGTGGTGTAATCTTCTAGAATCATCCCAATGGTTTGTTGTACGATGATGGCAAAAGACCCGATGGCATGACACTCATCCCTTGGAAGACGAGACAGTCTTTCGTATATGATGCTACCTGTGTAGATACCCTTGCACCGTCGCATCTTGCCGTCGCATCTTGCCGACACATCAATGCGAGCCGGCTCCGCAGCAACATTAGTCCCTCAAACGGCGCAAATAAACCCTGATAGGTTACACATTTGAGCCGTGATGGAGACTTTAGGTCCATGGGAATCATGGGAATACAAAATATACAAGGACCTAGCGGAGAGCTTAGTATTGCTATACAATGTTGCCATTGTTCTGGGCACATATCCTACTGGTGATGACCGGGACCGAGTGGATTGTTAATGATTTTATTTTCATAAACTATCTATATAACTTTTAAAACTATCATGGTTTTCAACAGAGTTTTCACTCAGATAAACCATAGTTTATCTCGTGATCATGGCGCATGCAACTGCCGAAATATCGGGAAGCACAAAAACTCATATATCATAGTAAATAACCCGTTTTTAATTAATATTATAAAATATCCTTTTAGATATTTAAGAAATAGGTTAGTTTACGTTATCAGATAGTTATTTAATTCAAAAGAGCCACATGATTCTTTCCCGGCTTCCTGTTACCCACTTCCGTCCCTTTTCACACAGGAAAGCAAGAAAAAAGATGTTACACATCAATTACACATAAAGATATAAAACCAGGATAAAGATATATATATAAATATATACGTCACCAAATTAAGATAAAGATGGAACAGTAAAAACAAGACTTTACCGTATCGAAATCAATTGTACCCTGTTAAAAAGTGGCAATATAATTCAATTACCCTTAATAAATAGTATGCAACCAAACCGAATTAACGAACAATGGCCCATTAATTAAGCCCACAGGCATACAGCCAATCAACAATTACATAAAAATACTACAGAACCATAAAATGTAATGCGCCCATCGCACTTGGCCGTTATTGCAAGCATCTGCTTCGCGAGGTAAGCTTTTAAATTGAATTTGTAGTGACAATGGCTTGGAGTTTATATGTTTCATAATGATTACTTGTTTACAATACTGTAACCTATCTTTGCATGTATTGAATACATCTATTACAAAGGTCATGGGTTTGATATCTATCACATTTATATAATCTATTATATTATTGATAAGACATCTGTCTAAAAACACTTCCTAGTACAAAAAAACAACGTTACTTAGTTACTTAGCGATTGAAATGTGGTGCTGTAGGAGAATGAAAAAGTTAAACAGGACAGAAAAAAATGTAAGAAAAATGTACTAAGAGTGATGAAAGACCTCTATTAAATATCCAAAATAGACGACGGAAGCAGCAGCTAATGACTTAATAAAATTACATAGTATTTTTATTTACATAAATAAATACAGAAATGTACAGAATAAAATACAAATCCTTACTACTTAATATTATAAATGCAAAAGTAACTCTGTCTGTCTTGCTTTCATGCCAAAACTACTGATCCGTTTTAAATGAAATTTGGTACACAGATAGTCTAAAGCCTGTGAAAGGAAAGCCTGCTAGCGGCCACCCGCGGCTTTGCACGCCCCGTTCCCGTAGTTTTTCCGGGATAAAAAATAGCCTATATCCTAATCCATGTTTAAGTTTCATCCAAATCGGTCTAGCGATTTATAGGCTACGTTTTAATTAGAAAAAAGTGTTGCAAAGGGTTGAAAAGGGGTATGAAAGGTTGAAGGTTGAAACGTTTGAAACTTATTCGTTAAAATTCCGCTAAGAATACTGAATAAAACATGCAATAAAACGAGTACGAAAATTAAATTAGTAGAGCTATGTTACTTCATGAAATGACAATTAAATAATTGTATATTTGTCACCACGTACAATGAAATGACATGACATAAAATACACTGAAGTGATGATGTATGACAGTGACAAGGTGCCAACTGGACAACACACATCACATCCACTTAACAAATAATAACAATTCCGTTTTATCATTAACAAACTAATCGAGCGGACAAGCAATATTTTCAACATGCAAATAAAAACACTTGCGAGCAAAAATAATGGATTAAAAAACGAAAATTACAAAAAGTTCTAAAAAAGTTAAATACACTCGTCCTTACTTATAAACGCGTCTCAACTTGAATACTGCTAAAGATTCGCTCTGTCACTATTCATACATAGTCCGTAATTGTTAGTTAAGTCCATAGTATAAATTTTCTTTGTCAAATCCAAAGAGCGCTTTAAATAACTATTAAGGACTCGAGTGCGGCAATTATACCTACAAAGTAGGTAAATTAAATTAACGAATTACTCAAGTAGTTGATTTTTTTATCTCTACCGATAATTTACGGTCAGTGTAAGAAATAATTAAATTGGTAAAGCACTTATGACCATGCGCAGTGAAGGCTTCCGAAATCATTAAGGATAAGAATGACTAGTGGTCAGATCACAAAACATATAGTTAGCGAAGGTTAGTAAAGAAAAATAAACAAATCGAGCTTACATGTTTTTTTTTATAGTTTATATATCTGGCTGTTATTAATTTATAATCTAAAAAAGTCAGTTTAGCTAAGCCTAGAGTTTTTTCTTTAGCATTAGAGATATTTTCAAAACTTATAGGTACAGTGGTTTAGTAAGGTACAGACAGTGGACGACTTTAAAGCTTGATAATATTTATCAAAATATTTTTTGTAACAAACACTGTTTAAAAAACCTCCTTAAACCTTTCAAAGACCTATCTAATCATGTCACACAATGGGAAAATACAAAAAATATACATATATAAAACAAAAAACAAGGTGCGTCTCAGGACGCCCGACAGAAGTGATAATAACTTAAGCTAATCTAACTAACGCTGCTGTGGGTTACAGTGAGAGAGGAGGAGCCTGCCTACCGCTGCCGTATGCGTGAAAGAAAGGGAGGCCAGCCAGACTGGTGCCGTAACGCGTTACGTAACGATGCGTTTTTTTTGAAGAGATAACTTCTTATGGGAAGGTTGCCATAAGAAGTTATCAGTTCAAAAATATTTTACCAATAAGCGAGGTACGCCTTATTTATTTCTTATTACATTACTCTGTAGATGCTATTAATGACCTCGTATTGCAGGGCCTCGTATTATTGTAATTTTTATTACAATAAGAATAACAATCTGCGAGCTTGAGCTCCGTTTAGGGCCAGACAGGATGGATATATTAAATAAATAAATAACTAATGCCGGACATTTCACACAGCACCATCTGACCCCAAAGTAAGCAGAGCTTGTGTTATGGGCACCACATGACTGATATATTACTTATATACTTTTTTTTTATGTAAACTAGGTGACCCGTGCTCACTTCGTTGGGCACGAGTCATATCGCTATTAAAAAAAGATAGCTATTCAAATAATTGTAATAATTACAGAGATTAACAAAGTTCCGGATAAATATTGATAGATGGTGCTAGCGGCCACCCGCGGCTTTGCACGCCCCGTTCCCGTTCCCGTAGTTTTTCCGGGATAAAAAATAGCCTATATCCTAATCCATGTTTAAGTTTCATCCAAATCGGTCTAGCGGTTCTTGATTTATAAGTAGTTTAACTAACACGACTTTCTTTTATATATGTATAGATTATATCACTAGATATTTTTTTATTTTTATGTGTATTTTTTGTAAATTTTGTGTAACATTATATGTATAAAAATACATGGGTTCCTATGAGGAACTATAAAGGTTCCTTTTTGGACTTCGGAATCCTAAAAGTATGAAATAATAAGATAAGAACAAGTAATATGGTTACTTCTCAAATCAAGCAGATTACTCGCGTACTTTTGGATTGAAGATTTGCAATTTTCGCAAGCGACCCTTTTTTTTGCTCGTTAGTGTAGCACTATAAATAAATAGCAAAAACTGTGTTTACTTTATAGCTTAGCGTGTCGGATAACAATCGGGTTGTGAAGTCTATTTTAGTTACATTTTATTTCAGTTTCAAAGCAGTATATCAGCGGACTACTACACACCGCTACCGACTCTACCCGGGTTTTGTACACTTACAAAGATTTGTTTTTTAGGCGACCCTGTGGTGCGCCACAGGGTCGCCTAAAACGGTGGCGGCGGTGTACGAAAAACCGCCTGAGACGCAGAAGCTTGCAAATCTTGTAACTTTCTGCGTCTCAGGCGTATAAACATTTAAAATGATCTTTTTAATGTATAATATGTATGTATTTACAAAAATAAGTATGTAGCATATCAGTCACGTGGTTCCCATAACACAAGCTCTGCTTACTTTGGAGCTAGATGATGTGTGAAATGTCCGGCATTATTTATTTTTTATATAGTTTGCTCTAGTTTCCCAAACTTTCTATATCAGAATTCATTTTGTTTTAATAGTTAATAGGTTTAATTTTGAATAATTTTACTCACGTATTATTTTGTCGGAGGCACCGAAACTGTTTCGATTCATCTAGAGAATCTTCATCAGGGATGGAGAGTTAATCCGCGGTCCACTCGTTGCCGGTCGCGTTCACGGTTCCCGCTCCAAAATTAAGTTTAAAAGTGAAATAGTTAACTGGTATATAGTATGTTAATAGGTGTGCGTGTCGCGTTTCATCATACAAGTACAAAGATACTGTTAGTGTGCTGTTTCGTGAAAATAACCTGGAAATTTCAGAATCTGAAGACCAGTGAGGGTAGTTCGCATTGCCCTCGCTCTCGGCGGCAACTCCCCAGGAATAATTTAAAAGGTAATACACGATAAATACACGTATGGCTAATGAGTTGTCTTTATTCTTTGACATTACAATGACAAGAACAAAACATACTAAGCTGGCAATATTTTTTTTTTGAAATGAAAACTTCTTTTAGCGCGGTACGTATATTTTTAGATGAGGTAAAATCTCTGGAATCGCGACACCGTTACCATCTGGGGCGAGACGCAGCCGGCTGCCGCGCTCGCCCCATTTGATTATAAACCTTAATTCACACGTTTACAGTCTACTTTTGTATGGAGAAGTTTACTGAGTTAGGTTCTTTGATATATTATCTACATTTTTTTAGGTATGTGGTTAAAGGATAGAGGGTTAAACAATATAGTTTGCTTGTTTTATTTTCTAGGTTATTATCTAGGCCACGATGGAGGCCTATGAGAGTTCTATTCTCCGTTAGAGTTAACCATTTATATGAAAGTAGTTGTATAGTTTTTGACTTGATAACGTCACGTTAAAAATTTTCACGTTCCGCCTTAGCCGAGCGTGCAAGCGAGAGCGCGGAACAAGCGGTAGAGAGACACGGTCAGCCTACGTGTTCGGGTTGTGATGCATCTTAATTGGTTAAAAGTATGCAATTTTTCATCAATGTTGTCTTATGACGTTATCACGTAAAATTATCGTCCGTAAACCG
This sequence comes from Lampropteryx suffumata, assembly GCA_948098915.1. NCBI lineage: Eukaryota > Metazoa > Arthropoda > Insecta > Lepidoptera > Geometridae > Lampropteryx > Lampropteryx suffumata. Next base: position 2,074,479 of record OX402557.1, on the reverse strand, counting down.
ACTTTACAGACAACCAGTTTTTTTGTAGTTCGAATTTGAGTTTAAGTTGGTAGTTTTGAACGACCACTGGTTATTTTATTTTGAATTTTAAAAAGCTCAGCATGTGGTGACTTTTATCACCTTCCACTTCACCTTCGATGTATGAGCACTTTTTCTTATCCATACAAAGACGGTTTCAAAAAGCACCCAATTTGCAAGAACTTTTTTAAAACAATGTTCGTTGCAATGTGGCGAGTTGATACATTAGCACAGTTTTACACTTCAATGTACAGTTAGTTCTGGAAATATCTATGATAATATCCGCAATAAATATTTAATATCAATCTATAAATAAATCAATAAATCAATATTATGTCAATAAATATTTATTGACATGGAGAAACATTAGAGCCAGCTTTAAACGTTTTTTTATCGCTATTCTGTAGAACATAGAATCAGACGTAGGCGCTCGCATAAGCAGAAAAAAACGTGTTGAAAACAACTCACCTACTTCAGAATAGCGTTTGAACCGCGCCATTCTATTACATTACAGGATTTTAAGTGCTATTATATCTAATTGTTTCTGTATTGTTGATATCTTATATAATACCCACTTTATTTTATCTGTTTATCTACCTATCATGTATGTATGTATTTATTTATATCAGTATTATATTTAGTTTATTCAAAGATTATGTAAGTATAGAATTAAGTATAAACACTACACCACACACCCCTTCTCTGTTTATTTATAGACCAATCCATCCAAAGGTTGCCTGGCAGAAATCGCTGTTAGCGATAAGGCAGCTCATTGTATTGCATTTTGCTTTAAAATATTTGTTTTTGTATTGTTTTGTGTGGTATAGCAATAAAGAGTTATCTATCTATCTATTTATCATACCAATATTCTCAAACAGTGAAGGAAAACATTGTGTGGTAACCGACATGTCGTAGAACCTTAAAATTCAAAAGTCAAGTGCACGAAAGGAGCCTCTAAGGCGCTCTTTAAACCATTCACCACACTGGTTTCAAATATTTAGTGACACGACGAGAAAGAAACGGGAGCTTTCAAAAGCTTACGGTTAGTATATTAATGTCAGAAAGTGTAAGTAAAAAACGATTTATTTAATTTTGCCACTGACTGTACTTCAGTGACTAACAACCTGCGAAGAAACATAATTATTGTCTCCTAATAAGGATGTGAAATGCCCAGAGAATTGATAAAGCAATAACTCTCAAGTTGACAATAATTTGATCCTATTGTTTCAATAAGTTCGTCCTATTATGAAGCGACTTATGTAGGCAGATGTTCATTTGTTAGGAAGAGTGCACGTTAACAATATCTTTTGGAGAAAATAAAACTCAAAAAATGTATAACAAGTTTTCGAAGATTTATAAATAGATCAAACAATAGTTAGTATGTACTAGTTAGTATGACTAGCTAAATGACAAAAAATCTTAAGACGAATTTGCTCTAACTTGACTCGAAATCCAAAGCAAAATTTGCACGGATCATTTAAAATGCGAGAGTAAAAGAAAGAAAGTAGTCTAGTCTATTAAGACTAGACGAGTTACTTGCCGGATTCTTTTTGAAAGGGGATAGGCAGAACCGACACCTAAATTCACCTTTTATTTAATAGCTATTAAAATAGTTGAAAACAAATGTTTCTTTCTTTCTGTATTTTAAATAATAATAATAAATAATGCCGGACATTTCACACAACATCATCTGGCCCCATTTTGGTTGATATTTATAAATAAATTATTTGTAAATACCAACCCACCGGGTTGGTATTTTTCGCTGAACTGACTTCGAGTGTAGAGGATATTGACTGATCCCAGATGAGTGCTGCTTGGAGACTGATGATGGAGATGACTGCGATAGTCTTAAAATTATTAGGGGTTAATCCCTGCTGAAAATACCTAGCAACAGAGAAGAAAAACTTGAAACAAATCCGGCAGCTGTTATGCAGCTGCAACCGAACCGACACCGCATGTACTGACTCGTCTTTCCTGCGGGTCCTGTCGGCATGGTCGAGAGGTTAGTGTGGGTACCTGGGATGGCCTGCGATATCAAACAGAGTCCCAGGCAGAGTGGCGTCAATGGAGAGGAAACTTCACCCATCTCAGCTTGCTGGAGTGGTTCCATGAACGAAAGTTTTTAATTACAAATAACTGCTCTGTAACTTGACTGATGCCATGCCACCTAAATTATCTTCAAGAAATGAACTAAGGCCAATGATAAACTATTGACAGTAATAAACATTAAGCCGATGTACAAATATTTAGTACAATTCCGCCAATATTCGCGGCGGAATCGTACTAAATATTTGTCCATCTATTTAATGTTTTATAATGGATTTCCGCAAAGTCACACCTGAATCAATTATCTTATCTGTCAGTAAGCTATGACAGATACCATCCTGGCAGTTAATGCAACGAAAGTTGGCCACTTAACTTAAAAATAATCTTTTTGTTATGTTAAAAATTGCATATTTCTTGCAGTTGGATCTGTTTTACAAAGTAAATGTGTTTCAGAGTCAATAGACTCAGGCTCAGGTGTGTCAGTTCAGTTTGTAGTAGCTCTACCTTCTGCGTTCTTGGTTGAGGGTTCGGTTCCCTCCCAGGATACATATTTATGTGATGAACATAGCTGTTTGTTCTGTGTCTAGGTTTTATAAAATATGTTTGTATAAAATATATCAGTCTGTATCAGTTTGGGGTTAGAGGGTGTTGTGTGGACTTTTTTACTAGGATTTTTTTTTTGGCTATAACGCTGAGTGGTCATGTTGTCTATAGAATAAATAGTTAAAAAAAAATAGTAAATAGTTAGAGGAGAAGGTGGTAACGTGGACCCCAACTTTGTTTTTGACACTTCAAAAGAAATATACTGGCATGAGAAATCAAATTAATACGTCATAGCGTTCCTTATTCATCTGCCTACACATAATATAAGGTGTAATAAATGAAACTACCATAAATTCATAAATAAACTATGTATTCTTAAAAAATGCAAAATTGCCATCTTGAGATTAAGTGAGGGTTAAATGGCCCCTCGGGAACCCGATGCACTCATGCAACATACAAGAGTACACAGTGACCCTTTTTGAAAATCCTTTTATAGCCCATTACCTTAGATCTCATGGCTTCAACATCTTTTTTCGTTTGTTCGGGATCCCTAGTTTTCCTTTTCTTCGCAGGTGGAGACAATACTCTTTGTGAAGGCATCTAAAACGATTAAAAACAATATTTCAGTTAAGAAATATTACTCTTACATGTTATATGGCCCCGGGGCTATAATTAAAGCACTGTGAGGGGGGCATATTACAAATACTACACAATATAAAAACAACCCAAGTATATACTAAAATGTTTTATCAATTTACCTTCAAAATCCTAAAGATATCATATAAAATGTATATCAAACACAACGTGTAAATCACCAAAGCTAAAGCAAAGCAAAAAAATACAATAAAATGAAGCGCAAAAACTTTACCGGCGCGCACTTACTACTTGTTCGAAAAACAAAAGACTGGGGTGCCCCCAGGTATATTAATTAATAATTAAATATGACAGGTCACTCGTGCTGTCTGTTACCGCAAAGTTTCGCGAGATGACAATGTTCTATACATGAAATATCAAGGGGGGCCAATATATCTGCAGGGGCCACGTTACCACCATCTCCTCTACCTTTGGTCTTTCATTGCATCAATAAGTATTCTGTTCACTATGCTTTCCGTTACTAAATATTGAATAGATAGACCAATATCCAGTACTATCCCGCCAATCTATTCTAATGAGTCAAAAAAAATCGACACGTGTTTCGCCTTCACGAGGCATCATCAGGAACAATCGACTCGCTCCGCACAGTAACAAAGAAACACAAACCCCGTAAATAGCTGAATGGATTTTGATGAAATTTGATAAGGTTAAGGCAGAAGCAAGTATGCAGTCACTTCCATCAATCTGTTTCAAATTGTTGAACAGTATGATTAGTCCGATGGTTTCAAATCTTTAGAAAGGTTTACTTGTTGTTATAGATAAGATATGGTGACCCTTAGAGACACTCCTTAATGTGCAACTGTTTAAAGTTAGAAAATCTGTTAATTTTGTTTCTATTTTGAGCTCTATTCCAACCTTGTCCAACCCAGTTATTCTTTATTTCTTTCTTAATCCCTGGTCAATGAGTCAAAAGAATTGGATACTTGTTTCGCCTGCACGGCATCCTCAGGAACAATTGACTCGCTTCGCGCCGGACTGAAGATACACCAACTCAAACAGCATTCCTCATAACGAGCTTCTCTGTAGATTTGCTGCTTTGTCGAGCGCAGTAGAAATACTTGTCAAATTGCTTTCGATTTTTGTCGAATTGGGTCTACCTCGTTAGAATAGATTGACGGGATTTTTGACTACTTATTCCTTATTTCGTAAGGGATTTCAGAAAAGTCACATCATTTATTTATTCCGTTACTAATTGATAATACTAGTAAGCTATACACGTTATAATCTCGCTATCAAGTTACATGCTAACATAATCCAGGACTTAGCCAATTTTATTATAAGGAAGTGAAATAAATTTTGTCGAGCGCAGTAGAAATACTTGTCGAATTGGGTCTACCTCGTTAGAATAGATTGACGGGGTCTTTGTCTACCCTAAGTAGACAAACACCCCGTCAAATTTTGTAATGGATTTCCGAAAAGTCAAATCAATTATCTATTCCGTTACTAATTATTGATAATAGCTATAAAAATATAATCCATGACTTAGCCAATTTTATTATGAGCAAGTAAAATAAATTTGTATTTTATTACTATTACTTATTCGCTATTTTCATTCATTAACTTTATTAAATAAACTATTATGCCAATTTTTAAAATAATGTTTCCATAACTGAGTACTTAAATTTAATCGTAACATAATATTTAATAACTCTATAAAGTGGCGTAAAATTATACTTGCTTGTACAGGAGTCTTTATAATCGATCTATATCCGGCCTTAGACAACTCACGCAGAAAGCAGGTTAGATCTGGTTTGCTAAGAGAAGAGTGGACCGAAATTTAAGTCAATGGGATAAGATACAAAATTGAATAACACACGACTCAACTCATATTGGGTATACTGTTTCTGTAATAATCTTTTTATGTTATAAGTAAGTATTCGCTTGGTTTGATTTTCATATTTAACCGTTTTTATTGACATTTCTTTTTTTTTATCACTTAACTTTACTAGTCATTTCATATATTGACATACCAATAAGTTAATATTGTTAGCCTTTTACTGCTAGACACATAGGTGCTCTTAATTCAGGCATATATATTGTAAACCTTAGTATAATTACATAATAAGTAGGTTAGGTATTAATTAATGTAAGTGGTCCTGGACAGTTCTGATTAATAATAATAGATAATAATAAAAATCATAACAGAAATGTACAGAATAATATTCAATAATATAAAATACATGTGAGACAGTTCACCGTATAAAACGATCTATAGATAGCTCAACTGATCCAGATCAGTTATAAATAAATAAATATTTGTGAACAATCAATTATAGTACAATCATAAATATTATTTTATACGTATTGTAAAGCGTAGCTTTAGTAGAAAAATAAGAATTCAATTGTTATTTATTATTATCATCAAATTTTTGTTATCAAATCAGTCTCAAGCCGCTTGACACGTTTTAGCGACTACATGCAGCATTTTGGTACCATTTGTCCTTTTGAGTACCCCAGTCGGTACTTATGTGTGAGCAGGTATGTGCCGGTAATCAATCAGCGGGAACCTGCTTTACTCGTAATTGCGGCTGCAGATTGCAATCAATTGACGCCTCGGGACGCGATAATTTGTCGCTGCGTTTTTTGGGTTAAGTGTGTGACCTTTATGTGATGTGCATCCCGCCTTAGTCATTGATTGTCTTCGTTAGTGGTAACGAGGTAATTGTAAGGGTGTTTGTTTAGTAAACGGGTTTTATGACTGTAATAATATAGGTCGATATTATTCGAAGATCGATATCTGCTCCACCCTTGATAGATACCTGTAGATACCATGCACTTTCTTACTTACTTAATGGCTTTTGTTCATCTGTTGAAGATGATTTAGGTGGCGTCAGTAAAGTTACAGAGCAGTTAATTGTAATTGAAAACTTTCTTTCATGGATCCACTAGCAAGCTGAGGTGGGTGAAGTTTCCTCTCCACTGACGTCACTCTGCCTGGGATTTTGTTTGATGGCGCAGGCCTACCCAGGTACCCACACTAACTTCTCGACCTATCCGACAGGACAGGAGACGAGTCATGCGGTGTCGGTTTATTTGCAGGTGCATAACGGCTGGCCCCGAGCCAGGCTTGTTTCACGTTTACGTTCTCTATTGCTAGCGCTTCTGTTAGTAACCAATAATTTGAAAACTTACTTACTTGGTTTTGAAAACCAGCGCTACCCCCGTGCCTGGAAGTAGCACATGCTAAGATGGAACCTTTTTAACCACACTAAAATGTTGATTGGTTCACAGGAAGTACGCATAGTTGTAAAAAGTACGTGTTATTATGTGTTATTTTGTTATGAGTTTGTATAAATTGACCCTTGGGGCCTATTTTTGGTCTATTTTCTGTTCATGTGTTTGTGTGTGCTAAATTAATGTTTTTCTTTCTTTCTGTCTTTCTTTCCTCCTAACTAGTTTCGAATTCGGAGATTTAGATTTTTTGATAGAATAGGCTGACTAGGGAAGGAATAGAACTCAAAATGGAATCAAAATTGACAAAAAATGTACAATTATGATTTGAATAACGTAATGCAGACGTAATGCACAACCATTTGTGTCATTTGAAAGACTGATTATCTTGTTTCACAATTTGGTACCTATAGATGGAAGTGACTGCAAACTTTCTTCTGCCCGCGTGGTACCTACATACAAAGTAGTCTATGTCCTTTGCTAACATACAATATATCTTAACAAATTTCATCTAAATCTACTTAGCGGTTTAGCCGTGAAAACGTAACAAACAAACAGAGACTTTTGGTTTTATAATATCACTAGCTGCTGCCCGCGGCAACACCCACGCGGTACCTACATAAAATAGCCTATGCCATGCCTCAAATTACAATCTCCTTATCAAGTTTCATCTTGGTCATTAGCTTTTTAGCCGTGAAAATATACCAAATGTAGATTTTTTAAAAACCGATTTCAATAAAATTTAAATGGGAAGTACCTATACTATTTGAAACTAAAAAAATAATGTTCCAAATCAGTTCAGACCATTTCAGTAACCTATAAACTTACATTTAAAAATAAAACCGACGAATTGAGAACCTCCTCCTTCTTTGAAGTTGGTTAAAAATAGTCTAATACCATTGTCACTATAGAATAAATATTACAAATACAAATACAAATTCATTTATTTACCAAGATAATAAAAATACAGTGTTAACATTACAAAGCATCTGCTCTTGCCAATGGCCAAACTTTCCCAAAGCAATTCCTCGCACTCTAATCCCCATGTCGTAGTATTGGACTAGTGGTACAATATCCGTATCAGAGGTACCGCTATCACGAAGCAGGATCACCACAGTCTGGTCGATATTAATCTGGCGCGGTAGATTTATTGGACACCTCGCGAGCGATCCCGCACGCCCCCAGACCGTGATGTATCATTGTTAACCACCTACCTTGCATCGAACCTTTTTGGAAAGAGTTGATACCTTCAGATATCTAAATTAATAACAAAATATACTCTAATATTATAAATCTCTTAATAGGCATAAGTATCGCGAGTAATAAATAGAAATTCTAAAACGCAATGATAGAGCGCCCTAATTTTTCCTGTGGTGCCAACTAGTAAGTAATATATCAGTCATGTAATATATACCCATAACACAAACTCTGCTTACTTTGGAGCCAGATGATGTTGTGTGAAATGTTCGGCATTATTATTATTATATTTATTAACAGATGCAAAGGCCTGGACACATATTCAGTTTATTATTTCTTTGCTGACTTCTACGCTATCCTCTGTGCTCGTATCTTGTCCTTCTACGCTATCCTCTGTGCTCGTATCTTGTCCTTCTGTGTACACTTACGGGCATCTAAGAATATTATTTTTTAATGGCTCATATAGGCTAGTATAGATCTCCCCTCTATAGATCGTTTTAAATGGTCCTTAGATAGCTCAACTGTATCTGTGATTATTTTATAATAAACGTACCTATACCTAGTTAATTGTAAGTGTCCGTCTTAGCATAATGCTGCACCTGATCATGGATGATTGGGGCAGCACTGGTTTTTGGACGGAGCCTGACGTTATTGGTTCGTAAGTCTGCTCTACCCAATAAGGTTCAAGGTTTCTAAATGGAGTAGGGTGCTGATAAAACAAAGGTTTTCATAATGGTAAGTATCTGAATTCATGGTATAACTTATTATCAGTGGGTTCCACTTCATCAAAGTGTGTTATGACAATAATTGTGGCAGCTCCATAAAACTCAGTTTCCGCCATATCTTATCAAAAACAGACATACCAGACCCAGAGGCAGTCCGGCACTATCACTGCACCATCAAGTATAATTAGCATTTGTAAGGTGTTACTCCGGGTAACGCCTGGGGCCACTACTATTCACATCGTTTCGATCTCTCCAGTAATTAAGTCATCCATATCTTAATAATACCGCTATTACTTGAATAATAGCAGCTTTGGAAACTTGGAGGTACATAAATCAACGTTTAGTGTAAGTTATGGTCAGATTGGAGTCTGTGGGTCTAAGTGTTGGTTGTGCTATCCTTGCAAGAAATCCACTATCCAAGTACAGTTGGCTGCGATGGAATGTACTAGCATAAATTGTACGACCTTCAGTGCACAAAAGTCTCTTATATCCTTAAATTCACGGTCATCATGTGCAGTCTGTCTCATCCTACTTCGTTTGTGCCATCTATCTTGGTCTTGTGCTAATTAAATTCATGTACGACCTGCGACGTTTACTGGCAGAAGACCTACGCTTTTCTACCTTCTCTGTGCCACCACTCGGTTACCACCTTACTTCATCTATCAACACCACTCCTAACTACGTGTCATTATTAATTAAATATACCTACTTATGATAACCTTATATACTAAAATTAAATGGTAGGTTATTGATATGTTATTGATTTCAGTAGGTGTACAGTGTCCTGAAGTGTAATGATCGAAATGTTGTATACTTATATGAATTTTATATTGTAATTTAACAGTAATAGGAAATGATTACAATTAAATAAATAAATAATAAATGTATGAATATAGTTGGACAATGCACCATTTAGCCCCAAATAAAGCCATAGCTCACGGCTAGCCGTAAGACGTAAACGGCACAGCCGTTTGATTGATTGTACATATTGAGAATATTATATTGTACGAGTAGTATCTCATATATAATTATATGTATGATAAATTTATATTTAATAAAATATAAACAGAAATGAATGAAAAAAGTCTTCAACCTCATGTCGAAGGAGACAACTTTTTATTTCGAAATGCCAAAAAAAATAACACGTGTCGTGTCCAACTCTATTTAACTCCTAATATTTGCTTGCTAACGTCTTGAACTATCCGTCCGCTTGCGAATTACAATATTGGGAACTCAATCGAGAAGTTTTACGCCGACCATGGCACGCTCCGAGGGCCTCTGATCCTGTGCAAGAATAATAAACGGTTTAGCAAATAATATTATAACGGCGATAGGAACATTTTTACACACACAACAAACAAAATAGGGCTTCTACAACAAAATTACCGCAACAGATTTGCACCGGCGACTCATTTTTCACCTGACTACCCTATCCGGGACCCCAAAGGTGGCACAGTCTATTTCGTAAGCATCCAGGTCTCTGTAAACCATAGTTAGCAGGTCAAATTACACACCACCGTCATTCTGTTTTTGTTTATCCTGTCCATCTAAAGGTTGCCTGGAAGAGATCGCTTTTAGCAATAAGGCCGTCCATTGTAAATTGTACTTCTTTTGTGTTATTTTTGTGTACAATAAAGTGTTAATCTATCTAAATATCTATCTATGAAATGTAAAAAGAATCGTATCTATGAATTGGTTTTCAGACATTGTGGAAATAACATGAACATTGAACATTGTAATATATCAGATTATTTAGATAATAAACGAGTTAACTCAGTATCCGTTACAAAATTAACAAGGATCATACAAAAAAGGTTTAATACTAAACAAGTTTCTTCTCGGGTTCTTCTTGAACTGGGGTTAGGAGGAACCGGCACCTAGATTCACCTAGCATACACGCATACAAGATTCTTAACGGCACACTTTTTTTTAATCTGTCTTTCTTTCCCTTCTTATTATATTAGTGATAAATTAATACAAGATTCAAACGGAAAAATACTAAACATTTAATTGTAACTCAATTAAGGTAATAAAGGTCTCGATATGGGAATACCTAAAGCAAAAAGATATTTATTTTTTATAAGAATAAAACCATCTACATTACCGTAGGTGTGTTCGTGAATGTGAATCGTTTAACATCAGAGCCCTATTCAGAGAGTCTAGGAGAGACAATAAAGATTTTTTTTACAGATCAGTATTCCCGGCCCGTGATCGAAATCAAATCCATAGTGGGATGCAAAGTGGTACATTACACACGCATTTGCGACAGTTGACAGACGTGGCGGCAACTCCTGAATTTTTATGAACCCCTTGTAAAAATATATTTAGGCCTGCGTGTGGTGAATACTAAACGATTTTTGAAAAGCTATAGATTTTGAACTGGAATATAAAAATAGTTAAGATTGTGTCGTGTGCATCTTCAGTAAGATATGTTTAACTTAACCTACGAGTTTGGTCGTGACCTAAGTGCTACGGAGACGCTACGTGATCTGGATGAGTAGAGCTAACTGTAGATCACTTTAAACGCAATATAAATTTAAATAAATACTGGTGGACAATGCACACAACACCATCTAGTCCCAAACCTAAGCATAGCTTGTATTATGGTGACCAGATTTCTTATAGAATACTTATATATTTTTAAATACATACTTATGAATCTCTATTATAATACCAAGACACGGAGTAAACATCTATGGTGATCACACAAATGTTTTCCTGGAAGGAAATTAAATGATGCATGACTATATTATATTTGATTATATTGTAGTTTTTTGTAGATAAGCTTAAGGCGCTTCCAGTACCTAAAATAAAGACAGAAACGGCCGAGAAAGTTGACAAAATTACGTAATAAACTAACTTACCTAATAAATTGGTCGGCGATTGTGGCCACGTACAGAGCAGGCTTCCGAAGTTAGAACCTGAGGGTTAGAGGTCAAGTCCCAAATTCAACAGCATAGCAAAATAATAATTGTATGGGCATTTTGGAATTCTTATGAGGTTTACAAATCAGACTGTTACCCAAAATCTTGAGAAGCCTTTCTATCCGTTATAATTTAATTATTTCATTTCATTTGACGACCTCTATGGCGCAGTGGGCCAAGGGCCCGGTGAAACGCAGAAGGTTGATTACCGCCTCGGGACAAATGTTTGTATGATCTGCAAAAATGTGTTTCTATGTATAATATGTATTTATTTACAAAAAAAGTATATGTAGTATATCAGTCATATGGTACCTATTACAAAAGCTCTGCTTACTTTGGGGCCAGATGATGCTGTGTGAAATGTCCAGCATTATAATTATTATTATTTATCCAACTATTTTTTAAAACATTTCGGGTTTCTCCAAACAGCAGTTAGCCGGTAGAGCGAAGGGAAACACTATCAAAAATTGCCACTTTACAACTTAATATTTATCAAACGAATATTTGTATCAAAAAACTGTTTACAATACTCCTAGTATCTTTAGATCCTTTAGACCCTTCAATGATATGCCACACAATTGTGTAGTAAAATACTTGAAAAATCAACCCCATTTTAAAATTTAATCACGATAAATCTAATCTAGTCTACGAGCAAGATCAAGATAAAATACAGATAGACAGACAGACGGACATAGTGAAATGAAAATAGTTCCTTGTGAACTTTGGAAACCCAAAAAGGATTTAAATAATAACGTTTAAAAAAAAACCATCTCCATTGACACAATTTGAGGCCATAAAATTATTTTATTATGAATTTTTTTGTGGAAAGTACATGTATTTAGTTTATATATAATATGGGTAGACTAACTAAACGCACTGCTCTGCACTGCACGCAACGAAAAAATCATAGATGTATACATTTTTTAGATTTTTGTCGATATTTTAAAAACCGCTCGACCGATTTCAATAAAATTTAATTGGAACCACCTGTGAAGCCCTGTGATATACCTGTGATACCCTTTCAAACAAAAAGAATAATTCAAATCGGTTCAGGCGTTTTTGAGTAATCGGTGAACATACATAAAAAAAAGATTCCGTCGAATTGCCAACCTCCTCCTTTTTGCCGAAGTCGGTAAAAAACAGCGAATCTTTGTGCATAAACAATGTAAAAATTGTTGCAATAGTAAGGAGGTGTGTGCACTATCGATTTCGTAACAAAGGAGGTAATAAAAGGCTCTAGGGCGGAAGAGCGGCGCCGCGGGCGGGGGCGGGCGGGATATTTATTGACAACGAGATAGCGGGGCCGAATATCTTCATTAACGAATAGTTTCGGTACGAATGGATATTGTGGATATCCGGGCATCATCGTGGATGTTTCCGACAACTCTTCTTAGACTTGGTTTTGGAGGAAATGGTACAATTAAATTTATCTAACATGTACTTGACTGGCCTTTCAGCTTAGTTGGTAATAGCTCTGCCTTTTGTGCCTGTAGGTTACGAGTTCTTTTCCCTCCCCCCTTTGTGTACTCCCAGGACATAGCATAGATGTTCGGTCTGTGTCTAGGTGTTTTAAACTATCATAAGTATGTATTTACAACTGTTTCAGTATTCAGTCAATCATTTGATTCCCATAGTACAAGCTTTGCTTGTTTTAGGGCAAAGAGATTCAAAGTGAGCCTTGTGTATTAAAAATTGGTTTAATTTGAAAACCAGCGCTACTTCCGTGCCTGGAAGTAGCACATGCTGAGATTAAACCTTTTTAGCCACACTAAAATGTTGATTGGTTTGCGGGAAGGGCTAATTTTTTACGCATACTTAGTTGATTTTTGTTTGTTTATGTGTTTTGTATAAATGTGTATGTGTTTGTTTAAGATTCCCCTTGGGGCCTATTTTTAGTCTGTTTTCCGCTCATGTGTTCTCTTTTGTTTTGTGTGTGCTAAATAAATGTTTTTCTTTCTTTCTTTTAAGTAGAACTGGATTTGAATAGTGCAACAATATCTACAAGCAATGCCAAAAATTAAATAGTTGGACAAATATTTAGTACTATTCATTTATTTATTTATTTAATCACACACACATCATACATATTAACATTATACAAAATTATTAGTGAAAAATGATATGCATGACAATTATTATTACGGTGTGCCAAATTCCTACTATAGTAAATAGATGGACCAATATTTAGATATTTGTCCATCCATATATTTAATGTTTTGTAATGGATTTCCGCACTTCTGAATCAATTATCTATCAAGCAATACCAACTTTTGTGCTATTTATTCTGGTCTTTGAAGAAAAGATGCTTCTGGAAATAATACAACAAATTCAGCATATTACATTGATATCTGATTGTAATTCCTGGGTTTGTTAGATACTTCAGATCTTTAGAGATTTTTATGAGGATGTCTTAAGTTTAATATTTATGTGACTGGTAGTAGCAAACATTAGTGTGTTGTGTCTTTGGGTGTTATAAGTATTTTTCCAGTCATTTGATTCCCATAGTCTGAGCTCAGCTTAATTTAGGGCTTGATGGTGCTATGTTAACTTCCACCGGTGTTTTTTTATTTGGCGCATACCTAAATAAAATGAAATGAAATGAAATATTATTTATTTGCTTCAATATATGTGATACAAATAGGTCCTATAATAGTTTGTCCATTGAAATTTTATCTAAAGTGTTATTAACTTTGTTCTTAGCTTTAGTATATTTTCTTGGGAGATATACCTAACATATAGTATTCATAAATTAGGTAATTATAGACAATATCATTTCATATATATTAATATTATTATTATTTTACATTTTTAAATACATTTTGAACAGAACTTAGAAACTTTAACTAATAAAAAGAACAGGAAAACAAATAAATGAAATTAACTAAATACACAATTTGATCAACTCGGATTTTACTCACGCGAGTTCCGCGGTTGACGGCAATTCGCGGACCGCGGATCGTATTCACCCTGATGAAGATTCTCCAGATGAATCGAAACAGCGTCAATGCCCCCATGGACTAAATATTACGTGAATAAAACCCGTGTTTATAAAAACACATAGTACAATTCACGAATGTTTTGTAACTAACTACACATAATTATTATGTAAACTATTTTACATAATAATTTATATGTGAAATTTCTTAAAAAAGTAACTGGATAATTTATGAAAAAAAATACAATTATTCAGTCTCTGTTGTCACCTTGAGTTATGAGGCTAGTGAGAATATAATTAATAATAATAATAATAATGCCGGACATTTCACACACTATCATCTGGCCCCAAAGTAAGCAGAGCTTGAGTTATGGGTACTACATGACTGATATACTACTCATATACTTTTTTTTGTAAATACATACATATTATACATAGAAAACCCAGACCCGAGACAAATAATTGCAGATCATACAAACATTTGTCCCGCGGCGGGAATTGAACCCGCAACTTTTTGCGTCTCAACGGGGCCTTGGCCCACTGTGTCACAGAGGTCGTCTGTGAATTGATTAAGTATTAAGACTAGCAATCTTTCGAAGGTCCTTACTCCGAATACCTATCCTTACTAATCCTTTCTCCCCTCTACAAGCCGTTCGCCGGGAGTGACCCCGTGACTTAGAATCGCATGGGTCACTCCACTCCACTCCGCAGGGTGCGTAACGGATTTTTCGGGTCACCAATTCAGATTACATTCGTGTATTCATATATTTAAAGTCAAAATCCAAACCCATTATCTGTCTTTATCTGGAAAATGCTAACTGGTTGGTAGCGTTTTTACTGTACAAAGTTGGTTGTTACTAAGTATATATGGGTAGACACAACACCATCTAGTCCCAAAATAAGCTTAGCTTGTAATGTGGTGACTAGACTGACTGATAGAATACTTATATATTTTTTAATTTATACATAATATACTTTATAACACTCAGACATAGAATAAACATCTATATTCGTCACACAAATGTGTGTCCTGGGAGAGAATCGAACCCTCAACCTTACTGCGCAGAAGGCATTGTATGTTTTAGTATGTCTAGTATGTTTTATTTCTTTGTGTATTTTTGTTTCGTAGGTTCAATAGGCATTATTGATATTATCGTATTTCGTATTTTTATCCTTAAATCATTTTTTTTATCTATAGCAACACTGTTGTAACTTATGTAGCATTTCGAACGTTTGTTCCATTATAGTAGTTTGCCAGCAATGGTGCTTTGCAAAATCTTCGTACAGCAAGTGTGTATTGTTATATTTGGGCAGCAACAGCCACAGCTCGGGCCACAGCATGATCCGCAGGAAAAGGTAACTTTTCCGAAATTCGGAGCAGCGTGAAACTTATAAAATGTCTAAAACATTTATAAGAAGAACATTTAGAAGATTTATATAAATATATTTTTAAATTTAATATTTATTTTTGCTTTTTTCATTTTGATTATATAAATCACATGTGATTTCAATAAAATGAACTAATCACATTTTATGATCTGGATAAGTAGGTAAGTTTTGTAACTTTTTGTACACCGCCGTTTTTTTGTTTTTTATCTATCCTGCCCACCCAAAGGTTGCCTGGAAGAGATCGCTACATTATTAGTATTACATTATTGCTAATATTTTTTTTGGTATTCTCACTGTGTACAATATATTATCTTTCTACCTATTACAGTTTCCTTATCCCGACATTGTTACTAAATACATCACTAGTGTAGTATAACATTTTAAATTGCAAAGGTTCTGTCTACTAATTGACCTCGTTTCAGCTTAGGCGAAAATGCTTTCGTATGTCTGTCCGGATGTTCTCCTCTACAGTTCGCATTTCTCAACCGATTCTTGTAACATATTGTGGGCTGGTTCTGTAACTACTTATATAGAATTATTTTGTCCATTTAGTTTTTGTACATTTTTCAAAATGACGGAGATTAGGGGATTGAAAACGAAAAAAGTTATCTTTCAGTCATTTCAAAAAAATTTTTCGAGGTCTATAACTCCCAGAGTCACTAGTCACTTTATTTGGATGTTAATATATTTGTACTAGCTGACCCAGCAAACGTTGTTTTGCCTTATTGAAAAAATAATAATATTTGGGTTGAGCCACCCTTAACACTTAGGGGTATAAAAATTAGTTATAAACCTTTTCTCAGACCTACTGAATATACATATAAAATTACATCAAAATCGGTCAAGCCGTTTCGGAGGAGTATAAACACGAAAACTGTGACACAAGATTTTTATATATATAGGAATGTTAATATATTTGTATGTGGCTCAAACACACAGTAACGGCTAAACGGATTTAGATTAAAATTCAAATTTAAATAGATTTTGATTAAATACAATCACAAGGATCACTTTGAAAACTATTCTTCTTTTTCTTCGCTAATAGCATGTGTTATAATAATGACAGTTATGCTAATGTTAAGTGTTTAGATTGTTTAAAGACAGATAATTGATTCAGGCGTGACTTTGCGGAAATCCATTACAAAACATTAAACAGATGGACTTATATTTAGTACAATTCCGCCAATCTATTCCTGAGTCTCAGTCTGACGTTGGTCGAAGCAACAAGTCTGCAGAGCAGAGTGTTTTTTCGTCAGGGTGCGGAGTGAGTCAAGTGTTCCTGAGGATGCCTCGCGGAGGGGCGAAACACGTGTCGAATTTCTTTTGGAGGTAACACTTTAGGAATAGATTGGCGGAATTGTACTAAATATTTGTCCATCTGTTTAATGTTTTGTAATGGATTTCCGCAAAGTCACGCCTGAATCAATTATTTATCTCAGGTCAGCAAGTACAGCTGTACAGGCAAAACTTTACATGTCTCAGTCTGACGTTGGTCGAAGCAATAAGTCTGCAGAGCAGAGTGTTTTTTCGTCGGGGTGCGGAGTGAGTCAAGTGTTCCTGAGGATGCCTCGTGGAGGGGCGAAACACGTGTCGAATTTCTTTTGGAGGTAACTCTTTAGGATTAGATTGGCGGAATTGTACTAAATATTTGTCCATCTGTTTAATGTTTTGTTTAAAAACGTCAAAAAGTCGTATTTTGACGTTTGTCATTTGTATGAAACTAGTTTTATAAAAACTAGTTTCTGACCGCAGCTTTGCACGCATAGTTCATACATTAAAAGTAGCCTATGTCCGTTCCTAAGATTCAATCTATATCCATACCAAATATGATTATTGCAAAAAAAAAATGTTCTGTTGATCCGATCTCGACCAAACTTCACAGAATGTGAATGCTAGAACATACATACACACATATAGATATGGATAGATAGATGCCTTTTATAGATATAAATAAATAGATGGTGACATTTTAAAGTTCTGAAGTCCACAAGGAATCCTTATAGTTTCGCTATGTATGACTGCCTGTCTGTCCACCCTTAATCTTACTCTTGCTCGCAGACTATTAGTTTTATCTTGATAAAATTTTGCACGACAGTGCGTATGAGTGATTCTTACAGTAGGTATGTACAAGTTATTAAATAAAATCATAGAAAACGGTTTTTTAGGGATACCTCCCAACATTTAAGGTGTTGATTTTTATTTTTTTTACTATCACATCGTATAGTAATCGTCGGAAGTCTTTAAGATTTTTGGTAGATGTCAATGTACACCCCCCCAGCTAAATTATTGTTGTTTGGAGAAACCCGATATTTTTTACAAGAGTCGATTTTAAAATAATTACAGATATGTTTATGACAATTCTTTTCATAAATGACTTCTGAAGCCTTCACTGTGCGTGCTCACATGCGCTAGACCAACTTTTTGTATAAAATCATCATACGGAGAATTTTTGCTCGAATCTCAAAGAAACACAAAACTATTATTCCAATTATTCATGAATCAATAAACCTTGCCTTATTAAAAAATAAAACAAATTAACTAATAAATTCAGAAATAACTCAAGAAAAATATATAATATACTAGCTGTCCCGTTCGCGACTTCGCCCGCACGTTATAAAAAGAAAAAAAAAACTAATTGTAAATCTAAACCATTCTGAATCCACTTGAACACACACAAAAAAAAACATCAAAATCGGTCTAGCCGTTTAGGAGGAGTTTAATTACAAACACATGCGCAGAAGATAATATATTAATAAAGATGAGCGCAGAGTTTGCTTCGCAAGACGACCAATGATGCAATGATTCCCACTTTACAAATGCAATAAAGTGACATGAATAAATTTATTTATCTCGATAGTGACAGGTGTCAGACAACATGAACATGACATGACAACATTACAGGTGGAACCATTGAAAACATTTGAAAAAAAAATATGACACACTCAGATAAGCTTCAAGTAACATAGCAAGCATGGAACAATCATATAAATCAAACTAAATTTCTTATACATGAGGAGTATGTGTACCTACTCTATACCCATCAACCCAGTTGCGTTTGCCAAAAAAAGACGGTCTCAGCTCTACCTATTTCATACGAAATAGCGCTGGTTTTCGCAATTCGCAATCAGATTCGACAGCATTCCACATCTCAATTACCTTGTTTGTCTTCAACAGATGGACAAATATTTAGTACTGTTCCGCCAATCTATTCCTATCTTCCAACTAAAGTTAGCGCACACTTTGGTGCAATTAGGTAAGCTTTAATGTAAGCTCTCGAACATGCCGACAGGACCCGCAAGAAAGACGAATGTGCAGTACATGCGGTGTCGTTTCGTTGCATAACGAAAGGAGCCTCTGAGGCGCACATTAATCCTTTCACCACACTGCTAGAAATAACTAGTGGCACGTTAAGAATAAGCGCACACTTTTTACTAACGCCTTTCAATGCGATGTGCTTGTGTCTGAATGGTGTCTTAATCATTAGGAATAGATTCGCGGAATAGTACTAAATATTTGTCCATCCGCTTGATGTTTTGTAATGGATTTTCGCAAAGTAACGGGTGAGTCTATTATCTAAGTATTTGTTTTCTTGTTTTTTAATGCATAAGCATAAGTATTCTAGGGAATACCTACGAAGGTCCCTGCTCTACAATCCAGACATTCCTGAGTAAAAGGGCCATAAGGGCAAAGGCAACAACTCACTCCGTCCATATTAGGGCACTCATGACACGGGGCGTGTCATGCCTGGCTAATTAACGAACCTCTAATTACCTTACCCTATTAAACGTTAGTAAACCTTAACGCTATAGCTATTAGGTTTAATTTTTAAAACTACAGGATGATGGTAACGGTGTGGGAGTGCGGTTAATAACTGCTTTTAAGTGTCTGTTTGTAAATGTTGAGGATTTGTTGTGGTAGCTTGGTGTTTTTATTTCAATCAATGAGATCTTCATTGTCTGATTTTATTTTCGTTTTTGCGTTTTAAATAAGTTGTATTCATATCTTACGCGGGCACTTTATTGGAAGTTCTTTATCGCGGGTTGGCGAGGGGACCTAGCCGAGAAAAAATGTAACGCGTTACGTTACAAAAACCCGTAAGAGAAAGAGAGAATAAAGGAGTCCGATAACAAGTCTCCCACATATACATATATATGTGTATTATTATTTGAATATAGTTATTTATTGCATCAATAATCAAAATTAAAGAGAGGGGTAGGTAGAGAGAATGAGAGCCTGGCACGTTAATGAATAATTATTCCAACCCTGCATACGAAAGGGACTTCGTTCCAAACGCGTGTCCCGCGACACGTTCAGCTTTTTTTAAACTGTTCTGTCATCTAGTTCCTAAAATAGAGAGAGCACTCGTGGTCCAGAAGTAAAGGCCTTCCGATCTTAAGCTCGTGGGTTCGAGTCGTGCACCAGTGGATTTTTCTGTTCATTAAAAAAGTATGTGTGCTATACCCGTACTCTCAAACAGCGAAGGAAAACAGCGAGAATCTAAAAAATTCGAAGATATGTCAAGTGCACGAAGGAGCCTCTTAGGCGCACTTTAATCCTTTCACCACATTGGTTCAAAATAATTAATGACACGATAACAAGATGACCAAAATAGTTTTTTTTATAGTAGATCGTATTAGAAGTCAATAGGAGTTAGATTAGGGCCTGATTTAGTTACCATGAATGTGTGTGGCAGTACGAGAAATTGTTCATAATAACATCTGCCGGACGTCAAATCGACTGGTCTTGACAGCATCACACCTACTCGTACTTATACTTATGATTAAAGACTTCAATAACACCTCGCTCTAATTCTCACATATTACATTCATATTAAATTCTATCATAATCATTAACTAAACACAATTATCTCCAATCACACTTCGTAACGAATCTCAGCTGTTATCACTTAGCTTTTTGTCGCGAGCCAATCACCGGCACCGCCGCCATTTTGAGCAATTAAACACAAAATGGCGGTGCAAAATGGCTGGGCTTTCCATTCAAGAGTTTTTGTTTAGCGAATTATGGTAATGGTATCCGTGTGAGTGGCTTTGTTTTTATCTGCTATCGATAGACGATAACGTTGTCTGTGAATTAGTGCGCCACACTGATGAGTTAATAGGCAGCTAGGTTAAAAGTTTTTGTGCCACAGTAACTTGAGCGTGCACAAGTAGGTGTGCAGCAAAATTAAGAATACTTGTTATGGTATATTTGTGTTTTGTGCAGACAGACCGTCCATACTATAATCACTTATTAATAAAAGTGGCAATAAAACCTATTGTCATCATTTTTTTTTAATTGACGAACACAGACTTTATACTAACGTCACATTATCTAATTATGTATTTATAAGAAAGATGTTATAATTTCGTTATTCTTCTAAGCCAGTACTGTGTAGTTTAGTATTTGTTTGAAGAAGATTTTGGAATAAATAAATAATAATGCCTGACATTTCACACCACATCATCTGGCCCCAAAGTAAGCAGAGCTTGTGTTATGGGTACCACATGACTGATACACTACTTATATACTTTTTTTTTGTAAATACATTCATATTATACATAGAAACACCCAGAATATAATCTCAGGAAGGAAGAAGGTGCTCTTTATGAACCATTTTAAAAGAACAACAGTCAGTCTAGACATGATCATGAAAAAGTTCAAGTACCTGTAGTGTCACAATAACCGTCATTTTACTGAGACTAGTGGTCGCCCACTGGTCGAAATTCGACCATAATTTATTAATAATTAATGTATTTTTTATATATAAAAAGAAAGCATTTTAGCACTCCTTCTCTATAAAAACTATAAGTGTGCGAAATTTCATACTCCTTAAATTTTCGTAAAAAGGGGTACAAAGTTTTTGCTTCACGTATCTATAGAGAAAAGTAGCAGTCAGCATAATAAAATGTTATCTTGCTTAGGTACTTATTTCCTTGTATTGACTGTTTTATTCTTTAACGTGTATTTGCTGTTAATAAATTGTTCATATCGTACGTAAGTACCTACTTATTTAAAAAAAAGTATATAAATAGTATATCAGTCATATGGTACACATAACACAAGCTCAGCTTATTTTGGGGCCAGATAATGCTGTGTGAAATGTCCGGAAAAAAAAAACAACTTAAAAAAATTAAACCATGTTTTACTTTATTTTTTACTATTTTTACGGTCGATGGTTATAATAATCTCGCGTTTAAATGCTGGTGAACAGTCACCCAATTTTTAAACCACAGTGCATAAAACAGTTAGTTGGTAAACTACAAAAATGCACAAGCGTCCTTTCGGCCGCGATTATGTCATTACGCAGGCGGCTCGGAAAAACATAAAGGGCATTTTAGTATGCGATGATACGCTGCAATTATATGCGACGATAAAAAACACAAGAGCGTGAACTGACGAGTTTTGATTGGGTTCCGTATGGTATACTCTGAATCACATGCTTAAAAAAACATATAATCATTGCAGTTCTAAGAAATAACGATTAGGTATATTTAGTTTTGGAACCCTATTGCGAAAGGATCTTTCATTTAGCCTCAAAGTAAGCAGAACTTGTTTTATGGGATGGGTACCACATGACTGATATACCACGCTTATAATAATTTTCACTCAAGACGGGATATTTACTATGATATATGAGTTTTTCTGCTTCCAATATTTCTACTGCCCCTTGTTAGTACCAATCTTGGGATGTAATGTTGTTCAGTTGAGATTACCTGTGGATTGTGTTACTCGATCCAGTGGTTTGACCCAGATTCTATGGCCAACCTTTGTTTGTCAGACGTAAGAACTTTTAGAAGTTATACGTATATTCCTTTTTTTTCTAAATACAAACATATTATGCATAGAAACACCAAGATTCAAGACAAACACAATATTATCGTCTTCATTAAAACCAGCTGTATATTAAACTCAGTAGCGTGAATCCAAAGCAAACGTTATTCCAACCTATGCCCTCATTTTAGAGGTTTAATTCCGATCAAGAACTGAGCTTAAATTTAGCCTGAGCCTAAATAAAAAAATATCTTCTTCTTTCGTGTCAATTTTCTTTATAAAAAATAAATTTGCCTCGACCAAAATGTTGCTGCCGCTATAGCGGCGTCCTAGGCGGTGTTGAGGTCAGCTCTTGTGCAGAAGGAGGGGTTAGTAGGGCAATCAAGTAGATGAGACATAGTTTGTAAGGGAGCGCCACAGTCGCACTGTACACATGACTTGTCTAGCATTACCCACTTACACAAATCATATCTGCATCTACTCACATGTGCTCGCAGTCTGTTGAGGGATTTCCAGATTGCGTAAGGTTGATGATTTCCTGGTGGTAGTCGCTCATCAGGGCTTAAAAGATCAAGAGGAGGGTGCAACCGTTTTTGCCAGAGCTCCAGTCTATTATCTGGAATAGATAAGATAAGATAAGAGTTTATTCAATAACAATTTTTACATTGTGTCTGAAATACTTAAGCCTAAAAACATTATAGTAATATAAAAGAGTATCATGTATGTCAAATAAGTACAAATAATCACATTTTTCTTAATTTAAAGTCATCAGCTGTATAGAAGCACCCCTCCAACAAAAGCTTTATCAATGCAGACTTAAATGTAGTGGGACTTTCTATAATTTTCAGAGCCACAGGAAGAGAGTTGTACAGTGTAACGGCCTGATATCTACAACCATGCCTAACAATATTTAACTTCGGACACAGTGGGGTCGCAAGATCTTTTCTTCTTGTATTTAGTCTTGTAGCTCTTTGTTCTTGTGTTTTATACTTTGACGGATGTCTGATAATGTTCATAAGAGTTACAAGGATATATAGGCTAGGTAGAGTCAAAATATGGAGTTCCATGAAATGATTTCTACATGATTCCCATGGTGGTATGCGTACCATGGTACGTATTGCACGTTTCTTAATTGTAAAAGCTCTATTCATATTGTAGTCATAGCTGTTACCCCAAAATTTTACACTATATCTCAGTTTTGACTCCACAAGAGCATAATAGGTCGTTTTCAGTTGTTCCATACTTACTTCGTCTCTAAGACTCCTTAATTCGTAACAAGCCGAACTGATTGCGTTCTCTATTGCCTCTAGCTCAGGTTTCCAGTTTAAAAATTGATCAATATGGACTCCAAGGAATTTAACGCTATCCACAAACACCACTTTAACTCCATTACTGAAAGTTTGAATTATATCTTGTTCACGTGCGGTAGATCTAAACAAAATAGCACTTGTTTTAGCAATGTTAAGTTTTAGATTATTAACACAGAACCAATTATTAAAAGCCACAAGTGCGTTGTCAATTTTAACTTTTAGATCATAAATATTCTTTGCTGGGATTATAGTATCAGTGTCATCTGCATAAACTACTAATTTAATTCCTGGAATTGTATTACTAATATAGCTTATTAGATAGTTTAAAAATATCAAAAAGAAAATAGGTCCCAATATTGATCCTTGAGGAACTCCTCGTCTTACACTGACTAGTTTTGACGTGTTCACTATTTCTAGCCCTTTCACGAAATTCTTTATTTCAACGAATTGCTTTCTATTGTTTAGGTAAGATCTTACTATGCTTAGAGCAGTTCCCCTTATTCCATAAAATTCTAGTTTGGCCAAGAGTATCTCGTGGTCGACAGTGTCAAAAGCAGATGATAAGTCTAAAAATAAGCCTGCCACTTTAAATTTACTATTTAAGTTGTCAAGTACTTCTTTTATCAGCAAATCAACCGCGTCCATAGTTCCGAGCCTCATTTGGTAGCCAAATTGACGTTCATTAAGAATTTTATGTTGGTTAAGGTGTATCACAATCCTATCTTTTATGAGTTTTTCATATAACTTTGATATCACGGGCAATAGTGATATTGGTCTAAAATTCTATAGTCATTTTTTTACCTATTTTATGGATTGGCAAAACTCTTGCGATTTTCAGTTGATCTGGAAAGATCCCCTGATCAATGCAGTTATTTAGAAAAATTGATAGAGGCTCTGCTAAAATATCCACATTATCTTTTATGATTGTGATTGGTATCTCATCATAACCATACGAGCGTTTTACTTCCATTTTCTTTATTATTAGTCTTACCTCGTTTTTATTCGTGTGATTCATGTCTATGTCTGTGCTTACTTTACTGGAGTGTTCCGCCATATATTTTAAAGCTAATAACTTATTATCATTAATATTCATGTCAATACAACTATAGTCAAATTGCTGTGCAAAGGTGTTTTGCTATTTTTTGAGAATCGTTAATAATAATATCATTAATTTTAAGTAAATAATTATTATGTGCCTTATTATTACTCGTATTTCTATGTCTATTTACAATGCTCCAAATTTCATTTGTCTTATTTTTTGCTTTTATCAGTTCTTTTTTAATTGAAAGTCTTTTTGCGGTAATAAGAGTTTTTTTGAACAGCTTTAATTTATTGAGTGAGGATTTGGTGATCTGTAATACAAGTTCTTTGAACTCAGGCACCAGTTTCACTCAAGACCTTTGCTATTTGAGACAAAATATAAAACCTATTATTATTACCTGAGTAAGAATTTTGTTCTGAAAACGGACCTTGAACGGACTCTTTTCTTTTTATTTTTATAATTTTATAAAAATAAAAACATTTCTAAGTACACGTTTACATTTACATTTGTTATATTTTTTATACATTTGTTACAAACATTACTAATACTATTACGTTTTGTGTTATATAAAATCTACGTATAGTTCGTTAGTTATATTAACATACAGAACAGTCGGGCGATTATGGAACTTTAATACTATCAAAACATTGATACTAATAGCTTTCAGTTACTATTTATGAATTGGTATTACGGATCGCTGCGATTTCTATCGGCTTCTATCGCTAGTTACAATGTGAAGTTGGTGTCAAACCATAACTCGACCAATTTACAAAGTACGATTGTGGTAGGAACCGTGTTTAGCGTACTAAGCATTTAAATACATCGTATATGATTGATTGAAATAATGCCTATTGCTAATCGAAATTAATAGACATTGATGCCGATTGCTAATCGAAACTGATAGACATTGATTGTATCAAGAGTTCCATAATCGCCCTACTGTTCTTTAAAGGAGGCGAGCGTTGATGCCTCTTTAGTCATCAACGCTCTCATCTTAGACACAGTCTTAGTACTTTTGCAGACTCATCGTTGAATAGTAATCTGTACAAAATGATGTTGAGGCTACCTAGTTTCTGCAGTGAATAAGGAATGTTTGCACATTATCACAGATGCCTTTAACGCCATCAAACCCAAAAAATATTATTCCTGATCAGCAGGATACGTGGAAGACAAACAGCATCCTGAAGATCATGCACTATATATTACCTACTGTTTTCTTTTAATTTATTTTAGAATTACCTATTTGCAACTATAATTAATGTAATTTTCTGTGTCAGATAAGATAATAGTTATGTTATTGTTATTAATTATTTTAAATGGTTATAATATATTTTATTTGTTTTTATTTATAATTAAGGAACCCTAAATCAGTCAGGCACGGTAGTCGGTCGCGGTATGGGCCGGAATCGTTCTGTTTTGCAGTGAACATTCCCGGGGCCCGATAATTGCCGCTCGATCTTTGTATCAGCGAGATTCGGCAATTCGCCGCTACCCTCGCATACCTTTATAATTACTTACTTATATAAATGAAGTGTTTTTAACGCATTTAAACATTACTTATAACTGACTTTAATTATTGAAATTCCGAAGTCTGAATAACGATCTCGGTTATTTCATTCAATGAAAATAAATGACTTTTTACCACCTAGGTTACCAAACTAGTAATATAACGGGAAACAAATATTTTTTTGTGTTTTGTTTTAACTTCTATTTAACTCAAGGCTACCAAAATGATATGTTATTATGTTATGTGACATACCAAAATGATATTATGTTACTGGTTTCTATACCTTCACCGAGACAGGTCCACAGGTATATTTATTTCAAGGTATATTTTAGTAAGCATTGGCCTAAATTCTGTTGGCACCAACCTAACTATATTTAGCTAAAATTAGGTTTTGAACTGTCAAATTAACCTTTGGTATTCTGCTACTACCAACTTGTCCTAATTTTATTTTATTTAACATAATTAATCGTTCCTAATTTAGTTAGATGGTACCAACTGAATAGGTTTTACAAATGCTATAACTAACTAAATATATGTTAGACAATTCCTAATTTTAGAAATGAACCAACCGAATCGCCTCCAATATTTATTTATTATTATTTGCAGGCGTTGATGCTGCTACTCAGTCTTAGTACTTTTGCAGACTCATCGTTCTATTGTAATCTGCTCAACTTATTATGTTCTGAATAAAAATCTATGATAGATTTAATCTATGAAAAAGTATTTTTATCTTGCTGCTACTTATTTCGAACGAATGAATTAAAGTTCGCCTCAAACTCCTTTCGTGCACTTGTCGCATGTGAACAACTTGTATTCTAACGGTATTCTGACATTGTGCTTCCGAATCCAACTTTTTCGTTCGTTTAAACCTTTCAGAATTTGTACAATGTGCATATTTGCAATCACATCGTCTTCTTAACCGATTTTTTAATTCTTTCACCTATAGAGAGCTAAATTACCAGCGAGTAAAAGGGTCAATATTTTATTTGAAAAAGAATAGGGATCCCTTCTAAAAATGCAATATCCTCGTGCACAGGGAAGGGGGAACACTTGATCTCCTCTTTTGATTTTATACATAACTCATAGAATAATTTATATTCTTATATATTTTTTTCACTATTATATGAATAAATTATATTTCTACCGTATTGCATAATTGAATTTGTTAAAAAGATGAAATAAATTTAATATATAGCATATTTTCTAAAACATTCCAAGAGGAACAAGTGTCCCCTGTTGAGGGAGACTTGATCCTGGTATAGTGTAGACTTGATCCGGGGGGATCAAATGTACCCTACTGTATGTTAAATGATGTAATTAAAACAATTTAATAATTATTAGCTTAGTTTTATTCAGTCTTAAATCAACCTTATAATGCCATTTTTTTCTAATAAACTTTCCGCATTGAAAATGGTATTATAACGAGAGCTATTTTAAATTACAATCATTTAATGTAAGTGTAAGTCTAAGACTTACTTTTTATTACTTATTTACTATATGTACGAGTATGTTACGATTATCACATTAGTATAGCACTTTTAATCAACCTTATAACTATTGATTAGTTATCTTATATAGGAACTTTGGCTTTATAAAACCTATTTAAAATTAAAAACAAGTTCTTAGTTAATATATTTTAAACTTTTTTAAAGATTTCTTGAACGAAAATCAAATCACACGTTTGAGATTTAAAATCTGGTGGATCTATTTTCTTAACAACTTGAAACCTTGCGATTTCGGAGATGTCTTCTTTAACAGGCCATCTGAATTTGTGAGCATTAATTTTTTTTGCAAATTTTACTATGTAGCCACGGATTGCAATGGATTGAATTTGTCCGACGTAACGATGAACCAGATTTTTCATTGATGTAAGGTTAACTATCACCTAATCGTCATTCTCCGGTAAAGTAGAAGTTTCACTTTCGTTTTCAGACTCGCAACTAGACGAATCAAACATATAATCTTCTGATGAAAATGCTCTTAAATTGCGTTTTGCTTTGTTGCTGTTACTTTCTTTCTGTGTCTTTTCGTTTTTTCTTTCTGTTCTCAGCAAAAGTTTTGTCTCAATTTGTTTTTTTTCCGGTGTATCTGTTAATATTTTAGTCGAGCCTTTTTTCGTCCTTTTGTTGTAAGCTTGCGAGGAGCTGCTTTTGGAAAGGGTCTAATTTGTTCGGGGGTTTTTAACGTAGATGAAGTGGACGCCTTAGGTGAATTTGATTCACCAGCTTTCGCGTTGAGTTCGCCAATATCCAGTAAAGTTGCGTGAAGTTTTTGTTCTTGGGTTTGTTCAATTTCTTCAGTCACAGGAGTTAGGCATCTGACAGTTGATGTCGACGGTTGGACACTGTCTTGTATTTGGTTCTCTTCAAGGTTCTCCTTATCTTGACTTTCTGCAATTTGAGCTGTGATGGAACCATCTGAACAAATTCTGTCAGTCACATAAGAAGAGAGATAATCATCATCGGTGAATACATCACATTGAAATGAAAAAATCCCTGTGACTCTGAACCCACTTTGGATGTTTTGTGGGGTAAATGCTTTTTGAAAAGCATGGCTGAGATATTCCGCTATGTCATATATTGTTTTTCCAGCATTTTAGACCATCCAATTGTCACATGCCCTGTTGTAATGTGCTTTAAGTGGTCCGAACACAGTTCGATAAAGTGGTTGGGTCTTATGTGACGTGTGCGGAGGTAAAGTAAGCAGATGAATGCCGTTTTTCTTTGCGTTATTCAAAGATTCGATGCTGATGTGGTTATCGTGATTGTCGATTATAATTAGCACTGAGGAGTCCAAAGCACTCTTGCTGTACTTTTTAAAGTGTTTTAAAAAGTTAAAGAAATTGGTGGCTGTCATCCAACCCGATGGGAATGTGCTTCCATCTGTACCTGTAGGTCCACCTTTCACCATACGGTCCTGCCAATTCTTTCGCGGGAAGATCATGTAAGGGGGTGTATAACCACCCAATGCATTAATGGCACAACATGCAGTTACTAATTCTCCACGCTCTCCTGAGATCATCTTTCCAATTTGTTTTAAGCCTTTCGTGGCAACGACTTTTTTGGCTTATGTACCGTCGTGAGACCAGTTTCGTCAATATTCCAAATGCATTCGGGACCAAAGTTATGTTTGTCCATCAAAGATTTCAGATTTGCAAAGAACTTTGAAATATTGTGTCGATTTAAACTCGTTGAAACCGAAGCCACTAGTTTAAACCCGGTTTAAACTAGTGGCTTCGGGTGTCCGAAGGGATAGTTGTGGTGACCGTAAAACCAGACATATTTTGCTGTTTCATTTGTCTACTTACTTATTTTCTCTATAGGTTTTTCATTTGCTACGGCATATTCGTATGCAAGTTTTCGCACACATTGAGATGTTAAGCCGTGGTGTAACTTGCTTGCTTTTTCTATATAATTCACGAGTAATAACTCTTCTTCTTTTGAAAACACTTTGGACTGAGTGTAATCAGGAGCATAAGCAATTTCGGTGTCTATATTTTGTTGCTTCTTACGGCAATACCTTTTCAAAGTCATGAGAGGAACGTCATAAGCATTGGATGTCCCTTTTATAGTATTGCCTTTTAAGAAATGCTGGACCGCTTCTTTGAGCTTTTTTTCTTCGACAGGTTTTCGCTTTTTTACTCCCTCCTTTGCTCGATATACCCTAGGCATTATCTACAACAAGAAACAATATAATAGTAATTAATTTTAATACGTAAGCATTGGGGGAGATATGATCCCCCTTGATCAAGTCTACCCTGGTCTCAATTTTCTAAACAAGTTTCTTTTACGTGAAAAAAATATTATTTTATTGAAAAGTATTCTACTCAAATTTATCTTAAGTCGACCAATTATCAACTGATTTACTTGTATTTAGAAATAAGTATATACCAATAGCACTAAAATACGAACAAAATACTCACGAAAAAATATTGCGACCCACTCAAAACAACAACACACCACTGCTCTGAAGTTGTCTTTTTGTCACTGTCAAAATGACATTTGGTGATTCCGGATGACGGCAAAGTACAGTATTACCAGTATTAAATTTAAAAAACTCCTATAGTTTTCAAAATTATACCTAGGGATCAAGTGTTCCAAGTGATCAAGTGTCCCCCCCTTCCCCTACACACCCATGCACCCGGGTACGTAGTTTCAGAGTAGGTAAGTAGGCAAAAGATCGATTAGAAAAATTGGTATGCGTCAATATTGTATAAATCTATAATTATACAATTATTATAAATATAAATTATAGATTATAAATATAATTTAATATTATATTAAAATATATTATACACATACAATTATCGAAATATTATAAGAGTGACGTTTGATTAAAAGGGAAGCTTTCTAATATAGTAATGGCCCAAGAGCTGGCTCCTATCTGGCTCAGCGTACTAGCATTGCCATTCAACGTGGTAATGCCGCCATTATCTTGCCCTCTGGCAGTGATCTGGAT
This sequence comes from Lampropteryx suffumata, assembly GCA_948098915.1. NCBI lineage: Eukaryota > Metazoa > Arthropoda > Insecta > Lepidoptera > Geometridae > Lampropteryx > Lampropteryx suffumata. The sequence continues at coordinate 2,043,789 of OX402557.1, read as the reverse complement.
CAGTTGAGGTATCTATAGATCGTTTTAAACGGTCCTTAGATAGTTCAACTGTTTCACGTGTATTTTATATTACTGTATATTATTTTGTACATTTCTGTAATTATTTCTGTAAATAAATCAGTAAATCGTCATTATAGATATTTTATTGGAATGTTGAAACGTTTGAAAAGTAGCTTTCATGCAAAGGAGTGTAACATTGTAAAATCGATTAGACTTCAAAAGCTAGACTAAGCTAACCTTTCATTGATAGATCGATTAATTAATAAACAATCAGATTAGGACGCAAAAGTATTAATTAATGAGCCGGAAATTATAGCATTCCATTAATTTAAAAACATTCAATTCAGTAAAAAGGTAATAATTAGCATTTCCGGTAGAAAGAACTAGATAATTACTATTTTAGAAACCGCGGTGTTCTTTGAAGACGTTTTAAATAACCCTACATGCTAGATAAATGATAATCTTACTAATGTATATAAATAATGCTGGATATTCCACATTATCTAGTCTCAAAGTACATACGTATTATGTAATAGAAAAAGAAAAACACCCAGTTCAGAGGCAAATATTTGCAGATCATACAAACATTTGCCCCGCGGCAAAAAGGAAAGGAAGGCGGTGGAAATCTCCCAAAATCGTTCGCACTATGTTATTTTTGCAAGTTTTAAGTATATTTTTATATTGGTACCTATGGATTTTTTTTCTTACTGTGATTTCGTATCGTTTCTTTCGAAGACGACCTCTGTGGCGAAGTGGGCCAAGGTCCGGCTGAGACGCAGAAGGTTGCAGATTCGATTCCCGCAGCGGTACAAATGTTTGTATGATCTGGTAGTTTTTGTCTCTGGCCTAGGTGTTTCTATGATAATGGTGGCAATTCGGTTGGTTCATTTCTAAATTTAGGAATGTCTAAAATATATTTTAGTTAGTCATATCATTTGTAAAACCTATTCGGTTGGTACCATCTAACTAAATAAGGAACACTTAATTAAATTAGATAAAATTATATTAGGATAAGTTGGTAACAGCAGAATAACAATGTTTAATTTGACAGTCTAAGCCTAATTTTAGCTAAAATTAGTTAGGTTGGTGCCAACCGAATTGCCACCAATATGTATGTTTTATAATTTAAAAAAAGTAGGTATATACATGATACCCATAACATAAGCTCTGCTTACTTTTTTGGGGTCAGATGACGCTGTGTTACATGTTCGGCATTATTTATTTATTTAGTTATTCCAAACCAGTGTGATGATAGGATTAAAGTGTACCTCAGAGACTCTTTCCAAGCGCTTGGCACATGTCTTCGCTTAATAGATTCTTTTTCTAGGGTTTATAAGATCAAAGAAGATCTAATTATCAATATAATCGATTAATTATTTAATTCTTATCCATTATTATACATGCGAAAGGGCTTAAAAATGTATGATGTTTTTACAGAATTTGCAAGCTAACTCATTGATTATATCGAGGAAGTAATAAATAATCGATTACATTATTCCGTGTTGTGCATATCTTTTGTATATTTACTATGGCTTTATTAACTTTTATCTAGACATAGTCACTAGACACGCATGTATTTCTAAATAATTAAATAAATAAAAAATGCCGGACATTTAACACAGCGTCATCTAGCCCCAAAGTAAGCAGAGCTTGTGTTATGGGTACCATGATAAATATAAAAAAGTAATTTATTGAAAATATATACATTATTATACATAGAAAAATTCCCAGACTCGAGACAAAACTTGCAGATCATACAAACATTTGTTCCTCGGCGGAAATCGACCCCGCAGCGTCTCTGGCAAACCTTCGCCCACTGCGCCACAGAACTGGTCTACACATTTGTACATATATTTGTCACGGTATATAACCGATAGGCTTCCCTTCTTAGCATAGCCTTCTTTTTCTTCTTCTTCTTCTTCTTCTTAGATACAATGGTTTTTGGGGGAAAGCAGTAGGCTTTATTTTTAGTGCAAAAAAGTGCCTACGTGCAATATTTAACAAACCACTTTAGGAACTTTGTACACCACTATTTCAAAAACATAAGATTCTGACCTTATCTTCATATATCGTCATAACAGCCTTTATGAAGTCCACTGCTGGACATAGGCCTCCCCAATAGATATCCAGGAAGAACGATTTTGAGCCCTCTCCATCCACCGACTTCCTGCGATCTTTACAATATCGTCAGTCCATCGGGTGAGAGGTCGTCCTACGCTTCGTTTTCCTGTCGTTAGTCGCCATTCGAGAACTTTGATTCCCCAACGGTTATCAGTTCTGCGAGCTATATGGCCTGCCTATTGCCAGTTCAACTTGCAAATTTTGAGTGCTATGTCGGTGACTTTGGTTCTTCTACGGATTTCCTCGTTGTGGATTTTATCACGTAGTGAAACACCCAACACAGCTCTCTCCATAGCACTCCATTATAGATTTTCGTCTTGAGGCTCTGTGGTATCTGTGACGAGAAGTGTGCCGTAATTTCTAGAACGCTGCCGAATCCGAGTTAGATTCTGACCTTATGCATCTATATTTTTGAAATTAGTAAATTTATCAGATCACGTATGGAATTGAAACTTTCGAACAGGGGGTCGACCGCGGTAATTTGTAACGTTTGAACTAAAGTTAAACCAATGTCAAAACGTTATTTTTGACATATTTCGTACCGCGTTAATCATAACGGAATCGATTTAGCTCTAATCTGGATTATACGTTGATCAATCGTTGCGGGATCGCTTTATTTTTGACAGTGCTTTCAAACGAACGTTTTTTATTTAGTACATCCTAGTAAAAAAACATTAAACAGATGGACAAATATTTAGTACAATTCCGCTAATCTATTCCTAAAGAGTTACCTCCAAAAGAAATTCGACACGTGTTTCGCCTCTCCACGAGGCATCCTCAGGAACACTTGACTCACTCCGCACCCCGACGAAAAAACACTCTGCTCTGCAGACTTGTTGCTTCGACCAACGTCAGAATAAGTCTTATTCTTTAGGTAACTCTTTAGGAATAGATTAGCGGAATTGTACTAAATATTTGTCCATCTATTTAATGTTTTGTAATGGATTTCCGCAAAGTCACGCCTGAATCAATTATCTATCTTACATCCTAGTAGTCTGTGCATAGTAATACTAGGTAGTTCTATATATAAATTTGTTAGATTGGTATAATCAACGATTAAATCGTTCAGGGAGAATTGCGCGGCACAGTTAGATTAGCCATATCCAAACCTTGCCAAAACCAATCAGCTCAAGGGTAATTACGTTGACAAATAGCGCGATCGCCCTACTGGTAGGTATACAAATTTAACTCCAGACATAAAGACCGATTAGCAATAAATTGTATATTCGCAATTGTTATACTATGCCTATCCAAATTTACAACAAATTGCCAAGAGATGTAAAAGAGCTTAAGGTACCCTCCCTTATTCAACTGAAAGCTATTTAGTTTATTAATTGTTCATTGATTATATTCTGTTGACAACTTCAATTTAAGATTTGACCTATTATAGACGACCTCTGTGGCGCAGTGGGCTTAGGTCCGGCTGAGACGCAAAAGGTTGCGGGTTCGATTCCCGCCGCGGGACAAATGTTTGTATGATCTGCAAGTATTTGCCTCGGGTCTGGGTGTTTCTATGTATAATATGTATGTATTTAAAAAAAAAAAGTATATAAGTAGTATATCAGTCATTTGGTACCCATAACACAAGCTCTGCTTACTTTGGGGCCAGATGATGCTGTGTGAAATGTCTGGTATTATTATTATTATTATTATATATTATTATTATATTGTGCAATTTATATCAGAATGATCCAAATCAATTGTCAATTTTATAACGTTATAATTTATTTATAATAGGTAATTGACAATAAATTTGGATTTAATGATATTAATGTGTTATTATAGTAATTAATTAGTTTAAATACACATACAGCTCTACTATTTATCGACCAATATCTGTACTACCAGTCCTATCAAAGGTTTATGAAAAATCTTACACAACCGTCTCAGTAAATTTCTCGCGAATACAAACTTTCTTTTCAATAAACAATACGGCTTCCGTTGTAAATCTAATACACTTACCGCAACGGTAGACCGAATAACAATGATTAAAGTCAACATTGACCAGGGAAAAATAGCACTAGGCATATTCATAGACCTCAAAAAGGCGTTTGACACCGTAAGTCATAAAATACTGGTAATGAAATTGAAAAACATAGGTGTTGATGGCATAACTCTTGAAATGTTCCAATCGTGCTTAGCGAATAGGCAAAAAATTGTTAAAATCAATGGCCACCAAAGTGCTCCTTAAGAGGTCACATATGGCGTTCCTCAAGGATCGATAATAGGGCCGTTATTATTTTTAATTTACATTAATAACATCTGCAAGATAGGTCTGAAGGGAGACATCATTCTGTACGCAGACGACACAAATCTTTTTTATTTCGGCCATTCAATAGTGCCACTAATAGAACAAGCGCAACATGACCTGGAACTCTTACATAGTTGGTTACAATCAAACCTCCTGACTATAAATGCGACAAAAACGAACTACTTTTTAATATATTCATTCAAACAAAATTAATGAACCTAAGTCAAATATATAAATACAATAGTTGCTTACTAATTAGAAAACTATTAACTAAAGACGTACACTCTCAAATAACATTCACAAAAATAAATAAAACTCAAACGCGAATTACAAGACAAGCAAACAATATTATTTTAAGAGCACCTAGGAATGATTATGCAAAAAAGAACATATTGTATGAAGGTGCGCAGCTGTACAATAAACTACCAAAAGACATTAAGGATGTCAACTCATTAGTCACATTTAAAAGATTGCTAAAAACTCACATTTTAAAGGATTTTTGAACTAAGCATCCTAACTCTAGTGCAACATCTTACCATGGCCGAGGCCTTACATAATAGTCACGGAAACGCAAGCAAAGTTCTCGCTCGGTAATACCTATTAACACAAATGAACGAATTAAGCTCCTACCCACATTTATATCTATATTTTCTGTTTTTGTTGTAGTGATTGTTATTTTTATACCTATATTGTTTTTTATAACTAGAATTATTTTTACAACTAATATCCTATGTTAACGTTGTAAGGCACTCTAATATTAAGTTATTTTTATTTTTTCTCTGTAAGTGAATTACTCAATTCTTGTGAGAAAATAAATACCTTCAACCATATTTATAATTTTACCTAATGTCACCAAAAAACCATATCTTTTTCGAAAATATACTGAACTATCTGCTGCCCTCGGCTTCGCACGCGTGGCACCTACATAAAAAGTAGCTTATGTACTTTTCCAAGGTCCTATATATCTCTATACCAAAATTCATCAAATTCAGTTCGGTGGTTTAGGCGTGAAAACGTAACAAATAGACAGACAGAGTTACTTTCGCATTTATAATATTAACTAGATGACCGGGCAAACGTTGTTTTGCCATATAAATATCTTTCGTAAAATAAATTTTTTTTTAAGTTCCTATCCTATGTTACCTACTTCTAATACCTCCATGAATATGTGTACAAAGTTTCATGATGATCGGTTATGTAGTTTTCGCGTGAAAACGTAACAAACAAATTTACATTCACATTAATAATATTATTATTAGGATTAGGATTAGATACTGAATACAAATTTATGATATGATTTCACCCAAACACAGAACAATATCTATGTTCATAACTCAAATATATTTGTCCTGGGAGGGTTGTCCACAGCCAACAGTGCAGAAGAGAGAGCTACTACCAACTGAGTTAAAAGACCAGTGGTGGACTTCAAGGCACGTTCTATTAGAAAGATTCTATCACCCAGAACTTATAACTATAACACATCTCCGTTTTTTTCCAGTACCGTTTTGGATGTGAACTAATTATACCGTAATTAACTGCAATGTAACCTTTTCTGTAGCAAAGATGAAGACATCTTGCAATTAATTTCCCCACCGAATTCCACTCCTAAACGGGGACTACAGTGTGCTGCCAGCGCTTGTATGCATGTAGTCACGAGACGGGCGCGGCACGGGAGTAGCTTGCAGCTAGAAGAAACGAACGAGAATTAACCACAACCAATCTAACTAATAACAATGATAATAAATATTTATTGACAAAAATTTAATGTATTTATTAAAGTTTAATCTAACAGGAAACTACATGTAACAGGTAACACTTTCGGCTGGGTTTCGCAACCAGTTTGGGAATTAAGATTTTTGCTCTTTTCAATAATTTACCACAATATATATTAGGTACATTTAAAATAAATAAAAAACGTTAAATTTTTTTTTTTTACGATGATATAATGTGTAACAGCTTACATCTCACCTTGGTATTAAGCGACATTAACATTATATCCTAAATTAGTTTATAAACAGTACACTATATACACAATACTGGTAGGTAAGCTCACTGCTGGTGCGCTCTCTTTCTCTATTTCCCTTTATTTTATCTCGCCACACAGACACACAGTTGGCTGACAGTACCAACCTCTCGGAAAATGGGTTTGTACCAACTGACGGTTAACTCTAATGCCACACGCGTTCATTGGTCAAATCAAATAGAGCGCGCTACACCAGCTTCCTGCTCCACACATCCGTCCCTTTTTACAAAAGATGTTACACATCTAAAAACACCTCATTCTATGGCATAGTTTGTAGGGTTCATAATCTTCCCCGAAACGTCCCGTTGTTATGTGAATTTCCACCGACGGCACAGCAAAGGATAAATATCACACTGGCCGGGTGTCAATTTAAATTCTTTCTATAGCAAACATTAACTTGCGTGCGCGTAAGTAGATTAAGGATTTCTTAAACTGGCAGGACCATTTCACGGTAGAATTCAGGAACAGTAGTATTTTTTGTAGTGTCTTTAAGTGATGTGACTTATAAATAACGGATTTTTATACTGCTTCGGTAGGTGCCTAATTTATTTTGGAAATCATTTCTAATATTGAAATATCTACCTATCCTTTTTCTATCTATACAGAAAAGGGGCCTCTTTAGACTCTAAACTGCACAACATAATATAATATTACTAATCGTTTTTTTATATTTGTTTGATAAACTCAAAAACTACTTAACCGATCTAAGAAATTCTTTCACTTATAGAAAGGTATATTACCAGCAAATAACTTGGGATATATTTAATTTAAAAATCGAAGATCGTTACGAAAATTGCAATAATATAAATAAAGGTAACAACAATTTTGACTATATATAAGTAATTATTTGGCATACGCTGCGACAACTATAGGCAATGTTTAACTATCATAGCTATGTCACCATAAAGACTTTTTAAATGAATTAAGTCGAGTTTGACTGATTCTACCTTTGTATAGAACAAAGGTAGAATCAGTCAAACTCGAAAGATGTCATTTATGTACTGTTATGTACACTTGAATTTAAGACAGTACCAAACATACATTTATTTACAGAAACGGTAATACAAGTAAACTTAATATATAAATAAAAGTGTACAAAATAATCTCTATCAATAAAAGGCGATGTGTGTATGTATGTATGTTCCGTATAGACTCCGAAACGACTGGACCGGTTTTGATGAAATTTTTAGGAAATTTTCAGATTGGCCATCCAATCGGGCGATCCTGTGACGTTTGGTAGCGATCGGATCAACAAAACTTTTTATTGCACCAATCAATTTTTTTTGTATATTAGGAACGGACATAGGCTTCTTTTTATGTATGTACTATGCGTGCGAAGCCGCGGGCAGAAGCTAGTATAAAATACAGTTCAGCTATCGAAGGACCGTTAAATATATCATTTAAGTTTGAGACTATTGTAAAACGGTTAGTCCATTAAAATGTTACATTTTTTAGGCCTTAGTGTGCATTTGTCAGAGGACGCAATTTTATTTTTTTAATGTGTAGGGGGGGTCAGTAGAAGCTTAAGTTCAAGTTTGTGGGGTCGGCACCCTTGTCCCCCGGCCGCCATCTTGGAAAAGGGGGTGCAAAGGGTTTTCGCGCTGTATCTCGTAAACTAGTTACCTTACAGAAAATTTAATCAAACATAAAATGTAGCAAATTAAATTTCCTACAATTTTATTTCTATTACTTTTTATCGTCAAGTGACCAACAAAAAAGTTATAAACAAAAATAAATGAAAATTTTGTTTGTTTGTTCTAGGTTTTACAGCGCTCCAAACTTAAACGGATTCTCGAATGCTCATAGGGATGCAATAAAAACTAAAAATTAGGCTTACTTTTCTATCTATATTTTTTTTATTCATACAATTTATTATGATCTTAACATTCCTATGCTATTATTGAACTATGTTTGACCCTTTTACCCACCACCTATGAGGTATAACATGGGCAAAGTCAAATTTATAAAAATTTAATGCATTTTTTAATGCATTTTTTGTCACTGTCTTAGCAAATCGTTTGTATCGCAGAGTGTCTAGAGTATCGTCTTTATTTCCGCCATATAAAAAGACGAAAAAACGTTCGCCAACAACACTGAGTAACGATGACTCGACTTTCTCACTCATAAATAATTTAGTTCCACTTGCTAACTCTGGATGCTTCTGCAAAATTTTTATAAATTTGACTTTGCCCATGTTATACCTCATAGGTGGTGGGTAAAAGGGTCAAACATAGTTCAATAATAGCATAGGAATGTTAAGATCATAATAAATTGTATGAATAAAAAAAATATAGATAGAAAAGTAAGCCTAATTTTTAGTTTTTATTGCATCCCTATGAGCATTCGAGAATCCGTTTAAGTTTGGAGCGCTGTAAAACCTAGAACAAACAAACAAAATTTTCATTTATTTTTGTTTATAACTTTTTTGTTGGTCACTTGACGATAAAAAGTAATAGAAATAAAATTGTAGGAAATTTAATTTGCTACATTTTATGTTTGATTAAATTTTCTGTAAGGTAACTAGTTTACGAGATACAGCGCGAAAACCCTTTGCACCCCCTTTTCCAAGATGGCGGCCGGGGGACAAGGGTGCCGACCCCACAAACTTGAACTTAAGCTTCTACTGACCCCCCCTACACATTAAAAAAATAAAATTGCGTCCTCTGACAAATGCATACCCAAATGTAACTTTTCAATGGACTAGGTGTGGACACAGAAAATTTGATCTTTTCGAATTTTGGTTTACAGATATGTCAGACGAAAACCGTCACAATAGGCTATGCACCTACAACCGGTAACACAATTAAACGATTAAATAATGAATGGGCCATCACTACAATTAAGAAATACGACTTTATCTTCTAATTAAATGTTAATAAACAAAAACTAAAGCGATTGCGCGTGGTGCGCGGGCTAGCGATTTCAGGAGCGCTTAATTTTTTTTCAAGAAAATTTAGTTTAATACGGGCGCTTATTTTGCGTCAACAAAAGTCCAAATTAGAGTAATAGTTTTAAATAACAGTATTAAATACGAATTTACATTTTAAAATAAATAATAAACAATAAATATGGCCGGATATTTCACGCAGCATGATCCGGCCCCAAAGTGAGCAGAGCTTTGTGCTATGGGTACCATGACTGATATACTATTTACATACTTTTTATGTGTAAATACATACATATTATACATAGACACACCCAGACCCGAGACAAATACTTGGATGTCATACAAACATTAAAATTTGTCACGCGATGCGAATAGAGCCTGCGACCTTCTGCGTCTCTGCCGGGCCGTGGCCCACTGAGTGTGTCACTAGTTATTTCGAACAAGTATTATCAAATCTCTTAAAATATAGTACCTCATCATAATATTTTTTTTTAATTGTCGAGCCTTATCACTGTTTACGCTGTTACTTGCGCACTCGCACCACACCCGATTATGCGACAAAAACTGACCGGACTTGTTGTAACGGCTCGCGGGCGCATTGTCCGCTATACGTCACAGGAATGCTATAGAGTGGTTCATGATATATATATATGTACATTGGGTTATTATATAAATAAATAAATAATAATATAAAAATTACACATATGAGTTATATGACTGATTGGCATGTCAGCTCAGTTGGTAGTAGCTCTGTCTTCTGCGCTATAGGTTGAGGCTTGATTCCGTGCCAGAATAAATATTTGTGTGATGAACATAGGTATTTGTTCTCTGTCTAGGTGTTATAAAATATATGAATGTATTTAAAAATATATAAGTATTTTATCAGTCATCTGGTCACCATAATACAAGCTATGTAGTTTGGGGCTAGATGGTGTTGTGTGCAATGTCTTCCAATATTTATTTATTTATTTATATATATTAGCATCGCCATACAACGTGGCAATGCCGCCAGTGTTCTGGGTAGTGGTGATTCAACTGGTGACAACTGAGACCTGGACTGGTCTGGTCTGGTCTGGTACTGGATTTATAAGGGTTGGTATAAAATATATAAAAGCAAAAATAGGTATATTTTTGGGTTAGACTCCCAGTTCCTTCTTGGTGCCTTACCAAAGAAATGAAGCCCTTAGATCCATTGGTTATATCTATCGAGAGTCCGTTTTTCATTTAGATTTAAAATTATTTACATATATAAAAAATATTTATGAAATTTGTTACATCAATCTGTCTATCTATCTAAACGCGATCTAAATTAAAAATTTATTGAATCGATTTTTATACGGTTTTCCCTAATGGAAGGAGTGATTCATGAGGCAGGTTTAGGTGTATAATTCACCTGCACGAAGCCGGGGCAGGTTGCTAGTTTATTCATTACATAAATAAAGCAGTTACTTATTTTAGAAATACTGTGTATTTTTATATTAATAGATCGTTTTAAACAATCCTGGGATAGATCAACTGTTTAACATTGTTATAAACTATTGTTCTATCACTCTATTATCTATTACTTTAGACAAAATAAACAATACTAAGTACAGGAACATAAAAGTACTCGAAAAACTAATAAAAACATTAATTTTTCTAAATAAATCATTTTAAATCTTTTATATCATTTAAAATCTAAATGAAGGACGAACTCGCGATGGATAAATCCAACGGTTCTTAAAAGAGAATCATAGCGCCTGGCAAGGTGCCAAAAACATAAGTGAAAATCTAATTCAAAAACAAACAGACAATACAGTTAACCTATATTCTGTGGTCTCCGGTTCTTATTGTCCTTTTTGGATATCTGGTAGAAATCATAACCACCTAAGAGGCCAGTCAATAGAAGTCAATAGAAAGTAAGACAGTCAACTTTATTTCAATTTAAGTGCGGAACTCTACAAATGAAAACCAGCTCTATACAATTCTATATCCATTAAAACAGTTACAAAATGTGTGTTTTACGAGACTGTTGCTATTAGTGAAATAAGCATGTGCGCAGGCGCGTATTAATTGCGATATTGATGAGTTATGATCGGTAATTAGTGATTACACCCGACATGGTCCAATGGATTAGAGAAGCTAACGATATTCTCAGGCTTCGCTCTGGGAATTGCTTGAAATACTAATTAATTTCGTTATTTTCTAAAACTAGACGATGGAACTAGAATTTTGTGAGCAGGTTCTATAACTATATATATTTTTTTGTTGATTCAAAATTAGCAAAACACATATAGCAAAACAAATTTTAAATTTATTTTGCTAAGGGCACATAACATTCAATCGCTACAAAATAAAAGGATCAATAAAATAATTCCTGAATAACTGCATTTAAAATTATTGACATGAACGTCACAAGACGAAGAAGAAGTTTGTCGAAGGAATGTCCAAAGATTTCCTTGAAGAATGTCCTTTTATTGAACAAGCTCAAATCGCAATAATAGATCCTTTAAAGTTCTACTTCCTGTCAAATACTGACCAATTTTCTTCAATTTGCTTCTTCATCTCTTCCTACAATGGCATCTATCTTGATAAAATTTTGCCAATGTCAAGTGATTGTTTTGTTAGAATACCAAAGTTGCATTCGATCGTCCTTTGTCTATTGGTGGAATGACCTCGAATTTTCTTGGGCTCCTCGTCGTACAAATCATAATGTATACACATATAAATCTTCTGTGCGTGTGTTTGTAATTAAACTTCTTCTGCTGGACCGATTTTGATTATTTTTTTGTGTTTTGATGTTATAACGACCTCTGTGGCGCAGTGGGCTAAGATCCGGCTGAGACGCAGGAGGTTGCGGGTTCAATTCCCGCCGCGGGACAAATGTTTGTATGATCTGCAAGTATTTCTTGCAGATCATACAAACAAACGTCTCGGGTCTGGGTGTTTCTATGTATAATAATGTATGTATTTACAAAGAAAATGAATAAAAGTAGTGTATCAGTCATGTGGTACCCATAACACAAGCTCTGCTTACTTTGGGGCCAGATCATGCTGTGTGAAATGTTCAGCAAAAATATATATATATATTCATACATAGGCCTTTCAAACGAATAAAACAAATTCGGTGATATCGCACACGCACTTTGTTTTATTTCAATTTAATGATAAGAAGCGCTTAATGAAAGACGTTTATATAACTACCCTTATTTATATATTTATATATAAGCCATTTATTTCCTAATAATATTCTACAAATTCTTCTTACAGATTTTTCTTAATAAAACTATACATTTATCATACTTATAACTTACTTATTTAATTCAGGTATTTAATTCAAATTATTTAAATCATGCAGGTGGTGCTTTGTTTAATTTTCTCTTTACCGCCCATTTGCGGGCGAAAGCCTTTCGTAACAAAAAGGTTAAAAACATTGTTATATGATAGAAATACAATCTAACTGTTTTCGGGTATTTTCATTTACTTGTGCTTTGAGACCTTGCATTTTGCCAAATTTCATGATTGTAGGTCAATGGAAAGTATCCAATAGGTATTGATTTACTAGCAAGTGTCGAAATATGCGGCATAAATGATCGTATTTAGGGCGTATTTTTATTATAGCGTTGACTTAGCAGCTTATTAATTGCTTCAAGGGACCTTAGAATTTGATATTCATTTCAAATTGATACCTCCATGCGTTCTTCAGAAAAGGGGTCTGAGATAGTCAAAGAGACGGTTAATAAATTGATCTTATAAGGGTTCATTCGCGACTTTGATTCCCAGAAAGAAGAAACTTCAGGTCTCTAGGTGATCTTGATGTTTTCTAGTTAGAGGCATGTACAAACATTATATTTAGGGGCGTCTAATTTTTAACTGACTTTAAAAAGGAAGAGGTTGCAAACCTCTCGGTTCTCGGTTGTATTTTTGTTTCCTCATAACTCCGCCATTTATGAGCCGATTTAAAAAATATTTTTTTATTTGCAAGAATATACTTTCCGATTGGTTCCATAGAAATGTCATCAAAATCATTTCAATAGTTTGGTTTTTAAATCAAAATAAAAATATGACATCCGAGTAAACGAAATTTTGTATTTTTCTGTGACTTTACAGTTTGTGTTTACAAATTTAGAAAAATGATAAAGTACTAAAAAAGCATAAACACAAAACATTTTTAACCGACTTCAAAAAAGGAAGTCTTGTAAGTTTTTCATATTCAATGAAGTCGATTTGCTTTTTAATTTTTAAAACGTAGGTAATTATTCTTTTTGGGTTACGGAACTCCAAAATAAACTTCGTTGAAAACGTGACATCTTTAACATGATAAATGCAAATATTAATAATGTATCTACTAATAACTAACTTATAGCATTTCCTTTCAAATTAATAATTTGTGAAGTCACTACTTATATATGCTTGGGTGGTCTGAATGTTAATGAGATCTAGACCTACTTTAAATTCTAGTACTAGATCGCAGGTATTGTAATAATACAATTTACGCATTTATTTAAATAGTAGGTACAGTAAATAGTTCTTAAATAATTGTAATATCTACAGTTGTGGCCTTTTATTGCAATTTTATGTTACTACTGCGTGTTCTCGATTGTAATTCCCTGTGATTAATTTACGAAGTTAAAAGTTCGTGTACGTCCGATGGTAACGGAGAACTGGAACGGTATTAAAAACTAAATTGACTTTATTTATTTATTATTATTTTTTTAATCCTTTATTGCACAAACAAATATAAATGTACAATAAGTGGGCTTAATACTTAAAGCCATTTTCTACTAGCCAACCTGCAAGGTAGAGAAAATAAAAAGTAGGCGTGCTAACTAAAGCTAGCACTAAAATAAGGAAATATAACACATATAGACAACATATTTATAAATACAGTCCTAAAAATAAAATTAATATGTATATTTAAAAATATATATTATATACATAGTAAAATATAGCAATAAATAAGATACATTTAAAAAATACATACAATAACAATTATCAATTTCAACAATTCAGGACATTATTGTAGATAGTTTTATAAAAATTATCAAAAGAAAAAGCGCTCGGCTGAGAAACAAGGGGATTAGGGACAATATAGTGTATACCTATAGGATTAGACTAGAACCAGAGAGAGCTACTGTCTTAATTTTTACTCAAAAAGTGTTCGTAAACAAGCTTTTTAAAGACTAATTAACTGGGTGCAGATTTTATTTTAGTAGGGACTTTGACATTGAAGTTCTATACTCTCTGCTACGTCTCTGACATTTTTATAAGACGATACATAAAAATCTAAGAATTAGGGTGAGTATCAATTTGAGAAGGTATGAACATAAGGATCTGTCCTTTATATATAAATTGGCAAACATCCAGGATTTAATTAATACAATCGCTATTAGATTATTATAAATAAGTACTAACTTTTTAGGTGACATGTCGGTAAATTATTGTAATTCGTAACTAATACCTAATTTCAAATGCAATACCTATTCAATCATATTATGCTACGTCATCACAGGGTGGGTACAATATACCTGCAGCAACTTATGTTAGACTGTATATTCATTGAAGCATGAATATATATGAAATGCAATTATATAATAATTTCCCTCACAAAGCATTCGTAAGTTGTACTATACATTTTGATAAACACGGGCTATACTCACGTATTATTTTGTCGATGGAGGCACCGACACTGTTTCGATTCAGTCCGCTCGTTGCCGCTCGAGTTCTCGGTTCGCACGGAACCTTGAACTCGAGCGGCAACGAACTCACCCAGATGAATCGAAACAGTGAGGCATCGACAAAATAATACGTGAGTTAAGCCCGTGTTTATCGAAATATAAATTATATTTTTTTCTTGATGTTTTACGATCGAGTTTTATTCGTGAACTCTTAGTTCCAGCCTAAGCTGCCATACACGCGCCGAGTGGTGGTAGATACGTGACCGATTTAACGCCTGCAATTCGGTTCTGCGTTTTTCAAGACCCGTTATTATTAAAGACCTATTAGTTACTGGTTAATTGGCACCTACCACTCGAGCTAGTGCGTTGGCCTCGCTAATTGTAGTTTTAAGTAAATATACATAGAAACTGTTCGAAGTAAAACTGCGTTTTTATATCAATCAAAATATAATGATATAATTATATTATTTACTCTTCGAAAAATATATCTTTATATACAGATATGAGTAGAATCATTTAAACCATTTAAATATATGAACTGTGAAGTGTGGATCTAAGGACACTATAAAATGATCCATTGATAGCTATATAAATAATAAATATTGATAGACAATGCACACAACACCATCTAGTCCCAGACTAAGCATAGCTTGTATTATGGTGACTAGATGACTGATAGAATACTTTTATATTTTTAAATACATACTTATGATACTTTATAACACCCAGACACGGAACAAACACATATGTTCTTCACACAAATGTTTATCCTGGGAGAGAATGGAACCCTCAACCTACAGCGCAGAAGGCAGATTTACTACCAACTAAGCTGACAGGCCAGTCTATGATATATGATCCAGATCACTGTCAGAGGACAACGTTAAAGCATATACAAATAAAGTCTACCAAGATAAATAATACCTATAAGCAATTATAAAGATCTGTATATATATAATTATTTTATTGACAAAAGCAACGGTTAGGTATCAATTTTTTTTTTTTTTTATAATTTATTCCCCGCTGCAAGTCAAATGTTTGTATGATCTGCAAATATTCATTCTGTTTTCTATTCAGTCTGTTTTTTAAGTATATAAGTATTAACAAAAACTGCAAGTTAAAACGACTTCAACTTTAAGAGAAGATGATAATTAATTATGTTTTTTAGACATTATTATTTTACATTATTATAATATTTTATACATTCACAATTAAATTATAAAACAAAAATTGGAAACGAAGTAGTAAAATCAAAATATTTAACATTGTCATTGGCCATAATTCATCGGTTGATGATCTGATGATTTAGGTGGCGTCAGTCAAGTTACAGAGCAGTTATTTGTAATTGAAAACTTTAGTTCATGGAACTCTCCAGCAAGCTGAGGTGGGTGAAGTTTCCTCTCCTCTGACGTCACTCTGCCTGGGATTCTGTTCGATAGCGCAGGCCTTCCCAGGTACCCACACTAACCTCTCGACCTTGCCGACAGAACATATGTTATATATATCTTTTATAACTATTATTCATTTAATTAACGAGCCTATATGGCCATTAAATGTCGGTAAAAATACTTTTTTTTCCATACAGAAAATAATTAGCTTAGAGCACCATCTTAAAGAATACCTACTTTAACAAATGGCCTGAACAACTTCGAAATAATATGTTGGTTATTCAAAGCAATCCATAATATCATGTCGTGCCGCTTGGGGTGTAAGCGAGCAGCCCTTATAAGGAGACGAAACTATAAGTACCTACTTAGAATTCTTAGAAAACACTATAAATACTTAAAAAAAGATTATACTGAACCTGTATCATATGATCACTTATCTATGGTGCCTAAATAAACATGTTAAATATTAAATATGTCCTCTTCATGTCAAAGAATACCGATCGCAACAGATTTGACGACCTCTGTGGCGCAGAGGGCCAAGGTCGATTCCTGCCGCGAGAAAAATGTTTGTATGATCTGCAAGTATTTGTCTCGGGTCTGGGTGTTTCTATGTATAATATGTATGTATTTACAAAAAACAAGTATATAAGTCGTATATCAGTCATGTGGTACCCATAAGACAAGCTCTGCTTACTTTGGGGCCAGATGATGTCCGGTATTATTATCAATTAAAACAGTTTAAAAAAAAAAAAAGTTTAATTTGCAGACAGGATCTATGTTTCAACAAAATGAAAAGAAACAGGAGAACAGGAACAATATCTAGAACATTAAAAACAATATAATATAACAATACATTCAGTTAAAATAGTATCGCGAATGGATGATTTGTTTATTGTACCAAATTATATATTTTTTACAAATTTTTGTTGTTATATTGGCACAACTGTTTTCCATTTTACGAAGGTCAGATTTGTAGAAAGAAAATTCTTGGATTTTGCACCACGATAACGCGCCTTCGCACAAGGCCAACTTTGTGAACGAATTTTTCACCAAAAACTCAATAAATACCATCGAGTAACCACCTTATTGACCAGTATGGCGATTATGGAACTTTTGACACAACCTTTGAATAATTGAATTTATGCCGATTAGCAATCGGCATAAATTCAATCATTCGTTTGATTGTAATTAGAACCAGTTTTGACAAGATGGATTACTATTACGTACGTTCGGTTCTCTATTAATATGACAGCATGTACGACAATCAACATAAACCTTCCTTAATACCAATTCATCAATAGTAATTGAAAGCGATTAGTATCAAAGTTTTGATAGTATCAGAATTCCATAATCGCCCCACAGATATGGTTCCAGCCGACTTCTTTATTTTTCCTAAACTCAAATTACCACATCGTGGCACCCGTTTTCATTCGGTAGAAGACATAAAGGAGAGTTCGCAGCGAGAAGTTCTGGAAAAAGCGGTTATTTATGATTTAAATTTGATGAAGGTTTGATCAACGTATAATCGAAATTAGAGCTAAATCGTTTCCACTATGACGGGATTAGCGCGGTACGAAATATGTCAAAAATAACGTTTTGACATTGGTTTAGCTTTGGTTCAGACGTTCAAAATTAGCGAGGTCGTCATATTGGTATTACTACTGGTATTATAGCGCACATTCATTTTTCGAACAAAAAATTACATTGGTCGACCATTGGATTCTACCCACGCCCTTAGGTAGCCTTACTACCACTAAACAACCAGTGATCTCATTTAGGTAACTATTAAGTTTTCAAACGTCGACTTTTAGTTAATTTTCCCATTATCTGTATGTAATACGTTATGTAGACGTTATGTTATCTACTTAGTAAATACTATGTTGAAACATAAACAGCAAAAATCACAATATTATGTAGATCGTATGTATCGAAGACACTGCATAAATCTAATTGAGGTTGGAAGGCGTTCCGGCATCGCGCGCGATTTGCTTGCGCCGATAATCAGGTAACCACAATTTTTTTCAGATTACTGGTGTCACCATATATTTTCATTTACGAGTATTTGTACATTATTTAACTTCAATAATATATGGTGAACCAACATTTAAAACTGTCATGCTCAGCGTATTAGCATTGACATTCAATGTGGCAACGCCGCCAGTGTCTTGGATACGCTGCTATCTATAGATCGTTTTAAACGGTCCATAGATAGCTCAACTGTTTCACATGTATTTTATATTATAAAAAAATATTTATATTAGAAGTAAGTTACGAGTAGGTACTAACGTGCATTTATGAGTAAATGGGCGCAACTTACGGCTTTCAGATATAATTTTTTTTTTAATTTTTTTTATGTAAACTATTTAGGTATGTATGTATTCACAACAAGTAGTAAAATGAGGCTTCTTTTATACCTACCTACTTATTTTAAACATAAACCATTTATTAATTAATCCTCTCGTTCAAAGTTTTAATAAACAAATAAATAAAGCCGGATATTTCACACAGCATCTTTTAGCCCCAAAGTAAGTAGAACTTGTGTTATGGGGTACCATATGACTGAAATACTTATATACTTAATACATACATATTATACATAGAAACACCCAGACCCAAGACAAATACTTGAAGATCATACAAACATTTGTCCCGCGGTGGGAATTGAACCTGCAACCTTTTGCGTCTCAGCCTTGCTTAGGCCCACTGCGCCTCAGAGGTCGTCTCTGTGGCGAATGTTTAATATTTTGTCATCCAAACTATTCCAGTATCACATGGTCACCACTCATGCGCATACCCGCGGTCACATGCGCTGCGCGGACGCAACACGAAGCTAATTATGTTAGTTTTGCAACATTTCACCTTTACCAGGTGTTAAATTTTGCATACATATTTACTCTGGTCAGGCTATCGATCAAACAGTTAAGTTTTCTGCCTACTTAGCGAGTTTTGGAACAAAAATCCTTATAACTAGTATCAAACCTTCATCCCCTTGTTTGAGCGCGTGCTCGATGCTCAATGCACTACAATAAATAAATAATACCGGACATTTCACACAGCATCAGCTGGCTCCAAAGTAAGCAGAGCTTGTGTTATGGGTACCACGTGACTATATTCTACTTTGTAAATACATAAATATAATACAAACATCCAGACCTGAGACAAATGCTTGCAGATCATACAAACATTTGTTCCGCGGCTTATCAAACCCGCAACCTTTTGCGTCTCAGCCGGACCTTAGTCCACTGTGCCACAGAGGTCGTCAAACTACTGAACTCGTCACTCGTACTATTCCCGCCGTGGGACTAATGTTTGTATGATCTGCAAATATGTGTTTCTATGTATAATAAAATGAATTTACAAAAAAAAATATTTAAGTAGTATATCATCACTTGATTCCCATAACACAAGCTCTGCTTACTTTTCTCTACCTGTCAGGTTGGCAGGTAGAAAGTGCTACTAGCATTAAGCCCAGCTATTACATATTTGTATATATTTTTTCGTGCAATTTATTGCGGTTAGTTATTTATTATTCCTTTAGGATTTAAAAATAAATATATTTATTTAAACATTTAAGATTAAATAAATAATAGAGTATTCCGGTATATACTCAATTTATTATTTATTTAATTTAATAACTAAATTGTACATAATATAGGATTAAACTAATAATAAATAAATAACCGAAATACTCTAATTCAACTTTTCTGAAGCTAGTGTACTACCTACTTGTAACTACAAAAGTTTAACTTGAAGATACTTGTAAGCTGACATTTGGGCCGACTGAAAATCTAACGTATAGTCACACCTTATAGAAATAACTAGCCTGGGTTTTATGAAAGAACTCATTAGTTTCTAGTTATTGCGGCGACATTAAATTAAGTAAAAAATATTAATAATTCATGTATCTGACCTTTTAGCTTTGTTTTCTAAATATATGCAACCATCATTGATGATCGTAATAAAAAGCTTCAATCGCGATTTTTTTTCTTTAAATTATTAAAATACATAACTAAGTTGTATAAATAAAAATAAATTTATCGGAGCTATGGCAAATTTATTGAGAATATTTAATATAAATCGTTATTTTTTATTTTTTAACCGATTTGTGATTTGTGATTTTTTAACCGACGGAGATTGTGGGTAAGAGTATACTTTCCGTTTGCTCGTACAGAAATTCCATCAAAATCGGTTCAGTGGTTTGGTTTTTTAAACAAAATAGCTGGAAAAAATATGTCATCCGAGTACTTTAAAGTACTAAAGACCGTAAAATAAAAAAAATTGTTAACCGATTTCAAAAATAGAAGGTGGTGTTGTATTTTTTTAAATATTCAATAAAATCGGTAACGTATCTTTTTAATTTTTAAAACGTAATTATTAGCGTAAATGTTAAACGAAAATATTTAATGTTTAATGACTTTTGTTCACACAAATATGAATGTGTTTGCATAGATAATATAAAAAAAGTTATGATTCAAGTACCCAAATCCACATTAACCGTTTAAATCAAGAATTTCAAAAATAAATGCCGTTTTTTAGGAAACTGGGGCTTAATAATTTGTATTCATGGTGTAATATATACCCCATTTAAGTGCTCAAAATGCAGCTCAATCTTTTAAACACCTTTACATTCGAAAATCACATTTCACTTAGCACGAAATAAGTGCTAAGTGAAATGAAAATAAAGAAATAAAGTAATTAAATGCATTAACGACAAAATACTTTAAATACGTTAGCTTCATAAAACTTAATTAACAACTTTTAATTATTAATTAGTAAATTGATCAGTATTAAAATAGCAGAAATATTTTAATGATTTTCATAGCTCAGTTGGTAAAAACTCTGTTCTTCTTTTTCTGCGTTGTGGGTTTTGGGTTCGCTCCCCATGCAGGATTGCAATTTGTGTGTTAGTCAGAGTCAAAGTCAAAAGATACTTTATTCAATACAATCACAGGGATCTCTTTGAAATGTCTAAGATACTAGGTGAATTTAGGTGCTACTTCTTCCTAACCCAAGCCCGAGAACTGGCAATAAACTCGTCGTGATCTTAGCGCTTTTTTGGAGGATCCATCTATAACTACATGCAGCGACATGAGGCCATGCATTCTTATCACGCTTCTTATGATATTCTTATGTTAAACATAGGTGTTTGTTCTGGGTCTTATAAAGTAGGTACTTATCAGTCATAACAAGGTATTTCAGTCATCTGGTACCCTTAAACCTACCCACCTTTTACCTACCTATTAACAGCAGATGCTGAATTTGCACCCATTGACCTTAAGTAAGCCTAACGATTTAAGATATTAATATAAAATATATTGTACCTATCTAGCAATAAACGTTTTCTTTTTTTTTTTTATTATATAAGTTTTGCTTAATTTCGGACTAGATGGTGTTGTGACCTTTCTACAAATGTATATTTGAGTTGGTGATTGCAACGGTCATTATATAGAGATCGATGTTTTTTTCAAAACATGTCTTAAACCACGAACATTCGTCACTTGAAGTATTTTAACGATTCGTTGTTATTCGAGTATTTTTGGTATAAAATAGTAGTAAGAAAGCTTGTAAAAAAGAGAAATCTGGACGATCGATTGAAATTTAAGTCAACCCGTGCTCCAGCGGGTCGCTAATTCTGCCGATCTCGGTTTATTTATGTCTTCATACGCGCCGCCGATAGTCCCTAATTACGCCGCCGACGCAAAAACGCTAATCGCACATCGTACACTATCCCCTCAATTCTAAATCATCGTAAGAACCATAACAAAACCAAACAATTTTCAATTCCATCACAAAAAGATACAGTATATTGTAAAAATGTCGTAACTTCAACTTGTGACGTTCTTCCCCGCGTGAGTTACGTGAATTCAGAAACAAAACGCCACAAGTGGCAACACCGATAGAAAATCAGATAAGGGTTTTTGAATTTCGAACAAAGAGTTCGTTTTTCAAGAACAACAAATCTGCATTATAGCAGCTACTGAAAAATATCTCATTCTCTGTACAGGATTCTGATCTCTACGACGTAATTTATAAGGTTGATGTTAAATGAAGTGTTTCGTAAAAGATACGCTGATTATGAATCTCGACATAGAGTTGCTGGAGAAGCGTTAATGAGCGAGGGTTCCGTAGGATTCCTGCGCCCGCGCAATGTTACTGTATCGGCTTTTGTCGGCGAGATTCAGCTTTTTGCGATGCTCACTGATAATAATGGCTGCCTTCACGAAATCATGTTGTTGCCGACTCTACACGCTTACCGGCTCAATGCTATCTACCACTCTACACTAAGAAAAAGATACGTAATTTAATTAGTATAAGTGGTCCTGGACCGTTCTCATCATTAATAATAATTAAATAAAATAAATAAATGTTTCAACAAAGACACAAAACTTAAATTACGGTTTTAGCTAATTATCTCCGATGGCTCGCGGAATATTGCTATTCATTCTGTGTGCACATGAGAACGTGCACACAGAATGAATAGCAATATTAATGTCCTCTCGGACAGAACTAGTTTTTAACTAGTTTTTAACTTTAAAAAAAGGAGAAGGTTCTAATTTTTTAAATTAGTTTATTACTTCATATCTCATTTATGAACCGATTTGAAAAATTTGAAAAATATTATTTATGTGAAAGGATATACTTTCCGATTGGTCCTCTAATTTCATCAAAATCGGTTTAATAGTTTGATTTTTAAATCAATGTAGCTGGAAAAAAAAAGTATCCAAGTAAACAAAATTTCGTATTTATTAGCGACACGTTGGCTTAAGTCTTATCCAAATTTAGTTAACGTGCATATAAGTGAAAGAGATGACGTTTTAAAATTTAATTGTCTTTTTCATAGTTCGGTCTCCAAACATCCATGTTGACACATGGAAGTTGCCAGTGTGTTTGCCATCAGCGCGGGTGAGTCGGCCTCAACCTGCTTTCTATATAAAAGCGGCCATTCCGATGCCCACTGATAACAATGACCGGTGTTAAGAGAGATGCGAATTCTCTGATAATGTGATAACACAAGTTAATTAATTTACGCCTTTTTCACTTTTTCTGAATTTTAGTTCAGAAAAACGTGAAAAACGCGACTTTCTTATAGTACCTTGGTACCTACTGATACTGGATCCAAATTCAATGTTTACAAAATGTTTTATTTACACTTGAAAGTTTATAATCTAAAGTTATAAAATCTTCTGAGTCTGTTAATCCGCGACTGAATTGGTTTCTTCTAGGTAACCGTACTCCTCCATCTCTTCATCTCATCCACCGCATCATTGCAACCGCAAATCTATTACTAATATTTCACTTTTTTTTTAATCAGGGGTTTTTCCTCACGTATTATTATGGAGTACAAATCGCGAACACCAATCGCAAACGAATTGCGGATCAAACTGATGACGATTCTCTAGCTAAATGAATCGAAACAGTGTCGGTGGCTTCATCGAAGTGAATAAAAACCCGTCTTTCTCAAAATCTATAACAAATAAAAAGAAAAGAAAGTAACAATAAAATTGAACCGTATTTATCCAGTTATTCGTCGTCTAAGTACTCATTAACGTTAAGTTATGAGAAATACATCGACGGAATACAAATAAGCAGCTATACAAACTGCTCGGTATTCTGTGTCAGAATTAATTATACACGTTGGCAAAAAACATCAGAACATGATGCTAAGTGGATTATTATTGGAGAGAACTAGGGTGACCAGTTTTAGTGAAAAGTTAAAAAAAAAACATTTATCCTACAAGTATACAATTTACAGAAATATACAGAATACCTAATATATCTTCATTATATAACAATCAATTGCCGTGCGTCGCAAAATCTGAAAAACAGTCGAATGAACGATAAACAAAAAATATTTTATCCTCCTTGCCATTCCACTCTTTTTAGTAACGGTATATTTTATATGGCAGCACAAATCTAAAACCACTTGCCCTCGCAGCTTTTGGAAATTGTCTTTTAATTTATTCAAAATAATTATGTTTTAAAAACTAAAAAGAAAACCGAATTATAAAATTGTACGAAGTTTTGTTTAAATGGTTGACATATTTTTTTCGAACTATTTCGATTTAAAAACCAAAATAAATGAAATAAATGGTAACAAACATATAAACACATATTTATTACAATTTTATGATATATTGAGAACTTCCTTCTTTTTTGAAGTCGGATAAGAATGTAGATAAATTGATTGGGAAAGCCTGTTATGGTGTATCAGAATACTTGCCTAATAAATTTGAATTGCTGTATTTCTTTGGTAGTCTTAATGTTATGCTTTACTCCATATTATATTAGGTTGGGGAAAAAGTCTTCGTTCGCATTATAGTATGTATGAACTTGTAATAAAATCTCTTTGGCTATACTATTTGTACCTGGCTTGGTATCATTAAAAGTTTAAATTTTAAAGAACATAATTCCAAATTGAAATTAAGAATGTATGTGATTTTTATTTGTTTTTCGTACTGTCAAGATGAGTGAATCTAATGAAGAAATTCGATACATTTTAAAATTTTACTACAAAAAAGGTAAAATGCAACGCAAGCATCGAAAAAAATTTGCGATCATTATGGACCTAGTGCAGTGTCTGTGAGAGTAGCACAAATTTGGTTTAAGCGTTTTCAATCCGGAAATGATGATGTCAAAGATGTACGTCGCTCTGGTCGCCTTAGTACGGATAAAATGGATGCCATTTTTGAAAAAGTGGAGCAAGATCGGCATATCAGTAGTTACGACGTAGCTGAAGAACTGGGAATTGACCACAAAACAGTTTTGGCGCATTTGAAAAAAACTGGGTACACAAAATAGCTCGATATTTGGGTACCTCACGAGCTCACTGAAAGAAACCTAATGAACCGTGTACTCATTTGTGATTCTTTATTACGACGTAATGAAACCGAACCATTTTTGAAGAAGCTGATAACTGGTCATGAAAAGTGGATCACGTACGACAAGAACGTGCGAAAAAGGCCGTGGTTAAAGGCCGGTCGGGCTTCACAGACTGTGGCGAAACCCGGGTTAACTCGCAACAAGGTGATGCTGTGTGTGTGGTGGGATTGGAAGGGCATTATTCATTATGAGCTGTTACCACCAGGCAGGACCATCGATTCTGAACTCTACTGTGAACAACTGATGAGATTAAAGCAAGAAGTTGAGAGAAAGCGGCCGGAATTAATCAACAGAAGGGGTGTGGTTTTTCATCATGATAACGCTAGAACTCACACATCTTTAGCCACTCAGCAAAAATTAAGAGAGTTTGGCTGGGAGGTGTTAATGCATCCGCCGTATAGTCCTGATTTTGCACCTTCAGATTTCCACCTGTTTCGGTCTCTTCAGAATTCTTTAGGCAGTGTCAGGTTAACATCACGAGAGGACTGCCAAAACCACTTGTCGCGGTATTTTGATCAGAAGTCCCAAAATTTCTATAGCAATGGGATCATGTCCCTACCTACAATATGGCAAAAAGTTATCGAACAAAATGGTACCTACATACTTTAGTTAAATGTAAATAAATTATATTAAAAATGTTTTGAATTTTCTTAAAAAATGCGAAGAAACTTTTTCGCCAACCTATTATTAACATTTATAATTTGTTGCTGTTATTTACAGAAATCATTATAGAAATGTACAGAATAATATACAATTATATAAAATACATGTAAAAAAGTTAAGCTATCTAAGGACCGTTTAAAAAGATCGATACATAACTCAACTGACCCAGATCACTGCCAGAAGGCAGTGTTCCCAAGACACTGGCGGCATTGCCACGTTGAATGCCAATGCTAATTACGTTGACCCAGATAGGAGCCAGATCTTGGGTCACGTAATGTTTCCATCAGAAGCCGTTGAATAATTTGAAAACGCTGTGGGCTCCTGTTCCCCACAGGCCCTGGGTCTCGACTCCAAAAGGCCCAAATATGTAGTCCTTATCATGACTGGCATATTTGCGCCTTTTGAGGTTATTATTTTTTATCATGTACTTAATTAAATTGCTAACATATACTCTAATTTAAGTGCCTTTTTACTTTATATTTGCATGCTGCTAAATAGGAACACGGCTGTACAATAATATCAAATCTTAACATCAACATACATTACCCGTTTTTCACATATAAACAAATTTTTGTCTGGCCTATCAGCTCAATAGGTAGTAGCTTTCTGCGCTGTAGGTTGAGGGTTCGATTCCTTCCCAGGATAAACATTTGTGTGATGAACACAGGTGTTTGTTCTGTGTCTGAGTGTTATTAAGTATCATAAGTATGTATTTAAAAATATATACGTACTTTATCAGTCATCTGGTCACCTTAATTCAAGTTATGCTTAGTTTGGGGCTAGATGGTGTGGTGTTCACCAATATTTTAATAATAGGTACATATATTATTATTATTATTGTATTTTACAATAAAATCTGCTCAAGAGTTGTCCTATCTATACTATATGTCCTGTTAACATAAACAGAGACGCTAAAGAACTTTATACAGTTGATCTAGACTTTTCGCATGGAAATGCAAAGCGTGGTGACCCTAATGTCCCTAGTTGTCAGGGGTGCTCACTGCTCGTCCTTCCGAGACGAAGTCAGGTTCTGAATGGCAAGTGCTGGATACGTTAGGTACTTAGGCCTTGCTATTCAGAGCCTGACTGCACACATTTCAACAGTATGGCTGCCTGGTATATATCTGATAAGGAGAATCCTGCCAGCTAGGTTGGTAGTAGCACTGGCTTCTGCGCTGTAGGTTGAGGGTTCGATTTCCTTCCAGTATAAACATTTGTGATGAGCATAGGTGTTTGTTCTGTGTCTGGGTGTTATAAAGTATCATAATAATAATAATAATAAATAATCTAAGACATTTCACACAGCAACATCTGGCCCCAAAGTAAGCTGAGCTTGTGTTATGGGTACCACATGACTGATATACTACTACTATATACTTATTTTTTTGTAAATACATACATTATTATACATAGACAAACAAATACAAATATATTTTTAAATCATAAGAGTTCAAAATTATATAAGTATTCTATCAGTCATATAGTCACCATAATACAAGCTATGCTTAGTTTGGGGCTAGAAGTTGAGTGCATTGTCCACCAATATTTAAAAAAAAAAATTTAACTCCCTACGCTGCTCACAGTTTGATTGCCTAGTACTCGTCCATGGGACCATGGGAGTCTAAATCCTAGAGTCCCATGGTACTTACGAAAAGCTAACCCCTATCTAACTCCATACGCTGCTCAACCTTATTTTCGGCGCAACTAAACATCTATTAATTTATCCATTCATTCTCATTTTAGTGATAATGGTGTTTATGTCACCGGAAGATTAAAAGAGCCGTTAGTTTATAATAAAACCGGAAAAATATTAACGGGCGTAAAATTGAGAACTTATGATACTTACTTAATAAATAGGTATTTCACTTTCAAAACTTTCGAGAGTTGTCAACTCAATCGTGAACTCGAGCGGCAATGGTGATCAAACTCACCATTATGAAGGTTCTGCAGATGAATTGAAACAGTGTCGGTGCCTCCATCGACTAAATGATTCGTGATTAAAACCCGTGTTTATCAGTTTAAAAACAAATAAATAAATGTTGGAAAACTTGTAAAGCTTGTATTATGAAAATCAGAGGACTAATAGAATACCTACTTATATACTTTTTAATACATGTACATACCTATGATACTTAACGACGCAGGCCCTTGTGTGTGGCGCAGTTGGCGAAAGCTCGCCTGAGACACAGAAGGTTACGGGTTTTCCACAGCGGGACACGTGTTTGTATGATCTGCAAATATTTAACTTTGGTCTGATATACTACATGACACATGATGATACATGATACATGACATGATATAAAACTTATATGTATATATATATAAGTAGTATATCATGTGGTTCCCATAACACAAGCTCGACTTAATTTAGGGAAAGATGATGCTAAATGAAATGACCGGCATTATTAATTTAATGAATAACTCCCATACAGAAAAAACACGTAAGTTCTTCACACAATTTTTTAATAATGGGTGAGTATTGAATCGAAAAGGATAGTATTGGTCGGTGCACTGACTACGGTTTACAACTGCTCGGGTACCTCAGAACAAAAGTTAATATTACAAAATGCTGTAAGTACAGTAAGTACAGAGACAACATGTTTGCATGTCTCCATTAGGCTCGCATGTTCTAGCAATAGTTATTCTAATTAAACTGTCACACAAAAAGAAAACTCTGCATATATGTTCACACAAATCACTTTTTGCGGGTCAAATGAGCGCTTACACGGCAGGGCTCTGGCACACGATAAAGGCCCGATACGACAAATGCAGATTTACAATTCTGGCAAAAGCTGATACCAAATATACTTATGCATTGAAATACCCTTATGTAAGAGATCTTTCTCTTTTTCATCTCTTTTTATCGGGTACACGGATGACACATTAACAAGAAAAACAATAGATATTGGTAACAATAGAGCACGGTAATACAAAGTCAAAGTCAAAGTCAAAAATATTGTATTTGACTAAACACGTTATTTTTATGCCTGATAGATAGATAGATAGGTAATATATCTATTAGTACATTGTTTTTTACAGAATGATAAAATATGCTTTGGTTGTAGAGCATAGTGACTGAAGAGTTAATGAGCGATTCCACCGACTTGAATCAGAGTCAGTCTTTCTCATCGCAATTATAATATGTCCGCGATTTCAAATCTCTTTCAGTGATCTTGACCGAAGGTAGCCATTCAGGGCCGGTGTTCTTGAAGATTCATTAAAACCTTGAAAGTTGTGCGACATGCCGCATCGCTGACATCGTTTGCAGTGTCTGGGTCGGTCCGCTCCGTATGAAGCCATCAATAATTGTAGTGCCAATTTACAGGTAAATAATTATCGATGTCCAAACGAACGTTTACCGAGCATCGAGCCAAATGGAGTTATTTAGCTGTAGAGATGGGAAAAATATCGATTTTTACACAACTGTCAGAGCGCCATCTATGAAAACCTATATCATGAATAACTGTTTTTTTTTTCGTTGTTTGTTTTTGTTGTTAAAGACCTTCTTAAATACGTATTTTTTATTATTATTATGAGTCAGTACTAGTAGTAATTTTGTCACTATAGATTGCAAATGATTGAGAAGTATTTTCAAATTCTAAGATACGAGCCCACTTTGGTTCTCCCCGTGAAGTAACTTGATGAATTTAGCTGAAAATAGAATCAGCTATCATTGGTAGAAGCGTATTTATCTCTACCATGTTTATAACTCTTTCAAAACCAGGTTATGATTGGTCTTGGTAGTAGCTCTGCCTTCTTCGCGTGAGGTTAAGGGTTTGATACCCTCCCAGGACAAACATTTATGTGGTAATGTTTGTTCTCTGTCTAGTATATATATACTGATAAGTTATTCTTTCATTTTATCTGGTCCCCATAGTACATGTTATGCTCAATTTGAGACAAGAGGGTGTGGTGGATTGTCCACAATATAAAATCAGGTACAATTTAAATAGTTCGGCTCAGACCTCTTGGCGAACTGATATCTTCAGAATGATACTTAATTATGTAGCCTGTATTTAGCCTGTATAGAAAATGATCGGTAAGTGGTATATACGAGCTACCTGTAGCTGGGTATATACCACTTATGTCATAATTTTGGCTGCTTCCCACCACATCCAAACTCATTGTTCTCGGAAAAGAAAACTTTAATACATTAGTTCCCAACTACATCCAACGAGCATTTTAATAATCATTTTGATTAATATTTTCGCTCGTACATTAGTTCCCACTCACATCCATGCAAAGTTTAGGTAGAGTCAGCACGAGAATCTTCTGACAGTAAGTTAGGTAAGGTACGACTTCTAAAAATATTTAAGGAATAACGCAAAAAAAGAGTAGTCTTTTATTTATTTTGTCATAGAATACAATATAGTGGAAAAAATAGTTAGGGAATGACAGATAAACAACATTATTAATTTAATAATAAATAATTTATTAATAAATAATTTACTAATTAACACAGTTTCAATCAGCCTTATTTAAAAACACTAATAATCAACCTTATTCATTTTAGTTTTTTTTTTTTTAACCAGCTTTAATTCAATACAGTTTTAATTCAACCAGCGATACAGCAGCCTTCACAGTTCTGTATCATATGCTGAGTGGTAGCCTTTTTTTCGTCACTGTACATAGACTAGTTTATATTATATTCGCACTGTATTTGATATGTGACATTTAATAAATATTTTATATTCTATTCTATTCTATTTAAAATCCTAAATAAGAAAACTACGTTATTATTGATTATTATTGTTTCAATATAAATTAACCAAGCTGTTCATATTCAATCAAGGCATAGTAAATGCTTATTGTTTTATTTTCGTAATCACTTAATTTTTTGTTTCTTCTTTTTTATTGAGTTTTGTCTTCTGTTTAATCTTTTCATCATCATCATCATCATTTTAGCCCGATTGCATCCACTGCTGGGTATAGGCCTCCTCTTTATTATGCAACTCTTTCCGGTCCCTAGCAAGTCTCATCCAGTGGTTCCCGACAACGCTGACTATACATCGTTCGACCGTCGGGCGGGTGGTCTGCCTCTTGGCCGTTGAGCATCCCTTGGCCACCATTGCGTTACCGCCTTTGTCCATCTCCCGTTATCCATTCTTGCCAAGTGTCCCGCCCATTTCCACTTTAACCTCGCGATCTGCATACCTACGTCCACGACTTTTTTATCTTTTAGCGAGATATTTTTCATAATAATATGTTTCTCTGCGTATCACCATGTATCAGTTCGATGAGCTGCGGTTTCTTTTTGAACTCTCCGTTCAGCGTCTTATGCCATGCCTCTAGCAGATTGGTGGTGCGATGTCGTTGCTATTCCAAATCCCATTAGGAAGATTGGTGTTGTTGAGCCATGTTTTCGCTTGTTGAACATGTTTCCATGATAACCAACAATCTTCAACATCCTCAGTTGGTAAGTAAGCCAAAGCAGCACATGATATTTTCATTTTTGGACAAACCAATTGCTTATGCTTTTTCTTTAGCTCGAAGAGAAAGTTGCAACCTTTTGTATCACATCACTCAAGCATCACTCAAGCGTTGATTGCACCTTGTTAAAATTTCAAAATGACTTTTAGTGGTTGCCAGTTTTTTAATTTCTTGCAATGTTCTATCAAGGTAAAATATAATAAAAGCTTTAAAAACGGTATGATTCAAATTCAAATGTATTTATTTATTTGACATTAAATATTGTGGTACAGTCAAGTATTCTTTTAGACTCGCAACTTAAAGATTGAACATCGTCGTCATGATATAAATGAATAAAACCCAGAAGCCTTGCTTATGTTGACTGTACTAAAACATTTCTTGTATGTGAGTGAGAATATTTTTATTAATTAAATAAACGCTGCTGGATGTGATTGGGAACCTTTTTTGGATGTGATGGGAAGGAGCCATAATTTTCTCCCTCGCACGTACCGTTACAGTTATAATTATTAGGTATATGGTTCAGTAACTAGATATGTCTGTTAAATAACTATATTATAAAAGTATTATCATATAAATAAATATTGGTAAACAATTGGTAAAATATCCATAACAGCACATATCGCGTGTCACACGTCGCCGACTCTACGTGCTAGTAATTAGGTTTATAATATTACTTATGTATGTTAGACTTTAAGGTATATATTTGATAAATATGGGCCGTAGTTTGTAAGTATTTAACATCATGTACTAAACTAGTGTAGCCTGAAATAAACGTTATTATTATTATAATGCACATAACACCATCTAGCCCCAAACTAAGCATATCATTATGGTGACCAGATGACTGATAGACAATTTATATATGTTTATATAAATAACTTAGGGTAACGTGAGCAAACTGTGTGCAAAAGTATATACAGTCAACTCTGGACGCAGTGGAAGACCAGCGCTGCAGCATGGCAACTTTCCATAGCATTATGCTGAGCAGTTAGCTTTATTTCTTTTCATACAAACGTGGTTAGATAATGACTGGCCTGTCAGCACAGTTGGTAGTAGCTCTGCCTTCTGTGCTGTAGGTTGAGGGTTTTGTGTGACGAACATAGGTGTTTGTTCTGTGTCTGGGTGTTATAAAATATCATAAGTATGTATTTCAAAATATATAAGTGTTCTATCAGCCATTTGGTTCCCATAATACAAACTTGCTTAGTTAGATGGTGTTTTTTCCAATGTCCATCAATGTTATTTTGACGACCGCTGTGGCGCAGGCTAAGATCCGGCTAAGATCCGGCTGAGACGCAGAAGGTTGCGGGTTCGATTCCCGCTTCGAGACAAATGTTTGTATGATCTAGTATTTGTCTCGGGTCTGGGTGTTTCTATGTATAATATGTATGTAATTACAAAAAAAAAGTATATAAGTAATGTATCAGTCATGTGGTACCCATAACACAAGCTTTGCTTACTTTGGGGCTAGATGATGCTTGTTACATACTAACTATGTACCTAATCTGCCGACTGGCACTGCAGCGTTGCATTAAGTATATTGTTCGACCGGTACAGTACGAACGCCGATTCAGCATTACCATCTTTGCCTAGAATTGCGGAGCCTCGGAAACAATGGCAGGTGTCGTCATTCTACACTCGGTACTTGCATCGACCGAACGTAGCTTCGTACATTAGATTTTAGACTTAGAATATTTTACGTAATTTTGTAACTCTTTAAAATAAATTCTTTTAAAGTCTTTTGGTTTTTTTTAAAACCATCGGTTGTGGCTTACGTAATTGGCGCAGCCGGTAGGATACTTCGAAGCAGTGCGTTATTCGTCCAGGGTCCACAAATCGGTTCCAGACGAACAGACCACTGTTCGTGCTTTCAAGGACTTCATCGAGGTATTCAGAATCTACGGGCACGCAACCGAGGGCACTTAGCAATCAGTGCAGAGAGAAAACCAAATGTGAGTACTTTGAAACTTTCTTATAAGTGTTGCCTCCTTTCCCACCATTTTCCATCCAAGAAAACTCGGGGAGGAATCTGTCTCATCAAGACGGATTCGTAGGAATAGCAAGTTAGATAGCCATAGAAAACTAGGTAGTTTAAATACGATAAGTGAAACAAGTGAGGAAATTATGTCTAACGAACCAGACCACATCTTTAAGGCTCTACGCATGGTCCCAGAATTTGATGGGAACCCGAATATTCTGACAAGGTTTATTAGAATCTGCGATCAGCTTGTAACGCAATATATAAAAACTGAGGCAGGATATGAGTTAAATAATTTGTGTCTTTTAAATGGTATATTAAATAAAGTGACTGGTCCTGCGGCAAGGACAATAAACGCGAATGGCATACCAGACACCTGGTTAGGAGTTCGAAACGCTTTAGTTAATAATTTTGCCGATCAGAGAGACGAGACCGCTCTCTATAATGACTTATCTCTAGTTTACCAAGGCAACGATTCCCCACAGGAATTTTATGACAAATGCCAAAACCTTTTTAGTACGATTATGACGTACGTTACCCTGCACGAGTGTCTGCCTACCACCGTTGAGGAAAAGCGCGACTTGTATCGCAAATTAACTATGCAGTCGTACGTACGCGGGTTGAAAGAACCTCTCGGGTCTCGTATACGGTGTATGAGACCGCCGACTATCGAAAAGGCTTTGGAATTTGTTCAGGAAGAACTTAATGTCATGTACCTACAGCATAGAAATGAATCTATTCCGGAGCGGCGTAACCCAGCTACGCAAGGGCAGTCATCATCAAAGGTACCGTCCCTAGTTCCTAATTATTCTATAGCGAAGGGATTTAATTCTGGTGCTCCAAATTGGCAGAGACCAATGCCAATGCCGATGCCCGCGCAGACGCATCTTCCTCAGCAGCAGCCTTGGCGTCCTGCTTTTCAATTTCGCCAACCCCCACAGCGAATGCCTATGCAACCGCGTACGCAACAAATGTTCCGGGCACCCCCACCAAATTATAACGCCCAGAACGGAGGTTTTAGATTTCCCCCTAGGAATGTACCCCCACAGAGCCAGGGACCGACACCAATGAGCGGGGTTAGTCATTTTGTGTCCAAGGCCCTTCCTCCTACTATTCAAGGCCACGATTGGCGAAAGTTTGGCAATCCTCCTCCAACAAACTATTTTAAATCTAGGGAGATGAACTTTAATGAGGTAGGCGATTACGACAGTTACTATGACTATTACGGCGATCTAACTGAATACCCAATTACTGACTTTGACAATTACTATGACTACCAAATTGTCCCTGAGTACTATTATGACCCCCAGAACGACCCCCAGCATCAGGATGATGTACCAACGAGCTCAAATGCAATTGACCTCGCGCAACCGTCTATTAGCAATAAAGAGCAGGATTTTACCAAGGGCCGTTCCAACAACGAACCAAAATAGAGTTAAATTTACAGTCTAAGAAAGAATTATGTTATATATAGACATCTCATCCGCCACTTAAATTACTTGTAGACACCGGGGCAAATCAATCATTCATAAGTCCCGAGGCGGTTGACGAATTCTTTCCACATATCGCAAAAGATTTTGATCCTTTTGAGGTCACTAATTCTCGGGTAACGAGTATCCATGACCATTCGATCACAATACCTCAGTTTATGGAATTTGGCGAGCAAACTAACATTAAACTATTCGTTTATAGATTCCACAATCACTTCGATGGTTTAATAGGTCTCGATTTATTAGAGAACTGTAAAATAGATTTGAAGAATAACATTTTGTTAACCGAGCAGGCTATTATACCATTATCTCGTTACCAATGTAGAAAAACTAACCAACGGGAAATTATTCCTGCCCATACGTCAATGTTAGTTAATGTTCCAATCGAATATCCTGACGGTGACGTATTTGTGACTGAACAACTGATGTGTAATTGTATCATTCATGACTGTGTTACCACTGTGACTGACAAAACCGGAATTGTAGAGTTAGAGAACATGACAGACAAAGACATAGTTATCTCGTTTGACCAACCAACGCGAGTAGATGTCTGTAATATCGAGTGCGCACGCACTGAACAAGACCCGTGTCGAGTTAAAAGTGTTTTATCTAAGCTTTGAATGAATCATTTAAATATTGAAGAGAAGGCTAATTTAGAGACATTGTGCGCGCGTTACGCTGACGTTTTTTACATCGAAGGAGAAGCTTTGACTTTTACGAACAAAATTAAGCACAGTATTAAGACAACAGACGAACTACCTGTCTATACGAAAAGTTACAGATATCCTTTCATACATCGACAAGAAGTTAGGGAACAGATTACGAAAATGTTAGAACAAGGTATTATACGACCATCGGATTCGGCATGGAGCTCACCTATCTGGGTAGTTCCAAAGAAATCAGATGCCTCCGGCAAACAAAAATGGAGATTAGTCGTAGATTTTCGCAAACTGAATGATAAGACCATAGACGATAAATATCCGATCCCCAACATCACAGACGTTTTAGATAAACTTGGTAGGTGCCAGTATTTCACTACCTTAGATTTGGCATCAGGTTTCTATCAGGTAGAAATGAACTCTGAGGATATACCAAAGACAGCCTTTAACGTAGAGCATGGCCACTTCGAATATCTTCGCATGCCCATGGGGCTCAAGAACTCACCATCAACCTTCCAGAGGGTTATGGATAACGTTCTGAGAGGACTGCAAAACGAGATCTGCCTCGTTTATCTCGACGATATAATCGTTTTTAGTACATCTTTGCAAGAACACATGATTAATCTCGAAAAAGTGTTCAATAGACTGAGAGAGTCCAACTTTAAAATTCAAATGGACAAATCCGAATTTTTACAGTTGGAGACTGCTTATCTTGGTCATATTATCAGTAGGGAAGGTATCAAACCTAACCCAGACAAAATTGCGGCTATTGAAAAATATCCATTACCAAAAACTACCAAAGAAATAAAGCAATTTTTAGGACTTCTAGGATATTATAGGAAGTTTATACCCGATTTTGCCAAAACGACTAAGCCTATGACTAAATGTCTTAAGAAATCTAACAAGATTACTTTAGACTCTGACTATGTTAACTGTTTCGAGAAATGTAAGAAGCTATTGACTAACGACCCAATACTTTAATACCCTGACTTTAACAAAAACTTTATCCTGACGACAGACGCCTCAAACGTAGCCTTAGGAGCCGTGCTATCTCAAGGACCAATTGGATCCGACAAGCCGATCTGTTATGCATCTAGGACATTAAACGAGAGCGAACTTAATTATTCCACAATAGAAAAGGAACTTTTAGCTATAGTGTGGGCCACTAAGTACTTCAGACCATATCTATACGGTCGCAAATTTTTGATTCTCACTGATCACAGGCCTTTGCAGTGGGCCATGAACATAAAAGAACCCAATTCTAAACTAACTAGATGGAGACTAAAACTAAGTGAATACGATTATGAAATAAAGCACAAACCAGGCAAGGCTAATACTAATGCAGACGCTTTATCTCGTGTAGAGATTAATAATGAAGAAGTAGAATCATTCCTCTCGGAAATCGACTCGTTAGTAGTTCAACATTCTCAATCACAACAATCAGGATCTTCAACAGCTACCGCACATACAAGCGTTAAAAATCCAATACTTGAGATCCCGATAACCGATGAACCTTTAAATAAGTTCCACAGACAGATTTGTTTCACCATTGTAGGCGACATTAAACGACGTACGACAGCGACAAAACCATTCGACACACACACTCGTACTTTCATACAAATTTCAGAATCGTCTTTAGAGCAAGATGTAATTAACGCCATAAAAGAGTATGTTAACCCAAAGGTTAAAACTGCTCTTAAGATCACCCCAACTCTAGGAATGTATGCGATCCTTCCGATCATTCAAAAGCATTTTAAGAGCTCTTCTATGAATCTGGTCTTAGCAAAGACTGAGTTAGAAGACGTAAAGGAATACCTGAGACAACAGGAGGTTATAAAGCATTATCATGAAGGTAAAACGAACCACAGGGGCATAAGTGAATGCTATTTAGCTTTATCGCGGCGCTACTATTGGCCGAAGATGAAGGACGAAATAACTAAATACATTAACGAATGTTCAGTATGTGGCCAAACTAAATACGACAGAAACCCGATCAGACCACAGTTTAATATTGTACCACCAGCCACAAGGCCTTTTGAGATAGTTCACATGGACCTGTTTACGGCACAATGTGAAAAGTACTTGACTTTTGTAGACACCTTCTCGAAGTATGGACAAGCGTATCACTTACGAGATGGTACAGCAGTCAGCATTCTGCAAGGACTACTGACTTACTGCACGCACCATGGACTCCCCTTGACTATAGTGACTGACAATGGAACTGAGTTTACAAATCAACTGTTCGCGGAGTTCATACGACTTCATAGAATAAATCACCATAGGACCCTCGCTAACTCACCTAACGATAACGGTATTATAGAGAGATTTCATTCAACCTTATTAGAGCATTTGCGCATATTAAAGATTAAACAAAAAGGCGAGCCAACAGTTAACCAAATGCCTTACGCGATACTGGCTTATAATAGCTCAGTTCACAGCTTTACTAAGTGTAGACCTCATGATATCGTTAGAGGACATTTTGATCCTAGAGATCCTTTAGATGTCGATCTCACTCAACATCTGATGCAACAATATATTATAACGCATCGAGATCAGATGAAGACAGTTTATGAATTAATTAACCAAGTCACTACAATAGACCGTACAAACATAATGGATAGTAGGAATAAGAATCGTGAGCCGGAAGTAGAGTATGAACCATATCAGCAGGTATTTGTTAAAAACCCTTTTGCTGCAAGGCAAAAGTTAGCACCAAGATATACCCAGGACACTGTCCTTGCTGATCTTCCGATCCATATCTACACGTCTAAAAAGAAAGGACCGATTGCCAAAAACCGTCTTAAGCGGTTACCTAAGAATAATAAATTGTTGCAGGATTCCACTATTACTCATACTCCCAATGACGCTGGCACTGGAGATAAGACTTGAAAGTCTTGATAATGGACCCGGACTCCTACCTTTCAACCTTGGGCAAGCCAAACTGATCACTCACTATCATTCATTTATTCAGTACATAGAACTAACGGACTTAGAAAACCAACTTGACTCCATTCATGACCAACTAGACTATTTTAAAACTAAATTGGACAATCAAACTCTTGCTTTATACGAACTACAAATTGACTATCTCATTAAAAAATTATCTAAAATAGATTTTCAGATAAAAAGTTTAGAGCCAAACCACCGTATTAAAAGAGGTTTAATTGATGGTCTAGGGTCTATAATCAAAAGCGTTACTGGTAACCTAGACCATTCCGATGCTGAACGCTATAATACTGCTATTAGAATCTTAGAAAGTAATGAACATAAGATGTTGTCTGAGTTCAATGACCATATTAGCATGAATAAAGAGTGGATGTCGCAAAATACGATATTAATAGCAAATATTGCAGAAAACCAGGAGAAGATAAATAATACGTTAGAATTAATCTTAGATAGTAAAGCTTACGCCGAGAGTAGTCTTCTTAAATACGCAAAGTTTGCGCAGCTTCTTGCTATCATCAGTGAAAATACAGATGATTTATCTTTAGAATTAACTAGGATAGAAAACATTTTAGCTTTTGTACGTGCATCGAGCACTCATCATAGTATGTTAGGAATAGATAACTTAGGAAATATGATAAATAAGCTTAGGACTATCTATAGTTATAAGGAAATAATAGATGACGACCTACGAGAATACTATACTATAATAAAACCAGGTTCTTATTTTTGTAACAAAAGAATAGTAATAATATTTAAATTCCCGATAGTCTCCCCAAACGATTTCAATTTATTTGAACTCTCTATCGTTCCTAACCAACATAATCTGACCTTTATTCCACCATATCCTTTCATGGCAACCGACGGGAAAGCTTTCATGTACATGGAGGCAGAATGCCCGAAGTTCAATCATCATCATCTCTGCGAAGCTAACATCAATCATCACGCTCGCGACCATCCAGATTGCATCCAGAATCTTGTCATCAACCAATCTTTAGACAAATCATGCCAGCCAACAAAGGTCACTCTTACAAAGGAAGCTATGGAGCAGTTAGATGACCAACACTACACACTAATCTTTCCAAGCCCTACAAAAGCAGAACTACACTGCGGACGCCAAGAATATATAACCTTATCAGGAAGTTACCTTGCTACTATACCTCAAAAATGTTCTCTACGAACTGAAGAATTCACTATAGTGAACATCAATGATCAAGTCAAAGGACAACCGCTAAAGATTACTGAAATTCCTGCAAACTACAGCACAGAAGACAATGTCAGCATCCCTCATCTTAAACTCAGCTCTATCAATCTAAAAGGACTACATCATACGGAAGATAAGATATTATTGCAGCATCCAGTCCAACTGAAATCCATAGATGGAACATTATATCATACAACGTTACCATTCTACGCGTTTCTATTCGGTGCAGCCGCACTTACCATCGTTATAATCGTGAGGCGATACATGAGACGTACTACACTAACTATTGAAACAAAATCATCAAGCGAGAAAGAAGAAAATAAGAAGGAACACCCTTATGCCATTCCTGAGGGACCCCGGGATCGGAGATCCAACCCAGCATCATTTTCGCTCAACGTTCTCAAATAGTTGCTGCTCTGAGGGTGGAGATGTTACATACTAACTATGTACCTAATCTGCCGACTGGCACTGCAGCGTTGCATTAAGTATATTGTTCGACCGGTACAGTACGAACGCCGATTCAGCATTACCATCTTTACCTAGAATTGCGGAGCCTCGGAAACAATGGCAGGTGTCGTCATTCTACACTCGGTACTTGCATCGACCGAACGTAGCTTCGTACATTAGATTTTAGACTTAGAATATTTTACGTAATTTTGTAACTCTTTAAAATAAATTCTTTTAAAGTCTTTTGGTTTTTTTTAAAACCATCGGTTGTGGCTTACGTAATTTGCTGTGTGCAATGTCCTGGATTATTTATTTATTTATTATTTATTTTATTGTAGCATCGATATTTGTATTCGATCGATATCGACCATCACTATCTTGGAACTGGTTCGGTGTGGTGTGGATATAGGCTTTAATTATAAGACATAAGTCAGGAGCCGCCTTCGCGGTGTTCGTTTGTTTATTTACACTAATTTGTTATTGTTATCTGATGAGCCGCGGGACTACTTGGAGCTGGAGTCTGCTGAACGTCCGGGGTATCTAGTGCCAAAGAGAAGTGAGGTAAATGTTATTTTTAAGATGAACTTGAACTTAATGTATGTCTGTAGGTATGATGTAAGCAAGATCCAAGTTGCGTATAATAGTTGCCCAATGTGGCACTACCGTACTACAGCAGGACCACAAAATGGCCGTCGTCAGTCTTTATAAAAGTTCATTTTTATGTATGGATCCGTAGTGACGGTAATTACTGTAAAACAATCTAAAATTACCTATTATAAACTTATGACACATAATTATATAATAATTATGACGACCTCTGTGGGCGAAGGCACGCCTGATTCGCAGAGGGTACGGGTCCGATTCCCGCAGCGGGACAAATGTTTGTATGATCTGCAAGTATTTGTCTCGGGTTAGGGTGTTTCTATGTATAATAGGTATTTACAAAAAAGTATATAAGTTGTAGGTATATCAGTCACGTAGTTCCCATTACATAAGCTCTGTTTACTTTGGGGCCAGATGATGCTGTGTTAAAATGTCCGGTATTATTTATTTATTTAATATTGGCAAATGTAGCATGAACTTTCAAAACACGACAGAAGTGCTTTATAATACTGCTTTTATGGTATGCCTATAATCCCTATATAATATGTATATTCAGTAGGTCTGAGAATAGGTTTATAACTATTTTTTATACCCCTAAGTGTTAAGGGTGGCTCACCCCAAAAAATTTTTATGTTCAATAAGGCAAAACAACGTATTTGAACATATTTGATATAACTGCTTTAAAATTTGAAGACTTCTGCTTATTCAGTCCACGCACTCAATTTCCAATTCCGTGATGTGACATTCAATTCAATTCTCATTACAGTAAAAGAAACCGCGCGTATTTCGTATGCGTGCAAAATTGAGCGGCAATTTGTCATCGCAATCGCAGATACGACAGAACGCCGGCGTCGGACAGTCGCGCCGAATTGTACGCAACGTGTGGAAAATTCATAATTAGGTGCTTGAGCCGACATCGGTATTATACCATGTGGGAACATATCTTAACGGATATCGGGGCTGGTTTAATCTGTTCAAATTGAAGTAATTGACGGGCATTGATATTACCTTTAATTTTCCTAAGTTGAATCTATGCAACTATAGAACTAGGACACACATATTTTTAACCGACCATAAAAATAGAAGGAGGTTCTCAATTCGTAGGAATCCTTTTTTTTACTTTTTTTCTATGTATGAAATGTACACCAATTACCGATTTGTTTTATATTGTTTGATATAAAAAGCAAAAGTACCTACCTAGTTAGTCATTAGTACCTACCTAAACAACGTCTCGCAGTCCTGTGCAGTTAGTTAACGTTTGTTAGTTTGATGGGTGACTAAAGACTTTTTAATATACGTAGAGTTGTAAACTGTCATTGTCATTTACATAAATGCCACCCTACAAATCTTGTATAACATTCTAGAGGCGTAACTACTGAGTACATTCTTGCATTGGTGCCGTTACGCTGTTGATCCTGACCAAAATCTAGGCATCTATGAACTCCATAATACAAATTGCTCTTACAAATGCTCAAATACAGATGCAAACACTATACATTTTTGTTTTTAATTTACAAAATGAATGTTTTTCAAGAAGTTAAAATAATTGAATAATACCTAAAGATTAGACAATCCAAACAACACCCAAACTTATTCCCAAACTTAGCATTTGTACAGGAACGATGACTGTAAGAATACGTATATATTTTTAAATAGGTTAAGACTCTTAAAGTATATTACATCTTAAAATACCATAATACAATAATAAGGACCTTAAAATACCGATATTGAAATCTTAAACGGTAATTAAAAAAAAAAACATTCACAACTGGATTCTGGCAGATAAATTGACCACCATCACATTCAATCAGACATGCCGGTTTTCTTAGGCCCTTATTCCACTGAACGGCTAGCCGAACAATAATGCAAAACATTGTATTGTCCATTATCATTTGATATCTATACGCTGCTGGAGTCTAATCTATATAAAGTATGAACTAAATACTACACCTTAGACAAGCCACATTTAGGATTTTAAGGTGTTTTTTATTTAAGTGTAATGTACAATTTAATTTTTGTTAAATAAAAAAATAATGCCGTGGTGGTTCCAGCATAGATTGAATCCCTCTATCTCCTCCCTTGGAGGTCGTAAAAGGCGACTAAGGATACACACACCCACCCACGGGGGATTGGGCAGCAGCAACCCCCGAGTACTTAATACTAAATCTGCGGTCACCAATCCGCCTGCCAAGCGTGGTGACTATGGCAAAACCCCCAAAATGATGAACACAAACAGAAGACGGCCCACAGTTCCTGGCAGTTCCGCTATTCCTGGCATAGGTGGCGGCCACGGTAACGGCGGAACAGGGGGTGCGAAGAATCTCCGGCAGAGGTCCAGCTACCAATCCCAACGACCCCTGGCCCTGGCAACATACAAACACACGCACACTGAGGACCGACGAGAAGTTGATAGAGCTGGAAGAAGTAGTAAAA
This sequence comes from Lampropteryx suffumata, assembly GCA_948098915.1. NCBI lineage: Eukaryota > Metazoa > Arthropoda > Insecta > Lepidoptera > Geometridae > Lampropteryx > Lampropteryx suffumata. Next base: position 2,000,735 of record OX402557.1, on the reverse strand, counting down.
GCTGTTGATAGAGCTGGAATAAGTAGCAAAGTTGCACTGGGATATTATAGGGTTATCAGAAGTGCAAAGAGAGGGAGAAGACACGATAATTCTAAATTCCAGCAATTTATTCTACTCCGGTATCTCAGCATGGTGTCGGCTTTCTTGTCCGCAAATCCCTCGTTAACAACATTGTAAAGATCGAAAGCGTGTTGAGCAGAGTGGTATACCTTATACTCAGAATAACCAAACGGTATTCGCATAAGGTCATACAGGTGTACGCACCTCACGCAAAACGTCCAGACGATGAAGTGGAGGCTATGTATGATCACATTTCAAATGACATACAAGCCTACAAGCCAAAAAAACCCCGAGAGCTTGCAGTTGGAACTCCAAAATCGCTTCCAATGCCTTGCCGAATGCGGATCCGTGGCTGAAATAAATGACAGGCTGGTGGAAATTGTCCATGCCGTTGGCTCAAAGTTCTGTAAGACCCAGCGCAAGGGTAGAACCGAAAAACTCCCGAACAAGCCGGGTTCCGAAAAGGCTTTAACACCATAGACCACATCCATACGCAGATTATACAGAAGACCTAAGAGTATAACCAGCCAGCCACTTTGTTTAGCGTTTGTGGACTAAAAAGAGAAAGCCTTTGATTCCGTCGAAACTTGGTCAGAGTTGCGGTCACTCCAGCGTTGCCAAATCGACTATCGGTATATCGAAGTGTTGAAATGTCTGGACAGTAACGCCACTATGTCTATCCAACTCCAGGACTAGAGCACAAATCCAATCCCATTGCATGCATCCAAAGGGGTGAGTGAGACAGGGAGATGTTATTTCTCCGAAACTGTTCACTCACTTTGCACTCTGCGCTTCACTCTGCATTGGAGGATGTTTTCAAGCTCTTGTAACATAGCATAGACATGGTATCAACATCAATGGCGATCGCGTCACTCACCTTCGATTTGCCGATGATATAGTTCTCATGGCAGAATCGCTGGAAGACCTTGGCACAATGCTCAGCGACCGCAATATCGTCTCCCAACAGGTGGGTCTTAAAATGAACATGAGCAAGACAAAAATCATGTAAAATGCTCATGTTGCACCCGTACCTGTACATGTTCGGAGCAATATAATCGAAGTTGTAGACCATTATGTATATTTGGGTCAGACGATTCAACAAGTCCAACTTCGACAAAGAGGTCAGCCGACGAATCTAACTCGGATGGGCAGCGTTCGGGAAATTAAGGCACATCTTCTCGTCACAGATACGCAGAGCCTCATGACGAAAGTCTACAATCAGCACGTGTTGCCAGTGATGACATATGGAACTGAGACTTGGTCGCTGACTATTGGCCTCATACACAAGCTCAGAGTCGCGCAACGTGCAAGGAGAGAGCTATGTTGGGTGTTACACTACGTGATAAAATCCGCAACGAGGAAATCCGTAGAAGAACCAAAGTCACCGACATAGCGCTCAAAATTTGCAAGTTGAAGTGGCAATGGGCAGGCCATATAGCTCGAAGAACTGATAACCGTTGGGAAGTAAAAGTTCTCGAATGGCGACCAAGGACAGGAAAACGAAGAGTAGGACGACCCCCCACCGGATGGACTGACGACATTGTAAAGATCGCAGGAAGTCGGTGGATGGAGAGGGCTCAAAATCGTTCTTACTGGAAATCTATTGGGGAGGCCTATGTCCAGCAGTGGACTTCATAAAAGTTGATATGATTGATGATTGGTTGAAAAAAAAAATGCATTTTAATGACATAAATATAACAATACGGCTATTATAGAAAAAACATAAGTCGCATCAGTTGCAAATATTAAATCCCTTGGCACATGTCTTCGAACGTTTAGTTTGAAAACATGTGCCAAGTGTCGAAAAGGAGCTCCCAGGAGCTGAATTGCAACTTAATCCTTTCATCACACTGGTTCCAAGAAGTGGATGTTTAACTCGTAGTTGTCCCTTACCACTTCTTGTCAAATACTTTGATAATTATAATGGATAGATCGGTTTACGAATAATCGGGGGATTATTTTTGGACGTCTTGCGAAGCAAACATTGCGCTCCTATAGATATTATTTCATTTTCTAGTGTTTTTATTTAAATAAAGCTAGAGTTCACTCGGGCGTGAATAATTGGAATAAAAGCTTTGTGTTTCTTTGTGATTAGAGCACAAATAATCCGTAGTTATTTTATATGAAAGACACTTTTTATATAAAACTAGGAACACGGCCCAGCTTCGCACGGGTTCAATTCTTATACTAAAATATATACTACAGAATATCTAATGTGATTAGAAATCTCTAAAATTATTAGTGTTTCTCTACTATATTATGCTTGTGTTAGACATATAAACCTTCCTCTTGAATCACTCTATATATTAAAACAAAACTGCATCAAAATCCGTTAAGTAGTTTTAAAGATCTAAGCATACATAGGGACAGACAGACAGCGGGAAGCGACTTTGTTTTATACTATGTAGTGATGTAATTTGTGACATCATACTATAATAAATATATACTATAATAAACACTTGACACTGGCAAAATTTACATTATTATGACACATGCCATTAATTAAGAAGAAGATTAGTATTCCTGGAGATTATAGACTGAGGATTCTTCGTTTGTCATTTCATGAAGTAGCATGGCTCTGCTAATTTAATATTGTTTTATTCGTTTTATTGCATGTTTTATTCAGTAATAATGGCGGAATTTTAATGAATAAATTGTGACTACAGGACGGGTATGGAGAATTGCATTAAATGTGTGTTGTGATGCAATGTGATATGAACGACGAGGAATCCCAAGAAAATTTTAGACGCCAATCCGCGTGACGTCTAAAATTGACAATTGACCATCGACTAAGACATTATTAAACAAATTGACCATAAACAAACATAAACACTTGACACTGGCAAAATTGGCATTATTATGTCACATGCCATAAACAAAGAAGAAGAAGAAGATTATAGACTCGTGACATTTATGTCAGTGTATTAATCTACGTTTCTCTAATCTAATCTAAGTTGTGCTATAAACTCGCGTTTGGCAGAATACATAGCAGTTACAAGGTAGAGGTACTCGTTCCCGAGATATCATAATTAAGTCGCATGGCGGCGTGTTCAAATTAAATTATGTCAGAATTAAAGGTAACGGGTGCAATAAATCGGTGTGAGGCTGCGATGCGCAGGCGCCGTTACGCACGCATCAGACACTAGTGCCGGCGAGCTTTCTGTACGCGCAAGACATAAGCTTTCGTGAATCCACAATTTGAAAATGAATTTCTTCTATCAAATATTAATTTGTAAATACTGGATAGTTCCTGCACCTTCTAACTGATGACAACTATGCCAACCGCTAGCCCCCTACATCAGTCGCTACGCGTAGCACTACGTTGACTGCTACGCTAACCACTAAGGACTACGTAAGCCCCTACGCTAGATGATACACGTAGGTGATACACGTACTACGCCGAATGCCACGCCAGATATAGAGTTACAAAATACAAAATACAAAATGCAATGAGCCTCTACTTATTCTATACTCGTTTTGTAAGTAAGTTTTTTTTTAATATTAATGTCATTGACCATTTTAAATTGGCCTTCAAAACTCTAGATGAATCTACCGGTTCCTCCTTTTTTCAGTTTAAGAAGAATCATGCAAGAAAATCGTATGGTCTTAACATTTTTTTGTATCCTTGCTACCTTTGTTACGAATCGAGTTGGAGCAGATTCGTTCGAAGCTTTTCTATTATCTAAATGGACATATCGTTTCTATCAGGAAAATATATGCTCATTTCTTGGTTTAAGTTTGAACAAGTGCTCATGTATACTTAAGTTTCATCATCTGTTTATATTTTTACATACCCTCTCAAAGTTATTGTCTTGTACCGCTAACCGAACGAAATACAAGTTAATCGGGCAGCTTCCATTTAACCGGCTGTTTGTTTTATTTCTGCGAATCAATATGGCGGCGCGGCACTGATCTCTATCTCGGTGAAACCGAGATCGAAGTAATAACTTGTACTTATGCAAGATTGTACGCGTGATGCAAATAATCGTAAGTTCTGTTAGTGTTCTGGCTTTCGCGGCCTGGGTGCGGGTGGATTGCGGGTGGAGTGCGGGTGGAGTGCGGGTGCAGTGCGGGTGCAGTGTGGGTGCAGTGCGGGTGGAGTGCGGCTCCAGTTATGTTGGTAGAAGCTAGGTCTTCTGCACTGTACGTTGTGGGATCGATTCTCTCCCAGGACAATGCCATTGACGTGCCATTTAAAAAATGAAACCACAAGAATCTTTGAGAGAAATATTCAAAGAAATTAATATTCTCACAATAGCTTCACAATATTTATATGGAAATTTGTTATACACACATAAAAATAGAGATGGGATTCAGCAAAATAGTGGCCTTCATAGAATCAACACTAGGAATAGACATAAATTATACATTCCTAGGTTTCGACTAGAAAAAGTAAATAAGTCCTTTATGGGGAACATGGTGCGCTTCTTATAAGCTTCCTAAAAATGCTACTAAACTAACTATTAAGAAATTTAAAGCATACATAAAAGGTAGTCTTTTGAAGAAATCTTATTATAATATAAATTACTATATTATTGATAAGAATGCCTCATGTCGCTCTGCCGTCAGCCAGTTAACCGACACACTTGAAATGTATAAACTCTCTTGTATTAGTATTTCGTAGTTAAGGTAGTTATAAGATGGATCATGTAAAAAAGCGCTAGGACCAAGACGAGTTTCTTGCCAATTCTTCTCGGGCTTGGGTTAGGATGAATTGGCACCTAAATTCACCTATTCACTTTGAAACGTCTTACATACTAAGACGTTTCAAAGTGATCCTGGTGATTGTATTGAATAAAGTATCTTTTGACTTTGACTTTGACAAACATTTGTGTATTGAACAGATATATTTGTCCTGTATTTGGGTGTTAAAAATTAACATAAGTATGTATTTAAAAATATAGATAGTTTAACGCTTTATTGTACTCAGAGAGAACATACAAAAAACAATTATCAATAAAGCGATCTTTTCCAGGCAACCTTTGGATGGACAGGATAGACAAAAAACTAAACTACGGCGGTGCACAAAAAGTTATGTAACATAATCTACTAACCTAATAAAATTATAAAATATGAAAATAATTAAACCTACAAAACAAAAATTACACAAAGAAAGAAAACATACATAACAGCAAACCACTATCTACAGTGAGCTACGAACCATTTAGCTATTTCCAGATAAGGACAGATTAAGATTATGGACTAACTTTAAATATATGAATAGATTTAGATATATAAATAGATAGATTTGGTTAATTAAATATATAAATGGATTAATATATAAGTATTCTTTCAGTAATTTAATCAACATAATACAAGTTATGCTTAGTTTGATGTGCATTGATATGTGCATTGTCCAACAAAATTAATTTTCAAGTAAAGTATATAAGTAGTATATCAGTCATGTGGTACCCATAACACAAGCTCTGCTTAGTTTGGGGCCAGATGATGGTGTGTGAAATGTCCGGCATAAAAAAAAAAAAAAAACTAGGCTAATGGACAAAATAACTGTAGAGTCGGCAAAGACGAGTGTGTTAAGTGCCTTTGACTACGCACATTGAAGGGTTCCGAAGTCGGTAAAGGAATGAATAGTCCAAACCTATTCAATAGTTTAGGTAGCAAAATACAACAATTTAGTATGGTATAATGTCAGCATAATATATCAATAACTTAATTTTCACTCAAGACTAGATAGTTACTAAGGTTGTCTGGGAGAGATCTCTATTTAGCAATAAGACCGCCCATTGTTCTACCGTGTAGCTAAACATTGTTTTTAAACTTTCCGATGTATTTGTGGTGTGCAATAAAGTATTTTCTATTCTATTCTTTGTAAGTTTTACTGCTTCCCGATATTTTAGCACAGTTGCATGCGCCATGATCACGAGATAAACTTTCAGGAATACATCGGAAAGCAGTAAAACTCACATATCATGGTCAATATCCCGTATTAAGTGATAATTATGTAAAAAATTATGATACTTTCAAAAGTTATAATGACTTAATATTTTTAAACGTATATGTATTGAAAACATTTCAAAAAAATATTAACTTTGAAATACCTATTTAACTATATGCACGCTGAGATAGTAAAATAAAATTGATAAAAAATTGCTTACTTTTAACCTATTATGCGTCACAAGCCGTACGCTTAGGCCGATCGTGCCTCTATATCGCTTGTTCCGCGTTCTTGCTTGCACGCTCGGCTCAGACGGAACGTGACAATTTTTCGTGCGTGCAGCCAGCGTTCATCGATTTATAAGACGTTATCACTTCAAAAACCCATACTTTACACATCCCCTAAATTTAAAGTAGGGCGGGCACAAAAAATATTGTTTTGATATTTTTATTTCATAACTTTGCAGGGGCCTTGTGTTACCATGGATTATGCAAAAACCCACTAGGAGCAGGACGAGTTTCTTGCCAGTTCTTCTCGGGCTTGGGTTAGGAAGAATTGGCACTTAAATTCACCTAGTATGACGTTTCAAAGTGATGTGATGATTGTATTGAATAAAATATCTTTGTACTTTGACTTGACTTGCCAATTTTCTTTACGATAAGATAATACCCTAGTCTGCGAGCTAGAGGACTGATTATGGGCGAACAGACAAAGCAGACATGTCGAAACTATAAAAGTTTCTCGTAGAACTTCGAAACCTTAAAGAACTACATAAGCTGTGACCTCTTTTTTTTGGCCTGTAACTCTTCTCTTAACTAGGTTTCAAACAAAGAAGTTGATAGTTCATGGCACAATTTCTATAGATTATGACAAGCTATGACTGAGGCCTTTCAACGGCTTGATAACTCCGTTACAAAAGTTGGCTTGATTGGTAGACTGACTCATACAATTTAGTAATAAAAAAATAAAAACAAAACAATATTTAAAAATAATTACAGATATGTACTGTTTGTAATGTAGAATAACATAAAATTATATAAAATGCATGTGAAACAGTTGAGTTATCTAAGAATCGTTTAAAACGATTCTAAAATAAATACTTATTAAATAAATAATGCCGAACATTTCACACAGCATCATCTGGCCCCAATGTAAGCAGAGCTTATGTTATGTGTACCACATGACTGATATACTACTTATACTTTTATTTTTTTGTAAATACGTACATACACAAAGAAACATCCAGACCCAAAACTTACGCAATGAACACGACACTATCTAGCCCTAACCTAAGTATAGCTGGTTTTATGGTGACCAGATGGCAGACCAGATATAATACTTATGTATATATTTCTAAATGCATAGGTACTTATGATACTTATAACACCCAGACACAGAACAAATATCTATGTCCTCAACCTATAGAGCAGAAGGTAGAGCTACTGAGCTGAATTAATAATAACAATGTAGTGATAATTCTCATAACACCCGTAATAATCTAGGAGCGATCTCATTAAATAGAGGACAAGAAACAAAGTTACTCAATAATTAAATTATGTATTGAATATTTTCTACAGTCTGATAGATCAGTTAATGCATGCGGTTGTGGTGCAAGCAGTTTAGCTCATCATGCAAGTAATACAACCGCTTACATGCAGCATATAATATTTGCTTTGGTTAAATAGCTCCGTAATAGAACTGGTGGCTTTGTGAGCTCTAGACCTCGTGAACATTTTACGAAACAAAGAAATGAAATGATAAAACTTGTTTTACGTTTTTAACACCCCATTTATCCGCCATTTGGAATAATTTCCAAAAACTGAATCGACAACAAAAACGATATAGTTATAGAATCACAAAATTTCACAATAAATCGGTTGAGAAATGCGAACTGTAGAGGAGAACATTCATGACAGAATGACATACGAAACCATTTTTACCTAAGCTGAAACGGAGACACTCGTTCGCTCTTCGCGTTCGCTCGGTCAAATAATCACTACGCCAATTGCTTCTCAATCCGCTACGTTATCGACTACTCAAACCGCTACACTAATTGCTACGACATGTTTACCGCTACGTTTTGCTACGCTGCTTGCTACTCAAACCGCTACGCCAAATGCTACTATAACTATACATTTTACACGAGCTTACTTAACATAATCTCACCGCTTCTGCTAAATATTTCTGCATACCACTAAAGTGGTAAACAAGCATACGGTCCACCTGTTGGTATGTTTTCACTAAAGACTTTTGCAATAATATAAGTGTCAATTCGCACAATTATACTTGCATACTTGTATTATAAGTTCAAAAGTTTCTCGGTCTGTCTGTTTGTTTGTTTGCTACATTTGTTTGCTAAGCAGCTGGACAGATCATGATTAAATTTGTTGTTGAGATAAATTTAAGGAAGGAAGGACATATGCTACTTTATATGTAAGTACCACGCGCGCGAAGCCACGATCAGAAGCTAGTTCATACAACAAGCCCTCAGCTACCCGCTACCCGCTCCTAATCCAGCCAGTCGCGTGCTCACAGAGCCGTGTCTCCCAGACATCTCATATCTGCGACTTTTTGCGCGGCCGACATTATATGCAAATGGCATGAAAGCAACACCGGCTGCGCTGGCGCAGTCTTTTTGTTGCACTCTTACAATTATCTAAGCACTGAGTGGTTACTGTGTGATCAGAATGTGAAATGACTGAGGAGAAATCCTCGTACCTAAAGGAGTTGCTTGTAAATAGTACGTCATTGTCAATCCATGGTTGCCAATAATCGATCAAAAAATTCGCTCTGTTAAGCTACCAAAGAAGAAAAGACAAGAGACTCGTCATCTTGGACTTGGGTTAGTAGGAATTAGCATCCAAAATCGCGAAGCATTTGAGACGTTTTAAAGTGATCCTTTTGAGTGTATTGAATAAATTACACTGACTTTGACTTTTTGGACTTTCGAAATAAATCAAGAACTACGCCCGATACGACGTACGTTAATTTTGAAGGTAAGTTTTGTTAAAGCCATTTGATAATTACATTTAAGTGAGGATCCATCCATCGTAAGTTTAATCTTTGAATCTTAGAGTGCATACCCTTGGATAAATAAATTTAATAATACCGTTTATAGTGAGACTAAGAACAAGGTTATTCTGTAGGTAAAGACTAAATATAAACTAGTAATATTTAAAGGGTATACATGATAAATCCTTATAAGAAAGACCTAATTTTGCTTGCACCAAAGTACAAATTAATGTGTCATTATTAAATGACAGTTTTAATATAAGTTAAAATTGAGATTTGATTCCTATAATATATTTTTAATTTGCGCCTATTATATTTAGAAAGAGCTATTTAAAAATGTTAATCGAAATCAGACTTTGGTGCAAACAAAATAAGGTCTTTTGTATTTTGGGAAATTCTAGCTAGTTTGGCAAAACTATATAAATTAGGGCCTATATAAATTAGTATTGCATTTTGCATACCCAACACTTAAAGTTCTTTGTCCGTTACATATGCCATAGTCATCGACTACCATATCGCGATCAACCTATTAACAGCCGCGCCGGCCGTTGCCACGTTAAGTATTCTAAAAACGACGAAACAAGCAAGATACGCAAAGAGTTATTCAAAGCACGTGCACAGAAAAGGTTGTGAGCGATGCTGAAACACTCGATGAAGTGTAGCTATACTTCATGTCATGCGCCATGCTTGGTAAGGAGATGGCTCCTATCACGAAAGGTGCCGCCGAACAAAGCCGGTATCAGATGAGCTGTCTTCCGCGTAAACACAACGGTTTACAGCCCGGAACACTACACACGTCTCTTTAGGATTGTGAGCATTATTATTGTATTGCAGACTTTTGATCATACCAACGAGTTTCCTAAATATCTAATCAAAATGTGAGATCAATCATTCTGGTCATCATAATACAAGCTATGATTCGTTTGGGGTCAGAAGTTGTGCGCATTGTTCACCAATATTTATAACACGCTTTATATTAGCTTCACTTTTATGTTTGTAACCGACTCCTTTGGACTTGGTTTTGAGCCACTTCAAACGGTCAGATTTCATTCAAACTTTGTAGATTTATCGAGGACCGATGACAATACACTAATTTGAGATTATTCCATATTTGTATTTTTTATTTTTTCCTGCTATGTTTGAGGCCCGTGTTTCAGAACAAAATTGATACTCTACCATATATAGCTTAGCATATATTTTCCAACAGGTCATAATGAACTGTCAAAAAAAAATTTCCAATCTCCATTTGAGTGTTTAAAGTGCATAAATTATACATCCCTAGGTTTCGACTAGAAAAAATAAATAAGTCCTTTATGGGAAACATGGTTCTATAATAAGCTTCCTGAAAATGCTACTAAACTACCTATTAAAAAATTTAAAGCATACATAAAAGGTAGTCTTTTGAAGAAAGCTTATTATAATATAAATGACTATATTATTGATAAGAATGCATGGCCTCATGTCGCTCTGCCGTCAGACAGTTAACCGACACACATGAAATGTATAAACTCTCTTGTATTAATATTTCGTAGTTAAGGTAGTTATAAGATGGATCATATAAAAAAGCGCTAGAACCAAGACGAGTTTCTTGCCAATTCTTCTCAGGCTTAGGTTGGGATGAATTGGCACCTAAATTCACCTAGTATGTAAGACGTTTCAAAGTGATCCTTGTGATTGTATTGAATAAAGTATCTTTGACTTTTGACTTTGACATCTGATTACCTCAACCCATTTTTTTTTTGACCCTGGAAAATTCTTTATGGATACCAACTACCAGGGGGGGCAAGGGTTATGTGGGGGTCTCCACCTAGACGGCGGCATACCCACTAAAAACCTGGGATGAGTCCCTCATCCACCTGTGTGGGACAAGATGGGGTCGCGCTAGCATTTACCATCTTGTCCCGGCGGTTGGCCCTGAAAAGAGCCCTCTTTCTCCTACGGAGGAGTGATCTTGCTCATACCAAGATCATCCCTCGTGCCTTCATACAGGGGGTCGTGCAGACCATTGGAGAGTCCCCCGATTATCTCCAACGGACTCTCCAACGGACCCCCCTTGGCGCCCTCGTGCCCGAACAGCACACCACTCCGCTCATTTGACCCTCGGCGGGCGCCAAACCTTGGGATGATCCCTCTAATGCTTTTGGCCGTGAATCCCGAAACTCTGCCTAACAAGACAGAGTTCCGTGACCTACGGTGCCAAGCCCCTCCATAGACCGCCTTAACGGTCTCCTCCCTCTGCCTCAAATCCACTGTGCCCTCTGCCCTCTGCTGCGCTGCGAGGGACGCGTGGAGAGGCCCACCGTGTCGGGTTATTGGCCACCTTGCGATACTTCTCCAGCATACTAGAGAAGTATCCCACGGTGTTACCAGGGTGCACCACGAGGAGATTACCCGACCTTGCACCCCAAATGATTACCTCAACCTAGTCCAACTAAGTCCATTATTCTTCCGCGTTAACTTAAAAATTCTCCGTGGACACGAATATTCCTGTCAAAACGATTATTTGACAAAATATTTAAAGCTACATTGCGTCCATTATAATTTCCCCTCCACTTCTGTCAAAATTTTATCACTATTTAAAATTGTGCCATCACTTTTTGTAAGATGACTGACAACAATACTGGCAAATAGTAACAGGACAAATCATAAGCAGTGTTCAAGTTAAGAAGCGCCGCGTTTATAAGTAAAGCCGTTTGTGTCCGCTCGTCCGATTCCTGACTTTACCGTTAGTTGCTCGCTAAACCATATCACCGTGTGTCCGCCTCGTTGTCCCCACACAGCTATCTTCTCGCCTCGTAGCAAACAATTAACATTTAACCGCAGCTTCCAAAGCCTCCAAATCTGCAGATAAACTGTAAAGCTACGAGTTAATTGCAGTGCGGCACCTTTCCCGGCCGTGCGTGTCTCGGCGAGATAAATGTATGGAATGTGCTACCATTTATCCACTTGGAGGCTAGAATCTTCTCCATATAAATATTGGTGGACAATGCACACAACACCATCTAGCTCCTAAAACATCAACACCAGAAACATCACGTGGCTCAAGAGATGGCTCCTATCTGGCCCAGCGTATTAGCTTTGCTATTCAACAAGGCAATTCCGGCACGATTGGGGACGCTGGCCTCTGGCAGTGATCTAATTCAGTTGAGCTATCTATAGATCAATTTAAACGGTCCTTAGACAGCTCAACTGTTGCGCATGTATTTTACATACAAAGTATGTAACATACAAAGTAGCCTATGTCTATCTCAAATATACAATCTATCTCCGTATCAAATTTTATTAAGATACGGTCAGCCGCGAATAGGTAACAAATAAACAGACAGATACACCTTTAGACAGGTATACCTACATAATATTGGTATAGAATAAAATTAGAGAGGTCTAGTGGTAGCCTTCCGATCATAACCACTGTGGCGCTGTGGGCGAAGGCCTGACGCAAAAGGTTGCGGGTTCTATTCCCGCCGCGGGGCAAATGTTTGATGATCTGCAAGCATCATTTGTCTTCCCATTATACATTAGGTATATACGTGTAATTCTAACGGATTTGCAGCGCACGCCAAGTTTCATTAAAATCCATTAAGTAGTTTTTGCGTGAAAGAGTAACAAACATACATACATACAAACATTCGAGTTTATAATTAGTATATTAGTAAGGATTATTTTATATCATCATCATCATCATCATCATCATAACAGCCTTTAGGAAGTCCACGGCTGGACATAGGCCTCCCCAATTGATTTCCAGGAAGAACGATTTTGAGCCCTCTCCATCAATTATTGTATATAATTCTGTATATTTATATTATAAAATATAATTTACCTTAAGTAAAGTCGGTAAGAGCAGTGTGTGATGGCGCATATCACTCACAAAGTATCAAAACAAATAGATTAGACAATAATAAGTGAACCGTCGATTCAGATCACTTCTATTGTGATTGTGAGACGTGTTCTTGTTAACTTGCTAATTGAGATACATTATCGTCTAGTGATGTTCCACGGTCTTGATTTTAAAAGGAGAAAAGAAAAATAATTGATTCAATCCACCATTATAAAATTACGATACAAAACAAATGTAATCTCCAAATTAAGAAACAATAATAATAAATTAATAAATAATGCCGGACATTCCACACAGCATCATCTGGCCCCAAAGTAAACAGGGCTTGTGTTATGGGTACAACATGACCGATATACTACTTAGTATATATACTTAAATTTTTGTGAATACATTTATATTATACATAGAAACACCCAAACCCGAATCAAATACTCGCAGATCATACAGACATTTGTCCCGCGGCGGGATAAAACCCGCAACCTTCTGTGTCTCAGCCTCAACTTAGGTGTTTGTTCTGTGTCTACTTTGCATATTTTGGTGATCCCTACCTTTTGGCACTAGCTTAAGCAGTGATCACTACTTTTGGGCACTAGCTAAAGCAGTGATCCCGACCTTTTGGCAGTAGCTGAAGCGGTGATCCCTAAATTTTGGCACTAGCTGAAGCTGTGATCCCTAAATTTTGGCACTAGCTGAAGCAGTGATCCCTACCTTTTGGCACTAGCTGAAGCAGTGATCTTTGCCTTTTGGCACTAGGCAACCTCGCTAGGCTAGCAAATCTTGTCCAAGGGTCTTATCACACAACAATACTTTGCGGTACCTATATCATGAATAACTGTGAATTTATTCGTTTGTGTTGAGATCTTTTTGAATCAATATTTTATTACGATTACGATTACAATTAGCCTATTGTGTCATACTTATATTTCTGCTATAAGCGTATATTCGCCTTAATTTATTTAGTTAATAGGTATTAATTCTTAAATTGTTTCTGTCGTTTCGGTTAATAAAAAGTGATACGCGATAAAAGAAATCAATATGATATAGCAGATATTGCTGTTGTTGTCGGTCTTAATCTTCTTCTTCTTATCGTGTCAGATTCTCCTTTCATGCACTTGACACACATGTCTTCGAACTTTTCATGTTCTACGACATGCCGTTTTCCTTATGATGTTTTCATTCACCATTAGAGAGTACTGGTATAGCGCACATACATTTTTCGAACAGAAAAAGCCATTGGTGAACGACCGGACTCGAACCTAAGAAACGGAAGGCGGGGTCAATACCACTAGGCCACAAGTGCATACACATAATAAACAAACAGGACATTAATTTTTTTTCTTTTATATTTTAATCATAGAATCTTGTTTTTTAATTAGTTGGTTGTGTCACATCACTAGAAGTTTTTATACGTCTGTTTCCGATTCCAGTATAATAGTTGGTTTGACACGATACACGATATTATTCTGGCGACGACTTTAATCGACTTTTCACATGAAATTGACTAAACGATTTTCCGACCGTATTATAAATATTTAAAAAAAATGTAGTAGACAATGCACAAAAAACCCCAAAACCAAGCATAACTTGTATTATACTTAGGATATACTATCACGCCCAGACACGGTAAAACCCCGAACCTACGGCGCAGAAGGCGAAGCTATTAGCTGACCTGACAGGCCAGTATTTCTGACAATTTGTATTGAAAGATAATGTTTATTTGACACACACCAAAAGAGAAAGAAAGAAAGTAGTACATACATGCAGAAATAAAAAAAACAATATAAAATAAACTAAGGTAACACTACAAGGCGTCACGGTAGATCAGCTTCGCAGTGCCGTATACGCCACTTTTTTGCTGTCATTTAATAATTTTAAGTTTCAGTTTTGGTGGCGCAAAATATACGTTTTATTATTATTATAAAATCGAGTAGGTATACTAACTATAATCTGCATTATCACTCTTTGCCTGAGAGTGCGGTCAAACAGGTCCAGTCTCAGCTTAAAATTATCATAAGTATGTATATGTATAAATATATAAATTAGTATTCAATCAGGCATCTGGTTACTATATAATACACGCTGTGCTTAGTTTAGAGCAAAATGGTGCTGTAAGTATTATCTACCAATATTGTTTATTTTATTTTTATTTTTCAAAGTTTCGACAGCAATATAATATTCCGTGGTCTAAAAGCCAATCATAATGACATGTCCTATTTTAAGCTATTTTCGGATTGTCCATGTGTTTTTAGTTTTGTGTTGTTTTGCTAAAACACTGCTGTTTAGACTGCATGTGTGTATGTGAAAAGGCACTAATTGTTGTTAACTCATTGTTTCTTCTTTTTGTTACTGATGTGTATGTGTGCTTATGCAGTAAATATACAAATGTCTATGTCTAAAACTAATTACGTGGAATCTTTAGTAGACAGTGAAAAACGATGTCTGCCAGACTTATGAATCTGTTGGAATTATAGAAGAATATATTAAATTAGACAATACCGTCAAATGCTTATTTTAAAAATGTGGTTACCATTGACTTCAATAAGAAGGTTTAGGTAACTACGTGTCCACTGGATAAACGTTAAAAGATTTTTTGTTAATTTTAAACAGCTGCCCGCGGCTTTCACGCCTAGTATGTATATAAAAAGTAGGCTATGTCCGTCCTTAAGACACAATCTATCTTCTTTTCCAAATTTCATCAGAATCCGTTCTCCCGTTGTGCCGTGATAAAGACATTTTACACAGTAATATTTGACCCCAAAGCAAGCATAGCTTGTGTTATGGGTAGTACCCATAACTGATATACTAATTATATACTTTTTATGGACACGGACTTCGTCCGCGCGTTTTAAAAAATAAATATCTAATTGTTAATCTAAACTATTCTCGAATCCACTTAAACACAAAAACATCAAAATCGGTCCAGCCGTTTAGAAGGAGTTTAATTACAAACACATGCACATAAGATTTATATATATATAAAGATATACCAACTTCTTCAAATCAAAACTACAATACCTACTCGACCCCTGTCGTGCCGCTGACAGATATTACTCGGACCGGTCAAATAGTTTCCAATAAATTAAATCCCTTTCAAATGGGGGTGGAAATGACGTACCGGGAAATTGAGAGGGTGGAATACTTGTGTTTTTTATAGCTCTATAGTCTTTTAAATATTTTGTTTCACATGTTTCGATAATCGTATTTTTATCCCTCACGATGAAACAACTATTACTAACTACTGTGCAAAGCGTGGGCATGTCTCAAATATAACTTTGACTGGCCTGTCAGCCTAGATGGTATTAGCTCTGCCTCCTGCGCTGTAGGTTGAGGGTTTGATTCCCTTCCAGGATAAACATTTGTGTGATGAACATAGGTGTTTGTTCTGTGCCTGGGTGTTATAAAGTATCATAATTAAGTATATAAAAATATATGAGTATTCTATGTCATCTGGTCACCATAATACAAGCTATGCTTATTTTGGGGCTAGATGGTGTGTGTGCATTGAAAAATCATTTTATTTTTCTATATATTATGGTTTTTATATCAACCTTTTTAAATAATGTTTTAATAATAGTTTTAACCAATGAAGTTGCTGTTCTTATCCAGTACCATGGAACGTCAACTTCATAGGTGATATTCTTATATTTCTATTATCATTGTATATTGTATATCTGCAAATAAAAAACCGTTAAACGAGATAAATGAGTCCAGTTTATTTTAATGATTTGATATTTGATTTCGAAAGATGCGGTGGCAAGGTACAAAAACTTGAAAGAAAAATATGAACGCTTGCTGGTTGAAAAATCTCATCTCAGTGTCCGGAAGGCTTTCCCGGAGTCCGCTGAGGGATGAATGCCTGTCATCTCCACGGACAGGACTGAAATTTAATTTACTCCACCTGACAAGGGGCTGCACTCGGCTTAGGACCAGTGCCTATTACATGTGATATAAAGGATATTGCTATCACATATTTATACTATTATTTAGTAGTTAACGGGTATATATCGTGTATTACCGACGTTTTAGCTATGTTACAATAACCGTGGTCGCGGGCTGACTGTATGCTTAGAGAGTTGCCACCGAGTTGGGATGGTAGTGTGAACTAAACTATGTCTTCTCTTGGTCTCTCTTGGTCTTCAGGTTCCGAAATGTCCGTGATGAAAGGCGTTAATACTGTAAAAAAACTAGTTGTACACCCTGCGTGGTAGGATTGTTCATTTTTTAAATGCTATACTCTATATTGAATGCTATACTCTATATACTCTAATATTTAAATGAATACGTTGATATATAACTAACAATTAGTGTATTACACTGGCTTAGTGTATTATCATTTTTCTTTTAACGTGACAATGTCGCCAGTGTTTTGGGACTCTGCCTTCCGGAAATAAATTAAAATTCATTTAGACATAGACAAACATAAAAATACATAGACAGACACAGACAGACATGACAGACATAGGTAGATGGAAATAGACAGACATATACAGATATAGACAGTAGAGACAGACATATACATACATAGACAGACATAGACAGACATAAACATACATAGACAGACATAGGCAGATATAGAGATATATAAACAGACATAGACAGGCATAGACAGACATAGACAGACATAGAAAGACATAGACAGATAGAGACAGACATAGACAGAGATAGACAGTTAGAGTTAGAGTAAAGTTATATCTGTCAAAATTCATCATAATGCCATAGATATCACAGACAACATCATTCATCATAATGCTAAGAAATATAGATATTATTTAATCACCATAACCGGGACAATGCTTTGTGAGTTCTTATACTTTTGTTAATGTTTTCTGAAACTGCATAGTAATCTAATGGCAATTAAATACGTAATAGTACCGGGGACACTAAGTCCATCTGAGGGTGGATAGCCGTGATTTTCGGAACACCTCTTTGAATATTCAATTTATTTACAAACAACCTGTATAAGCTACGGCACATCCAATTTTCATGCATTCAAGCTACCAAGACTTCTCCGTCTCATCCGAACTACATGGTATTAACTTGGAGTGAAAGAGATGGAGAGAGGATTCTTCAAAGATATCAGAAGTGATGTGGTGAACTACTTCATAAAATATTAAGTATTTCCTAACAATGAGTTTGTTTTGAGATTTTAAATAATACCGCGGAGTTATAAATTACAACGTGCAGTTAGTTTTACGTGCAGACAATTTCATAGTACATTGTGTTAGTCAGCTTATAACTAAGGGTTAGTACTTAAAATTTATTATAGACTAGCTGGTGCCCGCGACTTCGTCTGCGCAGGATTAGTACTTAGAATAGAATAGAATAGAATAATGATTTATTTGACACACAACACGAAAAAGGTTATAGACATAGAGAAACAAACAGGTAAAAGATTAGAGTAGGTAGGCCAAATAACACATGATATGAGAGTACACTTTTAGCTTGTGCTTGCCAAACAGGTCCAGTCACAGCTTTAATTCCACTATTAGAGACAGCGCTGGCTACTTCGTGTAATACTAACGTTTTATGCAGCGAACGCCAGAATAGCTCGCAGATGGCAGATTTTTTTCCTACTTCCTTGACACTTATCGTTATAATTTGGACAATCCACACAATATCTTTGTAAATTATAGCCTATGTGTTATTCTGATGTATAAGCTATATTATTGTAAAGTTTCATTAAAATCTATTCAGTAGTTTTTGCGTGAAAGAGTAACAAACATACATAAAAACATTCGCATTTATAATATTAGTAGGATTTTGTCCTTTGGACCAATTTATACATAACAGGACAATCACATTTTTCAGCTATCGCGGTTAGGATGCTGTTGCTGCTCCCTCGGGTTCTGCTGCGCAGTGAGGCTGACTTTTTTCGCCAGATGGCCTCGAAGGTGTCAGTGCGTGCCTGGGCGAAGGCGAACATGGTTGAGGCACTGCAGAGTCGTGGCAGTCGCAACAGCAACCTGAACGCGTTGTTGAATTGGACCCGGAAAGCATTGTAAGCCTTTTGGGTGTAGTTGACAAACAGACTCGCTGAGTAAAATGAAGTACAGTATGCTCTGAATAATTAACGTCATATATATATAAATAAATATTGGTGTACAATGCACACAACACCATTTAGCCCTAAACTATGCATAGCTTGTATTATGGTGACCAGATGAGTGATAGAATACTTATATATTTAAAAATGTATACTTATAATTCTTTACAACACCAAGACAAAGACAACAGAGAAATGTTCATCACACAAATGTTTATCCTGGGAGGGAATCGAACCCGCAACCTACAGCGCAGAAGGCAGAGCTACTACCAACTGAGTTGAGAGTCCGAAATATTGAATATATCTTAAACATTTTATTTTGAATACATTTAAGTTGTAGTATACATTTGATTACTAAATAATACTGGACGTTTCGAACCCGCAACCTTTTGTGTCTCAGTCGGGCTACAGAGGCCCACTGCGCTACAGAGGCCGTCAACATTTTGATAAACACGAGTTTTACATACTTAATTTGTCGATGAAGGCACCGACTGTTTCGATTCATCTAGAGAATCTTCAGAAGTTTGATCTGAGTTTCGTTTATTTTTGCAAGATTCTCTAAAAATAATGTCTTCTAAATATTTAATATAAACACCATGTAAGTGCTCCATACGCCCCTCGTCCCCAGGGCCAAAACCACGCATTAAAAAGTACATCGGGCCATTAGAGTGGAGTGTCGTTAAGACAATGGGTGTAGAGCCCTCAGTGGGCCCTGTTTGCACAATACAAACGCCCTTGCTGTTGACTGTGTGCCTTTAGGAATGTTGACGGTGTCACGACACTCTTGTACTTGTAAGTACTTATTTGACTTGGCGTATCCTTTTAGCGCATGCACTTTTGAAAGATAATTTATGTAAGTACATAAATTATCTACCAAAAGTGTTCATTTTCTTTTTTTTATGTGTTAGATTTATTTACAGAAATAATTACAGAAATGTACAGAATAATGTACAATAATATAAAATACATGTGTAACAGTTGAGCTATCTAAAGACCGTTTAAAACGATCTATAGATAGCTCAACTGATCCAGATCAGTGTCAGAGGGCAGTGTTCCCAAGAAACTAGCGGCATTGCCAATGCCAACTCTACTCAGCCAGCTAAGTGTACTTATTTAATTATTTGTGTTTTGTTATAATTATTGTATAAAATGTGCTTTTAATTTTGAGAAATACAGGTTTTACTGATGTGTTATTTTTTTAAGGTCGAAGTCAAAGTCAAGTCAAAGTCAAAAGATACTTTATTCAATACAATCACAAGGATCACTTTGAAACGTCTTACATACTAGGTGAATTTAGGTTTATTTACCCGTGACAATGTATATCTAAGCCGTACAACTGGCTTATTCCAAAAATTACAAATTTTTTTGTTCATCGTAAAATTTCATACATTAGTTCCCAGTAAATTACTTGACATTTTTATTAGTAATATAATTTCTAATACTATCATGGTTTTGAACATAATTTTCACTTATAATTTTTGAGTTTATATCGTGATCATGGCGCATGCAACTGTGCCGAAATATCGGGAAGCAGAAAAACTCTTTTTGAGTGAAAATTATTCGAGGGAATCGAGCCTGCATTCTTCTGCATCCCAGCAGGACCTTGGCCCACTGCGCTACAGAGGTCGTCAAAATTATAGATCAAAAAGAACAATCTTTAGACACATCTCTGCTATAGCATTTTTTTCTGACTTTATATCCATTATGAATGTTTCTACGGAAGTAATAAACCTTGAAAGTGTCCCCAAACAAGTCAATCAGATTCCCGGCACTAATCCGCCGGCAATAATCCGCGAGTGTTTGCCAACACCGACAGTACAAACGGAGGGGCCCTTTGAGCCCGATGAGGTGTTGCAGTTCAATACAGTTCCGTTTGATGTCAGTAAACGCTTGTATTTTTTATACTGTCGAGGGATGAACGATTGATTTTCCTTTCAAAGGTTACCAGTTTAAATATAAAGTACCTGGATTACCAAACTTTGTTGGGTATAAATCACGGATAAAACGACGTTTTCTAAAAATGAAACTTAACTAGATCGATTTATCGCCCCCGAAACCTCCTGCATACTAAATTTTATGAAAATCGTTAGAGCCGTTTCTGAGATTCAGATTATATAATCATCATTGGCCTTTGTTGATCTGCTGAAGATGATTTGCGTGGAGTCAGTAAAGTGTCAGTCAGTGGCTGGCACCGAGCCGGGCTTGTTTCAAGTTTTCCTTCTCTATTGCCAGCTCTTCTGTTAGTCAGCAGGGGGACTAACCCCCAATTTGAAGACTTATATTTTGCAGTCGTCTCCATCATCAGCCTCCAAGCAGCACTCATCTGGGATCAGTTCCACGTAGAAATCCTCACTCGAAGTGTTAGATAGTTCAGCGAAAATTACTGACCCGATTTTACAGTCAGATGCTGGTGATGAGCCATTTTTGATGATCCTTAGCTGATCGTTACGGAGTATAGCGGGTGGAAAAAGAAAAAACATATAAAAAGAAAATTTTTGTAAAAAATCATCTGAAGCTGTCATGTCAAAGGGATTATATAATATACCTATCCTACATATATACAAGAATTGCTTGTTTAAAGGTATTAGATAAATAGGCCAAGTGCATGTGACGCAAATAATTAACGCTTAATAATTAAGTTTTAGTTTATAATTAGTATGCATGGCCATTGCCATGTTTAATTGAATTATGTTTTTGTTATTATTAAAGAGATTGCATGCCTCAATAGGATAGAATACATTGATCTAGGTACTTAATAATAACTACATCTATTCACAATGTACTTCAAGCAATAAATAAATTTGGAACTTTAAAGAATGACTACTAGTCAAGTACTAAATCAATTCAAAATGACGTCGATGCCACATCAAAGCGAATCATATTTATCAAACAAATCTGTATAGAAAAACTGTTTAAGAAAACTCGTGATATCTTTAAAAAATCCCTTCAAAACAAAAACCGTTTATTAAGTTTATATTTCAAAACTTTATAGGGGTCACTAATACGTATTACCGTACAAAATTTAATTATTATAAAAGTAATAGTATGGTTGTCTGGAAGAGATATCGCTTTTAGCGATAAGGCCACTTACAATTTTATTTCTATTATTACTTCTGTGTTATTTTTGTGTACAATAAAGTGTTAATCTATCTATACAGTATGTGAGCAAAAGCAAGATTAAGGGCGGACAGGCAGACAGACGGACGTAGCGAAACTATAGAGGTCCTTGTGGACTTTGGAACCTTAGAAATAGTAAGTATTACCTAACAGCAGTCACGTTTATATACTAGCTGCTAACCGCGGTTTATATATATACTACTTATGTAGGTATCACGCATGCGGGTACCTACATAAGTAGTATACATATACTACTTATATAGGTATCACGCATGCGAAACCGCGGTTAGCACTGACATCATGGGCAAGATACAAAATATCTCTATTTTATACCTTTTTTACTTCTTGACTCCTTATTTACTATCTAGAGTACTTACCTAGTATGTATTTATATCTATATAGGTATATATATATAGGTTTATAGTTATCAGATTATTATTATTATCAGCCCCCACTGTCCCACTGCTGGGCAAAGGCCTCCCCCACATTATCTCTATTCGTCCCTCTTCCGCGCTTAGAGTCTAGTCGGCGCGGAATTTGGTGAGCTCGTTTTTCCCTTATATATATATATTTATTTATATATTCGTGTTAGTTACACCATTTATAACTCGAAAACGGATGAAGTCATGAGTCTTGGTTTGTTGAATTGGTCTCCGCCCCGAAAAGTAGAATACCTAACTTTAAAAAAATATATAATATCTACGAAAAATAAATGTTCGGTTTGTTAGGTTATAACAGTTGCCATTATCCTTCTCATTCTTCTTCGTGAGTATAATGATGACAATTTTGCAAGTGTCAAATGATTGTTTGATTATAATAATAATAATATATAATAAATATTTATTCATAATTCCAATATTACAATAATATAACAAAACAAAATATTAATTAGACAAAGGTAAATGCTTAACACGAGCCTGAACTAGGTAATCTTTGATTATAAATTCTTAGTCCAATGTCATCATCAATTGTCTATTCTAAACGTCATCGCGAAATGGTCGTCTAGAACTTTCTCGGGATTCCTCGTCGTTCAAATCACATTGCACCATAATACACTTATAATTCAATTAACTTCATACTCTCTTTAGCGAGGTGCGTAATTTATTTTTCTTTCAACTACCAATCTAAGTAACTGCCGTGATAAAATACAAAATATTTACTCAAAATAAAAATCAAGTTATTAAAAACAAAGATTAATTCATCTATTCATTTCTCATCAACATTTAAAACTTACAAGTATTAAATGTGCAGTTATTAAAAGTAAAATTTGCACTTTTACTTGGAACATTGATTCTTGTATTTGCGAGGTTTATTTGTGAATAATAATTATTATCATCAGAATCAGACGATACAGGTAGACGCGGGCTCATTTTCAAATCATTTCCATGAGAAGTAGACGGACGTGGTGATGTTGATCGATGCAAATGAATTGATTCCGTTATGTTTTGAGTGATTTTACTTTTATTTTGTACCGATTCCTCTATGTAACCTTCTGCTACTTGGCCCGATTTCCATCCACCATGACGCTTGAGCGTAGTCAAATTAGCACCGGAGCCAGCTAGCAGCGTTGCTGACGTTCAGCGAAAACAATGCCCAGTGTAGGCTTCCGGGTTTTGTAGCTTCAGATAACTGGCAATTTCATAAAGCAATTTTCCAAATTTGTTTCTGCCGATGGCTTGTTTTGAGCATTTATAATTCTGGTAATTTAAGAAAAAACAAGTTGTAGAGCTTGTGTGTGTGTGAATTTGTGTTTATAGAGCTTGGACGCAGCGCCATGTATTTCTGCACTACATTTAAAAAATCGTCGCGTATTACAAATTGACGGTCATTCATTGTTTTCGTGTTCATAAGTTTAATTAGCAGCATCTGGTTGTGTGTTTCGATGTTTTCAATTGTGATATTCATTAATTCAGAGCTTCTGCAAGCACCGTTTATACCGAAAATAAGAGAAACCTGTAAAAAAGATTAAAATTCGACGTTACACACAATTTATAGGCATTTAATTATATTAATGACTTGTATATACATTGTTTAGGGCAAGTGTTGAGTAGAAATACATTGCCGGGTAATTAGAATAACTTCAAACATGTCGCAAGTAGTTACTCAACTTAGGCGGCAATGTACTTCTATTAAACAATTTCACAAAAGAGTGTTTATGTTAGATGCTTCATTCAAAAATGTTTCTATATCCTACGCTGTGAGCACTTATGACTTTTTACTCATATACCCATCTGATAGCCGCTTCAGTAGCGATGTTAATTTTGAGTATTCTTTTATATCCACGTTGTGCTTGGTATTAATCACCACCACAATGAAGATGGTTTTATTTTTTTGGACATCTTACTGAAATACGTTAAAAACACACTTTCGGACAGTGATTTTACAAGTCTTTCGTTTCTCCACATAATAAAAATTTCGTAAGTTTTTAAATATTTATCACGCGACTTTTGCGGTAAAAGGTAATTAATAATTTCATTTGTAGCTGTTTTTATACATTCTGGAGTTGAATTCACATCGCTATCGCTGTATATTTCCATTTTTTCAACTTTTTTTGCTAAATATCAAATTTTCAAATTTTACAATGGTACAAAATGCGCGTCATTTGTTTTTTTTTTTCACCAAGTAGGTTTTATTCAGCCGATTTTAATTATCAGCTAGTATCTTTTTGATCTAATGCAAACTTTTTATATTAATCTTAATCGGAGATATTAAACCTCTGTGGTAAATGTATACTTATCTAAATAAAAAGTAAGAAACAGTGCAATAATGTAAAACAGTGCAATAATAAGATTTCATACAACATTACTGCACTGTTTTGGTTCTAAGCAAAAAAGACGTCCTTTGTGACCGGTTTTGTAGTGATTAATGATAACATTACTGCGTAGTTGAAAGAAAAAGTATTTGAGTTTGATTATAAACCATGACAGGCAATGACAATGTGTCAGCAACCGACATTCCAACCAACAGTCCGCTGTATGATCTCTCCACATTTTCAATTTTATTTGTAGCCCATTGAAATGATTTTATTCCATTGCAGGCTTAATGACGGAGCTACCATTACAATAAATATATCGGTGAGTAGGTACGGCTGCTCAGCATTGACATAGTATTCATGTGGAGTCAATACCGTTGAATCAAACAGCGAACAGATTGACAAGTATAGTTGGGGATTGCTTGCGACTCGTGTCATGAGCGGTAGCGGCCCATTAGTTTGCATTATTACTTACAGATATATTTTAAACAAACTGGTCAAGCGCATACGGCCACGTAATAAGACTAGATAAGACTAGTGGTCTGGTCCCAAACCAATTCAAACCCATTTAATTAGTATAGTATTATGGATCAGGCTTGCAAACAGTTTTTTAAAAAGAAAAATTATAAATCTAAAGTAGGAACACAAAACTTTATCCAAAACTATATCCGTTACAAATTAAATGAGAACAATGGAATCAAAATTGAGCACTACAAGTCTTTAAGCGTCCACCACGTTCGAGAGTCAAGCGAGAAGTGAAGAACGGCGCGGCCGCCGCCCTGTCGCCTGTTTTGCCAGCCGCGTGACGTAATCAGATCTCGCCATGCTAGGCCCCGTCCCTTTCTCGTTGATTATTTCTAACACGGCCTCTCCTGATGAAATTGCGGCGTCCTCGACAGCAGATGTCTGACGATGGCATTATAGATAGCCTGGGAGCACCAGGCTATCTATAATGCCATCGTCAGACAGATCGTTATCTGATATAGAACTTTACGTTAGCAAAGTCAAAGAGCGACTCTCGAGTTACGACAATTAGCATAACAATCGCAAGCGTGCACTCAAGCCATCGTCAGCAAACTGTTTTCACCCAGATAGTAAATTCACCAATCTACTCCCTAGCTCCTATTATTTTTCGACTAAGTACCTAACTATCTGATCGAAACTAGAAGCCTAACTTTAGAAGGTATAAATTCGAAACACGAACGACAAGCTCCGGATCCTCGTCGCCATGTCGCATAACAAAAGCCTTTAAATGCAAAGGTCTTTAAATGCAATTGCTATGCCCCGTGACACGAAGCATCACATTCGCTTGCTACGATTGCCTCGACCATGACTTAGGCATCCCATTCGCGTAACATGGCCACTACTCGCATAATGAAAGCATTAGATCTGTAAATGCAATCAATATGCCCCATGGCACGAAGCATCCCATTCGCTTGCCACGATAACATGTGATCAAACGACCACATCCGATAGACGTACCACATGACATGTAGTAGGTCTGTGGGGACAACACCCCCCACAGCTCGCTAAAACAAAACACGTTAGGCCAAAGCAAGAAAAACTCATGAGTTGACGTCAACATACAACCACCTTCAAAGACAGGTGCACAGGCATCAGGCATCCTTTCGCCACGCCAGCGAACCATGTGCTCAGCGGCTGCCTGAGTTTGCTTGCCATAAGAGCCAGTCATAGGCTCTAACTCATAGAGATGGTGCATGAGGTCTCGGACTATTTTGTATGGACCTCTCATGCCTGAGTCTAGCTTCCCGGTAGCCTGTGAGGACTTGCCAACCAAAACAAAATCACCAACTGTGTAGGAACGGGGTTCCTTTCTATTTTCGTTTACACGCTGATTCTGCGTTGCTGGTTAGCTTCCGACAGTTCGGAAGCGGGCTGTCTGACTATTCTCCAGAGACACATCTCTAACAAGTGATCTCAGAACAGGGGTGGTACTTTCTGTGCCGGTCAAAAGATGCAAAGGTTGAAGTTTGAGTGGCAGACTGCTTAGTCATGTTGAGCGTTAATTGAATTTTCCACAGAACGTCTGACCATTTATTACTCTTAACATAAAAATCAATTCGGAGTATATTCATGAGGGTACGACAATATCGCTCCACTTGTCCATTTTCACAATGCATTTCCGGTGTGATGAGAGTGGCGTACCTCATGTCAGTTTCAAAGTTGGGTAACTTTGAAATCCTCTGCTCTCAAACATTCTACCTTGGTCGGATACAATCAAAGACGGCGTGCTAAAAAAAGATAAGGCATTTGTAAATACACGCTTTAGTTCTTCAGTATCCTGCCTATAAAGAGCGTACAAGAGACAACATTTTGAAAAAGCATCAATAAGGATCAGGACATATTTAGAGCCATTGGACTCGTCCAGGGGACCAAGAACATCTAGATGGACATTGGTAAAAGTAACATCAGGCTTAGTATTTATGGGGCTCGGTCGTACCTGACCTTGACTTATGAGCCTGCCTAAGTATTCTACCTCTGTTTTAAGAAATGAGCATTTCTTCAGATTTATAGAAAACCCTGCACGCAAGGGTCTGCCGTAGAATCTGCAATCTGAAATCTGAAATAAGAATCTGCCGTAGGATGGTAAGTCCTTTTTGAATAGTGTCGGCCATCAGTATATCATCGATGTAAGTCAGTACCGTCCTCCTTTTTGAAGAGTATAATAAGGCTTACGTATTCGGACTTAGGCTCCCGGATGATACCTTTACTCAAAAGATCAGTACACATGTTACGAATACGTGTCTTTTCATCAGCGCATAATTTATAGGGTCGATTGTGCACCGGCGCGTTACTGTTAAATTTTATTTCCATGCCACCAGTATTAATAGTTAAGATCGCGGTTTCAGTAACAAACAACTCATTAAATTCAGTGAGAAGCGAAAGTAACTTGTCCCTATCCTCCGCAATCAAGAGCGTGTCTATCACGTTATCTTTCGCTAGACTCTGTAACTTAAAAACGCGCGATGGATTATCGATCCTAATAAGCCGCTGTGTGTCGCTAATCCGTATATGTACGTAACTCCTTCGCGGTTCAAAACATCGGTACTAATCAATAAAGGTGCGCCTACACAAACCGAAGGAACAACGTACATATCCATTTCCAGAGATATCTCCGGAAACTTAACCACAACAGTAACGTAACCAGTTGATTCTATCACTTGGCTACCTATTCCATGCATTACTCTATAGGTAGGCTTTTTGTTGCAGTTGATGTGACTTATATCAGAGCTAGAGATAAGCGAAATATCTGAGCCACTATCCATCATCGCATCTACCGGTAGTTTATTGACGACTACCGCCATCACATTATTTTGGTGGGGGTTGGTCAATTACGGACAAAAATTTACATCGCTAACCTTATTACGGTTTGCGTCTACACGTTGCTTGGCAAAGCAGTTATCTACAGAGTGCCCTATCTTTTTACAGTGGGTGCAGGTCACAGACGATTTACTACTAGACGCAGCGGAAATCGAATCTGATTTGTTTGATTCCGATTTCTGCTTTTTAGGACATGTGTCTTTTTTGTGACCCTCAACACCGCAGGTATAACATGTCCCGCGCATATTTGGCTTCAGAGCCGGAGGTTTGCTAAAATGAGAACGCTTCTCATTGTTTGACGAACGAACAGGATTGTGGGTAGATTGAGAATATTTTCTCGGTTTACTGTATACGGACAAAAATTCAACTAATTGATTCGGTAGCATCTTCGCGTTAGACGTGGCAGCTTTCTCACTTGAGGGTCAGAAATACCGCAAATAACAATGGCAGTTTTCAGGTCGTCAGATAGACCACCAACAACATTAAGTCGCAACAGTGATTTTCGCGCGTTATTCTGCATAGGTATCAAACTTCTTTGAATCAGTGCTCATCACATCATAGAGAATATTAGCAACATCAATGCTTGGTGGACACAGGGATCTAAAATCCGTTTTGAAGTTAGTCCAGGTACGATCGCCAGTAACCCAGTCACTTAACCACGTACGCGCGTCGCCCTTAAGGCAGTTTCCCACGCGTGACAGGCACTCGCGATCGTTCCATCGATTCGCTGCACGACCGCGATCGACCTCCGCGCACCAAGCATCGAAGTTATGCACACTGGGATCAAAGTTAGATATGTAGTAATGGTTAGATCTTACTTGAATCAATGATGTTAACGCACCCACAAGCCTGTCCGTTGCGTCACCGGTAACAAGCTCTCTGGGTTCTTGTGATGGCAGTAGAGAACTCTGTTATTGTGCTGGAAGAGAGTTTTGTTCTACTCTGCCTTCAGCCGCAGTGGAAAATGAGTTCACACTGGGCGGTGGGGCTGGTAGCTGTGGTGTGTGACAATCTCGTGGTGGACGTGGTGGTGCAGAAACTAAGGATGTCGATGGGACAGATAGCCTGTCCTCAATCGCATTCAGTCTGCCTACTATTCATTAATGCCAAAATACTGGCGTTGTCATGAACGCTATTTGAGCTTTCACGACGCCGTTTATGAGATCTACTACGATGTCGAGACGTATCTCGTTCGCGGCTCTTCTTCTTTCTCGAAGTCAGCCCTGACATTATGAATTCAAATTTGTACTTACAGATCGATTTGCACAATAACAATCACTAAAACAGTCGAAACAAAAAAACTATCAGAAAAACTGTAAGCGGCAGGCCATGCGTTGATCCCGCTTCTAATATTATGGATCAGACTTGCAAACAGTTTTTTAAAAAGAAAAATTATAAATCTAAAGTAGGAACACAAAACTTTATCCAAAACTATATCCGTTACAAATTAAATGAGAACAAAGGAATCAAAATTGAGCACTACAAGTCTTTTTAAACGTCCACCACGTTCGAGAGTCAAGCGAGAAGTGAAGAACGGTGCGGCCGCTGCACTGTCGCCTGTTTTGCCATTTGCGTCACGTAATCAGATAACGCCATGCTAGGCCCCGCCCCTTTCTCGTTGATTAATTCTAACAATAGCTTATAAAATTGTTAAGCGTTTTTTTTGAATGTTTACAAATTAGGCTGTTACTCACAATCTAGTAAAGCCTTACTACCCTTGATATATTTTTTTGCAATTTCATTATATATCTAACTATTTTGTAAAAAAAATCGGGTTTCTCCAGCAGCTTAGATATTGGACACCGTCCTCAATCAAAAATGGCCACTTTAAAAATTAATATTTATCAAATGAAAATCTGTATCGAGATACTGTTTAAGAAGCCTAATAGTATCATTTAAAGACCTAACCAATGATATGCCACACTAAGGGGTAGTCAAATAAAAAAGGCAAAGCCACTTCACATCCCTTCTATTTTTATTTTTGTCAGTGCATTAATTAACAAAATAATACGTGGGTAAAACCCGTGTTTATGAAAATGTAAATTGAATTGATTAATTTTAACTTTTGCCAACCTCAAATAACACATATAACATAACTTCTAATGATTGATCATAATCAATCGTTTGAAACTAATCTTTACCGCATACAACTTTCCGCCTCCGAATTCTCCCGCTTCTGTTTTTCCCGTAGCCCACACCCAAGGCCAATATTAACTGTCATTTGCAAGAATCGCGGCGTGATTAATCGCAGCGGAGGACAGGCGCGCAGGTGAGCTTGCTGCGCGATTCTTTAATTGCGAGAGCTTTATCCAGCGCCATTGTACCTCTGATTAATACGGCCATTGTGGAAATGTTGTGATTACATTAGTCTTGATGTTTCATTTGTCAGTTTTTGAATGTAGCGGCTCTGAAAGAAACGTAGCGGTTGAACGTAGCGGTAGTTTTGATCTTAGTTTAATTTAATTTTGGGATGTTGATTGAAGAATGAATGATCAGTTTAATACAACTGGTAGGTTAGTGTACAGTGTAATTAACTTAACTGTTCAGCTGGGCACAGCAACCACGTCAAACATTTTTTCGGCTGCCTTCTAGAGAAACTGACATTAAACCTATACTTGTACTATGTTTATGTCAATTTTGACGTTTCTCTGATGTCTTGAAATCAATTTTGCCAATGAAAAGTATTTGTGTTTTGTTATAATATCGTCACAAAGTTGTAGTTGTAGATCGTCGTTTATCTATTCTAAACGTCATCACGGAAAAGTCGTCTAGATATATTTTCGGATTCCTCGTCGTACAAATCACAAAGAAACATAATACACTTAAAGTTAAATTGTCTACACTTGTGCTAAGTATGAAATTAGATAATTAAAATTCCGCTAATATTACCCAAAAACATAAAATAACACGTTAAAATGAATTCATTTAGTTACTTCGTGCAATGTCTTACGAAGAAATTGTCGAGATATCTACTTCTTTTGCCAGTGTCAAGTGTTTATATTGTTTACTAGCTGTTGATCACGACTTCGTCCGCATTTATTTTTAAAAGAATTATAGCTTAAATCTTTCCCCGGGATGCAATTTGTCTCCTTGCCGAACTATAAGTTTTACCCCTTTTTAAGAGTTATTTTGAAAAATCCTGAAACACGTGCCCATTTTAATTATTTAAATCAAGTTTCAAGTAAATCGCACCAAGCGTTAAAAGTTTCATACATTAGTTTTCACCCTTTTTCACCCTCTTATGGGTTGAATTCCAAAAAAATCCCGCTTTAGTGAGTAGTTTGGCTATAAAAGGAAGCTATCTTCCAAACTTCAGCTTTCTAGCTTCAGCGGTTTCGGCACGGCGATAATGAATCAGTCAGTCAGTCAGGTTAAGCTCTTTTATAGGTATAGATAGTAGGATGTCACAAAGTCGTATCTTTTCGTTCATATGTTATTTTATATAAAATGGTATCTCTCAAATAAAATAATTATACGTAATTTTGCTCGAATCACAAAAAACGCAAAGCTTTTATTCCAATCATTCACTCCCGAGTCTAGAAATCTACCTCCATTTATATATAACATTTAAATTACTAATAAACCGAAAATAACTCAAGAATAATAATAATAAAAGAGCGCAATGATTGCTTTGCAAAAATAATCGTAGAGACGATTAAGTAACGAGCAATGTACGACCTCGCTGACAACTGCAGCCATGTCATGCAGACCACACCTCAATGTATTTACAAAAAAAAAAGTTGTATATCAGTCATGTGGTACCCATAACACAAGCTCTGCTTACTTTGGGGCCAGATGATCTTGAGTGAAATGTCCGGCATTATTGTTATTATTAATGACATTGCCCCACTTAACACACGGTCGTCTGACAGCCAAGCTCATTGGAAACCGCAGCCTCGCGACCTCCTGGAGTCACCCGACGCATCAAGACACACTGACCGCCGTCGTAGAGCTGAGAAATCAGCCAGTGTAATGGCACTGAGAGCTTAGAAACCAAAGACAAAAAACAGAGACTAGGGAACAGGTGCTTCCGAAGTTGAAGTTAGGAATTACGGGTAAGAATTCAACTTCGGGAGCGCCTGTTACCGAGTCTCTGTTTGTTGGAAGACTGTAGAGTCTGGTAGAGTCGAAGTGTAGACGAGCCGCAGGGTTATTACGTAAAAATAGCAGTAGCGACAGTTATAGCAACACGATAGCAACACGATAGCAATATCTGTGAAATAAGTGTAGTAAGCGGCCAAAAACAACTATTATTATGGATACCAGCCTTTGCTGAAATATCCTTATAGCATTGATATTAGAGTACAAAAACTGTGTTTAACAGCAGTTTTGACTTTGTGCTGTTCGCACAATTCACACGTATTCCTAGTTGGCGCGAGTTACGAAATAAGAGGCACCGGTAGAGAGAGATACTGAGATAGAGATAGAGAGATAGGTATATAACTTAGAATGGTGTCTGTTCTAAATAAATCTACACCAGCGCCTCAGTAGTCTAATCAAATCATAATAAACCTTAAGCTATTCATAAACTGCTTAGACTCTAATCTGTTTATAAATATTATAAACGGTCCTTTTTGTTCGTCTATTTATGTGGAAGCTGTATTTGATGGTGTATTTATTCATAAAGATCTCGTCTAGTTTGCGTTGGAGAAACGTCTATTCAGCTAATACAAATCTATCTATTGCTAGTGATTCTGTTATTTTATTGGACTAGGTCAAATTTTGTAAAATACGATCTTATTTTGCTGGCACAAAGTCCAAAGAAAGAAAGTTTAAATTACAGTTTTTAACTAAATAGAAATTTACACTTTGTTTTTAAGTTTTCTAAAGTAAATAAGTCCTTTATAATTATATTTATTTTAGTTTTTACTGTACTTATTGTAAATAGACATAAATTGCAATTGTGATGGTACACGACGACGGTGCGCCACTACAGTGCCGATGCGCATACTAACGCGGCGTCACGGAAGACCAGCGTTATAAAAGCGTTCTAAACGCTATTTATAACACATGCTGAGTGACGACCAATTTTGCTGTCAATTTACTTACTTGTTAGTTCATAAGTACTTACAATGATAGCATAAGACACTAAATAAACTGTCTTTCTCTCTATCTTTATGCGGCACACGGTGTGCTTCTATACTAAGCTTTCTGATAATGCAAGTAAACTACCTATTAAGAAAAAAACATGATGGCAAATAACACGTGGTAGAAGTGAAACCTTCAAAACACAAACGTAGGTATAATACGTACACGTATACAAAACACCACGGTTCTTGTGATGCCTTTTCTCAAGCTTTGTACTACGAATGCGCGCACAAACTCGTAATAATAAACACGTATAATGCATCCTATCTCATTTTCTCCCACGTCAAATCTTATGAATTTATGTGTCTGTTTATTTTTACTGTCGCTTTTTCGTTTCATCCACTTTCAAACTACAACGGTGCTAAAGAAGTTTTCAATTTAAAATTAAAGCTTAAATTAAAGAGCTTTTAAAGAAAGCTTATTATAATATAAATTACTATATTATTGATAAGAATGCATGGCCTCATGTAGCTCTGCCCTCAGACAGTTAACCGACACACTTGAAATGTATATACTCTCTTGTATTCGTTTTTCGTAGTTACGGTATAAGATGGATCATGTAAAAAAGCGCTAGAACCAGGACGAGTAGCTTGCCAGTTTTTGTCGGGCTTGGGTTAGGAGGAATTGGCACCTAAATTCACCTAGTATGTAGTATTTGATTGACTATTCAATTGATTTTCCCAGGATTTTCCACAGTTTTATTTAACACTTTAAATTAGATGGCGGAAAATTAGGAAGTGATATTTAAAAGTGTTATTCTAATTCAGACTTTAGTTCAAAATAAATAAGAGCGTTTGCATTTTCCGTTATTTTAGTTAGTCCAGCGAAACTACATAATCAAGACCATTGTCTGTGGGTATAAGTTATAAAAAGTAGACTTTGAAAATAATAATATATAAATAAATATTTTATAATCACATAATTAGTTAGTGCGACGTTAAAGTCCTTGTCATATAAATATAAAACAAGAAAGATGACTACAAATTTAAACAACACATTTGTTAACGTGTGGTTATAAGATAGATCCAAAGTAGTAAATTCTCAAATTCAATTTAACTCAAATATATTTTCTTCAATACAAGGACGACTTTAAATCACATGGAATGTGAATTTAAGTGTCAACTCTCCCTAATCCAAGTCCTAAAAGAAAACACGTCTACTTCTCTTTATCTACGCCTATAGTGGGCACATACTTTAATCAACCGAAGCCCATCCGGTAGTATACAGCCGTACCTACTTACGCTTAAACTTTAATCATCCGTCTTAAATAATCCCATTCAAATATCAATTATGGCGTGTAATGTTAGACTCTCCAACACGCCACTAATTATTTATTTATTTTTAATTTATTTATTTTTAATTTATTTATTTCCCCGCTCTTTTGTTTAGTGAATGTTCTCAGCCGTTCATTGAATGGTTTCATTGAACGAACGAAACGTGATATCAGAGTGCTAATGTGCGAAAATACTCCTACAGTACGCGGCATACGCTGCAGCACGCGTTTAAGTAAAAACTATTTAGAAAAAATTGCGAAAAACAACGCAAAATTACGCTTTTTTTGAGTTCAAAATATCAAAGCAGCAACATTTTACTTCTTATCCTTATTAAGTAAGCTACGCCGTATAACGAGCGTTTCAATGCCTCTGTAGCATCTGAACAGATTCTCAGAGGAACAATTTTTCAGCTGGGCAGGGTAGCAACTGGACAGAATTTGTACAGTCCATGACACATCATGTACTTTATATTTTCCTTACGGATACAGATAAACTAATTTTTTCTAGCGATTAGGCGACCACTGCCGCCGACTTTGCTCGCTCGCTTTGCGCGTCATTTTCTATACTCTAACACAACCTAACCAACTGGTTTCTCTGTCCAGCTGACAATTTGTTAAGCTGAGAATGTGCCCATTTGCGAATCTCTCCAGATGCTCCGGACCGATTTCAACAACCTCTATGCAGCAGACAACACTCTACATACAGTATGTTATTAATCGTAAAAACCTGTACAATTCTGTGTCTTGGTATTATAAAGTATCATAAGTATGTATATCAAAATATATAAGTATTCTCTCATTCATCTGGTCTCTATAATACAACCTGTATATAGTTGGGACTACTGTGCATTGTCAACCAATATTTGTATATTTATTTAAATTTTTAATGTGTGATGTTATGGAGTACGGACTGTATTTGGTGAATTTAATCTGACATAACGAAATACCGATTGTCCATAACAGGTATATTGTTTTAGAGCGTCTCGTATGATTCGCCATTGAAATTAATATAATTGAACGTATAATACGACCAAACACAAGAGTAGTGTTAATTTGATCCCTCCTTTGCAGAGAGATGGTATTTAAACTGATGAGTGTAAAAAATGGAAAAATAATGATAAAAATATATTTTATGCACGTAGAATGAGGTATAGAATAGATTTTTATATATACCGCTATATTTTTATCAAAATTCAGTATTATTAATATGATTGTAAATTTTAGGTACGTACTTACCTACCTTCCAAGGGCAGGTTATTTTTCAATGTCTTCTTCTTTTTTAATGTGTCATAATAATGTCAATTCTGCTTCACTAAACACTTACTTAACACTTAACACTTCAATGCCAGTGTTAAGTGTTAAGTAAGTGTTTATATTGTTCGTATAGTATGAGTCACAAAGTCGTATCTTGTAGTTCGTCATTTGTTATTTTATATATATTAGTCTTTAAAATAAAAAAATTATACAAATGATTATTTTTCGAATCACAAATAAAGAAAAAACTTTTATTTCAATCACATCCGAGACTAACTCTTAAAAAAAAACCAACATTCCAAATAAAACTGAAATAACACGAAAAAATTAAAATATAAGACCAAAACAATCATTTTTTTTTTAATCATAATAATGTTTATGTATTGTTTTGACTGATAGTGACAGACAAGCAACATTACATGCGTGACAATATTACATGACATGACATGCATGACAATATTGACAGTATTTATAGAAAGTAGTTATATAAAATACATGTGAAACAGTTGAGCTATCTACGGACCGTTTAAAACGATTTATAGATAACTTAACTGATCCAGGGTGCAGTTTGTTCTTGCATAACTTGGATGGAATATAAAAACATGGAAATATTATTTGTTTAAAAAGTCTATACGAGTTTCTTTTCGTGAGCTAAAAATACCCGTGAATGAAGTCGTCGTCGCTCTACTAGTTCAATGTATAAACAAAGTGTTAACAATAAAATAATGAACAAAACATTGTGGAATCTGTTCTCATGTGTCATTCACTAAAAACTAAAATGGCGACGACGCGACGTTTAGTGTGGGATTCGCTAGCGCTATGTAAAAACATTTAATTACGTGTTAATTCATAAGTTACCGTGTGAACGCATAATATAAAAACAAAAAGACAATATATTTGACACTTCTCTTAGTGTCCTTACACTTAAAAGTTTACAAACATAAATTTGAATATGTGCACTATTTAGTGCTTTGTCGTTTCCTATTACTATTAAACCACTTAAAGACAACCAGCTTCATTGAAAAGCCCATAAAAATACAACTGAACCTCCTTTTTTCATATTTCGCTTTTAGTACTTTATCGTCTTTCGAAATTCGTAAACACTGGAAAGTCACAGGGAATTTCGTTTTCTTGGATGACATATTTGTTCCAGTCATTGAAAACAAAACTACCGAATCGATTTTAATCGGCAAGTATATTCTTTCGCATGAAAATGATTCGATTGTATTTTTTTTTAAGTGAAAATCTTTTAGCGCGGTACGCATATTTTTAGATGAGGTAAAACCTCTGTACTCGCTACACCGTTACGAGACGCAGGGCTGCCGCGTTCGCCCCATTTAATTATAAACCTTAATTCACATGTTTACAGTCTACTTTTGTATGGAGAAGTTTACTGAGTTAGGTTCTTTGATATATTATCTACATTCTGAACAAAAACATAAAAGAATATTAAATGTATTTTAAAGTTTTTAATAACTAATAAAATACAATTCATAAATAAAATGCAATTCATAACCCAATAACCCTAGTACCCATCTAAAAAATGTCTAACGCGCCAAAATAAGTTTTCACTTCTGTCGGCACTCCCGGAGTGCAACCCGTATTTTTTTTTTTATTAAGTTACCCGTTTTTTATGAACCGATTTAAAAAAAAATGATTTCATGTTAAAGGATATACTTCCTGATTGGCCCTATATACATTTCATAAAAATCAGTTCATTAGTTAAGTTTATAAATAAAAAAAAACTGAAAAAAATATGTTATCCACTTGGATGAAACAAAATTTTGATATTTATCTTTTTTATACATAAAGTCGGTTGTCTTTTTAGTTTTTGCAACGTAATTATGAATTTAGAACACTGTTTTGAATAAAGCAAACAACAAACAACAAAACAAGGCGATATCGTTCCGTTCATCATTCAGTTAATCCAAAAGTTCAGTATCACTACAAACATTTTGAGCGTTCTGTTTTATCTGATTTCTTGTCAACTTCAACATAGAATACTTATTAGTTTAAGTACAGAAAGTGGACTTCTCTAAAACATTTATATAAATAGTGACTCTTGCTAAGACGAAACAAAGTGCCTAACATTGTACTCGTTATAAAAAAAGTGTCTCAATAAGTGTCTTAATGAGTGTCTTAATAAGAGTGCACTATTTAAATTTTACGTAATTTTTTTTCGTGTAAAACTCTGAAATTTCACAGCCGTCATCTATGATTGTTCCGATTAATAAAAATGGAGCGTTACACATAGAACGTGTTATCATTGTGAAAACTCATTACAAAAATGGAGAAAGTTACGCTGAGGCGCTTAAGTTTTATTCTTTATTGCATTTGTTACATGAATATGATAATAATTCTTGTGCCCTCAACTGGATGGTATGGATCTGGACTACGTGTGGTTTCAACAGGACGGCGCCACCTGCCACACCGCCCATGAAACACTTGATTTGATTTAGCAACGATTTCCAGACCAAATCATCTCACGAAATTCAGATCTCAACTGGCCACCAAGATCATGCGATTAAACGCCGTGGGATTTCTTTCTTTGGGTTTTTGTGAAATCTCGGGTTTATGCGAATAAACCATAAACATTCCTGAGTTTAAGACTGAGATCCAAAGCGTTATCAGTGAGATACAGCCACATCTTTGTCAAAAAGTCATCGATAATTTCATGAAAAGAGTAATGGCCTGTCATCAGAGCCGTGGGGGGCATTTGCTGGATATTTTAATCCATACATAATCGGAACATGTCTTCATATCGTCATAATGCATTATAAATATCACAACTTACCAAAAAAATACGTGTTTTTATTTTTAAACGAAATAGTGCACTCTTGAGATACCCTTTAGCCTCTTTTCTTATCGCGTACCATGCGCGTCACTCTATCTTAACTGGCGTGAAACTTCTCTAAAAATTAGCCTGGGCCTGCGATGTACATGTACGTTAAGCCTGGCCTGTTTTCACTCAAATGTCATCGGCATCGGATGGTAAGTTCAATTCTACTAATTATACGACTCAACATGTTTCTTAAGAGTCGACAACGCGCAATTGATGCTTCTGGTGTTGTCGGCGTCCAGAGGCTTCGTTTACAACCATTTTGGTATAAAAAAAAAGACTTGGAAACTTAGAAATCCCGCAATTTTAATCATCAAAGCAATAACTACATTTTTGATACATTACGGCTGTCACGTAAAGGAAATATCTACTCTGAAACCTGTATCATTACGTCACCATTCCCAATTTTCGTCATAACCACGAACTAATTTCGAAAATGTAATATTTATCATCGGTTGTCTCATCGGTCAATCTCCGGACAATGGTCGTCCTGGCACAGTTGTCAAATACACGCGAGCGTTCACACGTCGCAGTAATAAGCCTCCTACGGTTCAGACGAACCTTTATAGCGTGCGCATTGCAAACGAATTTAAACTTTATTCCTTAGATGTGAAGATTTTGTTTTCTGTGATGGAAAATTTATAGATTTACGAAGAATGATATAAACTCCTAGCTTGAATTCAAGCAATTTACAGCTTTAGAGTTGAAGTGTTCAGATTGAATTTCCCATGCAAGGGTGTTTTAATAGATTTGTGTTATAGGGAGGTTATTCCGTACACAATCGAAATAATGCGTCAGTGTCGAGTATTGTTTTGTGGGTAATCGGCGCTGTTTTTCTTACTAATTGGACAAGAAATCAAAGTGATGTGAATAGGTGGGGTGTACAGAAATATTTCTTATTGAATCTCTATTGATTTCTCTTTGTTTTGTTTATGATTTTGACCAGCTTTGGTACTTATGGTAGGCAATCATTTTAAAGAAAGCCTTTGTTTTTCTGCAAACATTTTAGGTAGGTGAATAAATAAATATTTGTGGACAATGCACACAACACCATCTAGCCCCAAACTAAGCATAGCTTGTACTATGAGAACCAGATGACTTATAGAACACCTATAGATTTTTAAATACATAGGTACATTATGATACTTAATAACACCCAAACCCGTACTAAGTATTCCGTACGTGACAGGTTGTAAGCAAATCGCCGCTTATTGGATATACTTTTCAAAAAAAAAACCAAAAAATATTTATTTGAAACCTTTAACACGTAACACAAAAGAAACGAGTGAAAACGTTGACAACTGCAAAAGTTAGAAACTGTGTGGCAGAGTCAGCGTCTTCCTCTCTAGCAAGGAAGGACAATGTTCCAGGACAAGCTTTGTCAAACTAAATGATATAATATTAAATGGTAGTCTATTCAATAACAGAATTATAACTAAAATTATACTAAACTAATTTGATGACACCTAATTTTAGGGTCTTAGATGTAGCGAAAGAAACCCTTACGATGTTTTTCTCCACTGATTAAGAGCACCAACACTGCTCACATACGAAAGGAAATATCCATTGGTGGACAATAAAATAAAATAAATACTTATATTTCAATAATTTAAACAAACGCTCGACAAAGAGTAGCAAATTAGCAATTTACACAGACGATAGCTGGCATGTGGAAAGCATTGCAAATAACGACAAGGTGTGGGAGACGTCCAAGCCAAACAATGAATTGTTCACATTGACGCTGGTACTTAAGGAGTCTCCTTGATCAAATGATTTTGACGCGTATCAGCACGCAAATCGCGATTTTTTTATCTAAAATC
Source organism: Lampropteryx suffumata (assembly GCA_948098915.1). NCBI lineage: Eukaryota > Metazoa > Arthropoda > Insecta > Lepidoptera > Geometridae > Lampropteryx > Lampropteryx suffumata. Next base: position 1,960,398 of record OX402557.1, on the reverse strand, counting down.
ATAATTAAGAATTACATAATTGAATTATGTAATTCTTAATAGTTTAAGTTTGAGTAATAGTTTTCTTTCCGCCTATTAGTGCAAGCTGCACGTTAAAACGACAGCAACTTTAGGAGAAGATGATTATTAAATATATATGACATTTCATAATTAATTTATAAAACTATCAAGTACTTTAAAAATAGTTTGAAACGAGGAACGAGGAAAAATGTTGAAAAAACATATTATATTTCTTAAAAAAAATGTACATTAAGGAATGCCTAAATCTGATTCTATTAAAAAAATCAAATGTATTAGTAATAGCAACAATTTAACTCACCGCACGAAGCGCCTAAAATTGGCTAAGCTTCACAAAAAGTCGGTCTCTCAGGCCGCGCCAACAAGCCCAATAAATCATCGCACGGCCTCCGACGCCCCTTGATTTAATATTGTCATAATAATAAAAACTCGCGTTAACGCTCTCGCGAGCACAGAGCTGTAACGAGCAGATGTTCCAAGACTGCAAGAAATGAATATGGAATCGATAGAGCATAACATTTCTAGGGGTACTTTTAAAGGGTAATGTAATGAGGAAGGTTGCAATTACTAAAATAGAACGAGATTGGCAGTACCTTGACATTGACTGCGATTTTTTATTAGAATTTTTTTTTTATATGATCTGCAAGTATTTGTCTCTGGTCTGGGTGTTTCTTTGTGTAATTAAATATGTATGTATCTAAAAAAATAAAGTAGATAAGTATATCAGATATGTGGTACACATAACACAAGCTTTGTTTACTTTCGGGCCAGATGATGTGTAAAATGACCTGCATTATTTATTTAATTAAATTTTAAAACTTTTGAAGCGAGGGAATTTCAAGCAAAATGTTATCAATACTACATTATTTCTTTATCACTATTGATCCTTCAATTATAATCAGATAGCCACTGTACAGGGGCAAAATAGACACATTTTCCACGCAAAAAAATACTTTTTAAGTTAAATGGAAGCCCTTCTATATTTGTATAACCTACCACCACTCTTACCCGTAAGTTTACTTTAAATTAAGTTATTAACAAATTTAAACGTCACTCAGAGTTTCCCTCACTGTAATCTTGCCATTACAGGAAATGATGCAGCGACAACCCTCTGCTATCTACAAGCTATGACAGCAATCTACACGTGTTATAGCTGATGAACTTTTTTGTCGCAGTTCGGCAAAGCTTTTGACACCTGCATTATAACTACTAGAGTCTGCTTAAATAAGAATACCGGAGTGATATTTATTACAATGATATAAACTTCAAAATGCAATGACTCACGACTCTACTTATAATGAAGAGAAGCTACAATTTGCCTGCGGTGGTTAATGTGGTTGAAACATCAATAACACTTAGCGTCGCGTCGAGGCGGTCTCGACGACCGACCGCGGTAATTAAGGGTTAAAATTGATACGTTAGGATTCATCATGAGAAAGGTGAATGTTTTTACTTCCGAATGCGATTCTGTAATGCGTTTTTTTGGCTGATTCTTTTTGATATGGTGTCATTATTAAGTTAAGTGATTATGTTTGAAACCAATCAAAATGTTTAAAAGCAGATTTTTTTTCAGTAAAAATATGCTTTTTTGTATGTTTTTTTTTGAGATAAAACATCAGCTATATAAGATAATTTAGATTGGTCTTATAATAATTACGTAGACTAAAAGTAAAACCACATATTCATTTCATTTATATAAATTTATATATATGAAGTCTTATTTATGTAAATATACGAAGCTTCGTTTACTTGGATGACAATCTTTTTCACGATATTTTGATATAAAAACCAAACTACTGACCCAATTTTGATGATCCAAATTTCGGATTATTCCCATCTGTCCCCCTGCTTTGTCCCCTCACGGGGACAGATGGGCCAAAAAAGTTTGATCTGTCCCCATCTTTGCAACGGGGGGACAGATCGATCTTTTATTCATTGAAATAGTTCTATCTGTCCCCCCGTCAATTAGAAGGGGGACAGACAGAACTATTTATTCTTGCCTGTCCTGTAAAGCTGTATTCACATTCCAGTCTGTTTATGTTATACAATGACAAAATTCTATATAATGTCAAGCCACCAGTTACCGTGACGGTAACTGGTGCTAATTTAGCATTCGCGGAGTCTACCTTCTGTACTTGTACTAATATGCCAGATTCTGTGCCAGATCTGAGAAAATTCCTGGCCTAATAGTCGTAGAACCTAGAGTTCGAAAGATATATGCCAAGTGCACGAAAGGATTTGCGATTGCCAACTAAAAGTACCTTAATTTTCACTCAAAAGGGGATATTTACCATGATACATGAGTTTTTCTGCTTCCCGATATTTCGGCACAGTTGCATGCGCCATGATCACGGGATAAACTCGAAATATCGGAAAACTAATATATCATGGTAAATATCCCGTTTTGAGTGAAAATTATGTTTGAAGCCATGATAGTTTTAGAAATTAAAAGTACCTTCTATCTACTACCTATATGTAGGCAATAAGCTCAACTAGACCCTCTCTGTGCAGCAAAGAGGGGGACAGATCGAACTTTTTTGGCCCATCTGTCCCCCTGAGGAGACAAAGCAGGTGGATAGATGGGAATAATCCGAAATTTCTACGGGACTAATCGTAAAATATATCATTTCACATAAAAAAAAATAACTTTTCAAATCGGTTCATAAATCATAAACCCATTTGAATATGAATATATGATATGAAATATGAAGTAACAAACATAAAAAAAAATATAAGCTTGTAGATTGTACTATAAATAAAATAAATAAATAAATAATGCCGGACATTTCACACAGCATCATCTGCCCCCAAAGTAAGCAGAGCTTGAGCACATGACTGATATACTACTTACATACTTTTTTTTGTAAATACATGCATATGATACATAAAAACACCCAGACCCGAGACAAATACTTGCAGATCATACAAACATTTGTCTCGCGGCGGGAATCGAACCCGCAACCTTCTGCGGCTCAGCCGGACCTTAGTACACTGCGCCACAGTGGTCGTAGAATTATGGGAACTAGATAACTGATAGAATACTTGTATATTTTAAAATAGATACATAAGATACTTTATAACACCCAGACACAACAAACATCCAGACACCCAGAGTAAAAATCTAAATTCTCCACACAAATGTATGTCCTGGGAATCAAACCTACAGCGCAGAAGACAGGTCTAATACCAACTGATCCGAGAGGCCACTCGTTTATACACTGATAGAACACTCAGCTACACATTTCTTATGAAATTTAAATTCAATGTCAACATTTGTCGGATCAACACTTTAAAAACTCAATCAGCGAATCGGCGCACACGCAGCATATCTGTCCATCGGAGGCTGTGTCCATAAGCTGGCAACTTTTCTTACGAGCTGCTCGGTTTTTCTCGCCCAGTTTGGACATCAATCAGAACCGTCAGAACAAAAATTGTACAGCTTTGTTTGACTTACTTTCTTATATTTTAGAAACATATATTTAGATACATTGTTTTAGTATTTAGTTGGTAAGTATATATCGCGTATTTAACTTAACTTGAAATGAAATTTAACTTATTCCCGACATTTCAATTATGTTTCGATAACCGTGGTCGTGGACTGACTAGGGAGTTGCTGCCGCATAACAAGGGTAATTTTTCGAAACTACCCTCTCTTGGTCTTCATTAAAAGGATATACGCGCAAAATACCCTTTATCTATTACTATACAAAACATAACTAAATTAATTAGTTTGATAACTTAAACTAATCTAACTAGCGCTGTGGGTTACAGTGAGAGAGGAGGAGCCTTCCTACCGCTGCCGTATGCGTGAGAGAAAGGGAAGACAGAAAGACTGGCGCCGTAACGCCTTTCGTAGCGGTACCCTCTCATAAGAACTTATCACTTCAGAATAGATTGATAAAAATAAATCGGAAACAAAATACGAGGAAATAAAGAATGCTCTTTAATTCTTTACTGCACACGAAATACCGAAACCGAAATCCTGTAGGGTTTTGAACCCTGAAAAGAATAAGCTATATTGAATTATTTCAGGTCACCTTATCTCAAGTGGGTCCGTGGTCTCACATGTTGACCATAAAGGAACCAGAGTGAGGGCATATGTTTCTTCCTCCACCGAATCAGATCTGATATATAAATTATCCCCAGTCCATTTACAGTGGGAATGCAGCGGGAATGCCGCTGCGAGGATCAAATTTGATACACGTCTTGTTGCTCCGAGTAAAAACTTTACCATTTGACGGATTTTCGACGTTTGGTGTATGTTGGGAGTAAAGAGCGATCTGTAAAATTTTGTAAAATACGAGACGATGAAACGAATCTTTTCAAAAGTTTTCTAGTTTGTTTGACGTTGAGAATGTTTTGGAGAAGGTTTTTTTCGATGTTTAGTGTATGTTGGAAGCAAGCGGCGATCTTAGTGTAAAATTTTTGTAAATTTAGATTTTATTAATTTTTTTTTTCATAAAGCTTTCTAGTCAGATGTAGAGATGATCAGGTCAGATGATGTAAAATTCTAATTGAGTTTAATATTATACTAACTTATACCGAAGTTACTGAAAGGCTGATTGGCAATCAATCATACCTTATTAATGCAGAGTTCCTTTAAAAAAACATTCGTTAGTAGCAATCCTCAGTTTCTTTACTCATGTCTATGAAAATAAGAAAGGTCCGTTTCTTTTCTTATAAAAATAAATAACTAACGGTTGATACTATACGAATACGGATACGGATATTTGCATTAGGCATAAATAGCCTTAGTCTAGAAGTTAATAGGATACCTACTACTTATCCCCAAATTGTGTGCTTTTTACGGTTCCGAATTTCACAAGGAACCCTTATAGTTTCGCTATGTCCGTCTGTCTGTCTGTCCGTGCCTAATCTTGCTCTTGCTAGTAGACTATTCATTTTATCGTGATTCAATTTTGCACTATACATAGTAGTGAACCCTACATAGTTATGAAATAAAATCAAAAATAAACGGTTCAGGGATACCTTCACTACATGTCACTTAAAGTGGTGTTAATTTTTTAAATATTTCACTACCCTATCTTGTGACGTATCATTGGATAGGTATTTTAAAAATATTATGAGTTTTCTTCGACAATTTTTCGATTCAGATATTCGTTCGATTTATATTAAGTTTTAAAGTAGCAATTTCAGATAGAGGTCAGTGTTAGCGCTTTGTCAATTTATTTATTAACTTCAAAAAAGAAAGAGGTTCTCAATTCGTCGAAATATTTTTTTTACATTTTCTCTTTTTTATTTTTTTTATATACTGCCTCTGACAACCGCATCTTCACTAGGTAGTTATGGATCAGGATGTGTCTACCAAGCTTGGGGATAACTGTCTTAAAGACATGTTTAAATTTGTTAAATTTCTTACAAATTGTACCCAACATCTCAACTAATGACGCTTTTGGTAAAAACGTTTAGGCTGAGGTTGTGGGAACGTCTTTCGTTCCGGCGACACCGCGCATTTATGATCATCACGACGTATCATGTGTGATACATCAACCGGCCTAATGTATTACATTTGTAAGGCTTTTGAATAACTTCAATCCCGTTACCATTAAATTATGCTTACCACCTACAAAATACATTCTAGTTTTTTTAGACATGTGCCGATTGCACGAAAGGAGGCACAAAAGGAGGAGGTGCATTTTCATCCTTTGTGTTTCTGTTGTAATAAGGAGATAGTGTCACTAGTTATTTCGAACCAGTGTGGTGAAAGCATTAAAGTGCGCCTCAGAAGCTACTTTCGTGCATTTGGCGTATGTCTTCGGACTGTTTAGGTTCTACGACATGCCGGTTTCCTAACGATGTTTTTCGTCACCGTTTGCGAGTACTGGCACGAGAACATACATTTTTCAATCAGGAAAATCCGTTAGTGCAGTACTGAATTTAAACCAACGACCTTATGATCGAAAGACAGGGTCTTCTTCTAGACAAGTAGTGCTCTCACCAATGCGCTCAGTTTGTTCTGTGTCTGGGTGTTATAAAGTTATATGTTAGTCAATATCATATGTTTAGAAAACTTTTAAAATGATCATGGTTTTGAACATAATTTTCACTTCTTCTTCTCCTTATCGTGTCATTAGTTATTTCTAACCAGTGTGGTGAAAGGATTAAAGTGCGCCTCAGAGGCTCCTTTCGTGCACTTAGGTAAGCTTTAATGTAAGTGCTCGACCTTGCCGACAGGACCCGCAGGTACATTTTCACTCAAAACGGGATACTTACTATGATATGTGAGTTTTTCCGTTTTCCGAAATATACGTGAAAACTATATTACAAGCAGTATTTAAAAATATATAATATTCTATCAATCATCTGGTCACCATACAAGCTATGCTTAGTTTGTGAATAGAAGGTGGTGAGTGCATTGTCCAGCAATATTTATTTATTATATTTATTTAAAAAAAAATAACGGAAATGTACAGAATAATATAAAATACATGTGAAACAGTTGAACTATCTAAAAACCTTTTAAAACGATCTATAGATATAGTTGAGATGAGCTCAACTGATACAGATCACTTTCAGAGGGCAGAGTTACCAAGACACTGGCGGCAAATTATTATTATTATTGTAGTACAGATCTAATAACTTGCTAAGATGGTTCTTGAATTGTATATCTGTATGACCTGATATTGACAAAGACATTTACGATTACGAAGCAAGTTCTCATACAATTCTTGTTCTGTCGAAACACGCCCTCAAGTTTAATGCTCCCTGAGTTTTATTAGTTCCTATACCAGTATATTCCAGTACTTCTGTGATTTTCAATTTCAACATCATCAAGGAACTAATAAAGTTATAAACCTAAGATTCTTTAATTTATATCTTCCATTTTGATTTCATTTCCGATTCTAATATTTAGTAGAGACGTTTCGTAAAATGACCAGCGCAAACTTAATTATAGAGATCCGTAATTTAATTTGCAATCTAAGCCACAGATCTATATTTACCCTACAACGATATTCATCTATACTTTCGAAAGTAACTCAGTCTGTTTCAAACGGCGGGAATCGAACCCGCTACCTTTTATGGAGGTAGGTACAATGCGAGCAAAGCCGTGGGCCGTATACTTTATCAATTCTCCATACAAAATATTATCAAGTCGAAAGTGACTCTTTTCGTTACGTTTTCAAGAGTAAAAAGGTTTTTATGGAGATAGATAATAATTATCTCGAGGATATAGAGTATTTTTTATGTTGGTTTGCGTGCGAAGACGCATGCAGAACCTAGTAATAAACACAACTTATATTAACCTATGTCGCGTGATAGTTCTAGAACCTGTTCAATAAGAGAAGAGTCGTGAATCATTCCAATTTGTATCTTATGTTTTTAACATAAATATTACCCCAGCACTCTACTCTTGGCAAACAAAATACATAATATCGATGTATCCAATCTAAAAACTAATTAAAACCAAAATAATAAGTACAAAATTATTAGAAATGCAATTAAACAGGTGGAAACTTCACCCTGACTAATTACCTTCAATTATCCAGAGAGTTTAATTAAAAAGGGAACACTGGGGTAATGTTAGAGATGGCATGCTTAAAGTTTTTTTAACTCGGAGTAATAAGTTATAGTAGAACGAACGAGCGGCTCAAAGAGAAATACTACGAGAGGCTAAATTAAAAAAAAACGTGTGCGTCTTGGGGCGCCCGACAGAAGTGATAACTTAAACTATTCTTACTAGCGCTGTGGATTAGAGTGAGGGAGGAGGAGCCTGACTACCGCTGCCGTATGCGTGAGAGAAAGGGAAGCCCAACAAACTGGCGCCGTAACGCGTTACGCAACGAAACGGTTTACCCTGTCATAAGAAATTATCACTTCAAAAGGTTTGCACTAAAGCTTATCTGCATAGGAGTTCTTATAGTCCATTAAAATGTTACATTTTTTAGGCCTTAGTGTGCATTTGTCAGAGGACGCAATTTTATTTTTTTAATGTGTAGGGGGGGTCAGTAGAAGCTTAAGTTCAAGTTTGTGGGGTCGGCACCCTTGTCCCCCGGCCGCCATCTTGGAAAAGGGGGTGCAAAGGGTTTTCGCGCTGTATCTCGTAAACTAGTTACCTTACAGAAAATTTAATCAAACATAAAATGTAGCAAATTAAATTTCCTACAATTTTATTTCTATTACTTTTTATCGTCAAGTGACCAACAAAAAAGTTATAAACAAAAATAAATGAAAATTTTGTTTGTTTGTTCTAGGTTTTACAGCGCTCCAAACTTAAACGGATTCTCGAATGCTCATAGGGATGCAATAAAAACTAAAAATTAGGCTTACTTTTCTATCTATATTTTTTTTATTCATACAATTTATTATGATCTTAACATTCCTATGCTATTATTGAACTATGTTTGACCCTTTTACCCACCACCTATGAGGTATAACATGGGCAAAGTCAAATTTATAAAAATTTAATGCATTTTTTAATGCATTTTTTGTCACTGTCTTAGCAAATCGTTTGTATCGCAGAGTGTCTAGAGTATCGTCTTTATTTCCGCCATATAAAAAGACGAAAAAACGTTCGCCAACAACACTGAGTAACGATGACTCGACTTTCTCACTCATAAATAATTTAGTTCCACTTGCTAACTCTGGATGCTTCTGCAAAATTTTTATAAATTTGACTTTGCCCATGTTATACCTCATAGGTGGTGGGTAAAAGGGTCAAACATAGTTCAATAATAGCATAGGAATGTTAAGATCATAATAAATTGTATGAATAAAAAAAATATAGATAGAAAAGTAAGCCTAATTTTTAGTTTTTATTGCATCCCTATGAGCATTCGAGAATCCGTTTAAGTTTGGAGCGCTGTAAAACCTAGAACAAACAAACAAAATTTTCATTTATTTTTGTTTATAACTTTTTTGTTGGTCACTTGACGATAAAAAGTAATAGAAATAAAATTGTAGGAAATTTAATTTGCTACATTTTATGTTTGATTAAATTTTCTGTAAGGTAACTAGTTTACGAGATACAGCGCGAAAACCCTTTGCACCCCCTTTTCCAAGATGGCGGCCGGGGGACAAGGGTGCCGACCCCACAAACTTGAACTTAAGCTTCTACTGACCCCCCCTACACATTAAAAAAATAAAATTGCGTCCTCTGACAAATGCATACCCAAATGTAACTTTTCAATGGACTATTAGGAGTTCTGTCATTTGTGTTGTGTTTGACAACGTCATAAGAAAACATTGGTGAAAAATTGCATACTTTTAACCTATTAAGATGCGGCACAAGCCAAACGCTTAGGCTGATCGTGCCTCTCTATCGGTTGTTTCGCGCTCTCGCTTGCACGCTCGACTCAGGCGGAACGTGACAATTTTTGTGCGTGCAGCCGGCGTTCATCCATTTATAAAACGTTATCACGTCAAAAATATGTTTAGTTCCAGGTGTGAAATTTAATTTTGTTTTAAAATATGTTACTAATTCAATATAACGGTACCTGTGATTTATTATAATGTCATAAAAAAAAATATCACACAAGGATATAAAGTTAAAATTATCTGAAGTATTAAGAATCAATTAAAAATAATTACAGATATGTACAGATAACAGTTGAGCTATCTAAGAACCGTGTAAAACGATCTATAGATAGCACAACTGACCCAGGTCACTGTCAGAGGGCAGCGTTCCCCAAACACTGGCGGCATTTCGACTTGAAATAAGAAAATTTTGTTTACAAAATTATTTCACGGCGTCTCTGAAACATCGCGTGACCTGAGCTCCTATCTGCGTAATCCTTTCATCACTCTGGTTCGAAACAACTAGTGACACGATAAGAACTGTAAATTTTCTACTAAGCTAGTTGTCGTTCTTACCATAGCTTGCTAGTATTACTCTGTGGCTGCAAGTGTTTCCACAACGCGGTGTTTTTCAACACTCGACAGTTGATTGGCAAGTCAGTGTGAGGGAAGAATGTACAGTGCCTTATAAAGTTGAATTAAATAATTAGCACCTAGGCATATTGTTTTTATGTCCTGGCAATTTTCTGGTAGATTAATTTTATATTTGCGCTTCCTTCTCGTATTATAGCTCGGCTCATCAGCTCATCATACTCTCCAAACAGGATTTGAACATTGAATTTAACGCGATGAATTATATACGATTCCCGCCGCGGGACAAATGTTTGTATGATCTGCAAGTATTTGTCTCGGGTCTGGGTGTTTCTATGCATAATATGTATGTATTTACAAAAAAATAAAAAAGTATATAAGTAGTATATCAGTCATGTGGTACCCATAACACAAGCTCTGCTTACTTTTGGGGCCATAAGTCAACATAAGTAGATATAAACCACGAAATCGCAATAGTAATACAGGTGTTTAACAATAAGAAACATATGTATATATATACACTTCTCAATCACATATCAAAAACATGCAAAAATAAATGTAGCTTTAAAATAATTAGCTGGACATAAAGCTTGCTATAATTGCTTGCGGAATATTTAGTCTTCCAAGATGGACCACTCTATCATAGCAATAATGGACATCTCTTGACACTTGAGTTTGACACCTAGCACTACTCGTCTCACGAGATCTTTCCTTCTTCATACGTACAGGGTGTGGAATGATCTTCCTTCTGAGGGTGTTACGCCGAATTATAACATTAACCGCTGCAAAATAATAGAGTTAATGAAGGCAGACAAGGCACCATGGCATATTGCTCTGCCTTCAGACAGTTAACCGACACATTTGAAATGTATAAACTCTCTTGTATTCGTTTTTCGTAGTTAGGGTAGTTATAAGATGGTTAATGCAAAAAAGCGCTAGGACCAGGCCTCGTTTCTTGCCGGTTCTTCTCAGGCTTGGGTTAGAAGGAATTGGCACCTAAATTCACCTAGTATTGAATAAAGTATCTTTAGACATTGATTTTGACCAGCAACGCAACTGCTGTTGAAAAAAAAATATAGTTGCTTTTGAGAAAGGTTACTATACAAACTCTGTGTAAAAAAGAGTTACTGAAGTACGTGCACTGTAACATGCCTTTAAAGATAGCGCATAACGATCACCTCAAGCTGAGATAAGGCTCGGTTTACACAAGCAACAAGAATACCTAAAACCGCGTCCTCTTAACAAACCAATGAAGCTGTAATCGGATCTGCGTTAATTCTCTTTGTTGCGCCGGCGCATCCATAAAGGCTTAATTAATGAAGCGAGATCGAATGATCGGCGGCTCCTGTGAGATGGAAGATTGCAATTGTCTAAATTATTGAAGTTAGAATTGTTCACCAATTTAATAACTATCCGTTTAAAAGCTGGTTCATGGAAAGCTGAGTCATGGGATCCGGTAGTAAGACATTTGGCAGGAGATCGAACCTTTTAACATAGTTACCTGAAGACATAGTGCTCTAATCATTTGTACCTACATTTTAAGGAAGAAAGTAGCCTCTTTGCTATGCAGGCTGCATGGGAGTCCTAACAACATTTTGAACGCATTATCCAATAAATTTTATAGCCCGTTCTTCAAACACTGTAATCGAGTAATGATGACATAATTTTATCATTATTCGATTATAGTGTTTGTAATTAATTGTCACATTTTGTAGTAACATAGAGTAAGATAAATACTATGGTCCTAAAGTTTTTTTTTATGTTGTCTGAAATAAATTCATTTTATTGTATTTATTTTTTATTATTTAAAGAATTCCGAAGTCCACAATGAAGTTTTCGATGTTCGTCTGTCTGTCTGGACCTGATCAGAGCTCAGATTATCAGTCTTATCGTAATGTAAATGTGCACGGTTATTGTACTAATGGCTTTTACAAAGTTATAATATAGTAACTTTGTAAAAATGATTTTAGGGGTTGTTTATGGTTTGACTATCCCATTGTTTTGTCTATCGTTGGATAGGTCTTTCAAAGATATTTGAAAACCATTCGACTACCATGCATTCGACGTTGCATTTGATGTTGAAACTCCCATGCATTCGAAGGCCTCTGTGGCGGAGTGGGTTAAGGTCCGGCTGAGACGCAAAAGGTTGCGGGTTCAATTCCCGCCGCGGGATAAATGTTTGTATGATCTGCAAGTATTTTTCTCGGGTCTGAATGTTTCTATGTATTATGTGTATATATTTATCAAAAAAAACAATGTTTATACATTGTTTTTTTTGATAAATATATAGTATATTAGTCATGGGTACCCATAACACAAGCTCTGCTTACTTTGGGGCTGGATGATGCTGTGTGAAATGTCCGGGGTTATTTATTTTATTTATTTCATTAAGCGTTGAAGTCGTAAATTTTGATAGAGCCCAGTGTATTGGCCAATTTATATTTATATATTGATTATTATAATTTACTTTTAGTATTTATTTATTTAGAACCATAATTTGGATCAATCAAATCATGTTTGTCCTATCTGTTTACCTATCTGGACAGTTTTTTGAGCTCAATTACCATATGTAAAAATAGTTATTGAGATTAAGACTGCCAAAGCAGAGTTGCTGTAATTCAACTCCAACAAAAAATTAGACATAGACGAGACAGTACAGACAGACCAATAATAGACAGTCTTATTGACGCTGTTTATATCATACTAGCTTTTGTCCGTGACTTCGCAGGTCCTAAGTTCTGTTGATCCGATCACTACCAAACATCACAGGATCACCCGTTAGGCCAATCTAAAGATATCCTAAAAGAATCATCGAAATAGGTCCAACCGTTTCGGAGTCTATAGGGAATATACATACACACAACGCCTTTTATAATATAAATATTAGACGTGTAGATTCGTTTATTTTTTACCTACAAAATATGATAAAATCATCATCTAAGGTAGATCTAATTGACTTCCACTTGACCGTTCCAGAAATATAGGTCTCTAGATCGTGTCAGATACTGAAACCCAATACTTGGCGAGCCGTGATAGCGGCCCACCTGGCTCTCGCGAGCTCCAGCCGCTTCTGTTCGGCCGTAGCCCTATCAGGTGTCCGTGTAAGGGGTTGATACCGGTTTGAAGGGCACACTGGGACAAAAAGTCGAAAGGTCGAGTAAGACGTGCGCTGAATCGAGTCTTAGATAGCTTAAGAGTGTACTGGTCTATTATATTTCCATGCAAACGTCGAAGGATGATCATTCCAAACAAACAAAACGACGATTATATAATTTTATCTCGTTATAGTCTATGCTTGCATCGTAACAGAATCGAAAAACAAATGAGGGTTTAAAGGAAATAAGCAAAAACACTACGCGTTACAACACTGATTTTAGCGCAACTGAGATGTAGTAACTATGTTTGTAATCTGTATTATATACCTAATCTATGTATGAGTGTAATAACATATCCTAATAAACGATAGTCATAATCTAGACTTCAGTGGTTTCACTCGCCTCCGACGTCAATCCTTACACAACTTTAGGCGTAAATAAATAACGTACGGAGTACGCAAACTTCGAAATGTTTCCGACACAAATATAATTTATTTATTCAAGAACTCAAAATATTTTGTATAAGTAGATACATTCAGTAGTTCTTTCATGAGGATTTTCTCAATGGTTTGAGGCAAAAGTCTGTTCTTGATTTTCACGCGGTCGTTTTAAGTATAAATCAGTCTAATCTAATCACATAATAATACCATATTATTGCGACTCATCACTATTCTTTTCCCACACTATACTAGGTGAAGTAGCATGCATTTTAGCTGCGGCCTCTGCCGAGTTGGTGCCGCTGACTCATTAATCCCTAAGGACTACTGCAACATGAGGATTTCGCGAAAAAGGGACTCCATCTACTCCATCCACTCTAGCATCCATTATAGCATGTTCGTATCATGTAACTGCCGCTGCCCGCGTGGAACTTAAGCCTATACATGTTACTCTATATCTTATCAATGTCTATACCAAGTTTCAATCAAATCCGTTTAGCCGTTTGGGCGTGAAATGTAACGAACTAACACACAGGCACTCACGAACAAACATTCGTACCCATCCAAATGAATAAAGTGCTGCAGACCATTTGACGTACCGGACAGCATCCATTCTAATATCATAAATTAGAAGAGTCTCTGTCAGTCTGCCTGTATGTTTCCTTTTCACTGCTAAACGGCTAAACGCATCTTGATTAAATTTTGCAAGATAGATAGTATCTTATGGACATACCACGCGTGCGAAGGTGCGTGAAGCTGCTAGTAGTGATCTATTTGGATATGACGCCATTCAACCCATGTAGGTATGCATAGTGTTCATTTATGAGTTCAAGTTTCGTAAAACATTATGTACATTCAGAAGTGGATTCAGAAGTGAAAAACATTAAAAATAAAACAACAACTTTATTACGTTCAAAATATAAATCAACAAACAAAAATTAATAACTTCTAAACACCAAATTAACAAAGAAATCACATTGGTGATTTCTTACACACTTAATACACACTTAAAATTAAAATTAGTCACTTAGCTATAATATAACACAGTGACAGTAAAAAAATCGTTCAGAATTACACCTTTACAACAGATATAGCTTCAACATGAGCCCGGATAGGGCACACCAATGCGTACCTAATACGCTTACAATACGTTAAAGTTCATTCATACTTAAGCCTCAGTCAACTTCAAAGAGGTCAAAAGGATCCATTTAAGGCTCCGTTAATCAAGCAATTTCCAAATTCCATCGAGATTACGGCGGTCCAGCTTCTAGCTAAGAAATTATAATTATAAGAAAGTGTGGATCATAAACGTTAAAATACTCGGACGCGCATTAGCCGCGGTGTTGCATCGCATCGCGGGCTTATTGTCGCTTCGTTAGAATGCGCTAAAGGTAGCGTCGGGGTTTAGCGACATTATAAAACTACTTTGTATCAGTCAATGGTCACTAGTCATGGTCACTAGTGATAGATCAGTGCGAACCGTGAACTCGAGCAGCAACGAGCGGACCGCGGATCAAACTCACCCTGATGAAGATTCTCAATATGAATCGAGACATTGTCGGTGCCTCCATCGACAAAATAATACGTGAGTAGAGCCCGTGTTTATCAAAATGTATAGTAATAGGTCGTCCAAACGTCGTCGCCTACGTCGTCTGTCTGTCCTGATGTATGCTTAGATCTTTAAAACTATGCAACGGATTTAGATGCGGTTTTTAATAGACAGAGTAATTCAAGAGGAAGGTTTATAAGCATAAAACATACATAATATAGTAGAGAAACACTGTTAGTTTTAGAGGTTTCTAATGTGGTGTCGTAAATATACACATTTTTATGCGCTTACATTGCACACGCTAGCTGAACCCTACGAGATAGATCAAAATAATGTACTACAGTTTTGTACACCTTAAAAAGGTCTACACAAAAGTCCGCAATGGTATATGTCTATCTCTTAGTCTATGTTATTCTCTTAGATAACTTTGTATATAAAGACATTCTGTAGTATATTTAGTATCAGCATTGCACCCGTGCGAAGCCGGGGCGGGTCGCTAGTTACTAATAAAAACTAAAATCAACCTGTATACGATATCGGAGATAGGAGTGTGCATTGTACTGTATGTAGGAATGTATAGGCAGCCCAGTGTTATGGCAGACTGCTTTTTGTGTACCTACCCACTTTACCATTATTAATTTTATTTATCTTGATTATTATTTTAATTATTTACTTTACTATTAGTAAAGTTTATCTACCTTAAGTTTATTAAACCTAATCTTACTCTTGCATCTTTATATTAACCTTAATATTATTGAGTATTATATATTAGTATTTCTATTTTGCATCTTTGTCAAACCTAACAAGGTTTTTAAGATGTTTACAATTAAAAATATGTATTTACTTTAAAATAAAAATAAATAAAAATTACTCTAATAACCAAAAGTACAGTAACACGGACAATTTATGTCATGATAATATCAAACAAACTATCTAACACGTTATATATTAAACTAATATGAATTCTTAAAATACCATAACATGAAGCAATACGGCAATGACATACAACTGAATAGAGATATTGGCCTCAATTCTGTTGGCACCAACCTAACTAATTTTAGCTAAAATTAGGTTTAGACTGTCAAATGAAACTTTGGTATTCTGCTGTTACCAACATATCCTAATTTAATTTTATTTAATTTAATTAAGCGTTTCTTATTTAATTAGATAGTACCAACCGAATAGGTTTTACAAATGCTTTGACCAACTAAAATATATTTTAGACAATCCTAATTTTAGAAATGAACCAACCGAATTGCCACCATTGGCACACTAAGCCTATATCTCTATCGCCCAAAAAATGGCACATTGTCAGTGTATCTTTATAATGAGCGTTTGATGAGGTCGGGATGAAACAGGCTGTGGAGAATGTCTTCTGTGCATATCATCGCATCATCAACGTAGAAAATATTTGTAACGGTGACAGACTGCATCGCAGGAGACTAAGACGCGGCTTACATTGCTTCGTACTTTCCCAAACATTATAACCCGCTCAGCACCAATTATCATGATAAAATAAGCCAATATATAAACGCAATTTTAAAACCTAATCAGATAAGTTCAAAATAATCTATAGACGCCACGAGTCTAGCCGGCACCTTAACCCTTACGCACATGCGCGGTATAATCACGCGCGTATTTTTTCCCTCCGTAACGGTGCGATGCGACGTAATTGCGGTGCGCAATGTTAACGAGAACGCCGGCAGTGAAATGACCCTGCGATTATCAAGATCCATCTCGGATAGGATTTGTAGGATATACGGTTTTTATTTAAGCTATGTGTAGGTGAAATTGCCATCCGATCGTGCGGGTTTTATGATAGCTACCGTAGAGTTTTGTATTATGTTGAAGTACCTACATAGAATGAGATAATGCGTAGACGTATATCAGATAAAACTAACAAAGTTTGTTTGAAATTTACAAGACTAGATATATTTTAACTTGTCGTATATTTTAAGTTACGTACTGTGAAAAATTGATTTATGAATTTCAAATCAAAAGAGAATAAGAGCCTACGTCACTTTCTATTTTAGTTTACTCTGTAACTAATATTACAATACAATATCTAAATAAAAAACCGTTTACCAACAATTATGCAATCCGATATTTTGCAACCATAAAACCGCACCACTGCCTTTAACCTTCATTTAAGCGATACCCAATATCACATAAACTACAATAGCGGTTTAAACAACAAAATCGATATATTAATTACCTGTAATCGATACCATTTTTACGGTACGAATAATCCAAAAGACCTGGTTTACGAGACACTGGTTTATGCAAAAAGAACAAGCAGATCGGTTAATGAGACGTAAAATTAGGGTAGTGTTCCTATAGAAGTCGCTAGTATCGCGTTACTTTGGTCCAAGTCAAAAAAGTATGCGGTACGATGCGATACGGCTGTGCACTAAACCTAATATAGATGGGAGATGGGAGATGGGAGATGGGAGATGGGAGATGGGAGATGGGAGATGGGAGATGGGAGATGGGAGATGGGAGATGGGAGATGGGAGATGGGAGATGGGAGATGGGAGATGGGAGATGGGAGATGGGAGGTGGAAGGTGGGAGGTGGGACCAACATAACATAAGAATAACATAAGATGAGTGTGTGATCCCACAAACACTACTCAATACAAAACATTAAACAAATGGACAAGTATTTATTACAATTCCACCAATCTATTCCTAGTGAGCAGAGCAGTGTTTTTTTTTGTCGGGGTGCGGAGTGAGTCAAGTGTTCCTAAGGATGCCTCGTGGAGGGGCGAAACATGTGTCGAATTTATTTTGGGGGTAACTCTTTAGGAAACTCTTAACTCTGTAACTCTTAAGGATTTTGTAATGGATTTCCGCAAGGTCACGCCTGAATCAATTAACTACTCAATACATACAAAACGGGGCTCTCATTAGACTGGAAATATAGTGTCACCGAAATGGTAATAATCCTGTACTGACTTACAACGCTGGTAGGAGTATCGACTAAAATATCCAACGCTTTTATGTTTTAAACATAAAAGATTTTAACATTTATAATGGTCACTATAAGATGTTGTTAGGTTCGCAAATTACGTAATAACATAACAAAGAAGGTCCCATAAGTAGGGACTGAATAAATTAACTGACTTAGTACATGGTACATGAATCTTACAATTTTTACGGTAGAAGAACTGAGTTGCGAGACTTGGTATTTTTACAAGTTTTTGATGGCATTTACTTGATAGCTTGTCGATACATTCCTAATACCTACAATTGGATTTTTCGTAGAAATAATATAGGTCATAGAAATGTATATTGGATGATTCTCGTGTTATTTTATTATTTATGATTATTTTTAATTTAATTGCAGAAAATTGAATTACTTGTGTATTATGTAGCATTATGATTTGACGAGAAATCCAAGATAATATTAGACATTCCGCAATTACGTTTAGAATAGACAAATGACGATCGACTGCGACTTTGTAACGATATTATAACAAAATAATAATTTGACATTTGCGAAATTGTAATCAAGACAAATGTATTATAGCAAAAAATAAATGAAATGACCTACGATTATATTGAGATTGTAATTGTGCTTACGTGACGTTAGGACTGAATTTCAATCCA
This sequence comes from Lampropteryx suffumata, assembly GCA_948098915.1. Classification (NCBI taxonomy): domain Eukaryota; kingdom Metazoa; phylum Arthropoda; class Insecta; order Lepidoptera; family Geometridae; genus Lampropteryx; species Lampropteryx suffumata. Next base: position 1,941,843 of record OX402557.1, on the reverse strand, counting down.
CCTTGTTTTCGATACGCCTGAATCCCAAAAAAAACTTTTCCCAAAATGACTGAATACTGTTATGTCCCAAGAGTTGAATGCCATCAGGATTTATCTACAGCCAATGAAAAAAATAAAAAATGAAGAAATTCGATTTCTCTATTAAAATACTAGCACAAGGGGTAAAAAATTAGATTAGCCTGTTATTCTAGAACCTAGACTATCTGCATGTAGTTACGGAGATACGTGGTAACAAACACACAGACATTCACATTAATTATATTAGTAGGACAAATTATTATATGCGGAAATTTCAAGTCAAGTCAAACCTTACAGCCATAAAAATTTTCGTATATTTTCTTGTGTTTTATGGGTGATGATGATAAATTCGTTTCCGGATGGTTAGGTCTGAATGTCAAAATGTACTGATCTATATAACGTACAAACTTCAAAAAGAACTCTTCTCGAAATGACTGATTTTCTATAGGTCTTCATTATTAAATGTCGGAAATGAAACTGTCAAATGTATGTACAGTCACTCTCTTAATTTTTAAAATATTAAAATAAAATCATATTCTATAGATAATAGGCAAACGAAACAAAAACACATACTTATCCTTAAACTAATGTGATGCTACATTGCTACATTAGTGTAAACGCCTTTTTAAAGTAGTGATATTTTCTAAAAATTTGATTTCAGTTATTTCACTGGATTGCAACTCATTAAACTTTTTTTTATAGCTCTTGTCAAATAAAATGTCACGCCGTCGTCTAGTAGCACCACTAAACAATGAATTTATAATTCTGATGTCTTCAAATTTCGCATCTTTTTTTAGTTTATATAAAAATCTCATTAGGGTAGGTTTGTGCGGCATATGTGCGTTTAATCTCCTATGCCAGCCCTCAACAGCATTATTCGTAAGATGCTTATCATTTCCGCATCCAATAAAAGACGCACATAAACTCATCCATTGCTTAGAAAAGTACTTTTGAAATTTTATCATTTCTGGAGATTGGGGGAACAGAGCTTCCAAAGATACCCATGCACTATGAATTTTTTCCTTGGGTAATAAAGGTAAATTAGCACACATTCTAACTAATGCTCTATTTTCCATAGTGGCGGCTACCTTTATTTTTTTAGCTTAATCCATACTGCTCTGCTGTAATGATAGTAACAGCCGCTGATCACAGCGGACGGAAAAACCTCTTCTACGGCATTGATTATAGCGATTTATATTTACTTATTTTATTTATTTATCATTACAAAGTCATAAGTGGCCAGTAAAACCTTTTTCATCGCACACCAAGGAGAATGTATATCGTTGAATTGAGAGCTGTTTCGAGGGCGATGTATACGAAATTCCCGTACTCATAGATAATGTAGCTGAATGTACTTTTTGTTACAGGCTTTACGGATTTCCGACATTTAATAATGAAGACCTATAGAAAATCTGTCATTTCGGGAAAAGTTCTTTTTGAAGTACGTACGTTAAATAGATCAGTGCATTTTGACATTCAGACCTAACCATCCGGAAACATAAATGTCTGCCGCCTCTGCTTATAACTTGGACTCATTTTACATTAACACGTTTTACCACCGGCGTGCGCTTCGTACGGACTATGGTAACCGGATACCGGCATTGTGGCTCAGATCCTGACTGTAGTAACTCAATTGTGAACCAATAAGGTTTAATACCTTACGATGCTTGCTACTGGGATCTAGTAGGGCATCGTGTCGGAAACTGTAGGTCAGAAAGGTATTTTCTAGGTCAGAAAAAAAGTTGTTGTTGGTTCTTAATAATTACGTTTTAAAAACTAAAAAATAATTACGTTTTAAGAACTAAAACGAAAACAAACCTCATTGAATGAAATTTGAGCCTATAATACATTTTTAGTGGAAGTAGTTGTGGGTTCGATTCTTACCTTGGACAAACATTGTGATGATCATATCTATGAACTTGCTTGTTTTCTGTCTGGGTGTCATAAAGTATCTTGTACCTTAGTACAAGCTATGATTTGTTTGGGGATAGATGGAGCTGTGTGAATTGTCCACCAACATTTATTATTTTTTTATTATATTTCGTCATAAACGGAACAACGTAATAGTTTTGGTTATTCTGTGATTTCGCAAGACTTTCTAAAATTTGGTAAAATATGAACGATCTTTTACTTCTTCTTCTTCATTAATGGTATGTGTCATATGATGTCAATTTTGCAAATGTCAAGTGTTTAGATTGTTTATAGTAAGACATCACAAAGTCGTATGTTGTCGTTCGTCGCTTGTTATTTTATAAAAATTGGTGTCTCTTTATAAAATAATTATACGGATTATTTTTGCTCGAATCACAAAGAAACACAAAACTTTAATTTCAATTATTCACACGCGAGTCAATATCTCTAGCTTTATATTAATAAAATCGCCAAAATTTAAAATAAAACCCGAAATAACTCGAGAAAATAACTAATATAACAAAACGGTCAAAAATAATCCACGTTCAATAATCCTATATTTTATTTTAAAGTCTAATTTGAGTAAAATGTTTTATGATAGTTTTAGAAAAAGTTAAAATTTACATACTGTTCCATATTGATTGGTTTTCGTTGTCTTTTCTGTTTTTCTTTGTTATTATTTTGAGTGTGCCTTCATATTGCTTATTTTTTATGTGTATGTTGTAACAAATAAATATATTTTCTTTCTTTCTTTCTTTCGTAGAGTTTTCCACTGTTTTATTCAACACCTATGGCGTTTGATTCAACACTTAAAATTGACTAAATCACGTCAACCACACGTCAATTTACTAAATGTTTGAGCTCTCATTTAAAATTGGTATTCTAATTCAGATTATATAGGAAACAAAATTAGATCGTTCGTATCTTATGACCTTTTTGCTGAAAATAAATAAATATAATAAACTAACTGCTTCCCGCGGCTTCGCACGCGTGGTACCTACATAAAGAGTAGCCTATGTCCTTCCCAAGGTCCCATCTATCTCTATACCAAAATTTATCAAAATCGGTTCAGCGGCTTAGGCGTGAAAATGTAACAGACAGACAGAGTTACAAGTACCTAGGGATAATGCTAGACACATCTACAAAGTAAGCATAAGTTGTGTTATTTAGTTCATTTATTTATTTATACAATTTATAACATGACAGTACATCAACCAAAGCGTTATAAATAAATTAGTCAAGTTTACAGAATTTCATCAATTGTATAGGTAATATCAAAAAGTATTTAAACTCAATATTTATTTTAATTTTAATAATATATATAGACATCAAATTATAAGATAATGTCAATCTATGCTAGGTTGGAACTAACACCAGACATCCATTGGAAACACATGACAGAAATACTACTTAGGTATACACTTTTTTTGTGAATACGTACATACATACATTATCTATATATTAATACGTGAAGCAAAAACTTTGTACCCCTTTTTACGAAAATTGCGCGGACGGAAGAGTATGAAACTTCGCAAACTTATCATTACATAGTATAAAACAAAGTCGCCTTCCACTGTCTGTCTGTCCTGATGTATGCTTAGATCTTTAAAACTATGCAACGGATTTTGATGCGGTTTTTTTATCATAGATAGAGTAATTCAAGAGGAAGGCTTATATGTATAAAACATGCATACTATAGTAGAGAAACACTGATAATTTTAGAGGTTTCTAATGTGGTGTCGTAAATAAACACATTTTTTTGCACTTAGATAATTTGCACTTAGACAATTTGCACAAACGCTGTTTACTACAGTATTGTACACCTTAGAAAGGACTACACAAAAGTCCGCAATGGTATTTGTCTATCTCTTAGTCTATGTTATTCTCTTAGATAACGTTGTATATAAAGATATTCTGTAGTATATTTAGTATCAGCATAAGCCGCCCGAAGCCGGGGCGGGTCGCTAGTAGTTTATATAGAGGAGTGCAGAATGCTTTTTTTTAGGATTTTTTTGGGCGATCACTAGTACATAGAAAAACACCTAGACCTAAGACAAATATTTCCAGAAATCAACCAGAATCATTTGAAAAAACCACAGAATCAAGTACACCATGCCCTATAACACAGAATCAAGTACACCATGCCCTATAACACAGAATCAAGTACACCATGCCCTATAACACGAATTAGTTACTAAATAGTTACTAAACTAGCACTAGGCTATCAGAAAGGGAAGGGCTAAGATATCTTGTAATTTCATGCATCTTTGCTCCAGTAAGTTCAATATTTTGATTAAAATGCTAATATAAGCCGGTGTGCCGAGCGGTGTGGTCTCATAAATAACTGCAGGCACCTCGTAAATTAGTTTAACTTTATTCCCATTTAATACCTACACATAAATAACATATTGTGAAAAATAATATAGTTAATAACTGTTAGCTTCTGCCCACGGTTTCGCACGTTTCGACCTACATTAAAAGAAGCTTACATGCTATTCCAGATCGCTGACTACATGCTTACCTAGTTTCATCTAAATCTGTTCAGCCGTTTCGTGATTGAGCCACAAACACCAAACATCCAAACATCTATACAAATATGTAATTATAATATGGTAATCCCTACTAATATTATAAATGCGAAAGTAACTCTGTCTGTCTGTATGTTTTCTACGTTTTCACGACTAAACCGCTGAACCGATTTTGATGAATGATATAGAGATAGATGGGACCTTGAAGAGGGACATAGGCTACTTTTTATGTGAGTACCAAGGGCGCGTAGCCGCGGGCAGCATCTAGTATATTATGTAGTACAGTTAGGAGACTCCCGTCACGGTCACGGGAGTCTCCTCGCGTGACCTATACCTAGATGACCAGATACGCTATTTGTCGCTTTCTAAATCCTAGAGCTTTCAGATAGTTTGACAAATCAACACCTTGCTAACGTTACGATTGCAATTAAATAAATATATGATTTAAGGTAATAACTTTATTCACAGAAGCACTGCAAAAATTGCTATAAACAATTTATAAATTATCCTAGACATAATAAGTTATAAGTAATGATTATCCTTACAATAGAACATGTTATGAACCTATGATTTTTTTTTCTAGTCTTCATAAGAAAAAAATAGAAAGAAAGAAAGAAAGAAAGAAAGAAAAACATTTATTCAGCACACAAAAAAAACATACAAGAACACAAGAGCGGAAAACAGACTAAAACTAAGCTACAAGAGAAAATTGATACAAACACATTAAAACAAGCAGAAATAAAACTAACTATGAAAGTTATGAATAAAAAATAATAATAAGAATAAAAATAGCCCTTCCCGCGAACCAAACAACATTTAAGTGTGGCTGAAAAGGTTCCATCTCAGCATGTGCTACTTCCTACTTAAATAAATAACATTTCACACAGTTCCAAACTAAGCATACACATTTTGTACACCAAAAATGGTGTTTCTTACGTAGGTAAAAATACTACATTATTATATATTATATATTATATATATATACTATATATAGCTTAATTACCACTGACTCACTGACTCATTGACATAGTTGTTCTCCCAGATGGTGGAGGGGGAGGTGTGTTTTTTTTCATGGAAAACTATAAAAGGGGTTTATTCGAGTGGGGGAAAAATCTTAAAGTGCCCCTTTTCCCCCTCCAATTGCCCCTCCCACGAATCAACATCGGATTCTTCCCGACGAGGTGTGTTTTTTTTTTGGGATTTGTATAGATGGTGCTTTTAGAAATACAAACATTTTTTTTAACTCCCCCCCTCCCCCCATTTTTTACCCCCTTTTTAAGGTGTACCGAGAAAGCGTCATGTTGGAATTGAAATTTTAGTGGGATCGTATAGAAGTTGCTCCAAGGATTCAGAAACGATTTTAAAACTCCCCCCTCTCCCCCCATTTTTCTCACCCCCCTTCAAGGTATACCCAGAAGGCGTCAAGTTGGAATTTAAATTTTAGTGGGATCGTATAGAGGATGCTTCAAGGATTAAGAAACGATTTTAAAACTCCCCCCCTCCCCCCATTTTTCTCACCCCCCTTCAAGGTATACCCAGAAGGCGTCAAGTTGGAATTTAAATTTTAGTGGGATCGTATAGAGGATGCTTCAAGGATTAAGAAACGATTTTAAAACTCCCCCCCTCCCCCCATTTTTCTCACCCCCCTTCAAGGTATACCCAGAAGGCGTCAAGTTGGAATTGAAATTTTAGTGGGATCGTATAGAGGATGCTCGGAAGAATTGAAAAAAAGTTGTGTGACCTCCCCTCTTTGCCCCCCTTTTTGACCCCCCACATTATCTCGGAAACTACAACTCGGAGAGGGTTGGTGCTCAAACTAATGTTGCTCAAGACCCTTTTCAATATTCGAATCTATAAAAAAAAACATGGCCGCCATAGAAAAAAAAAATTTGTCCCATACAAAAGTGTGCACTCCCATACAAAATCTCGCAGACTTGATGACATCATGTAGGTTTGTACACTTCGGTGGGATCGTATAGCTTCGTAGAGTTGAAAAAAAATGTGTTACCCGACCCCCCGTCCTTGCCTCCTCTGCCCCCTCTCTCTCTCTCTCTCCACTTATCTCGGAAACTACAAGTCGAAGAGGGATGGTGCTCTATCAACTGTTGCTCAAGAACTACTTCATTATCCGATTCAGAAATAAAAAACTTTAAACTGCCATAACTTCTAAACGGTGCTAGATAGACATAGCAAACTTTACCTTGGGTTGTAAGGAATTTTAGTGTTTTTTTTGAGGATTTGTATACATGGTGCTTTAAGAAATAAAAAAAAAAAATTATACTCCCCCCCTCTCCCCATTTTCTCCCCCCCTTTTAAGGTGTACCCGGAAGGCGTCATGATGGAATTGAAATTTTTGTAGAATCTTATAGAGGATGTTCCAAGGATTAAAAAACAATATATAAACTCCCCCCCTCCCCCCATATTTCTCACCCCCCTTTAAGGTATACCCAGAAGGCGTCATGTTGGAATTTAAATTTTAGTAGGATCGTATAAAGGATGCTTGAAGGATTCAGAAACGATTTTAGAACTCCCCCCCTTCCCCCCATTTTTCTCACCCCCCTTTGAGGTATACCCAGAATGCGTCATGTTCGAATTGAAATTTTAGTAGGATCGTATAGAGGATGCTCCTAAGATAAAGAAACAATTTTTAAAAACTCCCCCCCTCCCTCCGTTTTTCTCACCCCCTTTAAAGTATACCCAGAAGGCGTCATGTTGGAATTAAAACTTTAGTGGAATCGTATAGAGGATGCTCGGAAGAGTTGAAAAAAGTTGTGTGACACCCCCTCCTTGCCCCCCTTTTTGACTCCCCCTACATTATCTCGGAAACTACAAGTCGGAGAGGGTTGATGCTCGAACAAATGTTGCTCAAGACCATCTTTATTATCCGATTCAGAAATAAAAAACTTTGAACCCACATAACTTCTTAACGGTGCTAGATAGACATAGCAAACTTTACCTTGGGTTGTAAGGAATTTTAGTGTTTTTTTTTAGGATTTGTATAAGCATTTGTAAATGGTACTTCAAAATGTACAAAGGTTTTATAAACTGCACCCTCCCCCCATTCCCCCCCACCCCCCATCCCCCCTGCAATTTTTAGGTATAGCAAGAAGGCACCATGTTGGAATTAAAATTTTTGTGGAATCGTTTTGGTAGGATCGTATGGAGGATGCTTCGTAGAATTGAAAAAATATGTTTTTCCCACCCCCGTCCTTGCCCCCTTTTCCCCCCTCTCTCGTTATCTCGAAAACAACAAGTCTGAGAGGGATCGTGCTCGAACAAATCTTGCTCAAGACCCTCTTCATTATCCGATTCAGAAATAAAAAACTTTAAACCTTTATAACTTCTAAACGGTGCTAGATAGATATAGCAAACTTGACCTTGGGTTGTAAGGAATTTTAGTGTTTTTTTTTAGGATTTGTATAAGCATTTGTAAATGGTACTTCAAAATGTACAAAGGTTTTATAAACTGCACCCTCCCCCCATCTATAGGGGTTTTTAGGGTTTGTAGGGGTTTAGGGTTTGTAGGGGTTATTAGGGGTTTTTAGGGGTTGTAGGGGTTTGTAGGGGTTTGTAGGATTTTTTAGGGGTTGTAGGGGTTTTAAAGGGTTGTAGGGGATTTTAGGAGTTTTAAGGGGTTGAAGGGGTTTGTAGGGGTTTTTAGGGGTTGTAGGGGTTTTTAGGGGTTGTAGGGGTTTGTAGGGGTTTTTAAGGGTTGTAGGGATTTTTGAGGGTTGTAGGGGTTTTTAGGGGTTTTTAGGGGTTGTAGGGGTTTTTAGGGGTTGTAGGGGTTTTTAGGGGTTTTGAGAAGTTGTAGGGGTTTTTAGGGGTTGTAGGGGTTTTTAGGGGTTGTAGGGGTTTTTAGGAGTTGTTGGGGTTTTTAGGAGTTGTTGGGGTTTTTAGGGGTTGTAGGGGTTTTTAGGGGTTGTTGGGGTTTTTAGGGGTTTGTAGGGGTTGTAGGGGTTTTTAGGGGTTTTTAGGGGTTGTAGGGGTTTTTAGGGGTTGTAGGGGTTTTTAGGGGTTTTGAGGAGTTGTAGGGGTTTTTAGGGGTTGTAGGGGTTTTTAGGGGTTGTTGGGGTTTTTAGGGGTTTTGAGGGGTTGTAGGGGCTTTTAGGGGTTGTAGGGGTTTTGAGGAGTTGTAGGGGTTTTTAGGGATTTTTGAGGGTTGTAGGGGTTTTTAGGGGTTTTTAGGGGTTGTAGGGGTTTTTAGGGGTTGTAGGGGTTTTTAGGGGTTTTGAGAAGTTGTAGGGGTTTTTAGGGGTTGTAGGGGTTTTTAGGGGTTGTAGGGGTTTTTAGGGGTTGTAGGGGTTTTTAGGAGTTGTTGGGGTTTTTAGGGGTTTGTAGGGGTTGTAGGGGTTTGTAGGGGTTTTTAGGGGTTGTAGGGGTTTTAAGGGGTTGTAGGGGTTTTTAGGGGTTTTGAGGAGTTGTAGGGGTTTTTAGGGGTTGTAGGGGTTTTTAGGGGTTGTTGGGGTTTTTAGGGGTTTTTAGGGGTTGTAGGGGTTTTTAGGGGTTGTAGGGATTTTTAGGGGTTGTAGGGGTTTTTAGGGGTTGTAGGGTTTTTAAGGGTTGTAGGGTTTTTAGGGGTTGTAGGGATTTTTAGGGGTTGTAGGGGTTTTTAGGGGTTGTAGGGGTTTTTAAGGGTTGTTGGGGTTTTTAGGGGTTGTAGGGGTTTGTAGGGGTTTTTAGGGGTTGTAGGGGTTTTTAGGGGTTGTAGGGGTTTGTAGGGGTTGTAGGGGTTGTAGGGGTTTTTAGGGGTTGTAGGGGTTTTTAAGGGTTGTAGGGTTTTTAGGGGTTGTAGGGATTTTTAGGGGTTGTAGGGGTTTTTAGGGGTTGTAGGGGTTTTTAAGGGTTGTTGGGGTTTTTAGGGGTTGTAGGGGTTTGTAGGGGTTTTTAGGGGTTGTAGGGGTTTTTAGGGGTTGTAGGGGTTTGTAGGGGTTTTTAGGGGTTGTAGGGGTTTGTAGGGGTTTTTAGGGGTTGTAGGGGTTTTTAGGGGTTGTAGGGGTTTTTAGGGGTTTTGAGGAGTTGTAGGGGTTTTAGGGGTTGTTGGGGTTTTTAGGGGTTTGTAGGGGTTGTAAGGGTTTTTAGGGGTTGTAGGGGTTTTTAGGGGTTGTAGGGGTTTTTAGGGGTTTGTAGGGGTTGTAGGGGTTTGTAGAGGTTTTTAGGGGTTGTAGGGGTTTTAAGGGGTTGTAGGGGTTTTTAGGGGTTGTAGGGGTTTTTAGGGGTTGTAGGGGTTTGTAGGGGTTTTTAGGGGTTGTAGGGGTTTTTAGGGGTTGTAGGGGTTTGTAGGGGTTTTTAGGGGTTGTAGGGGTTTGTAGGGGTTTTTAGGGGTTGTAGGGGTTTTTAGGGGTTGTAGGGGTTTTTAGGGGTTTTGAGGAGTTGTAGGGGTTTTAGGGGTTGTTGGGGTTTTTAGGGGTTTGTAGGGGTTGTAAGGGTTTTTAGGGGTTGTAGGGGTTTTTAGGGGTTGTAGGGGTTTTTAGGGGTTTGTAGGGGTTGTAGGGGTTTGTAGAGGTTTTTAGGGGTTGTAGGGGTTTTAAGGGGTTGTAGGGGTTTTTAGGGGTTGTAGGGGTTTTTAGGGGTTGTAGGGGTTTGTAGGGGTTTTTAGGGGTTGTAGGGGTTTTTAGGGGTTGTAGGGATTTTTAGGGGTTGTAGGGGTTTTTAGGGGTTGTAGGGTTTTTAAGGGTTGTAGGGTTTTTAGGGGTTGTAGGGATTTTTAGGGGTTGTAGGGGTTTTTAGGGGTTGTAGGGGTTTTTAAGGGTTGTTGGGGTTTTTAGGGGTTGTAGGGGTTTGTAGGGGTTTTTAGGGGTTGTAGGGGTTTTTAGGGGTTGTAGGGGTTTGTAGGGGTTGTAGGGGTTGTAGGGGTTTTTAGGGGTTGTAGGGGTTTTTAAGGGTTGTAGGGTTTTTAGGGGTTGTAGGGATTTTTAGGGGTTGTAGGGGTTTTTAGGGGTTGTAGGGGTTTTTAGGGGTTGTAAAGATTTCTAGAGGTTGTAGGGGTTTTTAGGTGTTGTAGGGGTTTTTAGGGGTTGTTGGGGTTTTTAGGGGTTTGTAGGGGTTGTAGGGGTTTGTAGGGGTTTTTAGGGGTTGTAGGGGTTTTTAGGGGTTGTAGGGGTTTGTAGGGGTTTTTAGGGGTAATATGGGTTTTTAGGGGTTGTAGGGGTTTTTAGGGGTTGTAGGGATTTGTAGGATTTTTTAGGGGTTGTAGGGATTTTTAGGGGTTGTAGGGGTTTTTAGCGGTTGTAGGGGTTTGTAGGGGTTTTTAGGGGTTGTAGGGGTTTTTAGGGGTTGTAGGGGTTTGTAGGATTTTTTATTGGTTGTAGGGGTTTTTAGGGGTTGTAGGGATTTGTAGGATTTTTTAGGGGTTGTAGGGTTTTGTAGGGGTTGTAGGGATTTTTAGTGGTTGTAGGGATTTGTAGGATTTTTTAGGGATTGTAGGGGTTTTTAGGGGTTGTAGGGATTTTTAGGGGTTGTAGGGGTTTTTAGTGGTTTTAAGGGGTTAGGGGTTTTTAGGGGTTGTAGGGGTTTTTAGGGGTTGTAGGGATTTTTAGGGGTTTAAGGGGTTTTTAGGGGTTTTAGGGGTTTTAAGGGGTTGTAGGGGTTTTAAGGGGTTTGTAGGAGTTTTTAGGGGTTGTAGGGGTTTGTAGGAGTTTTTAGGGGTTGTAGGGGTTTTTAGGGGTTGTAGGGGTTTTTAGGGGTTGTAGGGATTTGTAGGATTTTTTAGGGGTTGTAGGGGTTTGTAGGGGTTGTAGGGATTTGTAGGATTTTTTAGGGATTGTAGGGGTTGTAGGGGTTTTTAGGGGTTGTAGGGATTTTTAAGATTTGTAGGGATTTTTAGGGATTGTTGGGGTTTTTAGGGGTTTTAGGGGTTTGTAGGATTTTTTAGGGGTTGTAGGGGTTTTTAGGGGTTGTAGGGGTTTGTAGGGGTTTTTAGGGGTTGTAGGGGTTTGTAGGGGTTTTTAGGGGTTGTAGGGGTTTTTAGGGTTTTTAGGGGTTGTAGGGATTTTTAGGGGTTGTAGGGGTTTATAGGGGTTAAACCCGCGAGCTGTATGCAGCTCGCGCACCACGCAACCTCTAGTCTAGTATATAGGTCACTGGGTATAAAGTGTAGCACGCTAAAGCTATGAGCACACTGACCAGGTGGTTAGTGTCAAGGTGGTGTTACGGTGACCGACGCACCGGAGCGGATGACGTGTGCCACTGATCCCGGTCACCAGATAGGAATCAGCCTCCCTATCCTAAGATAGGGAGGCTGATTCCTATCTATACCAAAATAGAAGATTTTTTGTTATTTAACCTTTTAACCTTGTGCAATTTTTAACGAAAAATCTTCTATTTTGGTTTTAAGTCACAGTGACAGTATAGATGGTATCTATAATGGCAATGGTGACGTACTTTAGCGTAAAATTTTTGACACAATTGAAGGCCATTTTGAGTTAAAAAAAAGTTGCAATTTACTGTCAAATAAAAAAAGTACATTTAAATTTGGAGCACCATCAATCGGTTTGATCGGTTGATTGATAGGTTTATGAACTAAATTATGACTTAGATGAATAATAATGTTAAATACAATCGTTTAAATAACCTCGAGCTCGAAACACACGTTTCTAAGATGATAAAAAGGTTGACCAACCTACTTGCAATTTAGTACCCATCAATTTGCAGACTGCTGCTCGTACAAAAACTAAAAACTGAATAATTTTTCTCTATTAGTATTTATCTTCCGAAAAACTATACAATGCCTGATAATGAATTAAAGTTTTGCGTGTGGTGGTACAGTATAATTTTCCTCGTAGCAAGTCACCGCCACCACCGAACCATAGATAATCCCGCGCAAAAAGTACTCAAATCCCGCGTAAAAAGCTCTCAAATCCCGGCGGATCGCGCGTATCGCGTTACGTGCTAATGGGCCGTGAAGATCCGCTCGTGTGCGCCGGCCTTTAGAATATGCCACCATTTTTTATTAAAATTTCATAAAAAATACAGATTAGTAACCTCTACTGACCTTTGTTAGCAACTATAGACAAACTAAGAACAAATTTTGAATGACATTTTCTGTATACAAAAAAAAAACTATCATTTAGTGATTTATTTAGTATTTACCAAATAATTGAGACTATTTGTGTAGCTAACGGTCTATAAAGTTAAATAAAATGAGTGTTGTCATTGCAATTGTATTTGATTTATCTCCAGTGGACGATGGGCTCACAATTACCAACAAACGAGCCCTAAACGCTATTGGGGGACACAGTGGAAAAAATCGTGGGTTTGTCAGCTAGTTTACTTGCCTTAGCTAAGTTTCTTTGCTATTTTTCTTAAAATAATATAATAAAATAATATTAAAAGCCCGTATATTGATTTGTAACAGGTTTCAGGTTGATGGATTTCCCGAACTTTATTTCACTCCATCGGTTTTGTTATGGAGTCGGGAACGAAATTCCGCTGAAATCTATCACAATCGTCTCTATGGAATAGAATGTAGAGTCAAAAACACTATAATTCCTGTTTCTTTTATTATGCTAATATCATTTAGTAGCAGAACAAAAATTTACAGATGAACAGTTACTTTTCGGAAAACAGTCCGTTCTTGATTATTAATCAACTGAAATACGAGTATATATACGTCGGTTACTAAATTTACGAATATTGTTAATTTCGTTTTTCATTAGAACTGGCAACACACATGCCAGTAAGATTACAGTTTGTGTGATATTCCATTCAACATCTATACAGTTATAAAACACAGAACTCTCTCTTATCTTAGACGGTCCATTGTGGTTTCCAGCTCTTCTTAATACACTGTACAAAACACGCCGTTGGACAAACTAATTAAAACCAAGCACAGGAAGCTCAAATACAAACAAAATTGTTTACATTGACAGATTGAGACGCGCAAGTGACGACGCCCCACAAATTGCGTTTTAATTTTTTAAACTGGCAACAATTCTGTCGCTCTATGATTGGTCGGCGAGAGATAGCGCGCGTCATTTATTTTAATTTGTCGCGTTTGACGCGTGTCGTATGTTTGACAGGTCGCAGCCTTGATGGTTTGTTGTCCCCTCGCTGTCGTTAATTGAACCAAGAGATTACGGATTGGGAATAACAAACTGTAGGCGTTCGAGGGCACTTTGCTGTGCATTGGATTAAACGAGTTGGATCTGTAAATACTTGTTTTAAGCAGCTCGGGAGATAAAAGGTTTGATTAAATGAATTTAAATTTACTTGAAGGAATACAACAAAATAACTTAAATTATATTATCCCTACCTAAACAAACACATACAGATTAATATAAGTACCTACACATACACATAAAATTATTTTTTCAGTTTTTTACATTTTTTTTGTTTTAGGTATATTATATACTTTATTATTTATACGACAAGTTATATTTATATTATAGCGTTATATATACCTATTTATTGTTCAGAGATTTTAAACAGCTGTACCTACTGTTAGGTATTGTAATAAGAAAATCTATCCACGTGTGGATACTTCTGAAACCTTAACATACGTAAAACCATTTTAGTTACTACCGATAAAACCTGGCAACACTCAACCCTTTAACTGACAGCGTACTTCCACCACGTTGGATCTCGATACAACCCACAATGGGGTTAAAATCGCGTGAACACTAAGCCGGGGGGTAGGCACAGCTTATACTTCACTTACTACTGTAGAGGGTAAGTACAGATGATATATGAGTTTGTAGGGTTATTTAACCCCACTGGTACAGATGATGTAATAGTTAGAGTACGTAAGGATTTTCGATCCTGTTGTATTGGGTGCCTTTTTTTGTTATTCAGTACATTTTGCGCGTCGGAAGAGATTAGGTACGGCTTGTTGGTTCCTGCATTGGGTTTCGGGATGATCGCAGGTATTCCCAATAACCTCATTAATGAATCAAACCTTTCACTCACACAATATTGCTATTAGTAAATATCGAGTGTGAGGACATACATTAGTATTGATATATATTTAATATATAATTGATATTGTACGCCGCACTAAGCCGTTTACTTACCCATATCAGCAAATCAGTTCGCGAAGGGTCTATCAAACCTCGTGTCACAATATCATTTATCATAAGTTCAATATCAGTATATCAGTTAAAATTTACTAAAGAGTTTTACTGATATAAATCCAACAACTTTCTGGACCATACCGAATGGAGCCATTAGTTTTGTAAAAATATGTAACGTAAATTTGGAAATAAACTTTAACGACGATCGATGTCCAAATTAACCTCTCCATTGTCGATTGGCGTATTGCACAATATAGCGCAATTAATGTGATAAGAAACGTTATTAAATACTAGCTGCTGCCCGCGGCTTCACACGCGTGGTACTTAAAAAGTAGCCTTTGTCCTTCTCCAAGGTCCTATCCTTCTCTATACCAGTTGCTTCATATACTAGCTGACCCGGCAAACGTTGTTTTGCCATATAAATATCTTTCCATATAAAATTGCCATATAATATTTTTTTCATTAAAAGTATCCTATGTTACTTCTAATACCTCCAAGAATATGTGTACAAAGTTTCATGATGATCGGTTAAGTAGTTTTTGCGTGAAAGCGTAACAAACAAACTTACATTCACATATATAACATTAAGTAGGAAGTATAGATGGTAAAAAAATAATAATAATGATATAATATTATTTATATATATACTAAAAAAATATATATATATTATGTTATCTATCAATATAACACCATACGAATTGCATAATTAACCTATTCCGATATAAACCTAAATAATAATAAATAAACAAAAACCTGAACAAGGGAGAGATAATATAGTAAAATAGAACACCGTAATAATTAAATAATAAAAAATATATACTATATCAAAACTATAAAATCTTAACAAACCTACTAATACACAAATATACCTATTATACGAATACATGTATATATCTACAGAATTTAACACATACCCACATTATAATATAATATATATTTATATATATATATATATATATAGTAGGTAGAATGATGCTTAACTAGGTTAATAATTGTAAATAGAACTCTTAATTTAATATGAAACAATAATGTAGGATCAAAACGCTATAATATACCATCCATAAATATGTGCATGAATGCTTACATACTCTTTAATATAGGTATATATACATTAGTAAAATTAATGTACATGCAAGTAATTCAATTTAATTTAATTTATACTATGTTGATTAGTGAGTGTAATATTGTACAGATAGTGTTAGATAATGTTTATAATCAATGAAAATGTACAATATGATATTCAATGGATAATAAATGTTTATAATAATAATAGATGGTAACTGATTTTAGATGAATAAGTGCAGGTTTACTTTTGTAATTAATCAATAATTTCAAGTTGAAAGTTGGTGAGCTTTTTTTTCTATTACCTAGGTCCTATTATTTCTAAAAGTTATTGATTTATTTCTTTTAATTGTTATGATAAGTATCTAATTACTTTAGAAACGAGCCATCAATACAAGCAATTTTAGTGTTTAGTTTATTCTTTGTATTAACGGACTTTATCAAAAAGGAGGAGGTTCTCAATTCGTCGGAATCTTTTTTTTTATGTATGTTCACCGATTACTCGAAAACGACTGAACCGATTTCGAAAATTCTTCTTTTGTTTGAAAGAGTATACTTCACAGGTGGTCCCATATAAATTTTATTAAAATCGGTCGAGCTGAAAAATCGACGAAAATCAAAAAATTGTATATTAGGTTGGGGAAAAAGTCTTTTCTCATTATAGTATGTATGAACTTGTAATAAAATCTCTTTGGATATACTATTTGTATCTGGCTGGTTTTGGTATCATTAAAAGTTTAAATTTTAAAGAACATAATTCCAAATTCAGATTAGGAAAATGTGTGATTTTTATTTGTTTTTCGTACTGTCAAGATGAGTGAATCTAATGAAGAAATTCGATACATTTTAAAATTTTACTACAAAAAAGGTAAAAATGCAACGCAAGCCTCGAAAACAAATTGCGATGTTTATGGACCTAGTGCAATGTCTGTGAGAGTAGCACAAATTTGGTTTAAGCGTTTTCAATCCGGAAATTTTGATGTCAAAGATGCACGTCGCTCTGGTCGCCCTATTACGGATAAAATGTATGCTATTTTTGAAAAAGTGGAGCAAAATATCAATAGTTCGACGTAGCTGAAGAACTGGGAATTGAACAAAAAACAGTTTTGGCGTATTTGAAAAAAACTGGGTACACAAAATAACTCGATATTTTGGGTACCTCACGAGCTCACTGAAAGAAACCTAATGAACCGTGTACTTATTTGTGATTCTTTATTACGACGTAATGAAACCGAACCATTTTTGAAGAAGCTGATAACTGGTGATGAAAAGTGAATCACGTACGACAAGAACGTGCGAAAAAAGTCGTGGTCAAAGGCCGGTCAGGCTTCAAAGACTGTGGCGAAACCCGGGTTAACTCGCAACAAGGTGATGCTGTGTGTGTGGTGGGATTGGAAGGGCATTATTCATTATGAGCTGTTACCACCAGGCAGGACCATCGATTCTGAACTCTACTGCGAACAACTGATGAGATTAGAGCAAGAAGTTGAGAGAAAGCGGCCGGAATTAATCAACAGAAGGGGTGTGGTTTTTCATCATGATAACGCTAGACCTCACACATCTTTAGGCACTCAGCAAAAATGAAGAGAGTTTGGCTGGGAGGTGTTAATGCATCCGCCGTATAGTCCTGACCTTGCACCTCCAGATTTCTACCTGTTTCGGTCTCTTCAGAATTCTTTAGGCAGTGTCAGGTTAACTTCACGAGAGGATTGCCAAAACCACTTGTCGCGGTATTTTGATCAGAAGTCCCAAAATTTCTATAGCAATGGGATCATGTCCCTACCTACAAGATGGCAAAAAGTTATCGAACAAAATGGTACCTACATACTTTAGTTAAATGTAAATAATCTATATTAAAAAATGTTTTGAATTTTCTTAAAAAATGCGAAGAAACTTTTTCCCCAACCTATTACATCGATGATGTTTTCATGTACTTCGATACCTCGCTGTCTCATTGGAGCGGTGCGTTTATTTGGCCTACCCATATTATATATATACAAAATACATTTACTTTCCACTAAAAATGTATGATAGGCTCAAATTTCAATCAATGAAGTCGGTTTTCGTTTTAGTTTTTAAAACGTAATTATGTAAGTTCAAGTAGATAATTGAGGTAGAAACATATTGGCCAGTCATGAAACATTAGGCACACAGAAATGACGCACACATCATCCAAAAAGCCACTGTTCATCCTTTGTGCTTCTTTATCCTCTCAAGAGCATCTCCAAAGGGTTGTAGCATTTAATGAGGAACCCACAAAGATCCTTCAAAAAATATTAAAACATGTTTTTTCGTTATTTTGTATATGTCTAGTCAATATCGCGTATTGATGATGCTTTATCACTTTTTGTGATTCTTCATCGCTTTTGTGGGCTTTGTGCGAGAAGTGCTCTTGAGATCCGCGGTTTGATAAAAGGTATTAGAGTTTTTTTATTTGAAAACTATCATGGTTTTGAACATAATTTTCACTCAAAACGGGATATTTCGGTACCATGATATATGAGTTTAACAACTAAAAATGAAATCAAAACTGTAACTGATGATGATGATGATGATAATTTTTCCAGCTATTTTGATTCATGAACCAAACTAGGTACTTACTGATTTTGATAAACGAATCTCTGGAAGCAATCAGAAAGTATATCCTTTCAAATAAAAAAAATCAATTCGGTTCCTAAATGAGCGAGTTATGAAGTAACAAACATAAAAAAAACTATCGAATTTAGAACCTCCACTTTTTTTAAAGTCAGTTAAACAGAGACTAACGACCTTACTTATAAACGACTCTCAACTTAACACTTCCTAAATACTGTTTAAGGTTCGCCCTGTCACTATTTGTCACTATCTTGCATAATTACGTTTTAAAAACT
Organism: Lampropteryx suffumata; assembly: GCA_948098915.1. Taxonomy (NCBI): domain Eukaryota; kingdom Metazoa; phylum Arthropoda; class Insecta; order Lepidoptera; family Geometridae; genus Lampropteryx; species Lampropteryx suffumata. The sequence goes on along the minus strand of OX402557.1, from coordinate 1,923,444 downwards.
AAAAGACAATCGACTTCATGTATATACACAAGGTAGCTACTGTAAAACGTTGAGGAGTTCCATTGACTAATGACAGTCACAACCCATCCCAGGTGTAAAGTTCTCATCAATACAAATTAATCAAGCCCAAACACCAGGCAATTGCTGTAAATCATTGAGGAGTTCCCTCGACTGTCTTTCGGTTCCATCATTAGATCGACCCCAGATCTCAATTAATAAGTAGTGCTTTAAAATACTTAATGACAAAAATTTACAAACGCACTAGTCGCTAATACGATATTCGAAGGTTCTCCTCGGTTTCTCTGGGATGCCATCATCAGATCCTGGTTTTCTCATCATGGTACCACCATTGGTATATCTCCTTTCCAACAAAAAAACATGAAAATCAGTTCATAAACGACGAAGTTACACATACAAAACGCGAACACAACGCGAATCGCGAATACACATAACACACACAAAAAATACATATAATGGTCGAATTGAGTAACCCCTTTTTTTTAAGTCTGTTAAAAAAGGGATGGCATAGATAATCTTTGGTAGGTATATTCTATAGTGATTATAAGATAGAGACCCTAATATTTACGTCTAATTAACTTAAAAAGAAAAATTGTATAAGTGTGGATAATTTACAATGTTCTGCAATCCACAAATTCACAAGCCAATTCAATAAATAATTGTACAGACTTGATGGATTCCAATAAAAACAAAATTGTTCAGTGAATAAGCTATCATACAGGCTGGTCAAACATCGCTTTCGCCTGAATTCCGCCAGTCACGGCCGACATGTGGCGACTCAAAATTAAAAAGAACGCGCGTATTTACTTTTAATATTTTTTTTCACGAATCGAAGGAGTCATTAGATTGTAATTCATAACGGTCGCGGGTTTTTGTAACGTTTCAAAACACTTTGTGTCAGGTGCGTAGACTTTTGATACATTTTTCGATTAATAATATTGTTTATGCAAAAAACGACGGACACATCAAAGTCCCCTCGGTCATTTGCACTTATCTTAATAATTTAAACCGAACGACTTTTTAATCTTAATTCATTTTTAATTACTGGCAACATTGTGAATACGGAATTCTCTTTTAAAAAATTTGACGTCTTGATAAAACGGACAGTGTTTTCTGCAAAAAGTAATGAATGTTCGAATCGATTGAATGAATCGATCGACCTAATACTTCATAACAAATTACAGAAACGTCTCAATACTCGACACGGATTCGATAAGCGCCCACCGAGAGCCTTCTTAAACAAAAACAAGTCTTCATCTCACAATGGACGGACAAAAAACCGGTATATCAGTAACACAATCTATACATATTAAACATACAATACAAACAATGCGACGTTGATTGAAACGTCAAGCAAATGACGTACCGATTGATTCGGAGCGCGCCATTGTACTTATTAACATCGTAATTACGGCACGCTGAGATGTTACTATTTATTTTGTGTCCAAATTTATTATCGAGACGATGAAAAAACAGATCAGGCTACAATGATTCGTGGTTTTTGGGTTCTATCGGTTTGTATCGGTTTCCATGTTCTATTGATGGACGGATTAAAATGTTTGTTTTTTATGTTGATCGATTTTGTTTATGCATTACACCGGCCGAGATGACGGGCAGATAATATAGAGGCTCTTTGTTTTTAACATCACTAGAAAATATTATAAACAATGGTGGCAAACTTACAGAAAACGAAAAAAAACATTGTGTTCTATAAATTTTGATAAAACTCCGCTTAAATAATAATAACTAACTTTATAATAATAATTAAAACACTACAAGCAAAATAAAATAAAATCCTAAATGCATATACATAAATTATTAGTGTCCTGCAATCGGCGGTCTCATCGCGATTATGGCTCATTTTTATCTAATACATATGTATTAGATAGATATAGATAGATAAGAAATATCTAAATAAAAAAAAATATTAATTGTGTTGGCAAAACCAGACACTATGGTTTTGCAGACTGTAAAACGCTCAGATTAAGTCAACCTAACGTGACGTCATTCTGACGTGTGACGTGTGTCAGTCGTCGGAGCCCGCTATCGTCCGACACGGATAAAACGTCGGACGCTGACGGATAATATAAATACTGATCGAGAGATAGGGTATTAGAGATCAACCTCGCCTGTTATTGGGATGTTGTTACACCGAAACGAACGTCAAACCACGAGATACATACATACTTTACAAAGATCGATGATAAAAAAATACGTGATATAGGTACCCGTATATTTCAAAATGTAGGTAGGTAGGTACAAGTATAGTTGATTCAAAACGTAAGTTTTGAATCATCAATACTGCTTAAGTTTCTACTGCACATAGACAATTCTATCCAAATCTAATGGAGAAATACTTATTTATCAATAAAAATATATAAGTAAATATATAAAATTAATAATGCCAATGGATCAATGGCTTACGTGAACACATGCTCTCCAAAAGTTTGTAAGAGAGAGCCAATACGCACTACTAAAGAAGGAGTGAGACTTCGTTCAAGACTAACTTCACTTCAGATCAATCGTTAGTTTGTTGTACATAAATATTGCTAATAAATTGGACCCTATTGCTGTTCAATAAAACAGGTATAATAAAATAAACACTTAATATAATTTTATGAAGCCGTTACTAGCTGTTTATGTCAAATGTTAGAGCAATGTCTGGTATGGCGCCAACGAACCTACCTATAAGGTATCGGTTACTGGAGCTACGAAATCTGGCTAGTTATGAAGGTGAGTACCTATGTAATGTACAATTTGTTTTTAAATGGAAAAACGGTACTTATTATGGAGTCAGTAGTGAATTCTGGGGTAGGAGTATTATAGTGCACCCGAAGCCTCCGTCCTGGCATTATAACATTTGTAAAACAAGAACCAACAGGATAACTTCAATTCAATTTTTTATCTAATATTATTATTATTTTTTTTTATTATCTATTTATGTTAATTATTTATTTGTATGTTTTTCGCCTGTGAAGTCACGCCGGTTCCTAGGAGAGCAGCATCAACGCTGATTGATATTGTACAAACAGGGAAAGGTCTAAATGTTTTTGAACTACAGTCAGTGGACTTGTACTATACTAATATTGTTTTTGTATATTAAGATTTTAATTTTGATATTATAAAAATTTTAATGTAATTATTTAGTTATTATTTGATTGAATTTTCTTATTATTATTTGTGATTGAATTATTTTGTTTTTTGCCTTATGATATGTATTCATTATATTGGGACTACTCTATTGTATTAGGTCTAACGAGTAATAGTAGATGTAATGTTTGAAATAAATAAATAAATATACTGATTTGTACCATTTGTTTCTTTTGTTCCTTTACTTACCTTCTTACCTCATTATTCTATATACCTTCCTAACTGCTTGTCTCTACTGTATTATCAATTTCCGTGTGTGTATATGTACCAAATAAACATTTGTTCTATTCTAATTTAATTCATTAGTTTAATTCAGACAAGGTGCATGTAACGAAATCTTGCTTGCAAAACATTCCGCTATAGGCTTTGCCCCGGGTCTTCTCCGGCTTCTCGCGGACTATCTCCGCGTTCGTCAGCAGTTTGTCAGACTCGGCATGTACGAGTCGCGACCATATCATACGCATTCTGGTGTTAGTCAGGGGTCTATCCTCGGGCCTCTGCTTTTTTTGATTATGGTTAACGATCTGCCGGGAGTTGTGTCTCATGCTAGGTGTCTACTCTATGCGGATGACTTAAAACTCTTCTCAGAGATCAATTCGGAAGCGGATTGTATAGCGCTACAAGGTGACATTAATGCAGTCTACGAGTGGAGTGCTCTAAATATGATGGAATTTAATGCCAGTAAGTGCTACGTAATGACTTTCGGTCGAATGTGTCACCCAATCAACTATATAATTATATGAACTTAACAATATTCCTATTATTAGCTCTACCACAATAACTTGGGAGTGGGGGTGGGAATGGGAGTGGGAGTGACTTGGGAGTCACTTTTGATCGTAAGCTGGCTAAAGAGTCTTATAGGCGCTTGGGGCTTGTCCTCAGAAACGCCTGTGACTTCCGAAGTAATCATGTGGTCTGTTTTCTTTTTGGTGCACTTGTACGGAGCAAGTTGGAATCCTGTGCCTGCGTATGGAACCCGCATGAAAGCACATATGCACTCTTGCTGGAAAAGGTTCAAAAGTCTTTCTTGTGGGCTCTCTACAAACGCCGTTATGGATATTCATCATAATCATCATAACAGCCTTTATAAAGTCCACTGCTGAACATAGGCCTCCCCAATAGATTTCCAGGAAGAACGATTTTAAGCCCTCTCTATCCACCGACTTCCTGCGATCTTTACAATGTCGTCAGTCCATCGGGTGGGGGGTCGTCCTACGCTTCGTTTTCCTGTCCTTGGTCGCCATTCGAGACTTTTATTCCCCAACGGTTATCAGTTCTGCGAGCTATATGGCCTGCCCATTGCCACTTCAACTTGCAAATTTTGAGTGCTATGTCGGTGCTATGAGGCCAATACTTAGCGACCAAGTCTCAGTTCCATATGTCATCACTGGCAACACGCACTGATTATAGACTTTCGTCTTGAGGCTCTGCGGTATCTGTGACGAGAAGATGTGCCGTAATTTCCCGAGCGCTGCCCATCCGAGTTGGATTCGTCGGCTGACCTCTTTGTCGAAGTTGGACTTGCCTAGTTAAATCGTTTGACCCAAATAGACATAATGGTCTACAACTTATGGTAACATAACTATAGGTTATGGATATTACCCTTACCTATATCCCACAAAATGTTTGCTGGGTTGTCTAGGGTACAACTCATTGGAGGCTCGACGGGCTTGCGACCAGATTCTTACGGCCTGCAAAATTTTCCGCGGCAAGATTGACGCTCTGGACTTAAGCAACGAGCTATGTCGATTGTTTGTCCCGAACAACTATTGTCGGGGTCGGAATCATAGGTTGTTTGCCGAACCACCGGCGCGCACTGTGGCTAGATCTTCGTCACCTATTCCGCGCATCCTCGCCGCGTTAAACGCGCTCCTGAATCGTAGTCCTGAATGCGATTTATTTGCGGATGGATGGGTAAAAATGTTATCGGATTGCTGGAGTTTCTGCAAGCGTGATGTATGATTGCGTGTTTCATACTATTTTTATTTTTTTATTTGTTTTGGGTCAACATTGATTGCTAGGTATTATTATTGACCGAATTATATTGACTATTTCTTTGACATTGTGAATAAGTATTTCTAATCTATTTATATTTCATATAATGGTTGAGACTTACTTTAATTAATATAATTGGTTTATCCGTGTTAAAGTATAATAAAATAAATAAAAATAATTTGTTAGTAAGGATACATTATAAGCACAGAAGCCCTCAAAGCGTCTTCGCAACAAACCGATATCGATATATCGAAACGATTACGTCGTTGAAATGTTCGTCGAATTCACTCAAATTGACAAATTTAGCCACTGACTCGCACGAAAGTAGTAAGTAGGTAACAAGCTTTTTTTCATAAACGGATTAGTAGCTCTTTATTTCTTTTAATTTATATAACCTTTCAACTGTACCACTACATCACTGCCATAGCTCTTTGGTAATTAAGAGTAATTAAGTCGTGAGTGCGCGCCTTCTTCAGTCCAGTGATTAGTAGCTCCTTGGCAATAAATAAATAATGTCTGGTAGTGTCAATGTCTCAATCGTAGCAGTCACGTTATAGACGAAGCCATTAAGCTTAGTACATTACTAATCCTAGATGTTTATAACTGTGATAATAACAGACTGGTTATAACAAATCTGACGTAGCACTTGGGTTAAGATTCGGAGATGAAACTTGTGAGGAGTTCACTCTTCCATATTTATTTATTTAAATAAATAGTTATAACACAATTACAGGTTTTCTAAGGCGATATAATCGCCTCATACTTACACAAACACATAATATTATTAGATACCAGTATAAACTAAAGAAAAGAAAAATAAATAAAAACTGAAAACAATACAATCAACAAAAAAACCATTTAGTTTCTAAGACTATCTGTATTTATTTTGTTTAGCTCTCAAAGATATCATATTATAGTACTTATATTATAACTCATTCTGATAAGATCTACACAACATCAAAAAAATATCTCACCGAGTCTTTTGGCTGAAGCTTTCGACAGAATACCTGCGCCTAGCTACCTCCAAGTGGCGAGGCATATTATGCTGAGTCGAGACCTTCTGTTACTGTGGTACACAGATACATGACATACTCTCTGTATTCCCCACTTTCATTTATACTGCAATATATTTTTCTAACAAATAAATGAGTGTTGCCATTTCCATGACTTTCGGCAGGCTATGGCAAAAAACATCAACATTATTATCCCACAGGTAATTGTGCATGTTTATAGCAGAATGCACTGAATTTTGACAAATAGAAGCGTTAGTTTTAGCTCCGAATCTTAGGGCTAAATGCTTGATAAATCTGCGAATAAGAAGATATTGCTTGAAGGCTACCAGCATGGCTTTACAACGTTTTGAAAAGCCAGATTACAATCGCCATCTTAAGATCCCTCCAGAGCATGGAAGCCCACAGATGAATATGTCATTCTCGTCACGCATCCAGGTTCCTACAACACAACGCCAACGTACACAACGCAACTTAATTCTTCTTCTTATCATATCACTAGTTATTTTGAACCAGTGTGGTGAAAGGATCGAAGTGCGCCACAGGCGCTCCTTTCGTACATTTTGTACATTAACTTAACTTCGTCGTGACTTAAATGACGACTAATAATAATAACTTGAACTTGAACTTATACTAGCTTTATTCTTTATCATATGACATGTACACAATGATTCATCTAGAGAATTTTCATCAGGGTGAGTTTGTGCTGCGGTCCGCTCGTGTCCGCTGCATCACACAAATGTTTGTCCTAGAAGGAATTGAACCCCTAGCTAATCTAGTTATGCCTCCCGCTTCGCTGTTAAGGTAAGGATAATGGAACAACTAAAGATACCGGTATAAGCGCATGTAAGCCCCCGCTGCGGGAAGATACAGCTCAATAAGTAATGAGTACGGTCAGACAGACCGCAAACAATCGCCAGATAGATCGGCGGATACCGAGAATCGATCGCGAGTACCAGATTTAATTAGGTGTTTGTTTTAACCACTGAGATTGAGTGATAAAGTCAGTTCAATATTATTAGAGTTATAATATCATTGCAATTTCTTCTTCTCTTCCTATAATGGCATCTGTCATTGATGACAATTTCGGCAACGTCATGTATAATAATAATAATAATAAAAAAACTTTAGAACAGATAACAAGAGGTACGTAAACATTGAAAGTCGATGACATCTGCAGAAATGTAAAACTATGTCGCAGACATAAACGCCCTCCTCCGAGAACATAATATACAAAGTTCCTTAACATTATATAATGACATCTTATACATCTAAATAGGTAGAGTCCCTACTCTATTACATATACACACACACACACACATATACAAACTCACACACATATACACAAACACACCCTGACCTCCCTAGGTGAGGAAAACTCTAGACAGTGAAATAGTGAAACTCTAGACATTTTACGATGACGTTTAAAATAGACAAAAAAAAAATAACTGCGTGACAATATTATAACTAAACAATCACAGAATTTATAATAAAAACGTTGTGTTACGGATCTGGGTTTTCTATGTATAATATGTATGTATTTACAAAAAAAAGTATTCACAGCAACGTACTTTTTTTTATTCTATGTTTGAGCACGATCTTGCCTGGTGGAAAGCGACGAGGCTGCCCACGGTCGGGCGCCGCAGGTCTAGAAGACACATATTTACTCTTGACTTGGTGAGACCTAGATTGGAGTCAGGAAAGATAGACGACCGCAAAGTATTCCAATCCTTGGCTGTACGCATTATAAATGTGGAAGCAAAGCGCTTTGTTCGTAAGGGTGGTAGATTTACAAGGTATGGATGGTACTGACCGGTACGTCCACTTGTCCTGCAGTGAAAAGGTGAAATTAGATCATGTAATTTCTAGTTATATACTACACCTATAATACAATTTTCTACACTTGTGCTAAGTCATAATTAATTAACTAAAATTCAGCTAAATTTATCCAGTAAAACTTGAAATAATAAGAATTACTAATTCATTTATAAGAGCATGTCAAACGAATTATGTATAGGTATCATTGCAAATAATTAATAATTACAGAAATTTACAAAATACATATAAAATACACGTGAAACAGTTGAGCTAACTAAGAGCCGTTTAAAACGATCTATAGATAACTCATCTCATCCAGATCACGGCCAGAGGGCAGCGTTCTCAAGATACTGGCGGCATAATATTGTTAATTGTATCCTAGATCATGGACATAAAGGTCTCCCTTATCTTCTTCTTCTTCTTCTTTATTTAATGGCATCTGTCGCTTCATGATGACTATTTCGTCAATGTCTGTATAAGTAGCATAGCTTCTGCGCACGGCTTCAAGTGTAGGTACTACCCAACAATAGCCTACATGATATTCCAAGTCGTATAAACTAATACATTTAAATCTGTTCAACAATTACTGCGTCTTTGAGTCACTAAAAAACATCCACACAAACTTTCATCCCTACTAATATTATAAATGCGAAAGTAAGTCTGCCTGTCTGTTACGTTTTCACGCCTAAACAGCTGAACCGATTTTTACGAATTTTGGTATAGAGATAGATGGGACCTTGGAGAAGAACATAGGCTACTTTTTTATACGCTTTATATTAGCTTCACTTGTATGTATGTTTGTATGTTTGTAACCGACTCCATAGGACGAAATTTTGACCCACTTTAAACGGCCAGATTTCATTCAAATTTTGCACACCTGTCAAAGACCGATGACAATGCAATAATTCAAAAAAAAATTGAAAAAAAAATGATTATCCTAAAATTAAAAAGTAGAAAATAAATAATAGTTTAATAAAACTAAAATCACGCTTTATATAGAAACCCAAACTAAAAAATAGAAAATAAATTTTAATGAATGTAAGTATGAAAAAAAAGTTTTATTTAATTAAAAGCGTGGGGTGCTTTTTAAGATATTATCGAAATGATAATCCTTCTTTTCATATCTGTCAATGAAATATTTATAACTATTGACACCATGCACCCCACGCTTTTTTTTAAATAAAACATTTTTTCTTACTTACATTTGTTATAATTTATTTTCTATTTTTTAGTTTGGTTTTCTATATAAAGCGTGATTTTAGTTTTTTTTAACTATTATTTATATCTAGGTAAGTAGCATGCATGCGAAGCCGCGGGCAGCAGCTAGCATATATATATAATACTAAATGGCGCTAAGGTAAAAATCAGAACGCGCTACTGATGCGTTAGGGAATTTGCTATAAATATATTACGGTAGTACCTTATTAAAATATATAAAATATAGTAAGATTATTAGCGTAGAGTATAACAGAACAATTTGCTCATTTCTTTACGAACGTAGTATGTGAGTGCCATTCGGAATACCTTAAGAATTTTGACATCTTATTACAGAGCGAGATGCGTTGGGGTGTCGCATTAAAACATTCCTCGAGACGCCATTACGTCGCGGTAATCACGACGCGACCGGCGCCTGCGCATGCGGCTGAAACTGCCGCGTCATCCTCCGACATGGGATGTAGGGACACAGTAGACGGAACTTGGAGAGTTAGTGGCCAGTGAGTGCGGATATTTTTTTTATTTGGGAAACTAATAGACAGGAGGAGCTGTACTTATCTTACTTCTTATTAATATTGTAAATGCGAATGTTTGTATGTAGGTATGTTTGTTACTCTTTCATGCAATAACTACTGAGTGGATTTCAATGAAACTTTACAAAATTAAATTTATACGTCAGAATAACACATAGGCTATAACTTATAAAGATATTGTGTGAATTATCCAAAATATAACGATAAGTGTTAAGTAAGTATGAAAAAAAATCTGCCATCTACAAGCTATTCTGGCATGCGATGCAAAAACCGTTAGAATTATAAGTACTAATCCTGCGCAGACGAAGTTGCGGGTACCAGCTAGAATTATAATAAAAAGATAATTTATTTACATAAGTAATTACGGAATAATATACAATAACATAAAATACATGAGAAACAGTCGAGATATCTAAGGACCGTTTAAAACAAGCTTTACATAGCTCAACTGATCCAGATCACTGCCAGAGGGCAGCGTTTCCAATACACTGGCGGCATTGCCACGTTGAAAGGCAATGCTAATACGCTGAGCCAGATAGGAGCCAGCTTGGGTCACGCAATGTTTCTACCAGATGCCGTGAAATAATTTTGAGAACGCGGTGGGCTCCTGTTCCCCACAGGCCCAGGGTCTCGACTCCAAAAGGCTCAAATACGTAAAAATTGTTTTAAAACATAGTCCAATGTATCACAGCAAGAATATACATATAAAGAAAAAGAAGGTGGACTTTTATTAAAACTTTATTTCAAAGGGAAATAATTACAACGTCGGAGACATTTAATGTTGAATTTCGATTACTTTTCTACTAAAAAGTTATTTCCTCAATAAAATACTTTTTTCAGTCTGGCGCGGCACTGTCTCTTTGCCCAACGTGTTGGGTGCGCCCATTTACTTGTAACATCGTACCGGAGTGTGCCTTGCCGAACCACACGACGATCACACAAAAGAAGTCTTTAACACACACGGGAACACGGTGCGCTTCTATAATAAGCTTCCTGAAAATGCTACTAACTACCTATTAAGAAATTTAAAGCGTACATAATAGGTAGTCTTTTGAAGAAAGCTTATTATATAAATGACTATATTATTGATAAGAATGCATGGCCTCATGTCGCTCTGCCCTCAGACAGTTAACAGACACACTTGAAATGTGTAAACTCTCTTGTATTAGTATATCTTAGTTAAGGTAGTTATAAGATGGATTATATAAAAAAGCGCTAGGACCAGGACGAGTTTCTTGCCAATTCTTTTCGAGCTTGGGTTAGGATGAATTGGCACCTAAATTCACCTAGTATGTAAGACGTTTCAAAGTGATTGTATTGAATAAAGTATCTTTTGACTATGACTTTGACTTGAACCACTGCCTTATGTATTTTCTGTGTCGTCTCCACTTTAGCAGGGAGTGCATTATCGTTATTTCCCACATACCTACCTGCTGCGCACTGACAGCTCAATGACGTCACCTTGTTATCAAAATATAAGTATCACGCAGTCGGGTAAAAAAATAGATGATATTTTGTCCAGTTATTGAAAAGGTATAATGGAAAAAAAACGTGATCGATTTTTCCTCTCCAAAAAAATTTCAACAAATATGGTCATGACTTTTTTGTGTTTTTGACTGTAATGTACATGCTTAGAAGAGAACGGTGAAGTTCCCTCATAACTTATTTTATTTGAGGACGTTTAAGGACGGGCGTAGACAGAGACACATCTAAACATTACAGTTGGCTCATGCCAACAGCTAGTATTCCGTACGCGACAGGTTGCAAGCATCTCTAGATATATGTATAATAATAATAATAATAATAATGCCGGACATTTCACACAGCATCATCTGGCCCCAAAGTAAGCAGAGCTTGTGTTATGGGTACCACATGACTGATATACTACTTAAATACGTTTTTTTTGTAAATACATTCATATTATACATAGAAACACCCAGACCTGAACAAATACTTGCAGATCATACAAACATTTGTCCCGCGGCGGGAATCGAACCCGCAACCTTCTGCGTCTCAGCCGGACCTTAGCCCACTGCGCCACAGAGGTCGTCAAATATGTATCGTATATGTTACTTTTATCGTCGATTATAGACTTACCGATGATACCTCTTCTAGTTTTAAGTTTTAGGGGTCACCTATTTCCTAGCTATGTTTTCCTTCATCTTTTAAGTACTCCGCTCAAAAATACTAACTTTTCGGATTAACGATAGGTCTTAATAGAAGATATGACAAGCCTATGCAATGAAGCCCTTGACGCCTGTATGCCTCGGTCATCGTTAACAATGTAGAGCATAAATCATTGCAATGTGTACATATCTCTATACATTTGTACATATCTCTATACATTTTGAAAACCATTTTACTCAGGTATTATTTTGTCGATGGAGGCACTGACACTGTTTCGATTCATCTGAGAATCTTCATCTTACGCAACTCACCCTGCCGCTCGAGTTCACGGTTCGCACATCATATCACTGTCCTTTAAAACCCTGCGACTTCCCCCGATCAATATCGGAAAAATCTAGCAACCTTCGAAGAGCGTAGGGAACATGGTATTTTACAAGCACTACTGGTTGAATGGTAGTGTCCCCTTTATCTGCAGGCCGTGGTTTCGAATCTGGCCGTGCACCATTGGATTTTATGTGTCAAAGTTTATGTGATATACCTGTAGGTAGGTACACTCTCAAACGTCGAAGAAAACCATTTTGAGAAAACCAGCATATCGTAGAACCTATAAAATAAAGCACCTATAAAGACGTACTTTAATCCTTTCACCACTCTGTTTCTACAACTATTGACACTCTAAAAGGAACATGATTTTCAATTCAACATAAAAGCTACAAAAAAAGCAAAAAAAACTTAATCTGACACACTTGGCTCGTAATCCCTAAACCAAAGTCTAATGAAACGAAAACAAAGGCTACCAACAGCGAGCATACTACAACTGTCAATTTCACACAGTTTTTTACAAACTTTAGGGAGAGAGTGGCAAAAAACAGGAGGGTCTAATCATGATTATAAAGGCCACCTTGTGGTCATTAAGACCACAAATTATGACAAATGGATTCGGGGAGTTTCGCAAAATAGTTTACGTATGAGGTCTTTCTCGACGAAAATTGTTTTTGTCTTTTAAATGTTTTACAGTACCTAATTACCAGCCACCGACCACCAGTCATGTAATAATTTATTTATACCTGCGCTATCTTTCGTCCACCAAACTCCACATTGGTCGAGAACTTAATTTTCATCTGTCAAAATTGACATTGACAGTGACGTGCATTCATTTTTCTTTTCTTCCTATAATTATGTATTGAGAACAATGTTTTTAAATGTCTACTCTCCCTAGTTTTTATCCCTTTTGTAAATATATAGACAGTCTAGAATTTTGGTAGATTCCTCGTCGTACAATTATTAATAAGTACCTATTGTCTACACTTTTGCATAGAAAAAACAATTTACTTGAATTGTGCAAATATTACGAAATAAAACATGAAATAACACGAGAAAAACGAATAAATTTATAAGAGCTATGTAGCATAATTTATTGATTTATTATCTACTAGGTGCTGCCCGCGGCTTTGCACGCATGCTACCTACATAAAAAGTAGCTTATGTCTTTCTCCAAGATCCTATCTATCTCTATACCAAAATTCATCAAAATAGCGGTTCAGACGTGAAAACGTAGCAGACAGACAGACAGAGTTACTTTCACATTTATAATATTAGTAGGAATCAACAGTCTAAAATTTAATGCTTCTAGTTCTGAAAATGACAATACTTTCATACAATCTTTCATTCCCCTTTACACACTTTTTCCAACACTTTTTTCCAATTAAAAAGTAGCCTTTCTCAGGCTTTAGACTATCTACAGTTCAGTAGATTTGGCGTGAAAGCGAGACAGACAGACTGAGTTACTTTCGCATTTATATATTATAGAAAGAATTAGTAAGGATATTAGTAAGGATCAACAGCGTAACATTTTATGTTTCTAGTTCTGAAAATGACAATACTTTCATACAACCTTTCATCCCTCTTTTCAACCCTTTACAACACTTTATTGCAATTCAAAAGTACCCTATGTCCTTTCTCTGACTTTAGAATATCTGTGTACCAAATTTCATTTAAATCGGTTCAGTACTTTTGGCGTGAAAGCGAGACAGACAGACAGAGTTATTTTCGCATTTATTATATTAGTAAGGATTAGTTAGGATAAGGATGATTGTTTTTGATGTATTTCTGTGTATTTTATTTTTAATTTTTGTGTAATTTATTGTATTAATTTTAAATGTTTTTTACTGTATGAGCTTAAAGCTTGAAATAAACAATTTTAATTTTTAATTTTTAATTTATAAACTTGAACACGAAACTTAAAACTTGATAAAATGTCAAAAGATGAATACAATAGTGCATTTGATATAATATAAAAACTTGGTATCTTACTGAAAACAAATTATATTAATGAAAAGAAGCAAAAATCGTACCAACTCACCTACACTTCAATTGTCCTCTCTGAATTCCAACCCAATCACTCCCACTCGTAGGCAGGTCAGTGAATCAGTGAATCAAATCAGTGAATCTCATTATAATGAGAGACTTAAATAATGCCATATATTCTAGATTCTCCATTCTACATTCATTCACACAGCAACATCTACTCATAGCCCCAAAGTAAGCAGAGCTTCAGTTATGGATACCACATTACGGATATACTACTTTTCCTTTTGGAAATATAAACATATTATACATAGAAACACCCACACCCGAGACATATTATTGCAGATCATACAAACATTTGTCCCGCGGCGGGAATCGAACCCGCAACCTTCTATGTCTCAGCCAAGCCTTGGCTCATTGCGCTATAGAGATCGTATTATTAATAAAGAGACGATAAAGAATGACAATCATGACAACTTACCTTAACTTCAAATGTCCTCACTCAACCTCCACTCAATCACTCTCATAGGAAGGCAGGTCAGTGTCCAGAACCAGAACGAGTTTCTTCCAGTTTGCCAGTTCTTCTCGGACTTGGGTTAGCAGGATTTGGCACCAAAATTTCCCTAATATGTTCTTACATACTAGGTAATTTAGGTCCAAATTCAGATAAAAGTGACCCTTGTGATTGTATTGAATAAAAATAAATAATAATTAATAAATATAAAAACAATGCCGGGCATTTCACACCGCATCATCTGGCCCTAAAGTAAGCAGAGCTTTTTCTATGGGTACCACATGACTGATATAATACTTAGGTACATAAGTATATACTTTTTTTTTGTAAGTACATACATATTATACATACGAACACCCAGACCCGAGACAATTACTTGCAGATCATACAAACGTTTGTCAAGCGGCGGGAATCGAACCAGCAACCTTCTGCGTTTCAGACCTTAGTCCACTGCGCCACAGAGGTCGTCTTTGACTTTGACTTTAACTTTGACTCTAACCAGCGCTAGTTCGATTAGTTTAAGTTATGACTTCTGGCGTCCTGAGACGCACACGTTTTTTTTATTTTTTGTTTCGTCAGATAAATTCTCCTCGACTGACATTGACAAAACCTTATTTAATAGGATGATTGGCGCTAACCGCTTTTGGTCCGTGGGCGGGGAGTGCCGTCTCAACAGCATAATGACCGTGCTTCGAAGCTGCTTCTGTATAATAGTCTTTGTTCTACCCACCGATCTTTGTTTAGTGCTTAGACCGCATTTCACTAAAACAAACAGACTGTTACGTTTAACCAATGTGATAAATCATCGACTCATAAAACCTAAAATTTAAAGACTAAAAATTATGTTATGGCAAATCGTAGTGACATTTGACAGTCGATACCTTAAGTACTCGCTTAGTTTTATCTTTGAATAATAATAAGTACCTGGATGACCGAGCTATGTTCGGTATAAAACACTAATAAAACGACGTTTTCTAAAAATGAAACCTAGTTAGATCGATTTATCGCCCCCGACTAAATACTAAATTTCATGAAAATTGTGTGAGCCGTTTCCGAGATTCAGATTATATATATACATAGCCACCCACAACACAGGGAATCCTAGTGTGGGGGTTAGTAAGCCTTGTTACTTACTACTCGTACCTATCTAATAAATGTACTAGGTAGGTACTATTATTTATTGTTTATTGCTCCATTTGTATAAGTAATACTGTACCTAACCATATCTAGATACAAATAAATACATTTTTACTTTACTTTACATTACATTTAAAACAATTACAATATCAATTATGTTAAAAATAAGGAAATTTACGGCTTTTTAACCGACTTCCAAATAAGGAGAAGGTTCTCAATTAGGTTGTATTTTTAGTTATTTTCAAATATTTGTTACCTCATGACTCCGTCAAACGTAATTTAGATATTTTGCTTTCATGTGACTTGCCAGTGGTGTTAACCAGGAGGTTATCAATTCATGTGACTTGCCAGTGGTGTTAACCAGGAGGTTATCAATTCATGTGACTTGCCAGTGGTGTTAACCAGGAGGTTATCAATTCATGTGACTTGCCAGTGGTGTTAACCAGGAGGTTAACAATTCATGTGACTTGCCAGTGGTGTTAACCAGGAGGTTATCAATTCATGTGACTTGCCAGTGGTGTTAACCAGGAGGTTATCAATTCATGTGACTTGCCAGTGGTGTTAACCAGGAGGTTATCAATTCATGTGACTTGCCAGTGGTGTTAACCAGGAGGTTATCAATTCATGTGACTTGCCAGTGGTGTTAACCAGGAGGTTATCAATTCATGTGACTTGCCAGTGGTGTTAACCAGGAGGTTATCAATTCATGTGACTTGCCAGTGGTGTTAACCAGGAGGTTATCAACTCATGTGACTTGCCAGTGGTGTTAACCAGGAGGTTATCAATTCATGTGACTTGCCAGTGGTGTTAACCAGGAGGTTATCAATTCATGTGACTTGCCAGTGAGGTTATCAATTCTGTTGTATTTTTATGGGCTCAAATTTGATTCAATGAAGTCGGTTTTCATTTTATTTTTTTATACATATTTTTTTTATTTATAACCAAGATCAAATGTAGCTCGTTGAGAGTGGTGATGTCAAATCTCAGCCAAAAGAAGTGTTAACCAATGAAGATTTAGATTTGACATCGTTTCTACCAATGACATTATCTTACTTTCTCGAACATGATATCTCAGAACATTATGTTAAAACTATTCTATATATATAAATAAAATAAATAAATAAATAAATATTAATGGACAATGCACACGACACCATCTACCCCCAAATTAAGCTTATCTTGTATTATGGTGACAAGATAGCTGATAGAATACAAATATATTTTTAAATGCATACTTATGATATGTTATAACACCCAGACACAGAACAAACACCTGTGTTCATCACACAAATATTTATCCTTTGAGGGAATCGAACCCTCAACTTACCGCGCAGAAAGCAGAGCTACCAACTGTGCTGACAGGTCAGTCAGTCATATAAATACTCTAATCAATTCAATGTATTTAATAGCCTAGTCAATTCAATGTCTTTATTAAGAACACATGGCTTACATACATGGGATCACATTAAACAATATAACACCAGGATATTTTGTGTTCAATGAGACACATTTACGGAAGCGGAAATAAAGGAACGAAGCACTAAAAACGTTCATAAGCAAATAGCCATCAGTTCAGATCCGTAGATACACAACGAGCTCGCTAAATCGAATCAATACAGACACGGCGTGGTGCGAGCCATAAGCGGTAGCGGGGAAATAAATACTCATATTGTTTTAGTACATTTCAGGTATTTATGGCGAATAAAAAAATCTGTTATGTTGTAATAACCGTCCAAGCAAGATGACTGATAGTATATCAACATAACACAACATATACTTTTCTTGTAAATAAATATAAATTATACATAGAAAAGAAAAAAATAAAAGTGCACGAATGGAGGCTCTGCGGCGCACTTAAAGCATAGCCCACACCTGCACGACCAAAACGACTGCAGACGGGAGCGTCTACCGCGCGGCGAACGTTACCCATACTTCTATGGCGCTTTGCACACCTACGCGATCACAACGCAGGCAAACGCGGGACGGCCGCAAAAGGGACGGACAGCAAATAAGGGGACGCATGCGAGCTTTAGTGACTTCGCGCCGGTGTCGCGCAGGTGTGCACGTCAAGTTTCGCGTCGCAGACGCTCCCGCATCGCTTTACTGACGCGCAGGTTTGGCCGAACCCTTAAGCTTTTCACCGCACTAGTTTTGAAATGACTAGTGATATGATATTTAAAATAATACATATAAAATCACCCGAAACAAATATTTCCAGATCATACATAATGTACATAAACATAATGATGAGCAGAGTCGAGTTGTGAATCATAGCACTTTATGCTTTATGTCTTTAACATAAATGTCACTCCAACACTCTTCAGACTAATACATATTTTATATAACTTCCTAAAATAATTAGATAGATTCAACATGACGATTCATTATGCTCAGTTGGTAGTAGCTCCGCCTTCTGCGCTGTAGGTTGAGGGTTCGATTCCCTCCCAGAATAAACATTCGTGTGATGATAATAGGTGTTTGTTCTATGTCTAGGTGTTATATAAAGTATATATCAGTCATCTGGTTCTAATAGTGCAATCTCTGCTTAGTTTAAGGCTGGTTAATGTTGTGTTCATTGTCCACCAAATTACAAATTACTAGTTGCTGCCCGCAGATTTGCCTACATGGTACATAAATAATAATTTGCCTTTAAATTATTCTAGATTCACATCTTTATCTATACCAAGTTTCAACCAAAACGGTTCAGCCATTATTAAGTACCAGACATCCAAACATCACACAAATTTTCACATTTATTATTTCTGAGGATATTTTGTGGCTTGATCATCATGGTTTTGTGAGGCTATGTGCTTTGTACATCCATTATGGCTAATATATACTAATATTATAAATGTGAAAGTAACTCTGTCTGTCTTTCTGTATGTTGCCTAAACCGCTGAACCGATTTTGATGAATTTGGGTATAGAGATAGATGGGACCATGAATAAGGACATAGGCTACTTTTTATGTAGGTATCACGCGTGCGAAGGCGCGGGCAGCAGCTAGTACGATATAATATACGTATTCGAGACCTTGGAGCGACGTGTGGACTTACCACGCATTTACAACAAACACATAAATTTACCCACACATAAAAATCCCTTTAAACCCAATCAAAAACATTGTCTTCTTCGCTACTCCGACCAACACCTACAACTTAACGTCGAGAATGAGATGAGAGGGTGAAATCCCCCGGGATTTTACTTTTCAACCCCTGTTATTGTTTCAATCTCTCGCCACAAACTTCGAGAGAATTGAAAAACTTGAGTAAGTACAAGATTTTAAGTCTGATTTTCTGTGTGCGACATTTTTTGCTTTGGGAATCTGATTTTATGCGTGTTGAGGGATTTAGACCCAATACACTTGATTTAGCCTGCTTGAGCTGAGGAAATTGCTGTTTTTTAGGGTTCCAAAGTCTACAAGGAACCTTTATAGTTTCGATATAAGTCTATCCGTTTGTGTGTCCACCAATACTCAAAGATCTTGCTCGGAGACTAGACACACGACAGTGTGTCAACCAAGTTCGGAATAGAAATGCGTGACACACCGGCAATGTGTATATTTACACGAACCATTGCGAGCTGAACCATTGGCAGCCTATATACTTGCAATTTTGCTTGTTTAATTAGACCCACTTGGACACCTAAATCCCGAAATTTCATGAAAGTAGCTTATTATAGGTCTAAAGTTATTATGGTCTGAAAAGTGTCATTTAAACACTCACTAACTAACTGACTCATCAATATTCTAGACCGACTTAGAAACTTGAAGTGAGCATGAAGGTAGTTCAAAGGTTATTAATTGCTATGACGTCACCGTCAACCCCGAACGTAGTTTGTTCCGAACTTGGCCCCTTTTTCATATGTTTTTGTAGTACGTATTGGTTGCTCCTACATTTTTTTTTTACTTTTAGGTGTACTTCAATTACATGCAAAGTGGGTACATTTATTTAACTTACTAACCCATCGTGTTGGATAGAGCTTACAAAGAAGTGCCGAGGATTCTTGAACAGTTTTTCAATATTTTTTTTTAAGAGACTAGTATAATAATAATTATAATAATGCCGGACATTTAACACAGCATCTCCTGGCCCTAAAGTAAGCAGAGCTTGTGTTATGGGTACCACATGACTGATATGCTACTTAAATACGTCTTCTTTTTTTTGGAAATACATACATATTAAACATAGAAACACCCAGACCCGAGACAAATCCTATCCGACAATGTACAAATAGTATCCCACTCCCCTTCCCCCACAATCCCACCCCCCTTGTCCGTGCGTTTCTCCTGTTAAAGGCGAACCTGAAAAGTTATCATAAAAGTAACATATAGTTATGGTAATATTAGAAGGCAAATTAGTAAGGCTTTACTAGAATATAAGTAATAGCCTGATTTTAAACCTTAATACCATCAAAGTTCCATACAAAATTTTTATGAGAGCTGTCCACTGGTCATACTTATTCCTACTAACTTCGGTTAGACTTCACTGTGCATGGTTCGACACGCGCTTGACCAATTTATTTGACAATGAGAATTCTAAAAGGTCTCATTCTATATAGCAATTTACGAAATGATCTATGATGATCTCAGTAAATTTCTCGCGAATACAAATTTTCTTTCCAATAAACAATACGGCTTCCGTTGTAAATCTAATACACTTACCGCAACGGTAGACCGAATAACAATGATTAAAGTCAACATTGACCAGGGAAAAATAGCACTAGGTATATTCATAGACCTCAAAAAGGCGTTTGACACCGTAAGTCATAAAATACTGATAATGAAATTGAAAAACATAGGTGTTGATGGCATAGCTCTTGAAATGTTTCAATCGTACTTAGCGAATAGGAAACAAATCGTTCAAATCAATGGCCACCAAAGTGCTCCTCAAGAGGTCACATATGGCGTTCCTCAAGGATCAATAATAGGGCCGTTGTTATTTTTAATTTACATTAATAACATCTGCAAGATAGGTCTGAAGGGAGACATCACTCTGTACGCAGACGATACAAATCTGTTTTATTTCGGCCATTCAATAGTCCCACTAATGGAACAAGCGCAACATGACCTGGAACTCTTACATAGTTGGTTACAATCAAACCTCCTGACTATAAATGCGACAAAAACGAACTACATCATATTCGCGGCAAAAAACAAGAAAGTTGGAAATTATAAACCGTTAACAATCAACGGCGAAGTAATAAACAAAGTCAACAAAGAAAAATACCTAGGCCTAACTGTGGATAGCCAACTAACCTGGAAACCACATATAGACACTATCCGAAGCAAACTGATAGCGGTATCAGGTACTATGCGTGGCATTGTGCGGTGTCTTCCTAGAAAGGTTCGGTATACTATATACAATTCCTTGGTTAAATCCCACCTAGATTATTTGATTGAAGTTTGGGGCACGGCTGCTAAAACTAATTTAAATGTCTTGCAAATAACACAAAATAAATTGATTAAAATATTATTTGGGTATAACCACTTAGAACCTACTCTTAATATTTACAAACAAACAAAATTAATGAACCTAAATCAAATATATAAATACAATACTTGCTTACTAATTAGAAAACTATTAACTAAAGACGTACACTCTCAAATAACATTCACAAAAATAAATAAAACTCAAACGCGAATGACAAGACAAGCAAACAATATTATTTTAAGAGCACCTAGGACTGATTATGGGAAAAAGAACATATTGTATGAAGGTGCGCAGCTGTTCAATAAACTACCAAAAGACATTAAGGATGTCAACTCATTAGTCACATTTAAAAGATTGCTAAAAACTCACATTTTAAAGGATTTTTCAATAAAAACATAACTTCTACCCAACTATAACTAAGCATCCTAACTCTAGTGTAACATCTCACCATGGCCGAGGCCTTACATAATAGTCACGGAAACGCAAGCAGAGTTCTCGCTCGGTAATACCTACTAACACAAATGAACGAATTAAGCTCCTACCCACTTTTATATCTATATGTTCTGTTTTTGTTGTTGTGATTGTTATTTTTACAGCTATATTGTTTTTTATAACTAGAATTATTTTTACAACTAATATCCTATTTTAACGCTGTTAGGCACTCTAATATTAAGTTATTTTTAATTTTTCTCTGTAAGTGAATTACTTAATTCTTGTGAGAAAATAAATATCTTCAACCATGATATCAGATCATCAGTGAGGTTTTTACAGAACCAAGGTCAGCTTTAATGACCAACATTACTGTACGTAACTAAGTACGTAAGTACATGTATAATGCACATGTACATTTGCAGAAATAGAGTCGTGATACAATAGTTCTGTAACCCTGACAACTGACCACTGACCACTTTTAATTAAATTCACATTATCGGCATTACCAAATCGTGTTCTTGTGGCTTATTTATTTCTCAAGAACACTGAAAGATTAATTAAGAAATTATCTCTGGACTTTTCGCAGGTATATTATAAAATACACCCAAAACTGCAGCCCTCTTAACAGTCTTTTTCCTCTTCTCAGCTCGTTTCCGCGCCGGAAGCTCTGAGCCTGCACCGGAAATACATGAGATTGGACAAAAATTGCCACAATTCGCGCCCGCGTCATTCACTCCGACACCGGATAACGAACTCTGATTGGTCGCCCACCAACAAAGTTAACGATATTCCATTTTCAAATTTGAAATCTGAACGAATATGATGGTCTCACTCCATCATGTATACAGGTAATCGAAACATCTATATTCATAATATATTTAACACTATCTGGTGCCCGCGACTTTGACTGCGTAGGATTAGTACTTACTTCGAGTAACTTATTTTCTTCTCCAAGGTCCTATTTATCTTTATACCAAAATTCATCAAAATTGGTTTAGCGATTTAGTCTTGAAGGCGTAACAGACAGACAGAGTTACTTTGAGAGATCCTTGTTCTATGTTGTGTAATGTACGAGTATGTAAATTGAAACTAAGTATTTTTGACGATGATCTCACTTATAGGTATCGTAAACGCTATAGTTTGTGAGGATAGATGTACGAATGTATGGCAGAATTTGATCAATATCTTTATAAATTATAGCCTATGTTATATTCTGAAGTATAATCTATATTCTTGTATAGTTTCATCAAAATCCAAATCAAAAAAGTCGTTTTTGCGTGAAAGAGTAACAAACATCCATACATACAAACTTTCACGTTTATAATATTAGTAAGGGTAAGGATGAAAATGTGTCTCTGTATGTTTGTAGCAAAAGGTGGCATACAGGAGTATGCCACCTTTTCACGGCTAAACGGCAGAACTGGATCTTGATGAGATTTGGTAAGGAGATAGAACGTATCTTGAGGTCGGACATAGGCTACTTTTTAAACTATACTTTTTTAGTATAGTTTTAGTTTATTTATTTAACCATTTCGTTACATTAACATAACATTGGCATTAACATAACATGGCATCACTTGTACAATATTGCAATTAGTTGTGTGCGAGAAGGACTTTTCTCAATCCGATAAGTTTTGTTTCATAATTTAAACAGGTCTTAAAGCGACTCCCTGATCAAATTATCTGAAATGTAGTTTCAAATCTCAAATCGTGATTTTTATATCTGAAACTTTTAAATATGGAATCCTGGAAAAGTTAGTTAATGTTTAAATTAGCGCACTTTCCGCCTATTAGTGCAAGCTGCATGTTAAAACGATGTAAACTTCAGGAGAAGATTATGATTACCTATAGAATGTTGTAGACTACTTTATAATTAAATTATAAAACTAACAATTACGAGTACTTTAAAAACAATTTGAAACGAGGAAGTAGGAGGCAAAATATAAAAAATACATAACTATTATCCTTCAATTAACGAGCAGATAGTCATGAAATAGCGGATTCATATTTTCCATACAAAAGTTAATATACTTAGGGCAATGTCTTACATCAGCATTTCATATATGTAATGTATACCGGCTTGGTATAACTTCTCAATATTTTAATTTCTCAGATCGTTTTGATGCCTAAGGAGGTTAAGACCTTAAGTTTGGACTACAAAAAGTAAAAAGGTCCTTTATGGGGAACCTGATGCGTTATATTAAACTTTCTGCAAATGCATCTAAACTACCATTTAAAAATTTTAAGGTTGCATTAAAGGTTGTCTTGTGAGTAATGCATATTATTTTGGACTATATTGTTGATAAGCATCCAAGGCCTCGTGTTTCTCTGCCCTCAGACAGTTAACTGACCAGATTTACAGACCTTGTTTTTCGTAGATAAGATATATTAAACATCAAACAAAAAAACGCTAAAAAAAGGACCAAGACGAGTTTCTTGTCTATTCTTCTCGAACTTGGGTTAAGAGGAATTGGCGAGGAATTGAAGAGGCTAAATATGTCTAGTATGTAAGAAAATTCAATGTGATCCTTGACATTGTATTGAATATAATTACGTTTTAAAAACTAAAAAGAAAACCGACTTAATTGAATGAAATTTGAGCCTACCATACATTTTTAGTGGAAAGTATGGTTATATGGTTAGGCCAAATAAACACACCGCTCCAATGAGACAGCGAGGTATCGAAGTACACGAAAACACAATTGTACACATATTATGTACACAATTTTTAGATTTTCGTTGATTTTTCAGCTAAAAAAGCCTTTCAAACTAAAAAAGAATTTTCCAAGTCGGTTCAGGCGTTTTCGAGTAACTTCTTCCTCCTTTTTGATGAAGTCGGTTAAAAAATACTTTTGACTTTTTGGACTTTATTGACTTTAGCAGACAGAGGCACGTCAAAACATTATATTTAGCACATGCTTATATTTTTGCACAGAAGTTAATCTTAACGTGACAGGTTACAAGCTCATCTGCTATAGACATAATTACTATACCCTTGATAAATAGCAGAAAAATAAATAAGATACTTCATTACTCGTAGGTGATGCTAGTGATATGACTATCAGTAGCGAATATCCGGCGTAGAACGAGAAGACGGGACGCAATATCCGCGCCCCGGGCTATGGGGCACTGGGGTAGTTACACCCTCAGTGGATCATACGAATGCTACCTAGTAAGTGTAAGTAGGTACCTACATGAAATATAAAAAAAGGGTCGTCTGGAAAGTCAGTTTACTGATGATAATTTTACGTGATAACGTCATGAGAAAACATCCGATCGTGCCTCTCTATCGCTTGTTCCGCGCTCTCGCTTGCACGCTCGGCTCAGGCGGAACGTGACAATTTTTCGTGCTTGCATCCGGCGTTCATCGATTTATAAGACGTTATCACGTCAAAAAATATATACTCATAATAGCTTCACTATGTCCATGATTCTGTAGTTTCTTTATATCTTATATTGTTTGTACTAAAGTCCAATTAGATTAACATTTCTATATATTTTACACATTAAATATTGTTTCACTTTTTAAATTTACTAAACTGACTTATAACTGTCGTGTTTTAGCGCATTTCAGTCATCATGTAAAGAGGTGTTGAATAGGAATTAATTTTCCCGAGATATTTCGGGTATATTTGTAATTTTGGTGATTTTATTCGAATAAAGCTAGAGTTATAGACTAAAAGTTTTGTGTTTCTTCGTGACTCGAGCAAACATAAATCTGTATAATTATTTTATAAAAAGACATCATTTTGTATAGAATAACAAATGACGAACGATAACACACAACTTTGTGACGTCCTACTATAAAATATAAAATTCAATATAAAATAAAATTTATAAAATTTTACAAATATCTTGTTTAGATTGTTTATAGTAATAAATAATCTAAACAAGACATTTGTAAAATTTTCATCATTAATGACACATGCCATCAACGAAGAAGAAGAAGAGGTGTTGATGAAAACTACAGAAAATTTTAGGAAAATCAATTAAATAAAGGGTTTCAGCAAAATAGAGATCTTCATAGAATTAATACAATTGAATTGAATTGAATTGAATTGAATTAACCGACTTTATCAAAAAGGAGGAGGTTCTCAATTCGTCGGAATCTTTTTTTTTTATGTATGTTCACCAATTACTCGAAAACGGCTGGACTGATATGGAAAATTCATGTTTTGTTTGAAAGGGTATACTTCACAGGTTGTCCCATATAAATTTTATCAAAATCGGTCGAGCTGAAAAATCAACGAAAATCTAAAAATTGTATACATCGATGATGTTTTCATGTACTGCGATACCTCGCTGTCTCATTGGAGCAGTGCATTTATTTTGCCTACGCATATTATATATATACAAAATACATCTACTTTCCACTAAAAATGTATTAGAGGCTCAAATTTAATTCAATGAAGTCGGTTTCTTTTTAGTTTTTAAAACTTAATTATTTAAGGTAGTCTTGTGAAGAAGGCATATTATAACACATATTACTATATTATTGATAAGAATGCATGGCGTCATGTTGCTCTACCCTCATACAGTTAACCGACAGATTTGCAATGTATAATATATAATAACCAACTGTTACCTTGTATTCGTTTTTCGTAGTTAATGCAAGTTATAAGAAGGATCATACATTAAATCGCTAGGACCAGGACGAGTTTCTTATTGAGTTTCTTCTCGGACTTGGGTTACGAAAAATTGGCACATAATTTCACCTAATATGTAAGACGTTATAAAGTGATCCTACATAGTTTTCTGTTTTACTACTTAGGAATGCTTTTATGGCTTATGTTTATGGATGGAATTTTCAGATTTTTACACCATACTTTATGTCAGTCTTGTTTACATTATAATACTATGCCCGAATACTGAAAAGCTACTTAAGCATTTCAGACCAAGTACTGAGGTTTCTCCGGACCAACTCAAATTTTGTAAAATACGATCTTATTTCTTTTAACTAAAGTCTGAATTTCAGTAACAGTTTTAAATTGTCATATTATTCAATTATTGATTGACTTTCCTAGGCTCTTCCCAACACCTAATTACATGGCGTCTACAGAAACCTTTTTCTATTTGTGTCGCTAGATATTTCGAACCAAAGTGATGGAAACCCACATGTCTTCAAACTTTTTAGGTTTTCCTCAATGTTTTCTGTCACATATCCGTCAAATATCCATCGGAGCCCGACTGGATTTACCCACGTATTAAGCCACCAGTTCTCTAATACGTGTAGATACTTAACACGAGCCTGAGTCTTGTGTTTCAAGAGAGAAGAGCTTAAGAGTGAACAAGTCGATTATCTTTCCATACAAACGTCGAAGGGTGATCACACCACCGTCTGATGATGAACAACCAAAACTAAAAGTGATATATATTTGTCTTGTCATAATCTATTCTTGTGACAGAATGTAAATGTGATACAGAATTGTAAAAATAATATGGGTTTGAAAGATACAAGACTCAAAAAAAAACGTTTTTCATCACTGATTTTAGCGCAACTTTAGGTGTGAATAAATAACAAACGGAGTACGCAAACTAAAAAATTATTCCGATACAAGCATAGATTATTTATTCAAGAGCTGAAATAACTTTTTTTTATTAAATAAATTCAGTAGTTTTTTCATGAGAACCCTTGGCCAAAGGTCTATTCATTATTTTTACGCAATCGTTTTCTTAAGAAATCATAGAATAATCTGATCATATGACACGAAATTATAATCACGCTATCTCCTTACTGCTCATCTCTATCCTTGGTGCACGTCTATCCTTTTCTCACACTAAGCTAGTTGAAATAGCATGCATTTTAGCTGCGCCCACTAACGAGTTTGTGCCGCTGACTCATGTATCCTTAAATATAATCTTAAATTAAGACTTTTTTATTAAAATATTAAGAACAGTTAAGTGCATAAGACGCTACGAGATGCACAATTTTGTTTTTCTTTTAAACTTACATACTCGTATTTGATGACCTCTGGCTCTATGGCGCAGTGGGTCAAGGTCTGGCTGAGACGAAGAAGATTGCGGGTTCGATTCAGGCCGCGGGACAAATGCTTGTATGATCTGCAAGTATTTGTTCAGGGTTCTATGGTTGGTCTATGATATGGTATTTGTTATGGTTTCTATGTTTAATATGTATGTATTTAGAAAAAGCATATAAGTAGTATAACAGTAATGTGGTAAACCATAACACAAGCGCTGCTTACTTTGGGGCCAAATGATACTGTGTGAAATGTACGGCATTATTTATTTATTTAATAATATGGGTATCCCATTCTTAATATCCTATTAAGACATTCGTTATAAAGTGGGCAGAAAGTGCATAAGCACATCACTATAATAAGTACCGTTAACATGTCACGAAGCCACAAGGACATTCTCAAAGTATCAAAAGGTTGCCAGTTTATTTGCCGACTGTCCTCTGAAGTCGAGGGTGGACGGCAGTTGAGATTATTGAGTTTTCCGACATAAAGACAGGCCCTCCCGGCAAATCACTTTACTGTTAGGCTTAGTTCATATGATGAGCGGAGCGTCTAGCGGGGAATCTCGACTTTACGAGATGTCCATTATCATGGTTGCCATATTTGTCATGTTTTTTTTATTAACGATTAACTAAACCTTGTGCTATCCTAGCATAGCGTGTGGCTCTCGACCATAATAACTAAGGATATAAGTCATAAGTCGCACTGCCGCTTAATGAAGTGCGCAGGCGCTGCGCGAGTTGCTAGTTGAAATTTTGTTTATTTTTACACAATAGTTTAACAACGCGCAAATTTAAGGATAATTTATATAACACTATGTTTAATAACTATAAAGTTCAAAATGGGCTATCTAATATTATTTAGTTTATTTCTCAACTGTCACCTAAGTTCGACCTAAGAGTTAGACTGAAACCAGCTCTGCGTAAACCATGTTTGCGCAGATACAGTGCCAAGTCTACTTCAATTGCTAAATGACTCCCAAAACTGTGTAAATGTACGTTATCCTGTAAAATATTTTTAGCAATAAACCTTTTTGTATTTGTATTTGTTGTGTGTAATGTTCAATCAAAGCTTGCATGTAGTATATATTAAGTAAGTACTTAAATACTCAGCAAGTAGACCCTTAATTAAACTGTTATGTCTAATAAAAAGCTGGTGATTTTGAATATCAAAAGTTTTGAGAAGAGCTTAAACTTATCGTGGTAATATATCTTAGTAACATTTAAGGATTAAGCTTATGAATTTTGTACTATTTAAGAACTATCTAAGCAAAAAATGCCTAATAAAACTGAAAAAAAAAAATTGCCAGAATGGAGTAATAAAATAAAAAAAAACTTTACTTTACCTGTATATCTGTACCTATAGGTCCGTTTATTTTTGTACATTGTTATTTTCAACAATTTGGAAAGTATAGTTTAATAAAAGAAGAATCATGGCATTTGTATCGAATGTTAGATATATTATCGCTACCGCTCGATGCTCCGCCTATGCTACACCGTCAGGCCTTATTGTAACACTGTATTCGTACAGAGCTAGGTAGTTCGCGGTCGAGTTTGTTATGGGATTTGTATGAGGGTGGAATCTCTATAAGGTTCTATAGCGGAAATAATATGCGTCTAAATGCAATCTAAAGCGGTGAGTGCCTTATAACAACTGTATAACATTGACCATTGTTTTGAGAATGGAATCTCGAGCATTGAATGTGACAGTTGCATAGCTTAGTAGAAACTATACTTTCCGCGCTGGGCTTTGGGTTTGATTGATGTCCAGGACAAACAATTGTGTGATGAAATATAAGTTTTTATGTCTCTAGGTGTTTTGTTATCGTGTCACTAGTTATTTCAAACCAATGTGGTGATAGGGTTAAAGTGCACCTTACAGTCTTCTTTCGTGCACTTGGCATGTCTTCGAACTTTTATGTTTACTGTTTGGGTTTATTGGTTTAGCACATATACATTTTTCGATCAGAAAAATCCATGAGTGCACAACTTTACTCAAACCCACGACCTTATGATTGGAAGGCGGGCCACTACTACGAAACCACCAATGCTCTAGGTGTTGCTAGTGCTCTCAAACGGTATAGGAAAACATCGTGAAGAAACTGACACATCCTAGAACCTGAAATTTCGAAGGTTGCAACCTGTCACTGTGCAAATCGTGGCCATCACTAGGTACATAGTATAAAACAAAGTCGCTTCCCGCTGTCTGTCTGTCCCTATGTATGCTTAGATCTTTAAAACAACGCAACGGATTTTGATGTGGTTTTTTTAATAGGTTTATATGTATGATACATGCATAATATAGTAGAGAAACTGATACTGAACTGATAATTTTAGAGGTTTCTAACGTAAATTAACAAATTTTTTTGCGCTTACATTGCAAACTATGGCTGAACGATCAAAATAATGTACTACAGTATTCTATACCTTGAAGAGGTCTACAAAAAATTCCAGAATGGTATATTTCTATCTCTTAGGTTATGTTAATCTCTTAGTTAACGTTGTACTTATATAAAGACATTCTGTAGTATTTTTAGTATCAGCATTGCACCCGTGCGAAGCCGGAGCGGGTCGCTAGTATGCTATATGCTATAAGTTTGCTCGTGCCTCTACCTTCATTAAACCTCAAATAAGATCTAAGCAACTAAAAACCTGTCTACCAAGTCGAAGGATAACTAAATGCTAACTAAATAAATAAATGATTATTATAAATGATTATTATAACAGTCTTGATCGTGTTTTTTTTTTTTAGAAAGCTGATCATCATTGTGATATCAATATTAATGATCCGTTTATTTCTTTATTTATTTAACTCATTAATGTTTCAGACGACTATCTCTGTTTACAAATACTACTAGAAAAGTATGTCCCATGAGAAATCCCGTGCACCATCGCCACTAAATGTCGACTTACCCGACACTCCACACGCCTTTGACAAATAACTCTTAATTGAAAACGGTTGTTAGCGTGCAAGGCATAAGAGCGTGCGGTGTATATTCCACAAGCAGTCTAACATTATTCAACAGTTAACTAAAATCATGGCTCGTCGATAGAGAAATTTTATAATGTCGAACACTTCATTTCCAAACTGCAATCATTTTATTTTATATTAACATGCAATGGTTTACTAACAGAATAATATACAGAAACAAAAAAAAACATGTGTTGAGCACGCAGCACGGTTGAGATATCAGAGAACCGTTTAAACCGATCAGTAGATAGCTCAACTGATCTAGATCAGTGCCAGAGGGCAGCGTCCCCAATACACAAGCAGCATTGCCCGAAAGGAACTAGCTCGTGGGTTACGGGATGTTTCTACTAGACGCCGTAAAATAATTTTGAAAACGCGATTGGTTCCAGTTCTCCACGGGCCCAGGGTATCGACTTTTGTAATTGCATATATATTCGTTTATTTTTAATTCATTTATTATTTAATGTAATAATTAGGGTTATCATTATTATATTTTAATATTCTTTTAGCCATAGCTGACATGTAAATTTCCAATTTAAAATTATACTGATTGTTAAGTAATTAAGATATAACTATCTAAGGACCGTTTTAACCGATATATAGGTAGATAGCCTCAACTATTTTTATAACGATAAAACTAAACAGTCGTTGAGCAAGGGATTTCATTAAAATAGTACAACTACAGAGGAAACTGCGTAACTTTAAAGGTTCCTTGTTGGAGTTCACAATCCTAAAAAGGAATAGGTGTTACGCCGCTGTGTCAAAACATGTTCAAAAAGTAGCAGGACATTGCGTTGAAATCTTTTCTATGAGATTTTATATAGGAATCGTAGCTGCTCTACGAAGTTTCGTAGCAAATTTTGTATTGATACTGATATTACAACTTTGAAAGTGATTCTGTTTGTTTGTCTGTCACTATGTCTGTTGTTACGTTTTATACGTTTTCACGGCTGAACAAAGCTTGCTGAAAAGCAGATAGATTACGATAGAAAACGATATAGGCTTATTAAAGATATGGGATATAGGCTGGCGCCCCAGCAGTAGCCAGAACATTATGTTTTGCGTTTTAGCTAATGTAAAGATAGTGAGTCAATCGCTAACTCTTGTAATTGATGCCCTACTGAAATCCACGGTCAAACTAATTAAGCTACTTCAATAGTCAGTACATTTATGTCATGTTTTGTGGTAACACTCTTATGTCTTATAACTTGACCCACAGTACAATTGTCAGGGGTGCTCAACCCCGGTGCAATAGGAGTGTTGCCTCTAACAACAACTTTTAGCCACCGTTCGCCACCCCTACCACCTTTGCCTAAATAGGCCTCTTTGCCTATTAAATGTTTTCTTTACGAAGGACTTTCTGTTTGATGTGAAAATATTTTTCAATTTATTTATTAATTATTATTGAATTAGGTCTTCAAACCTTACGTTGAATTCAGATTACAATTATTAATTATAATAATATTTTTTTAGTATTTCAGTATTTATTTTCTTCAGCGTTAACGATATTATTGATAATGACTATATTATTGATAACAATGCATGACCTCTTGTTGCTGCCCTCAGACTGATCACTACAGATTTACAATGAATAAACAAATGTAATCTTGTATTCGTTTTTCGTAGTTAAGCTTGTTATAAGAGGGATTATACAAAAAAGCACAAGGACTAGGACGAGTTTCTTGCCAATTCTTCTCGGGCTTGGATTAGGAGGAATTAGCACCTAAATTCACCTAGTATGTAAGACGTTTCAAAGTGATCCTTGTGATTGTATTGAATCAAAATATTTGAGTTTTAGTTTGAATTTGTTCTAGATATTATTTTCATGATATTAGATTCTACAGCCAGAGGGCGTCTTGGTGGGTACCAGCACAGTGCCAGATATTCATTCTCCAAGCAAGCATTAATGTGTTTAGGTTTAAAGGGCACTGAAGCTAGTGACATTACTGGACAAATAGACAAAATAACTTGTCTAGGGTCAGTTACAGTCCACTTACCATTAGGTGGGCCGTATGCTTGTTTGTTGGCTGAGTTGTAAATATATAAATACTTTTTCCTTTTCTCTGCTCGCTAAAATTAGTATTTTTTTATAGGGCAATGTGTACGCTTCTATTACAGAGACCCAAGCGACGTCCTAGATTTGTCGATTGGCAATAAAGCTTATTATAAAATATCTGATTATTTAGATGACAAAAAAGCTTGAGATGAATCTGCTCCAACTCGACTCGGCATCCGTAACAAAATTAGCAAGAATTATGAAAAAAGCGTTAAGACTAGACAAGTTTCTTGTCGGATTCTTCTTGAACTGAGGATAGGACGAACTTAGATTCACTTAGTATAAGATAATTTAAAATGGTCCTTGTGATTTTATTGATTTCTTTTTTCTTTCAATTTGAAACATGGATTATCTATTTGATCAAAAAAATACTAATAAATGCCCATAAACGTAGGCATGTGCCATAATGTTTAGACGTACCTCTGACTACTCCTTAGATTAATGACGTAAATTACTAGTGATCTATGGACATGTTGTAGAATACCGCAGTCTACCGAACCTGTGTTATTACTGTCATGAACATGCTATTTCTATTTCTACTACATTTACAGAAATAATTACAAAATTGTACAAAATAATAAACAATAATATAATATACATGTGAAACAGTTGAGCTATCTAAGGACCGTCTAAAACGATCTATAGATAGCTCAACTGATCCAGATCACTGTCAGAGGGCAGCGTTCCCAAGACACCCGCGGCATTGCGACCTTGAAGCTATTGGGTCACGCAATGTTACTACTAGACGATGTGAAATAACTTGAAAACGTGGTCGACTATTATTGACGTACTAGTATATATTTTAATGACCATTACGTTATATTACCATTTCTGAGTACAGACAGTTCGTTAGCGAACTTTTTGTTTGTAAAAAGTTACCTCTTTCCATAAACTAAGATAACATACGGTGGACGCAAGCAACACGTGTCGTAAAAATGCATCTTTACTGGACATACTGAAGGGTGGTTAGTGGTCAGGGAACCAGGATTTATGCGTCCATAGTCCTATGACCGCACGAAGCTAAGTACTTTGTTTAAACGACCCTTGAAAAATGTATTTTATTAGAATTACTGAGCAGTTGTAAACATAATTTGAATGTATTTCAAACTGTTTTTCGTTGCCGCTGAAAAACTTTGGTGCTTAGTTAATGTTATTTTTAAAATAATAAATAAATATGCCGGACCTTTCACACAGCATCATCTGGCTCCAAAGTGAGCAGAGCTAGTAGCAGTATATCTGTCATGTGGTACCCATAACACAGTGAAACACCCAGATCCGAGACAAATACTTGCAGATCATACAAACATTTGTCCCGCGGCGGGTATCGAACCTGCAATCTTCTGCGTGTCTCATCGTCTGAGAATCGTATCTACGGACGTATGATCTGTTTTTTTTGTTTGGATATTGTAGTGTCTACAGACAGTAGAGTCATCTATATAAGATCAAATAAATAAATTAAATAAATATTGGTGGACAATCCACTTAACATCAGACCCAAATTAAGCATAGCTAGTTTTATGGTGACCAGATGACTAATAAAAACTTACCTACCAGTAAATACATACAAAATAAGTACGCACCTTCATATCAATTTGTATTGAGTAAATATATAGTATTTATAATGTATCTTACATAGTGTATAATTTTCTTTCTTTTTTACACAAACAAACACACACACACACATAATTACATTCAAACATCACACCTTGCTTACTGTCGATTTATTTTGTTAATTAATTTGGGCCCGTGGGGAACCGGAGCCCACCGCGTTTCAAAATTATTTCACGGCGCCTGATAGATACATTGCGTGACCCAAGTGCTGGCTCCTATCTGGCTCAGCGTATTAGCATTGCCATTCAACGTGGCAACGCCGCCAGTGTCTTGGGAACGCTGCCCTCTGACAGTGTTCTGGATCAGTTGATCTATCTATAGATCGTTTTAAACGGTCCTTAGATAGCTTTACTTTTTCACCTGTATTTTATATTATTCTGTGCATTTCTGTAATTATTTTTGTACATAACTTATATATAGATACATATTATGTATATAAACTGTTTGTGTACCCTTTTGTTAATTATAATGTAAATCCGTTATTGGCTGTCGGTTATAAATTTAAGTTTTGGATTTTGTATAACAAATAAATAAATAAGTACTTCACAAAACTTTACTTGTATAAGATTTTACAAAAACATCCACGCAGATGGACGCATCACGCATCCATCTCTTCCACACGTCACTATATTATTGTCTAAATTCGCGTGTCTGTCCGTTTGTATGATTAATGCGTATGATGGATGGAGGAAATGAGGAGTCCATCACGAGCAGATCTAATTAACCACCCCCAGGGTGAATAACCGTTTCTAATTTGATTATAGGTTAGTTTTATACTTGTTTTTTGATATCTCATACAAAGTCAACGATTCAACTTTGTAATGTTTTTGATTTATTATTTTACTAGCTGACCCGGCAAACTTCGTACCGCCTCTGAACCAATAAATAAAAGAGCAAGCATTTTTTTCATATTTACTCATCTTTAAACCTTCCCTGGACTTCCACAAATAATTCAAAACCAAAATTAGCCAAATCAGACCAGCTGTTCACGAGTTTAGCGAGACTAACGAACAGCAATTGTTTTTTATTATATAGATTTGTTTATGCTAGAACTAAGAAACCATCGAGTTTATATTATAGTATTATTAATATCTAGTTTCAAGCAAATCGCACATTAAAAAGTTTCATACATTCGTTTTCACCCCTTTTCACCCTCTTAGGGGTTTAATTTCAAAAAATCCTTTGTGGTTGGTTTTGCTGTAAATGGAAACTACCTTCCAAATTTCAGCTTTCTAGCTTCAGCGGTTTCGGCTCGGCGATGATGAATCAGTCAATCAGTCAGGTTAAGCTCTTTTATATGTACTTATAAATAAAGTTAACAAAGATTAACCCGTGGTCATGGTATCGTTTAGTCAAACATAATGTGTCAAAATCCATTAGCCAATTGTATACTTTACCTACTTATAAATGGTGCACGGTTTTCACGGTGAAGAATCAGCTAAAAAAAACATATTTTTCTAAATCTAATACAATCTAATACAATCTAGCCAAGTAGGCCAATGAGTAATTTAACTGACTTTTTTTAACCGACTTATAAAAAGGAGGAGGTTTTCAATTCGTCGGAACGTTTGTTTTTTTTTTTTTTGTTTCGTAGTGTATACTTCTCAAGTGGTCCCATTTAAATTTTACCGAAACCGGTCCAGCGGTTTTAAAAAAATCAACAAATAATATTGGACAAAATCACACAGTATCATCTAGCTCCAAACTTAATAAAGTTCAACGTAGGTACTATGAAAACTAGATGACTAATAGAGATCATACTAATAATATTATAAATACGTAAGTGTCTCCGTCTACATGTCTGTATGTTAGTTTGTTTGTTACATTTTAGAGGCTAAACGACTGAAAGGATATTAATGAAATTTGCTACAGAGATTGCGTTAGATTGTATCTGGGGTACTTTTAATTTTGATACCACGCATGCGAAGCCGCGGGCGTCAGGTAGTACTAGTAAATAGTAAATACATACTTTGTAACACCCTGAAACAGAACAATCTATGTTCATCACAAAATGTTTGTTCTGTACGAAAATTGAACCCACAATCTATAGAACAGAAAGCAGAGTTACTACCAACTGAGCTGTCAAGCCAGTCCAAAAGATTGTGTTGATACTAACATGAAAATTTTCGATAAATAACATACCTACTTCAAGTTACTGGAGTTACAAAGCCACTGTTCCTACCAAATTGGTCTCCAATAAAACTATTTTGTCAACCTCTTTAAAAATAAATCCGGCTGAATAGAATTATTATTTCAAAAATAGAAGCAGAAAAAAGTTGAACAGTTTTGGGCTGTCAAAATGACAGCGACGGCGCCGGGAATCCGAGCCGATGGAGACGTCAATAGGCCTACGTTTGGATAAATAAAGAAAACAAAACAAGTCATCAGTTGATTTGGAATAGTGAGGCCGTAATTTGATGAGAAGCTTAGAGCAGAGATGGGAAGAAAATAAGTTTTGATTGTCAGAGTAAGAGAGTATCAATTTTATGCAAAAACACTCTAGAGGCTTCCATAACTTTTGACATTGATGTTATTTTCTTATTCAGTAATTTTTATACCAGGTAAATTCTGAGGGCGTTTACTTATGTTATTAAGAATTTACTTGATTTCAAGTGAAGGCTTATCATTTATCTCTAAAATATTCCCAGTAAGATCAACGTCCACGTTAACAATGATAAACCACAGAAAAACACAGCTGCTTATCCGTTCAGCCTCGTACCAAAGAGGTTTATCTCCACTGCAAACGTCATGCTAGTCATCAACCAGGCTCATTAGCTAACGATATGTCCGTTAATTTGTTTGAGTTGCAATTAACATGTCCACCTCCGACGCACATCACTACTAAGCCCTAAAAGTTTAAAAAAAGTTCGATTTTGACAGACGCTAACCGATCCTTCCAAAAAGTTACCAATCATGCTCTACCTCTTTGCTCTATTCGGTTGAAATAAGGTATGAAATAAGATATTTGAGATTGGAACAATGAATATATTATTGTTGTCGGCCAGTAATAATCGCCTATAAGTGAATACAAACAGTGTGATCCAGTGTGTGTGATTGTTTCGTGATGTTACGATTACGCCTGGAAACGATGACGGTTTGAAAGTAAGCCTAAAGTATCTTTAAAATACAATATTGTGAGAACAATCATTTACAAATATGCATCACTAAATATCTATATCATCTATTAGAGGTATCTATATCAGAATAAGGTTTTCTATATAATAACGTCCTTACCTAAAAACACCTCTCAACTTAAACACTGCATAAATTACTAATAACTGTTTAGGATTCGCATCTGATACTTATTGAGACTATCTTACATAATTACGTTTTAAAAACTAAAAAGAAAATCGACTTCATTGAAATAAATTTGAGTCCATAAAATACAATCGAATTGAGAACCTCCTCCTTTTTTGAAGTCGGTTATAAAAGTTATGTTTTACGTTTTTTTAGTACTTTATCATTTATCGAAATCGCTTTCTTGTGTCTTTCTAGTGGTGTTATACGAATTCACCACTGGAAAGACACAAGAAGCAAAATATCGAAATTTCGTCTACTTGGATATATTTTAACCATCTATTTTGATTAAAAAACTAAACCACTGTCAAAATCGCTTACATTAGAATGACAGTACAAAAGTAAAGTAAGTAAGTATAGTAAGTAATGTACAGAGCAAATGTACTTATACGTCACTTTAGCTAAATATGTTATTATAGGATGAAGGGTAAATTATACAAGTTACGACACACAATTTATTATAGACTAACTAGAACGCCTGCGATTTCATCCGCGCGTTTGTGCTTAAGTCTGTAAAAAAGTGTAAGATTTTTCCGTCACAAATTTCAGCCACGATGCTTCTTCTCCGTCAAAATATAAAATAATAGTTATGATAATTTAAACCATTTCTACGCTGAATATAATATTGTTTTAGCTATTAATTAGTTATATTAATTAGAAGACCCACACATATATATAGGGTCTTTCATTAAGCGTGTCTTATCTTTAAATTTAAATAAAACAAAGTGTGTGTGATATATTATCGAAATTATTTATTTATTTGAAAGATGTAGTGATGCCATTATGTGTGGAATATGACATCATTCAAATGTAAGTACGCCACGGCTTCTCTGGGTGGAGCGCATGCGAGATATCCAATTTTCCATGACATTTGCGCATAAATCAGCTCCAGTGCCCATTCAGCGAACACACGTCGTTGTCTATGGTCGTTCACCTTAAATTCCTGGGTGAGTTGAATTTTATACGGGTGCAGGCCCAAGTCACGACGCAAAATTCGCCAAGTTGTGGTCTGTGAAAGGCCGAGTTCTTGTGAGCGACGCGAAATCGACTGCCTCGGATTCTCCTGCACACTCTCACGGACAGCGGCGATGTTTTCGGCAGACCTTGCGTTTCGTTGACGTACGGGTGTTGGTCGATCATTTACCGAACCAGTGGACTCAAATTTATCCACCACACGACGAATAGTCCTCTCGGTAGGACGATTATGGCGACCGTAAAATGGGCGAAGCGCGCGGTGCGTTGCCCGAACAGAACACTCATTTTGATAAAACAATTTCATCATTTGCACGTGTTGTTGAATGCTATAGCTATCCATGATGATTTGGCAAAACAGAATGAATAAATTACAACCAATTTGACAGATGTAGCTTCAACAAGATGGCCGCTACCAATTGTCAAAGTTCGGACGTGCCTATTGGAAGACCCTTTACATTGTCGAAGAGACTCAGCTCTGCGGCATACGCTGTTAAAAAGATCCGTCATTTTACCGACGTAGATACCGCTAGACTAGTTTACTTCAGCTACTTTCATAGCATTATGTCTTATGGCATTTTGTTGTGGGGGAGTGCTGCTGATATTAACACCACATTTATGTTGCAGAAGGGGGCTGTTCGTCCAATTTATAACATGGGCTCCAGAGAATCACTTAGAAATAAGTTTAAATAAATTAATATTATGACAGTGCCTTGTCAGTATATATACGAAAATTTAATGCTTGTGCACAAAAATATTCATTTATTCAAAAAAAAATGCGATTATCATAGTATTAACACTAGAAATAAAGATAAACTCGCTGTTCCCACTGTTAGGCTCGCTAAAGTTAATAAGTCTTTTATATGGCAATGTGTACGCTTCTATAATAAGGTCCCAAGCGACGTGTTAGATTTGTCGATTGGCAAATTTAAAAACGTAATTAAACAGAAACTTTCTATTAAATCATATTTTAAAATATCTGTTTATTTAGTTGACAAAAAAGCTTGGGATGAATCTGCTCCAACTCGACTCGGCATCCGTAACAAAATTGTCAAGGATCATACAAAAAATGTTAAGACCCGACAAGTTTCTTGCAGGATTCTTCTTGAACTGGGGTTAGATGGAACCGGCACCTAGATTCACTAGCATGTAAGAAGACGATTCGAAGTGGTTTTGTGATTGTATTAAATAAAGTTATATTGAATTTATATTGAATTTGAAATATATGAATTTATTTCTACGTTTCATTTAAATGCTCTCAGGCGCTAGTAATTCATTCATTTGTATTTGTTAATCAATAATATAATACGTTTATCAATAATAATATACTACGATAGGAACTTCGTTCCAACCGAGTGTTCCACGACACTCACGCATTTTTTTTTTAATTCTTTAGGTCACATTATTGCAATTGTCGTAGAGATCTCTATTTATTTAAAAAACAATACTGCTTATATTAATTACTGATAATGAAGATTCCTATAGGTGAAATAATTTTACAAAAATCCATTATGTTTTGGAGTTTATTCATTACAAACAAAACATGCAAATACAAAACATCGAATATTTACTCTTTATAATATTAGGTTAGACATAGTAGGAATAAAAATTTTGGTAAAACAACTCCATTTTGGGACCACAGCTACTAACAAATATTTCTGCATTATATTTCTGCAATCACTTTAACCGTTTTAGTATCCAATTACTAATATTTCCTTTGCAGTCTAGAATTATGGACTGGACTAGATCTATTTACGTAGTTATAATTTATTAAAACATGCATTTCCTATAAGAAACAATATTCCGGACGTATAACTAATTGATTCTGTCTTCAAATGGAAATAAAGAAAGAAAACACAGGAACGAGGAAATCAACCGAACCCAAGAACTAATTAAATTGATATCAAGTGGCAGTAATGTCATTCATAAAAATGCTAATTTGAGTATTAATTGTAACCTTATAAAATCGCGATGATTGAGTGATTATAAACACATTATTAAAACACGCGTATGATAATATATGGAACAGCTGAACTAGCTGTTGCTCGCGACTTCGTCCGCATTTTTTGTGAAAGGAATTGTAGCTAACATCTTTCCCCATGATTCAATTTAGCTCCTTGCCAAATTTTATTGATAAGTTTCAAACCAATCACACCCACCACCCATTAAAAAGTTTCCATACAAACATTCACACCTAATTTTACTCCTTTAATCATGTAACCATAATCATGTGGGATATCTATAGATCGTTTTAAACAGTCCTTAGATATTACACATTCAAAACATTCACGAGTTGTACTATCATTTGGATAAACACGGGTTTTAATCACGTATTATTTTGTCGATGGAGGCACCGACACTGTTTCGATTCATCTAGTGAGTTTGATCCGCGGTACGTGAGTTGCCGCTCGCATTCACTGTGTGAGCCGAACAACTCGTGAATGTTTTGAAAGTGAAATATCTAAGGATTGTTTAAAACGATCTATAGATATCCCATATGATTATGGTAATGAACATAATTCTACCGTCATTGTACCTAACAAATCCTTTTTTTTATAAAAAAAATGATGTCGAGGACTTCCGTTAGAGCTAGTCCGGCGGCTTGTACTGAGGACCTCAAAATGCGCAAATAAGCCAATCTTGATCGCCAAATTATACCTACCTATACCTACTCTTTAAGAACTACAAATATATAGGTAGGTTGGGTAGTAGGTACCTACTATTACTCCTAGAAAATTAAAATTCCTAGTGCCTTCATAAACAATATATCTATTATGGATTTGTTAATACAATCAATGTCTATCAGTTTCGATTGGCAATACGCATTATTTCAATCATTAGATTATAACTGGAACCAGTTTCAACAATATGGATTGGTATTACGTATGTTCAGTTTCAATTCATATGACAGCATGTGTTACAATCAACATCAACCTTTGGTAATACCAATTCATCAATAGTACCTACCTAACTGAAAACTGTTTGTTTCAATGTTTTGCAAGTATGAGAATTCCATAACCGTTCAACAGATGTTATTTTGCTATTAAAATTAAAATAATACATATATGTTAAGTTAATTGTTAAGTTAAGTGACGACCTCTGTGGCGGGCTAAGGTCCGGCTGAGACGCAGAAGGTTGCGGGTTCGATTCCCGTCGCGGGACAAATGTTTGTATGATCTGCAAGTATTTGTCTCGGGTCTGAGTGTTTCTATGTATAATATGTATGTATTTACAAAAAAAAAAAGTTTATAAGTAGGAGTATATCAGTCATGTGGTACCCTTGGGCCTATTTAAAAAAAAAAAATTATTTATTTACCTACTCGAATTAAGTCTAATATGTTATTATTTTAAATAAGATCATT
Organism: Lampropteryx suffumata; assembly: GCA_948098915.1. Classification (NCBI taxonomy): domain Eukaryota; kingdom Metazoa; phylum Arthropoda; class Insecta; order Lepidoptera; family Geometridae; genus Lampropteryx; species Lampropteryx suffumata. The sequence continues at coordinate 1,881,511 of OX402557.1, read as the reverse complement.
TCAATGTTTATAAATGGTATGTAAGTACTAAAATAATAAGAAAATATGCATATCTTAGCTGAGATCAAGTTCCAAAAATGAACGATCAAATTAGAAAAATATCTGAAAAGAACAACACTTTCAAGCGTCCGTCGTGTCATTGAGTTTGATTGACTCTTTGTTTGATAATAAAATGTACGTTGCGTAAAATTTTGAGAGAACATAAAAATTATTTAAGAACACAGTACCTAAGCATAAACAGAAATCTTATCTCTTTATCTCCCGAAAATCCCGTGTAATCCTGAACACTATTATATTATGTCAAAGCTTGATTAACTTCCCTTTACTAGGTAGGTACATCATCTTCCTGCCCTTTTCCCACATTATGTAGGGTCGAAACATGTGTTCTTCTTCCACTCTCCTCTATCAGCCGTCATCTCAACACTTACTCCTTTCTTACTCATGTCATCCTTCACACAATCCATCCATCTTTTCTATGACCTACCTCTACTCGTAAATCTGTCAACATTCATACCAAGCACTCTCCTAGTTACATGCCATTCTTCCCTTCTCATTACATGCCCATACCATGCTAGCCTGTTGCTCCCCATATTTTCATTCACTGGCGCCACTTTCACACTTCCTCTTATGTACTCATTCCTTACTCTGTCCATTCGCGTCACTCCACACTAGGTAGGTAGGTAGGTACGTTGCGTAAAATTTTGAGAGAATATAAAAATGATTAATGAACACAGGAAGCATTACAGAAGTCTAAGCTCTCTAATCTCCCAAAACCCGAGTAATCCTAAACACTATGGGTATTATAAGATTAGCAGCGAATGAAAGTGTGGGAACGCTTCTTTTACATTTGCTATTAACAGACCATAACGCAAATTTACAACAATGTTAATATAACAGCACGTGTTTTAGAAAATCTGAATTATTTTTTGTTAGTTTTAGCAACTAAACTATCACTATTGACCGACTTCCAAAAAGAGCTTCACTTTGGTAGTGCGAGCGAGAGGCTGGCCGCAACTTGATACATGCGATTTCGATTCCTTTATGTTATATGAATGATAGCTCTAATATTATATTAATCTATAATGAAATATTGACTATGAATGTGAAAGTATATGTGAATGTTTATAAATTTGTTAATCTGTTAATGCCACAATCTCGCCGTACTTAACAGCTAAACGAATTTGAATCAAAATGTAAAATGTGATATTGTAACCTGGGATAGCATTTTCTGGCTACTTTTTGGTAGGTAAAGCCGCGGGCTAGTTTACTTTTTAAACATTTGCAAGTTTTCATTCCGTGGCTGGGTTTTTAATACCCGTGAAGCACTGTGCGCTTTGTCCATAAATATACCTACACCTAGATTCGGTAGGAGGTTAATTGGTTATTAAAATCTTCTTGGAATGATGATACCCGTAGATTCTGTTATTATTACATAAATGTAGATTTTTGAAAAAACATTTACTTTCGCCATTTTTTTTCCTAGATGTGCCTAGCAAATCAAAGGATTATGCATTTTATTCTGAATATTAAGATACTATTGGTTTTTAAGCTATTCGATTTTTTGGTGATTTTAGTGTTTATGTAGCTGTAGGTAGATACAACATACCTATATATAGAATACACCTGCCGCGCTAGTCTACCACCTACTAGCATTAAGACCTTGTTCCTCTTTGGGCTTTTTTTTGCCCTAACTATGTTTGATAATAATTATACAACTGCCATAGAGTTTCTAAACCTTCTCCGAAATACATCTGAGAAGTTAAATTCAGATTGACACTATGCTAAGATGGTATTAATCCCAGTTAAAAAAACCATAATATAAATTAACTTTATGAACTGGATGGTGAAAAATTACTAGAGACGTTACGTTATCGCTATTAATATCAAAAAGTTCAGTCGTATCAGATATTGATACAACAAAAATGTTCAGAGAAATATTCATAGAGCGAGAGTAGTAATAATTTAAAGTCTGCCAGGAAGGTTATTCATGATTTTTAACTGTTAAACTTTTAATGATGATGTATTAGGTAGTCTTATTCTCTTACTTTTACTACATTCATTTAGATTTGTGCAAAGTACTTACTTACAAAAAACCACCTTACATAAATAAAAATATATTTTATATGGATGACTGTGTCGTGTGCTTCTATGAAAAAAATGGCATTTATCCCAGTTAAAAAAACCATAATATAAATTAACTTTATGAACTGGATGGTGAAAAATTACTAGAGACGTTACGTTATCGCTATTAATATCAAAAAGTTCAGTCGTATCAGATATTGATACAACAAAAATGTTCAGAGAAATATTCATAGAGCGAGAGTAGTAATAATTTAAAGTCTGCCAGGAAGGTTATTCATGATTTTTAACTGTTAAACTTTTTATGATGATGTATTAGTTAGTCTTATTCTCTTACTTTTACTACATTCATTTAGATTTGTGCAAAGTACTTACTTACAAAAAACCACCTTACATAAATAAAAATATATTTTATATGGATGACTGTGTCGTGTGCTTCTATGAAAAAAATGGCAAAATTGATAATGGTCGTATTTTTTAAGGTACTTATTAACCTATTTTGCTCCTACTTGTGTGTTGATATAAATAATACAATGAATTTGATTACGAATATAATTTTATTAACAATTTTAATTTAATGACTGTAATTAAGTCGATATCATATTTACAATTTGCGTTTTGTTTAATATACATTTTTACAAGTCTCTCGAGAGTATAACTAATCTAACATCTCCGTCTCAATTAATGCATAATAATGTCAAATTTACAAAATTAAATTATAGAGCATCTTTAGACGACGCGCAATAATACAGCGTAAGTATTGTGAGATATCGCACAGTCAGTCTAACGAACGTTAGAATATTGCGTTTTTGTAAAAATACAAGCAATTGTTGTATTACTACTAAAACGCAAATAATTTTATCTAGGAGCTACAAACAGATCTCTCGCCACAAGCATTCGCTCTTAGACTGTCCAAACATGGCTCTATATAAATTATAGGTATTGACTTAACCCATGCTTGGTTTTGTCGTATAAATAAAGTTGTTTATCAAATTTATTATAGCGCGCCATCTGAAAACTAGTTTATATTAATTAAACTCTAGGCAAATCTAGGTGACAGGCATCTTAGATTTTTTGTGTTGAAAATCCATAACCTGTTGAAGAATGCTTTATATGCTTTGAGAATCAGTGTGCGTGTTTAGAAATTCAAAAGAATGCTGTATAAAGAAGCTGTGTGTAAAAAAAACAGCTATTTAGTTTTTAAATACCAAGTAGGTAATGTACCTATATGCTTAGTAAGCATAAATAAATAGATTTTGATTGACATTTCACACAACATCATCTGCAAATTATGTAAATCTTTATAAATATTTAAGAGCTAAGTATTTATACCTATAGTTGAATGAATAAGAGTTAAAGTAAAGTTATATTCGAAATATGACATATAAATCGAATCATATAGTGTAGGATACATATAATGATAACCTCTGTTGGATAGTGGGCGAAGTTTTGTTTGCGATGCAGAAGATTGCGGGTTTAATTCCCGCTGTAGGAGATATGTTATAATGCAAGTATTTGTCTAGGTGTTTTTCTATGTATAATATGTATGTATTTATATAAAAAAAGTATATAAGTATTATATCAGTCATGTGGTAGGTATAGGTGACTTTAGGGCCAGATGACGTTGTGTGTAATAAATAAAGATATGTATCTTTTTTATCAACAGATAATTGAAGGTGGACGCGACAATGGTAGTTCTAATAGACATGGCGTGACGCATCATTGTTCTATCCTCGATTGCTAATATCGATGACAATCACGAGGTGTATAAACCCATTTATCATCATTAAAGTCGTAGGATTCATAATTGCAAGAGTTGCAATAGAATAGCTACCCATATCTCATCATTTAAAAAATTAATTAATTAATTTAAAATAATATCATACGTGATATTATTTTGAAAAGTAAAGTTGCCTGGAACAACATTATTGATAATGTTTCTGTAAGCTACACATATAAATTAATTAATTCATGATAATATTACGTTCAAGTTAAAAACAATGAGAAGGAAACAGTTAATGTTTAGGCCTAAAATAATGGGCACCGCAACATTTATACAGCATTCTATTGATTTGAAGCTAATATTGAAAATCCTATGGAAATAGTTTTAACTATGTTATTGAGAATGGATCAGTCTCAAATAACTTGGCAAGGAACGGAGACCACGGAGTCATCAGGTACAAACCTACATAGCATTTTCATCTACCTCACGAACATAATATCTACATTTATAATACTAAAAACATACAGAAGCTGATATGATAAATAAAATCTATAATATTGGTAAAACAGGTAAGATCTCGAAACATTTAGGTAGTAAATGCCTTTCGAAAAGCCTTTAAATCCGGACCACTCACCAAAAGAATATTTCAAGTGGAACGTTATCAAATAAATTATCTTAAAATCTGAATAGAGCAGCATACTTAAATTAAATTTAAAATTAACCCTGTTATACCTGAAAAATCTGGTGATCTTTCGTTACATTTGAAACATACTTAATCAAGTTCGTGAAGAATCGCGTCCGTCCGCGGTTAAAACTTTATCTACAATAATGTGCAATGTACATACCTGACGAGACGCACACATGCACTCGGAGCACTCGTTACACTTTCAACAATACAATAATAGACCGGCTGATAACTCATCACCACATGCACGGAATCTGCTAAAACTAAGATAATAGATAACTTTTCGTCTATATTGCATCGTCCGTACCGGAAACGTCTCTAACGCGAGTTAAATAACGCTATTTACACTATCAGTCTGTGCTACTCTTCGTCGACGTTGATCTCGGAGTCGATGGAGTCCTCGTCGTACGTGGAGGAGGAGGCGAATCCGCGGCCGAGCAGCGCCGACCGGTTCTTAGCGGCGGCGGCGCGGTCCCGCTGTCGCCGGTTCTTGAACCAGTTGCCCACCTGCGTCGGCGTCAGGCCCGTCGCCGCCGCCAGCTCGCGCTTCTTGGTCGGGTTCGGGTACGGGTCCTGCAAGTACCATTCGCGCAGCAACGAGCGCGTGCGCTCCTTGAAACAGTGCGTCTTCTGCTCGCCATCCCAGATGGTGCGCGGCAAGGGGAACTTCTTGCGCACGCGGTACTTGTCGACCGGGCCGAGCGGGCGCCCGCGCAGGCGCTCCGCCTCCTGGTAGTGCGCCTCCAGCCACAGCGCCTGCAGCTTGGCGTGGCTGGAGCGCTGGAAGCGGTGCCGCTCCAGGATGGAGTAGAGCTCGCGGTGCCGGCCGGCGTGGAAGGCGACCACGGCGCGCGCGCGCAGCACGGCCTCGCACCGCTCCAGCTCCGCCACGTTGGGGTGCGCGACCGGCAGCGACCACAGGAACCGCGCCAGCCGCTCCACGTCGCCGCTCTCCTCCAGCGTCTCGCACACCGTGGACACTTGCGAGGCGCTGAACGAGAGCGTGGGCAGCGGCAGCAGAGGGGTCGGCGCGGCGAGCTCTAGCGCGTTGAGCGGCGCGGGCGCGGGCGCGACGCCGGCGGGGTCGGTGGGCTCGGCGGCGCGGTCGGGCGCGGCGGGCCCGCAGCGCGCCTCCAGGATGCGCGCGTGCAGCGCCGCCGTGGTGGCCTCGTCCCAGGAGCCGCGCATCGGAGCGAGTGTGCGCGGCGAAGTCTCGCGCGGTGTGAGCGCCGGGCGCCGGCCGCGGCCGCCGAGGGCGGGCTGGCTGCGCGCGCGGGATTGGCTATCGGTTACGGAGCGCGGGGCGCGCCGGCCAATCGCAGCCGCCGCCCGCTCGGGGGCCGGATGGCTCCGACCGCGTATCCGACGGGCGCGTTTAACGAGGGCCGAGGGGCGCGGCCCCCCCGCGCCGCCATGATCCGTCACGCACACCGCGCCGCGCCGCGCCGTGCCGCGCGACACGCCGAGATCCCGGCGCCGCCGCCGCTATCTGCCGCTGAGCCTCGATCGATTACCTGCAAACCCGCAATTAATAGCCTCCATACGGCCATCCGTGTGTATTACCCGCCCCGAGCTTGCATTACCTACCTATCGCTGCCCGTTCGCCGATAGATCGTAATTTCACTCGTGATTGCGCGTCCACCTGTCGGCATGTCAGCGGACTGATTGATTCATGCAGATTATAAGAATATCAACTCTGTATTTCATAGCATAATATCATTATGTAGGCATGCCATGCATCACCAAATAGCATGCACTCTTGTAATTCTGAATTTTATTCGTTATAATGTCAATAAGTTTATACAGATATGTGTGAACGAGGAAAAGTTTTAACCAAATAAAATTTATTTTCGTAACATTTTCCAGTCAACTGAATCAGTAGATTATAACTAATTTAACTATTAAAAGATTGTTCAAAAATACTTTGCAAACGAATAAATGTGAAAGGATCAAGACCGCTCGGGCAGTGTATCCCCGAGCGAGATTTCAGCGTGAAAGCCTTTCGAGAGTATTAAGTTATTGAACGGCAAACCACACCCAAGCGGCTGTAACGCTACACAGGTAGCCCCCCCTGGGGGTCGCCCGAGCCCCCACTGGGGGTGGGGGGGCTCGCGTTACTGTGAACCATTACGTGTAGCGAGAAGGATATTATTACGACCAATATGGATTTATTTCGGAGAATATATGAGAGTGTAATTATATGCCTGATGTTGAGGGTGGTGGGGTTCGTTCTATTTTTGGAGTTGTGTTTTGTTTGTTAATAAAATCAGGAAGTTCTTTTTTATTTGATTAATGTAACAAAATATTATGTTTTATGATTGTGTGTAGGACTAATCAATCAACATTTAGCAGGACGAAAACACGGCTATATACCAAGTATTTACAAGGAGATACTATAGTGGACCGCCTGCGACTTCGCTCATTGCCGTGCCTTTATAATATCCAGTAGTGTTTCAAAATCCTGTCTTAGTAGGTATCCTGCCTATTTAACTGACTTTAAAAGAGGGTGGTTCTCAATTCGGTTGTATTTCTATAGGCTCGAATTTCATTCAATGAAGTCGGTTTTCTTTTTAACCGACTTTATCAAAAAAGAGGAGGTTCTCAACTCGTCAGAATCTTTTTTTTTTATGTAGGTGTAGGTATGTTCACCGATTACTCGAAAACGGCTGAACCGATTTAGAAAATTCTTTTTTTGTTTGAAAGGGTACATCACAGGTGGTCTCATATAAATTTTATCAAAATCGGTCGAGCTGAAAAATCAACGAAAATCTAAAAATTGTATACATCGATGTTTTCATGTACTTCGATACCTCGCTGTCTCATTGGAGCTGTGCGTTTATTTGGCCTACCCATATTATATATATACAAAATACATCGACTTTCCACTAAAAATGTATTATAGGCTCAAATTTCATTCAATGAAGTCGGTTTCTTTTTACTTTTTAAAACGTAATTATTTGTTTTTAACATCCAAACCTTCGTATCTGATAATATAATTAGAGAAGTAAGATTTTATATCACACCAATTTTTTTTACTATTTGACCAAGCCTTTATTAGGTACCTATCTAGGTATTACGTTAGGTATATAATAAATAATTTCTTATTTATTATTATGTAGAATTTACAACTCTGTGTGCTTACTGACGACCTCTGTGCCGCAGTGGCCGAAAGCCTGCTTAATACGCAGTAGGTTGCGAGTTCGATTAAATACATGTTTATGTCGCGGAATACATGTTTTTCCAATCTCGGCTCTGGGTGTTTTTCTATGTATAAGAACATATATATGTAAGTATGTATATTGGTTCCCATAACACTCTGCTTACTTTGGGGGCTAGATGATGCTGTGATAAATATCCAGCATTATTATTATTACTCTATTAATAATTTCCTCAGGTTTCAAATGTTTTCCTCACGTATTAGAGCCAGCAGCCATGATTGAGTTGTTTCTAGAGATTTGCTCGCAATTTGCATTTTTCCAGAACGTTCGATTCTGACGGCGGACTATTCGATTATTACTTCCGTTCGCGATAATCCTCGCTCCAGCAAAAGGTTGTCCTCAACAGTATTAACAGATTTCAGTATTTTAGATTTAAGACGTAGACATACCTAGGCACAAATAATTGAAAAAAAATGCCGGATATTTTCACACAGCATCATCTGGCCCCAAAGTAAGTAGAGCTTGAGTTATGGGTACCACATGACTGATATACTACTTATATTCATTTTTTGTAAATACATACAATAGAAACACAAACACCCAGATTCGAGACAAATACTTGTAGATCATACATTTGTCCCGCAGCGGGAATCGAACCTGCAATCTTCTGCGTCTCAGCGGGGCCTTGTCCCACAGCATCACAGAGTGCGTTGGGCAATGACGAAGGACTATTAAGAGTAGACCAACTTATACGAAAGTAGATACATACTCATAGTAACAGCACAAAAATGTTTACCACTTTTATTATGTACGAGCTGTATCCGGCATGCGTTGCAATGCCACAAGTTTTCTCACCGTTTAACCTTCCCTGGACTACGACAAACATTTCAACACCAAAATCAGCTAAATCAGTCCAGCCGTTCTCGACTTTTAGCGAGACTAATGTACAGCAATTGATTTTTATTATATAGACTAGCGACTCACCCCGGCTTCACGCGGGTCCAATTAAGAGCTATAGATATTTATCGTGAATTTATATAGCCACTAATATGGATATAGAAGAGCGGAACCATCTGGCACAAGTACTTCCTACTTAAAAGAAGATTCCCACCATTGTTATAAATTGTAATGTTTGGCTATTGAAATAAACAAATTTGAAATTATATTTCAAGTCAAAGAGATTGATAGACGACATTAGAAAAATTGGAGGCGAGACCATGTCTAGAAAAGCTAGATACAGGAATGAGTGGAAACAGCTGGAAGAGGCCTATGTGTGTCACAGGACACGCTGATCACTGAACCGGAAAACCCGATGTTTTAGATTTAAGATTTTGAAGTGAACGCATATTTTTAGATGAGGTAAAACCTCTGGACTCACGACACCGTTACGAGACGCAGGGCGGCCGCGCTCGCCCTATTTGATTATAAACCTTAATTCACATGTTTACAGTCTACTTTTGTATGGATAAGTTTACTGTGTTAGGTTCTTTAATATATTAACTACATTCTGAACAAAAACATTAAATAATATTAAATGTATTTTAAAGTTTCTAATAACTAATAAAATACAATTCATAAATAAAATGCAATTCATAAATAAAATACAATTCATAAATAAAATGCAATTCATAACCCAATAAACCTAGTACCCATCTAAAAAATGTCTAACGCGCCAATATAAGTTTTCACTTCTGTCGGCACTCCCGGAGTGCTAACCGTAATTTTTTTAATACTATTAGATTATACCTGTGCTTAGGTCTTCATCAATAAAGGCTTAATAATTATATTAATATTAATACAAGCCCACGGCTTACTCTATCAGTCATCTGTCCACTATAAAAGTTACGCTTATGTTTGGTCTAGATGGTTTTGTGAGTATTGTCCACCAATATATATTGGTTTTATGGTAGGTATAGGAAAAAACTATGAAACTACTTATCTTCCAACCGTTAATTGTTTGATCACAATCTATATAATATAAATCAATTGCTGTCTCGCTAAAACTCGAGAACGGCTGGACTGATTTAGCTGATTTTGGTGTTGAAATGTTTGTCGTAGTCCAGGGAAGGTTTAAACGGTGAGAAAATTTGTGGCATTGCAACGCATGCCGGGCACAGCTCGTATTAAATAAATAAATACTTGCCGGATATTTCACACAGCATCATCTGGCCCCAAAGTAAGCAGAGCTTGTGTTATGGGTACCAGATGACTTATATACTACTTAAATACATTTTTTTGTAATTACATACATATTATATATAGAAACACCCAGACCCGAGACGAATACTTGCAGATCCTACAAACATTTGTCCAGCGGCAGGTTGAACCCGCAACCTTTTGCGTCTCAGCCGGGCCTTGGCCCACTGCGCCACAGAGGTCTTCAAGTAGGTTCCTACTTGTAGCTACCTTAGGTTTTACATAAGTAAGTTAAATAATACTTAGGTGTTATTTATTTAAAGCGAACCCGCGAGTGAAAGCTTTATCCGAGAAAGTTTTAAGTGAAAAGTTTCCAGAAGTTTCAGAATGGGATATAGGTATACAGAGTTCCCTTTTACCAGAAAAGTAGGCACAAATACCTAATCTATAAACACATTATTCATTAAAATAATACTAAGATATTTTTTTGTATTTTTAACCGACTTCAAAAAAGAAGGGCCTTAGTCAGGTATTTTTTTTATGTTTGTTTTAACTCCGTCATTTATTAACCGATTTTAAAAAAGTATTTTTTATGTAAAAGAATATACCTACTTTCCATTTTGTTCTATTGAAATTTCATCAAAATCGGCTCAGTAGTTTGGTTTTTAAATCAATAAACGAAGTAAACGAAATTTCGTATTATGGTGGTGACTTTCGATTGGTGTTTTCGAATTTCGAAAAATAATATTGTAATAAATAGCGTAAAAAAAAACTTTTTTATCACACTTAAAAAATTAAGGAGAAAGTTCTCAATTCAATAGTATTTTTTTTATATTATAAGAAATCGGATTTTCTTTTTAGTTTCTAAAAAATTAAACATTAACCTCTGTGGCACTGTGCCACGGAAGGTTGCAGTTTCGATTGGCGCAGCGAGACAAATGTTTGTATGGTCTACAAGTATTTATCTCTGTCTGAGTATTTTCCCGCGTATATTAAGTATATATTTAGTTAGTTAATTAATGGAGTTAATTCATATCCATCCATATGAAGTAACTCCATTAATATTATAAATTCAAAAGTACCGTTTTCCGGCTAAACGGCAGAACGGATCTTGATGAAATTTGGTACGGCGGTATATTGTATCCAGGAGAAACACAGGTTATGTTTATGTAAGTACTTTATGATACTTTTTATGTAAGTACTAAGCGTGCAAATCCACGGGCAGAAGCTAGATGAAAATTAATTCGCTATAGTTTTACTCTAAGTAAAACTATAGCGAATTAATTCTCATTCTATTATTTCTTGCTGTTAAAAAACTAACAAATCAATTGACAAAATATTTATTTAGAGCACCTTAACTGTGTCACATAATATTTATTAGTACAAGTACAATTATATTATATAAATAGCGACTCTTACTACGACATAACAAAGTACAATTCAGCTCGCACCTAACATTACCTACATTTACCTACATCGTACTTCTCTTTCTATCACGTAACTCGTTTAACGCGGCACTTTGAATGTGCCTACCAAAGTGGGCCCGCCTATATAATTTATAAACACTTATTTCAGCTGCATACGGCTTAAATGACTTCATGGTACTTCCACAAACCACAACATCGTACAAAATTAAATGTACCAAAGCTAAGTGGCCCGACGTCCCCAGCCTCCCCTGGTGTGATATTCGTATCGTATCCCGGCGAAGCCTTCTGTTCAGTAATACCCCCTCCAACCCACCCCTACCCGGTCGATAGGGGGGTTGGGAGAGCTTTGTTTGGATGATATAAAATCTTCAGGGGGTGTGGTCTCGTCATCTCGTGATTGCTCGCCTGGGCCATTACAATGATTTATCTGAGAAAGAGAATATTTTTCTATTGTAGTTGGACGATTTCGGCTTCTTTTTGCTTTTATTAAGGCCGGTGGAAAATTACGAGGTTGCCGGAATATTGAAAATACGGAACGTTATTTATGACAAAGAAAAGTCGAGACAAGGTTGAGGTAGCTCTACCTTCTGCGGTGTAGGTTGTGGGTTCGATTCCCTCCCAGGGCAAATATATGTGTGATGAACATAAATAAATATAAATATGGCTGGACAATGCACACAACACCATCTAGTCCCAAACTAAGCATAGCTTGTATTATGGTGACTAGATAACTGATACAATACTTATATATTTGTAAATACATACTTATGATACTTTATAACACCAGACACAGAACAAACATCTATGTTCTTCACGTAATTGTTTATCCTAGGAGGGAATCGAACCCTCAACCTACAGCGCAGAAGGCAGAGCTACTACCAACTGAGCTGACAAGCCTGTCCAGCATAGATGTCTGTTCAGTGTCTGGGAACACAGAATCTATGGGTATAAGTAATTTAAGTATTATAAGTATGTATTAAGTATATTAAGTATTAGTACAATACGCTTACGTTTAATTTAGGGCTAAATGGTGTTGTGTAGAAGGTCCACCAATATTTAAGTTGACTTATTTAAGAGTTTTAAAGATTCAGACAGATCTAAGTATTGTGACGACCTCTGGGGTGCAGTGAGCCAAGGGCCGGCTGAGTCGTAGAAGGTTGCGGATTTGATTCCCGCTGCGAGACAAATGTTTTTTGAGCAAACAGTTGAGCTATCTAAGCACCGTGTAAAACGATCTATAGATAGCTCAACCGATCCAGATCACTGCCAGAGGGCAGCGTTACTAAGCGTTGCCACATGGCAATGTTAATACGCTGAGCCAGATAGGAGCCAGCTCTTGGGTCACGCAATGTACCAGACCACGTGAAATAATTTTCCTAAAATTTATTCTTAGGTCGTGAGTTTGAATCCGGTAGTGCAGTTATTTTTTCTGTTCGTAAAACGTAAGTGCGCTATATCTAGTAGGTACTTGTAACTCTCAAGTGGTGAACATCATGAAGAAAACGGCGTAAAACTTAAAAAAAATCGTGGATTTGCCAAGTGCACGAAAGGAGCCTCTGAGGGTCACTTTAATCCTTTCACCACACTGGTTAGAAATAACTAGCGACACAAGAAGAAGAAAAAGAAGCGTATATGATACAAATGTGTAAGTATCCTCAGTAGCTCATAAGAATATTGGCAATCATCGGCATAACTTTGATGTTATCAAACCTGAGTTGAGGGTTGGACTCCATATACAAGCACTGCGTCGTCAATACGAATTGCCGTTTTAAACAGAATGCCATAAATACTGCACATGTCTACCCGGACACCATACAAAGTATGACGACGACATCCTCAGTGGCGCAAAGGGCGAAGGCCTGCTTGAGACGCCGAAAGTTGCGGGTTCATTCCCGCCGCGGGACAAATGCTTATACGATCTGCAAGTATCTATCTCGGTGTTTTTATGTATAATATGTATGTTTTTAAAAAAATAATATAAGTAGTATATCAGTCATGTGGTACACATAACACAAGCTCTGCTTACTTTGGGGCCAGATGATGCTGTGTGAAAAATCCGGCATTATTTATGTTCGTAGTTCGTATGGTGTATTTAGGAAGTCGTGAAATTAAATAATTGTCAAAAACAAAAGAAACACAAAATAGATAGTTAGAACTCTTTATTGACTACCAACACGGAAAATAACAAATACAATGATTTTTCAATTAAAAACAATACAATGGGCGGTCTTATCGCTAACAGCGATCTCTGCCAGGCAACCTTTCACAAGGACCCTTTTGAACTTATTAAAATATTGTTAGTTCTTACATATTTGTACAAATAAATAAATAATGTCTGATATTTCTCACAGCATCACCTAGCCCCAAAGTAAGCAGAGCGTGTGTTATGAGAACTACACGACTGATATACTACTTATATACCATTTTTATTGTCAATACATAAATTATATACATAGAAAAACATCCAAATCCGAGACAAACATTTACAGATCATATAAATACTAGTCCCGCGGTGGCATTCGATCTTGCAGCCTTCTGCGTATCAAACAATATGAAATTAAAATTAAACTTATAATACTAAGTACGCACGTACTGAATAACAGGTTTCATTCATTTCCTACATTTCTTTAAAAACTAAAAATATGCTGAAACGTGCTATATCTAAATGGGGTCAAAACGCTTTCTAGAAAGAGTAGCACACTTCAGCACTTCAAAATAGAAGTGATCATTGTCTACTCACAATGCCTAAACATGTTATTGTTCAGCTCAAATTTCGCAAGACGCATTCCGAAAATCCCACACACGAGAATGAAGAGTTCAGCCACGGAATATATAACAGTGCAGAACGTACGAAAGTCTCACTCCTGAATTATAGACCTACTCACTTTACATACCGAACTCCTCAGACATGGCATCGGGGAATAAAATTGCTGCACAATTTACACAATACCATCTAGTCCCAAGCTGAATGGAAAACCGATACCTCATAATAATTTATATATTTTAACTATATTATTTTTATTTACAGAAATAATTACAGAAATGTACAGAAGAACACACAATAATATAAAATACATGTGTAACAGTTGAGCTATCTAAGGACCGTTTAAAACGATCTATAGATAGCTGAACTGATCCAGATCACTGCCAGAAGGCAGCGTTCCCAAGACACTGGCATTGCCGTTGAATGGCAATGCTAATACGCTGAGCCAGATAGGGGCCAGCTTTTGGGTCACGCAACGTATCTGTATCTACCAGACGCCGTGAAATAATTTTTAAAAAGCAATGGGCTTAATAATTAGAAATCAAGTTAAATCAAATAAGCAAATTGATAAATAAATTATGCCTCGGCAAGCTGTTTTTCAATTAAGTTCTCCTCTAAAGATTTCCACCGTGGCCCATCTCTTGTTATCCGATTCCGTTTAGTATGTCTACCCTTACTTTTTTTTCCATCCCTTGGGCAACATTTCTTTCCATTTCTCTTTGTTTTCTCTTTACATAGGAATGCATTCTTATAAACACAAACTAATAAATACATATAAATACATACCAATATACATATATACATACCAATAATAAATACACACATATAAATACATACCAAGACAAAAGTCCGGAATCCAATAAGGCCAACAAAAAAGCCAAGGTGGCAGCGAGATGTTGCCAGAGTAAGGAGTAAATTCTCTAGGATTTTACCTAAACCTAAGTTGGATGTTTTGATGGCATACTTAGTAGAAGATTATCTTCTAAACAGGAGCAGCTCTATCCCGAAGTGTCAAGCTTGATGACATACTTGATGACCTTTGACGTGGATTCTTCGTTTGTCATTTCATGAAGTAGCACGGCTCTGCTAATTTAATATTGTTTTATTCGTTTTATTGCATGTTTTATTCAGTAATAATGGCGGAATTTTAATGAATAAATTGTGACTACAGGACGGGTATGGAGAATTGCATTAAATGTGTGTTGTGATGTGATGTGAACGACGAGGAATCCCAAGAAAATTTTAGACGCCATTCCGCGTGACGTCTCATATTGACAATCGACTAAGACTTTATTAAACAAATTGACCATAAACAAACATAAACACTTGACACTGGCAAAATTGGCATTATTATGTCACATGCCATAAACAAAGAAGAAGAAGAAAACCTTTGACGTACCTTTGACTTGATGACTTCAAAATCTGTTTACGACCTGTGGGGCGATTATAGAACTTTGATACTATCAAAACATTGATACTAATAGTCAGTTACTATTGATGAATTGGTATTACGGATCGCTGCGATTTCTATCGGCTTCTATCGCTAGTTACAATGTGAAGTTGGTGTCAAACTATAACTCGACCAATTTACAAAGTACGATTGTGGTAGGAACCGTGTTTAGCGTACTAAGCATTTAAATACATCGTATATGATTGATTGAAATAATGCCTATCGCTAATCGAAATTGATAGACATTGATGCCGATTGCTAATCGAAACTGATAGACATTGATTATATCAAGAGTTCTATAATCGCCTTACTGTTATTTATGTGATGGTTTTAGTTTATTAAATATACATCTTTGTATTAGTTTTGTATTTTAATATTGGTTGAGTGACCGGATCGAAGGTCTCGGCAGAATAACAGCGCTGACCTGTCATCTGACATGGAAGTATAACGCTGAGTCGAGATCTTTTTGCTGCTGTAGCACACAGCACTGTTAGGTAGGTAATTACGCAGAATTATTTTAGGCTTTTTAAATGACTTTTCTCTTTTTACTATTTTAATATGTGCTACTTCAGTTTTTACCTAATATGTTACCGTTTTCTTTTATAATTATTGATGTGTAAGTGTGCTTATTGAGTTTAAGTATATTGTAGTAGGCAGACATTTGACATTAACCAGGTGTTTTATTTTTGTTTTGTTTTATTTTATATATTACTAGCTGTTGCTCTCGACTTCGTCCGCATTTTTTTTGAGAGGAGTTCTAGCTTAAATCCTTCATCAGGATTCAATTTATCTTCTTGCCAAATTGTATTGATAAGTTTCAAACCAATCACACCCATCACCCATTTAAAAGTTTCCATACATTCCATTCACACCCCATTTTACTCTTTTATGAGAGTTATTTTGAAAAATGCTGAAACACGAGTCTACTTATTTTGCATTTTAAGAATCCAAACCAAGTTTCTAAGAAATCACACCACCCGGTAAAAAGTTCCCATACAAACTTTGACACCCCATTTTACCCCTTTGTTAGAGTCTTTTTGGAAAATCCTGAAACACGTGTCCATTTATTTTGTATTTTATTTCTTCATATCAAGTTTCAAGCAAATCGCAACACGCGTTAAAAAGTTTCATACATTCGTTTTCACCCCTTTTTACTCTCTTAGGGGTTGAATTTCAAAAAATCCCGCCTTTGAGGGTGGTTTAGCTATAAAAGTAAGCTACCTTCCAAATTTCAGCTTTCTACCTTCAGCGGTTTCGGCTCGGCGATGATGAATCAGTCAGTCAGGTTAAGCTCTCTTATAGATATAGATAAATAAATGTGAACCATGTGAATGCAGAAGGTAGAGGAAACGCAAAAGTCGAAGTCGCTATACCACACTCGCAGACTTTACCTGACGCAAATGTAACCAAGAATATCAAAATCAATCACAAGGACCATTTGTAAATGTTAGTTCTTTGTAGGTTCCTTATCTCAGCCCATGAAAAATCCGACATAATTCAGATTATATCCAATTAATACAATTACAATTACAATTGGATAACTTATCCAATTGTAACTTTTGTTTGGAATCGAGTGATCAGCATTAAGATAATACCTATCTATTTAGAATAAATGGTGCTCAACTCCAAGCTATGGTGAACCACTCAAAAAATGCACCTCATTTTCTATTGAATGCTATTAAAGTGACACAGTACATTCGTTGAGCAACGAAATAATAAAACACTGAAACGACGCACCGCGGCGAATACAATATACTATTTTGCATTTATTTGAAAGTAAAATCTGTGAAGCTACTGTGTTGCAACATAGTCACGGCGTTTACCTTCCCTAAACAATTTCCCGTGCAACTTTGAACTTTATATCGTTGAGTTAACCCTAAAACCGCACGGTGGATACTTTAGACCGGCACGGTAATCTTGTGTGACAGACAATGCGTGATACGTCATGACGCGCAGTTTACCGTCGCAAGGTATCGCTAGCGGACTGACACTCGCTTAGCGGGAATGATTTGTGTAGGGTTAAAACCCTTCGATGGGAATTGATCATTCTCATGACTGAGTAATGGCCGCATGGGAGTGCGAAGAGATATGTCTTAAACTGTGTTTCTTGGATCTGTTGTACTAAAAAGCAACCTATGGCTTCATTGACCTTTCTTTGAAGAAACGACATGGTTTTCTCTAAGTAAAAAATAAGGAAATAAACTCTTCATGGTTGGTAAGGTACTAACTAAGATATATGTTCTAATGCAGATTATAATTTGTTTATCCATCAATTCTGAACTCAACTCATCAATAACTGTTTTATTGACGACCTCTGTGGCACAGTTGGCCAAAGTCTGCCTGAGACTCAAAAGGTTGCGGGTTCGATTCCCGCCGCGCTTCATATGTTTGTATGATCTGCTAGTGTTTGGTTCTGGATGTTTATATATATAATATGTAGGTATTTACAAAAAGAAGTATATCAAACATGTCGTTCCCATAACACAAGCTCTGCTTACTTTGGCGTCAGATGATGTGTGTCAAATGTCCGGCATTACTATTATTATTCAAAGTTAAGTTCGACCAAAAAAACCTATATAAGCTCGTAGCACGTCGCATCACAAAATGACATTCGATTTCAATTACAAAGCAAATTACGGAGTCAAAGCTATCAATAATTCAAACTACACGGTGACCGCGTCGTTGAACGACAAGAATCGCAGAAATGAGAACGAAATGATCACAGAGGCCGTAACCCTTCAGCATGGTTGGTTAGCTGCCTGGGGCGAAGCGACCGCGGCTGCAAAGGGTTAAGTGTAATCAGACATGAAATGACCGCTAGTAAAAACTATTCAATAGCTGATTTTGGACATCAAATAACATGTTAACATTGCCAGGTTTTGAACGTTCGGGGATTCCTGATTATACTTGCTTATGATTTACAAATATCAGATCTTCGTATTAAGATATAAGATCATATATAATCATCTAGTTTTAAAAGAATTATAAGTCTTTTTAAAATAAGGTTTACAAATCAAGTCATTTTTCAATTAAAAAAAGACCACTTCAAAGCTTAATGTTTATTAAACAAATATAAAAATATTTACATATACAAAAACTGTTCTCAAGAAACCTCCAAATGTCATTAAGGACTTAATATGTATCATCGTGAAAATTTTAATAAGGTACGACAACATTAATAGTTTGCGAAAAAGAGCTCTAATTAGGGGCGGAAAGACAGACAGAAGGACATCTCAAAATTATAAGGATTCCTTTGGAATTCGAAACTCTACATATCTCAAAAATGTATCAATCTTTGTGGCGCAGTATGTCAAGGTCCAGCTGAGACGCAGGAGGTTGCAGGTTCGATTCCCGCCGCGAGATAAATATTTCTGTGATATGCAAGTATTTGTCTCGGATCTAGGTGTTTTTATGTATAATACGTATGTATTTAAAAAAAATAGGATAACATTACATCAGTAATGTGGTACCCATAACATAAGCTCTGCTTACTTTGGGGCCAGATGATGCTGTGTGAAAGGTCCGGCATTATTAATTTTTATTTAATTTTCAGATCTCTCAATCCTTTGTCCCGGGTATCGAACGCGCGTCTCGGTCTGTCGCCTATTGCACCAAGTCGTCGTATTAATATTCACTGTGGATGTGAATGTCTTGTATGACCACGTCTGCCATTGTCGCGGAACACCCACAAAGGGTAGAACAAGCCTTCCGCAGTTACGCAGCGTTTTGTTGCAGAGGGTGCGTGGTGCAAGCCAAGAGCATGAGCGGACGAAGTTAGGGACAGCAGCGGTGACAGAGGAGACGCGGCACATATTGGCTTTCTAAATATAAATAAATAAAACCTTTAAGAACCTTTCGCCACACCGGCAATGGGACGGGCTTCTATGTGAACTTACATGGAATGATCTATTAGAAACATGCTCAAGCTCCGTAGATCGCGCCTGTCTCCTAGCCGTTTCTAAAAGGGAGTCAGTCATATTGGTTACAAGCACTATCATCATTTAACATCGGCACCTTATAATACAATATTTCGAGTTGCAATTTGTCTACGCGGTGCTGCGCCCTTCATCGGTGCCAGTTTAGTACAGCGGTCAACCAGCTTGGTCTCTACGGATTATTGTGTTCTAGAGCCGCCGCCTGTCTGCCGCCGCCAGTCTTAACGATGTTATTCATCGGAAACTTACCAGCGTCAACGTACCAGATGTTCTCGATCCGTTATGATACGTAATTATGGTTGGTCGCGCCTATTCAATTCGTTAAAAGGAAAGTTAAATTAAAAAAAACGTTTTGGCTTGAGAATTTCCTTTCCTCATCTCTTTCCCGCACATAACCTCTCGCCCTAGTGTGAGCGAGAACGTTGCAGCACGTGAGCGCATCTAGACGCACGCATTCCTTCAAGAGGACTCGATAAGAAAATATGGCCACTGCTCGCAGGTTTTCGCGCTAACCACCATCAAAATAATTTGTGACTGCTGTGAATTTCCACTGGATCAGGGACGCTGTAAACACCCTCGGACACCGGAGCAAGGTAATGTGTACCTTTCCTTATAAAGAACTGCTTCTTCTCACTGTTCCACGCAGTTCTTTTAAGCATCCTTTTGCCACACAGCATTTTCTCAAGCCAGATTAATGTCGCATCATCTCGCATTTCTCTTCTTCTCTTAAAATTATACAGTCCACTATACCGCACAACCAATGGTAAGAGGCCTGATATGACTCTTATCCCTTGGGAGGTGGCTATACCATTGGTATAGGATGCAGCTAGCGTGACACTCTGGCCGCATTCCATCAATCGGGGACTATATTATAACAAAACAAAACCGTTTTGTATTGGCCAAATTGACATCAATACAGATGTTATTATAGGAAGGAGAAGAAGATTCTTTCTTCTTCTTCTTCCTATAATGAGAAGATGAAGAACCGATTTTTATACGCTTATAAGTTGCACCATGTACAAAGCTACAGTCCTCCAGGCCCCTTTGTTCGATGGCAGTTTACCGAAAGCAATTTCGTGTTTTATGCTCGTGCTGATATGAACGACGAGCGAACGAGACAATACCTTTTCCTGTGCCTTCAGGACCTGTCCCATGTAAACGAGCAACTTCTATTTACGGACTTCATAACCCGCAGTAACGTATAATAAAGCAAATAGAAAAAATAAGCATGTATGAAGAAGAATAAAATAAATAAAAAAACAATGGTTGTCTATGAAGTCAGTTTACGGACGATAATTTTACGTGATAACGTCATAAGAAAACATTGATGAAAAATTGCATACTTTTAACCTATTAAGATGCGTCACAAGCCGAACGCTTCGGCCGATCGTGTCTCTCTATCGCTTGTTCCGCGCAAGCGAGAGCACGCTCGGCTCAGGCACGTGACAATTTTTCGTGCGTGCAGCCGGCGTTCATCGATTTATAAGACGTTATCACGTCAATAATAAATATTTGTGGACAATGCACACAACGCCATCTAGCCCCAAACTAAGCTAAGCTTGTATTATGGTAACCAGATGACTGATAGAATACTTATATATATATGTGAGAGCGGGGTCCATGAGGTCACAAGAAATACCACCAATAACTGTTTATACCTTTTATTTATAGGTGTTTATTCGGTGAACGTCCGACACAGAATGATCGCTCCGTCTAAAAACCGCTCTATTTAAGGTAATTTCTAATACAAAGTCAAACGATAGTTTCTAACATAACATAGCAAACTAATTTTATAAATACTTTCTTATTAATATATGATCATAATAAATTGATTCATCATTTTTAATTATTCCTATTTTAATTAATTGATTGAATTCAAGTACTTCCGGACGAATACAAAAAGTTATTAAATCGGCAAATCAACTTATCTTAAATTAATAATATCGATAAATTAAATTAAATCATCTAACTAATAAATTTACTAAATTCGAGCGCCATCACGGCCATTCTGCAAGTAAGATCGTGCTCTGAGCGTAGGTTTTCTTACATATCAGCTGAAACAAAGATATGGCAAAAGTTATGTTCTTTTTTTATCAAAAGAACATAACTTTTGCCATATCTTTGTTGTTTGTTTGTGAAAAATGCTTACACAAAACATAATGCATTTTTTTTTGTTTTTTTTTTCTGTGACTCATTCAGAGTTCTTTTATGGCTCTCTTATTTTCGAGCTCTTTTGTTTGGCACATGTGAGTAAATATCATTTTTAATACTTTTTATTTTGTGCTCTATTGTTGAGATCATAATCTTCTTAAATACCTTAAGCGCCATCATGGTCATCGGATAGTTGTTCTTCCAAATTTGGAGTCGGAATTGGCCTAACGTGCTCATGAACGACAACTATATTTTTTCTCGATCCAGGTCTAAGACTCTTGACTTCATATCTGTCATTGGCGAGAATTTTTTGTATTTGGTAGGGTCCTAAAAACTTTGGACCAAGTTTGTTATTGGACCATTGGGTGTCCTTACATAAAACGAAATCATTTACTTGAAATCGCACTATAGCTGCAGTTTTTTCATTGACATTTTTTGATTGTTTTTGAGCTTGTTCGGTCATTCTGTCAGTAGCGATTAGTTCTCTATTTGTGCTAGTTTCTAAAAGGGAATGTTTTTTTATACCTAGGGGAGAGCACATTTTACCTATGAGGAGTTCTAAGGGGGAATGACCAGTGGATTTTGACTTAGTACTGTTAATGGAGAGTTGCAGTTCTCCTAGTTTGGTAATCCATGCTCTGTTTTGAGTTTGTGCTACAACTCCTAAATGGTCTCGAATAGTTCGTATTAGTCTTTCTATTTGTCCGTTGCCTCTAGGAACACCGCGAACTATGGCATGATGTTCGATGTTACCAGACTGAAAAAAGCTTTGAATGTCATGTCCCATTATAGCTGGTTCCCTATCAGAAATGATTCGATGAGGAGTGCCAAACAGATTGACAAATTTAGGTAAACATTTTAAAATAAAGCCAGTAGTTTTGTCTTTGAGTGGGTGTATGATTACAAATTTGGTAAAGGCATCTATAATAACAAAAGCATAGGCTTTCTTGTCACAACCTGTTAAGTTACCCATTAAATCAATATGGAGTGTGTGAAATGGAATAGCTATTTTATATATTGGATGAAGGCTCATTTGAGGCTTCCCAGAAGAACCTTTGCCAATTTTGCAATCCAAACAGTGCTCACAGAATGAGCGTACCCGGTTGTTCATATTAGTAAACCAGATTTGTTCCCTTATTTTATGTAATGTTTTTTCCCACCCTGCATGCACGAGGACTTCGTGGTATCGACTTATTAAGTTGCAAACTAAAGAGTTTGGAACAATTGTACGAGTGATTGTGTTGCCATTTTGGTTTTGAATTGAAATGTGTAGCAGGTTGTCTTTAATTTTATATTTGTCTCGGGTCTGGGTGTTTCTATGTATAATATGTATGTATTTAAAAAAAAAAAAAAGTATTTAAGTAGTATATCAGTCATATGGCACCCATAACACAAGCTCTGCTTACTTTGGGGCCAGATGATGCTGTGTGAAATGTCCGGCATTATTATTATTATTATTATTATTATTATTAATGTTAATTTGTGGGCTGCGGCTTAAATAGTCAACATGACCCATAAGCTCCCCCTTATGGTAAAGGATATCGAAATCAAATGTTTGTAGGAAAGCCCACCACCTGTGAACGCATGGTGTTAGATCTTTTTTTGTTCTACTAGCTTTAAGGGCATTGCAATCGGTTACTACAGTAAATTTTCACCCAAATAAAAAGTGTCTAAAATGTTTAAGAGCCTTCACCACAGCTAAGGTTTCCAATTCCAATTTTGATTCTGTTTTAGTAGTCCTCATACTAAAGTAACTAACAACTTTGCGTCGTTCGTTTTCTTTTTGTATAAATATTGCTCCATAGCCCAAGGAACTGGCATCGGTATGAATTTCAATTGGTAGGTCGGGTTGGAAAATACTCAGTAGAGGCTCAGATGTAAGGTGTGAAATAATTTGCTGTCTGATATTTTCGTGAATATTTGTCCATTGCCATTTAGAATCTTTTTGTGTGAGTTGATAAAGAGGAGCCATAGTACGGGAGAAGTTTGAAATAAATCTACGAAAATAACTGGCTATTCCATTGAATTGACGTAGCTGTTTGACGTTTGTTGGTGGACTAGAGTTTCTGAGTGCAGAAATCTTGTTTTTACTAGGTTGGACATGACCGTCATGAATGACATTACCTAAATACTCTACGGACCGTTTTAAGAATTTGCACTTAGATAAATTCAACGAAAAGCCGGCACTTGTTAGTCGCTGTAAGACTAAATCTAAGCGAAACATGCCTTCTTCCTCGGTTTCAGATGGTATTAAAATATCGTCAATATATACCAGTGCTATTTTGTCAAGGTAATCTCCTAAGGCTTTGTTTATAGCACGTTGGAACACTGAAGGTGAATTACATAAACCAAAAGACATAGTAACATATTCAAACTGTCCATCCGGAGTCACAAATGCAGTTTTCTCTATGGAATCCTTTTCAATTGGGATTTGATGGAAACCAGATTCCATGTCAAGGGTTGTAAAAAACTTTGCTGAAGCTAATTTGTCAATCTGATCTTGAATCAGTGGTAGTGGGTAATGGTCTCTAACTGTATTTGAGTTTAACTCTCTGAAATCAACGCATAATCGGTCATCACCGTTTTTCTTTTTGACAAGAAGAATAGGACTTGCATATGGGGAACAACTGTCGCGAATGATTCCTTTTATTTTTAAATCTTCAACTATACTTTTGACTTTTTCGCGTTCAATGGGTGCAAGTTGGTAAGGTCGTCTATGAACAATTCGATCAGGATTTTGAAGAACGAATTTTGAGACTGCCAGTTTTAACTTTAAGCATGGGTATGTTTATACCAAAAGCATTTGAATGTTTTTTCAAAATTTTGTGTAATTCTCAAGTGTTTGAGAGGTCGGTGTCTATTGGTCTTTGTGGAGTCTTATTTTGAATTTGAGCAACCAAATATTCCCTTTTAACACACACTCCGTTTTGATTCATCTCAATCTTTAAACCTGGAGTTTGCAAAACATCAGCCCCTAATATTACATCATATGTAAGATTATCTACTACACGAAGATCTAGTTCGAATGTTACCTCATCAATTGTAGCTACTGTTTTGATTACTTCGTAAGAGACAACAGACTGTCCTCCGATACCCCGTAGGTATTTCAGCAGTACATTGGCCTGGGACAGAGCCAGATGATTTACTTTTAATAAGGGAACATTCGGCACCTGTATCAATCAAACACGACAATTTTATGTTACCAATTTGAATATTAGTATTACCTGGGTGTTGCCGCTCCGCAATGTTGGCTTCAGCTTGAGTCGATGTTACTCCCATGCCTGCCGGTGCTGGTACGATTGGTTTCCTAGATAGCTTTGTCCAGCAGTTGGTGTTCAAATGTCTTGGACGTTTGCAAATAGAGCAAACTGGTGTTCTGCAGTCTTGAGTCCTATGTCCTCTTCTGCCGTACTTTTTACAGGGCATCAAAGATGATTCTGCTGTATCAACTCGAGCTCGTTTGCCTTCAGGAGTATTTTCCTGTGCATTGAAAGGAGCTGGTCTTTTTCTATAGTTGCTAAGTGTTGCTATCAGTTCTGCTTGGGATCGGGGCATGGCCCTTAGCAGTTCAGCTTGATAAAATTTTGGACGAATGCCTGCTAAAACTGCTTCGACCATCAAATCATCCGGAGCATTAGGCGATATCCTTGCAAACAGCCTCCATGCTTTGGCTACGTATTCAGCGTAGTTTTTTGCGTCTTCAGAAGTGTAGTCACGAAATTTGTTGATGAAGTGGATATGTCGCGTTTCAGCACTGAATTGCGTAATCAACTCAGACTTAAGCGCTGACCAGTCGACCAAAGCGTAGGCATTGGTATCTGCCCATTTCTTTGCTCTTCCTTTTAAACATGACATGCTTTTCATCATGGCAACCATTGGAGCGCACCCACGTAATGCAATCAGCGAATCCACTTGCTTACACCATTCCTGGATGGTTATTTGTGTTTCGTCCGGGTCAAAATCCGATAGGTATATTTCGGATAGTTTATGGCTTTGCTGAGATCGTCCAGGGTTGTTCATAAATACCATTTTTTCCAAGAGCTCTACTTGTCTTCGAAGAAGTCCAATTTCTGTGTTTGTAGACACTGTTGGTGCAGGTAATTCCCTTGGTGGTCCTGGCAGTGTTGGAGAGTATGATGGACTTCCATGGTGCTGGGCGTGATCATCGGTGATCCCGTCTTCTGATGTGAGAGCGGGGTCCATGAGGTCACAAGAAACACCACCAATAACTGTTTATACCTTTTATTTAGAGGTGTTTACTCGATGAGCGTCCGACACAGAATGATCGCTCCGTCTAAAAACCGCTCTATTTAAGGTAATTTCTAGTACAAAGTCAAACGATAGTTTCTAACATAACATAGAAAACTACTTTTATAAATACTTTCTTATTAATATATGATAAATTGATATATAATATATATGATAAATATATGATAAATTGATATATAATATATATCAATTTATCATATATTAATAAGATTATCATATATTAATAATTTATTCTTTATCATATATCATATATATTATATATGATAAAGAATAAATTGATTCATCATTTTTAATTAATCCTATTTTAATTAATTGATTGAATTCAAGTACCGGAAGTACGAATACAAAAAGTTAATAAATCGGCAAATCAACTTATCTTAAATTAATAATATCGATAAATTAAATTAAATCATCTAACTAATAAATTTACTAAATTCGAGCGCCATCATATATATATTTAAATACATACTTATGATACTTTATAACACCCAGACACAGAACAAACACCTATATTTAGTATGCAGGGGGTTTCGGGGGCGATAAATCGATCTAGCTAGGTTAAATTTTTAGAAAACGTCGTTTTATCCGTGTTTTATACCGAGCAAATCTCGGTCATCAAGGTACTTATTATTATTTGAGACACCAGCGTTACTTGCAACTACATTGCACCGTTTAGACAGTAGCCAACTGCATGTGATATTTGTAGGTATGTAGCGTGGTTGAATGGGTGATAGTAGCCTAGAAGCTTTGTTTGTAGGTATTCCACATTAGCTTGGTGACGGTAAGAAGGTAAGAAAATATACGACTTGGTTGAACTAAACTTCTAAAAACCATTGCAAATAATATCCTAATGCCTCGTGATAAGAGTCATCAGCTTATCGTATCTTAAAAACATTCAAACCGGAAGACACAGACAGACAGGCAACAGATAGACAGACAAATTATTATATTGTATCAATTGAATCAATAGATTATTACAATTTATTATCTGCCTTAAATTAATATACGAGTACATTATACATTTTTATATTGTAAATTTGAACGATGTACGTTTAAATGCTTGGTGTATTTACAACACAATGTATTTACGAACCTATCTATTATTGTGAAGAAACTGACATGTAACCTTATTTTGTTACCAATAAATAACTTGAACTTGAACTTAAACAGGCTTAATAGAAATATTTTATTTGCGCATTAAGTAACCTTACTTAGCAGTTTTTTGGTTAATTTTAGAAAGAAAGAAAGAGAAATCATTTATTCAAAACAACACTATACAATATATATACAAACAAATAAAAATGTTTAAACACTAATGACTAAAACTAAAAGAAGAAAAACAAAAAACATTTTTGGGTACATTCTTGGATGTTTATGCATTACATTATATAAAGAACACATGAACAAGGTGTCTTCCCCTTAACTAGAGACAGTAAGAAAAGTGTTTTTCGACATATTCTTAGACTCTATAAAAATTTGTCTGAGTTAAGTTACTCATTGCCTACTTGGCTAGATTGTAATATTAGAGCTGAATTAATGAATTTAACAACAGTACAAAAAAAAATATTTCCATAAATCAAATGGAAAAAAAGTAACCTTAATGGAATCACTTCGTAGTCCGTCTGTTTGTCTGTCTGGAGGTCAAGACACTTTTCTCAGGAACGCGTGGAGATATCGAGTTGAAATCAATATCAAATACCATAATATCTTGGAATATATAATGCTTTTATGTCAACGCAATCAAAAAATACACCATATATACATACAGTAATTTATGACGCATATTTCAAACTCGCCATTAAATCACAGCGTATGGGGTATATCCCGTCGTCTTAGAATCATGAAATTTAGCAAGTAGCAAGGTTTTGGCCCAAGTAAAGGAAAAAAACCCGAAAACCGTTTTTTGAACTTGTATCACATATGTATTAATATGTGTTATTTGATTACAAAGTTATAAATAAAGTAATGTTGATGGTAAATGAACCATAATGCTGAAATATCTCAAAGGCGTGACTTTTGCAATAAACCAATTTTTTTTTATACACCTTACTTAATGTGAGTATTGGAGGCAAAAATGGGTATTATTGTATGGGGTATAACGGGTGTAATTCCTTGACAAGTGTATACAAGGAGCTTTACCTACTAGACTGATAGTCAAGTGATCTATCCGCCTTCCTAATAACGTAACTCGCAATAACTAGCAATAGGAGTAAATTGCGCTATCAATAAATAAAAAAATAATGCCGGACATTTCACAGAGCGGCATCTAACCCCAAAAGTAAGTAAAGCTTGTGTTGTGAGTACCACATGGGTGATATACTACTTGTATACTTTTTTTATTATTATAAAAAAAGTATATAAGTATATACTACTTATATACTTTTTAGTACTTTGTAGACCCGAGAAAAATAGTTGCAGAACATACAATTATTTGTCCCGCGACGGAAATCGAACCCGCAATCTTCTTCGTCTCAGACGAACCTTAGTCCACTGCGCCACAGAGGTCGTCAAATCAATACCATTGTTTCTGCTAATTCACGTGTTTTGTGTATGTGGGCGACAGGCGATTAATACACAGCGGCTGGCTTCTGTGATACCAGTTTTTTGACGATGCGTTTGATTTCATAGATATTGCAGTCGCTACTGCTAGTATTACGTAATAACCATGCCGATCTATAAGCTGTGCTAGTCTCGGTGTGTTTCGTCACCGGAGCGGTGGTCCGGTGACGAACAATGAGTGATTCCCGCACCGCAGCCATTACCAGAGCTGTCGTACATCACGCCGTGATCAGTTTATGTGACGCCTGTCCAGACCACTAGGCTAGCATTAGTTCTACCACCTTCCTCTCGCAAGTACTTTCGTAGGCTCAGTGGGACAGTGCTACATACGTATCAATGGGAATTACGCAGGTTTGATTTCCGTCTCAATAGCATGTTAGGATAATGACGTTTTAAAAACTAAGAAGAAAACCGACTTTATTATTTATATATAAAAAATGTCATCGATATAATTTTTGTTGTTTTTTAAAAACCGCTCGACCGAGTTCGATAAATTTTAAATGGGACCCCTAGAAACATAAAAAAATCCAAATTGGTTCAGCGTCTTTGAGTAGGTAACCGCGTGAACATACATAAAAAAAACATTCTGACGAATTGAGAACCTCCTTTTTTGAAGTCGGTTAAAAAACCTAGATTCGAAAACAACTCGTTCGCAAATCTACGCACAATGACGAACTTTTCGCCAATCGCCACACTGGTCGTGAAGTGAGGCTAATGAAAATAGGTACCTTAGGTATGGCTAAGTTTCGGTTTAGTCTCAGCTCAATCGGTAGTAACTGCATTCTGTGCTGTAGGTTGTGGGTTCGATTCCCTCCCACAGCAAACATTTGCGTGATGAGCATAGATGTTTGTGTGTCCGGGTGTTATATAGTATATTGTATTTATATACTTATTGTATCAATCATCTGGTATTCACAATACAAGTTATTCTTTGTTTGGGGCTAGATGGTGCTGTGTGTATTGTTCAGCAATATTTTTTTTTAATTTGAAAAATTTCTGGCGCGTTGAGTACTTTTTGGGTGAACAAAAATCATGGAACTCGAGTCATCGTCACCGCACATTTCCCATGAGCTATGGATGAAAGTTGATTTTACTGAAGTGTAAACTTTTTTATGTAAAATAATTGTAATAATTGTGTACTAGCGCAATAAATGAAAATTGTATTTCACCATATAGGTACATGATAGTACTAGTATAAAAAAAACAGTTCATGCGAAATTATTCCCTAATCATTCCTTGGGGACTGCCAATAGAAGTGAAACTAAGTAACTTGTATATTGCATCGTCAAGCTATTAGATTATTATTGCCAAATTATGTTTGGTTCATAAATAAGTGTTAATGATCAAGGATAAAAGTTTAAATTTGTCATTAACACTTCTTTACAAACCAAACATAATCTTCGATACAATTCACAGTTACTTAGCTTTCACTTCTATCGCCAGTCTCCAAAGACTGCCCCGTATTTTTTTTTACATCATTTGGTCTCAAAATAAGCAGAGCTTGTGTTATGAGTACCACATGACTGATATACTACTTATATATATTTTTTGTAAATACATACCTCCATAATTATACATATAAACATCCAGACCAGAGAGAAATACTTGTAGATCATAAAAACATTTGTCCCGCGGCAGGAATCGTTTATGGTGCCTATTGTGTTTTTATTATAATATTTAAACTCATGCTAGCCCAACTGATGGTGAAGGCAGGCTTGCGGTCAGGGTATTAGTAGGTACCCAGAGCTGAGCACTCACAACTCCTGGGTTTTATGAAGACGCCACTGACAAATGGTTGAAATATGGTACGAGCTGGTCAGTGGTCAACATACGAGGAGTTGGCGTTCGTAGCTAAGGCGTCTATATTAACTAACGAATGTGCAAGCATTTTAATACGCAGCGAAACATGTATCTTACTGTATCAGCCGTCCGGTCTAGTCATCCAATATTTTTATTTTAATAATTGCATATTGTTGTTGTTGTTGTTTTTAGCCCGTACTGTCCCACTGCTGGGCAAAGGCCTCCCCTCGAGTTTTCCATTGATTTCGGTCCAACGCCATTGTCTGCCACCGACAGTCGCTAAAGGTGTCTAGCTCGTCACGCCAACGCTTGCGTGGTCTACCGTGCCGTCTTACTGTCTCAGAGCTACACTCAGTGGTAGCTTTGGCCCACAGTTCGTCCGGCATGCGGCAGACGTGCCCTGCCCAGTACCACTTCAGTTTCGCAGCTTTTTCAGCCACGTCGAGGGCCTTTGTTATGGAGCGAATAGTAGCATTTTTGATTTGGTTGGTTAGTTTAATGCCGAGGATGCTTCGCTCCATTGCCCTTTGACAATCCTCGAGTTTAGTCCTCTGAACACCAGTGAGGGACGAAGTTTGAGCACTATAGAAATTAATTGCAAAATTGGTTAGAATTAATTAGTTAATTGCAAAATAATTGCATAGGATTCGATTTTTTTTATTATTAAAAGAAAAACAATGTTTTTAATTAATGAGTTTTCATCTTTAATATTACCTTAAATACTTTTTACTTTGACTGTACCGTTTTTGACTTGAACAATTTATTTCTTCATTAATTTCGAGGGCCGTGACAATCGCCGGAAGAAAAATAATAAAATTAAATCGATCCTTCGATCTGAAGCCTCTTCTTCGAGCTCTAAATACCGCAGAGCTTTTTACCTTATTAGTTAAGAGCATTAACATGCGCGAAATAAACTAGCAGCACACTGTTTGACGCCGTAACGATAATCCGGAGAGCGCGGTTCCATTTGCACACGGCTTTGTCATCATTCGCCATTTGTGTGACAACGATAGATATCTAAATATCTATTAGCGGTGTCCATGAAGAAAAAAGAAGAAATTCCTCAATTCGTCGGAATACATTTAAATTTTATCGAAATCAGGCTAGCCGTTTTTAAAAAAATCAACAAAAATCTAAAAAAAATATAAATCCATGATATGGATGGTCCATTAATATTTTAGGAAACAAAAAAATATTTTTCCAAATCGGTTCAGGCGTCTTTGAGTAACGTGAACGTCGGTGAACATACATAAAAAAAAACAACGAATTAAGAACTCCTTTTTTTTTGAAGTCGGTTAAAAAAACATCTGTGATGAAGCTGTTGTGGCAAAGCTAATTTGGTCATTACAAACAAACTAACGAAATTAAGCAACGTTTTTCGAGATCTAGATGAGGTAACTCATTTAGACTGGTCTGTTGAAAGCAGTAGCATTTTCATCTGGTCGCTTCTGTGTTTCGGAGAGCAAGTTAAGATATTTTTCTTAGAGCTTAAAGTAGTAGTAGCAGTACGATATATTTGGTAGGAGAGCTCTGGTGGTCATAGCGCATGCAATAGTACCGAAATACGTGGAAAAACTCATAAATCATAAATATTCAGTTTATACAGAAAATTATGTGAATAGCACGAACCGCATGAATGCCACAGGACCAATGTTTAATGATTTCCTATGATCTCCCATCTCCCATTTCCCATCTCCCATCTCCCATAGGATCGTTCAATTATTAGCGATGCGACAACGATTTTCTAGCTATTCTCGCTTGTACTCGTAGAACTATATTATCGTGTCGTACGACAGTGGAAACAAGCACATCTCCACAACCCCCGTTGCATTAACATTCAATAAGCCTAATGTTTTGTAACAACATGGGAAATCTGATATTTACACACTACCCTTTTCAAACTACCAACATTTATATAATGTACCTAACTAAAGTTTATAATGTGCACTCCCACCAATCTTCCAATCAATTTAAGTTCCTCTCTATGCATAGGTTGTCTGAAAGAAATCTATTCATTCGCCATAAGACTTCT
Source organism: Lampropteryx suffumata (assembly GCA_948098915.1). Classification (NCBI taxonomy): domain Eukaryota; kingdom Metazoa; phylum Arthropoda; class Insecta; order Lepidoptera; family Geometridae; genus Lampropteryx; species Lampropteryx suffumata. Next base: position 1,849,343 of record OX402557.1, on the reverse strand, counting down.
CATTGTACATAACTTTTCTTGAGTATATTGATTTTATTATTATTTATATGTTGTACAAAATCCACAGCTTTTAATAATAGTACACACAAAACTTAAAAAAGCAACTAGACAATAATAAAGGTGTTGTATTTGTATGTAAGTATGTATTTGTTTTGTGTAATTTATTTAATTTTAAGGTGAATTTTGGTATAGTGATATTTGGGACTTTGGAGAAGGACATAGGCTACTTTTTATATAGGTACCACGAGAGCGTAGCCGCGGGCAGTAGCTAGTAAAAAAATGCCAGGCATTTCACACAACACAATCTGGCCCCAAAGTAAGCGGAGCTAGTGTTATGGGTACCACATGACTGATATACTACTTAATCTGTTTCTCTTTAATTATTTTTATTCAGAGAATGCAGTAATATACTCACATTTAAAGCTATTACACACCAAACACGCAACACACGGTGGTTTCATAATATGCGTCGTAAAGACCTTTACAAAAATAATCCTAGTTTTATATTTACCGCGAGTGTATTTGATTCCCCTAAAAATAAGCTTATAGCCAACATAAATATTATTTTAGTAACCCGATGAGCTTACTGCCTACTCCCACAAACCATTTGTAGACACCCCATGTGATTTTAATTATGAACTGCAAATAAATTGAACATGGAATTATAAATTTAGAAAAGCAACTAGTCGCTTAGGAGATCCTCTATAAAGCTACTTAGGTGTAGCGAGACCTTATTTCTGGGTCTTGCCATACAAAAGTATTAAATTAACTTGCTAAATTAAGTTCTAGGATATTTTTAAGACCTATTTTATTCAGTACATGACGTGGGCACCTGTTAATTATAAGGGCACATTTTTGTATGGGTGCATCTTATAAACATGCAGTATTGACTGGCCTGTTAGCTCAGTTGGTAGTAGCTCTGCCTTCTGCGCTGAAGGTTGGGGGTTCAATTCACTTCCAGAACAAACAGATGTGTAGTGAACATATATGTATGTGTTTATTCTATGTCTGGGTGTTATACAGTATCATAAGTATTCATTTACAATATACATATAAGAATTAATCAGTCATCTGGTCACAATAATACAAGATGGGCTTAGTTTGGGGCTAGATTGAGTTGTGTGCTTTGTCCACTTATATTTATTTTATTTTATTATCTAATTTGTTGTTTTAATCTTAGGTACTATCCATCATCCATACCATCAATCCATTGACTGGTACCTCAATGGACTGTATACGAACTTATCTTCCTTAGCATACTGACTGTCTGCAAAAGTGTTAAATTTGATTCCAGCCTAAATAATACCTACTTTACAAACCTATTAAAACCCTAACTGTACTTTGATCTTACATAAATTCAGCCATTTTCTGTTCCGTAACATAATGCTAGATAACATTCCAGAACCACCCACCATCAGAAACACCATACCACCAGAAACACCCAGCCCCGAGACAAATATTTGCAGAAAATACAAAATATTTGCCGAGTTCAGGATGAAGCCTAGACTTAATAGCAGGTATAAGAAGTACTAAGCGAGGCATCAAATGCCAATTATTTATCATATGATTTTTATAAGCACGGGTTTTACTCACGTAACGTACTCACGTACTCGATTCTAGTATGGGAGACAACCTAACTGTATATTACCAAAACGTTCGTGGTCTACGAACTAAAACAGCCAATTTTTTTATGAGTGTATTGCAGTCCGACCATGATATTATTTGTATTACAGAGACTTGGCCTGGAATTTATGATTCGGAATTATTCGATGATCGCTTTGTAGTCTACCGCTGTGATAGAGACTACAGTTCTAGAGACGACACCAAAGGTGGTGGTGTTCTAATTGCAACACGCAAAGGTTACGTTACGTTGTTACTGACGTCTCTATTTCTCAATCTCGCGGGGATTCTTCTGCAGATATAATTTCCATACGTTTCCTTTCCTCTTTACGAAATAACTCCAGGCAATGTCGTGTCTATTGTTGTTATTTTCCTCAATGTGCTGCTCAGTTTGCATCACAAGCTCGGTTTTACGATGAAGTATCGGATTAAGTTCCCTGATGATGAATATATTATTTTAGGAGATTTTAATATTAGATTTGCATTGTCGACTTCCATTGATGATGATAACTCTGCTCGTCTCGTCTGAAGCAACCAATGATCTTGTGACACTTTTATCTAATTTGTTATCGTTTAATAGCTTTCATCAGTATAACTTAATTCAAAATAAAAATAAGAGAGAACTAGACTTAGTTATTTCAAGTTCACTGTGCGTTGTCAGTCATTCAAAGTTAGTTCTTGTAATAGAAGACGAACATCACCCTGCTCTTGATGTTGATCTGATTTCTGCGGCAATCGATACCCTCAAGCCTTCACCTCGTCTCGTGCGTCTTTTTAAAAAGCTGACTATATTCTTATAAATGAGGCACTATCTAAAATTAACTGGGATGATTGTTTGTCTGATTTATGTGTAGAATCTGCTGCATCAACTTTCCATGCGGTTTTGGATGTGATTATTTCTACATATATACCTACAAAATTGGTAAATGGACTTTCTAGATTTCCTGTGTGGTTTTCACCATTTAGTAAAAGTTGTTAAAGAGAAGATTAAACATCATAGGAAGTGGAAAAAGTATAAGCAATTTAATGATTATCGCTGCTTCGCTGCTGAGAGAGAGGAACAGAGCATTATTAAGTGCAGTAAAAAATTTTGGAGTTTTGTTAAATCTAAAAAAAAATCTGCAGAACTCCCTGAAAGACTTCATTATATGGGCAATTCATCTTCAGACGGTAAAGTTGTCTGTGAAATGTTTAATGATTATTTTAACTCCGCCTTCGATTCCAGTAGTGTGTCGGCATTGCCTTCGCCAAGTAATCGTCAATACCCTATTGATTTATCTTCTTTGCAGTTGCCACTTCCTACTGTAAACAAGTATTTGAAGTTTGTAAATGTTAACAAGGGTGCTGGCCCAGATGGTATTCCACCTATATTTATTCGCAATTGTTCTAAACAACTAGCGCTACCACTTTTCACAATTTTTAATTTATCATTATGTTCTGGTTTAATGCCTAAAATATGGAAGCGATCTTTTGTAGTGCCGATATTCAAAAAAGGCGACAAGCACGACATAACTAACTATCGCCCAATATCAAAGTTAAGCATTATTCCGAAATTGTTTGAACGTATTATTCATGACAGATTGTTTGCGGTACTTAGACCTCACTTTGTTGAACAGCAACATGGTTTTCTTAGTAAAAAGTCTACAGAATCAAACCTATGTGAGCTACTTGATTTTGTTTCTGATGCAATGGACAGTGGCTTTCAGGTCGATGTTGTTTACACTGATTATTCAAAGTGCTTCGATAAAATCTGCCATGATATCTTAGTTCAAAAGCTTCTGGCTATGGGTATACATGGTGATCTCTTGCGTTGGCTTGATTCATATTTAAGAGACCGTAGCCAAGCGGTAACAGTCAAAGGTTTTTGCTCATCCTTTATTCCTGTTCCTTCGGGAGTGCCACAGGGTTCTCACCTCGGCCCTCTTCTTTTTAATGTTTTCATTAACGATGTTGCTTTTATCTTTCAACGCTCTAAGTTTTTGCTCTACGCTGATGACAATAAAATATTTAAGCTAATACAAAATTCGGATGACTGCACTGAGCTTCAAAGTGATTTAAACGCATTAGGTGCTTAGTGCAATTCAAATATATTAACTCTTAGCGTAAATAAATGCAATGTAATTTCCTTTTCACGAAAGATTAAAACAATTGAGTTCGCTTATTCTCTAAATGGTCAGCGAATTGATAGAGTTTTCGAGGTTAGAGATTTGGGCGTTTACCTAGACTCCAAGCTATCATTTAATGTTTATGTAGAAACTATTGCTAAAAAAGCTTATCGAATGTTAGGTTTTGTATTAAGAGTTAGTGAGGATTTTAGACAAATAACTACGTTAATAACTTTATATAATAGCTTTGTTAGATCTACTCTAGAATATGCCTCCGTGAAAAGAATCCTAAATATAATATCTATATAGATCTTATAGAGAATATACAAGATAAATTTTAAAACATTTAAAATATAGATCCGCATTAAAAGGATTACCTCTACCTGTTTTATTGTCTTTGTTTGAGAGGAGGGCAGAACGCGATCAAATATTTTTATATAAAATTATTAAAGGCCATGTTGACTCTCCATACCTGCTAAACAAATTTAGATTTAGATGCCCTCGTAAGAGTTCTAGATTAAGTCACTTTTTCCAGCCTCACACTACCCGAACCAATTATGCGTCAAATGCTTTTATCGACTGATAAAAGCAGATCTATGACATCTAATAACAACTCTTTTTCAAACATAGATATTTTCGACCTCTCTCTTTCTAAATTTAAGCTCGCAGTAAGGAACCAACTGCAAGCTTCACATTCTTTTTAAGTTTAGTGTTAAATTTATTTTTATTTTTGTGTGTTTAATTATTTTTTTAGTATTGTTTACCTTTTCCTTTTTTTATTAAAAAAATCCACTAAATTCTTCATTTTAAGTTTTATAAATTAGTGGAGACTTCATTGGATTAGGCATTATTATTTAAGTTTTTAGTAATTTTTAGTAATAATATAATATAGTTCTGTTTGTTTTCCCAAATAAAATAAAATAAATAAAAAATAAGGTAATATTTTGTCGATGGAGACACCGACACTGGTTTGATTCATATAGAGAATCTTCATCAGGGTGAGTTTGATCCTCGCTCCGTGAGTTGCCGCTCGAGTTCAACCGTGTAACCGTGCATCAAAATGTATAGTACAACTTACGTTTTGAAAGTTTTGAAAGAAATTAAACTTTGGGTTTAACACGAGTATATTTTTTTTCTGGTAAAGCTTCAGTAGCGTGTATTTCATTTCTTTTCCCTTGTGAATAAGTAAGATTATCCAAGTCAGGATACAGTGGTGTGCTCGTGAGTGAGAAGTAGCTGTGGTGGGCCAATCCGCTTAGTATCCTGGTGATTGACAGCTCTGCTCCACGGAGGGTGGATATTTTCGCAACCAAATGTAAACAAGTCCAGGGGATTAATTAATCCATTGGGATGTTTTGTAATGGACATGGTGTGAGAGATTTTTGTAGCGTTTTATTGATACTCAATGATGTTGGTTTTGTTGTTTCACAACAACTTTACACAATTTTGAAATAGCGTAAATCAGTTGGATTGGTGGAGGACTGCTGAAGATCGAGCTCAGTGGCGTGTTATTTATTTTATTTTCACATATCGGCACATAAGTATACCTACTTTAACACAAGCACGAAGCTTGGTGCGCCCACGCGGATATCCGCACGCACCACGGCATGCCTAAGAGTGCTGGGTGCACCAAAGGTTCTTAGGTTATGGGAGAGGCCTATGTCCAGCAGTGGACTGACACAGGCTGATGATGAGCTTGTTAGCTTTCTGCCTTTAGTTCATCGAAATAGCGTAAGTACTAGGAGTTCCGGATATCGGACTAGCTTGTTTTCTGTCCTTCGTATACCTTTGTAGGTTCTGGGTAGGCACCATGAATAGGTATTTCATGCATTTAGATTGATATACAGTCAACAATCTTCTTATTACAATGTTATAGGTAGCAGGCACCGATAGGGTTTGTTTTTTTACTCAAATATTTACAAACGAAAAAATATGTTGAAAACATCGTGAGGAAGAGAACCATATTTTTCAAACTTGACATTCATAAGGTACCTTCATCTAACAATCTGCATATAAACCGATTGTGGTTTACGATCTTCAACACTATAAATAAATAAATATTGGTGGACAATGCACACAACACCATCTAGCCCCAAACTAAGCATAGCTTGTATTATGGTGACCAGATGACTGATAAAATACTTATACATTTTAAAATACATCTATGATACGTTATAACACCCAGACACAGAAGAAAACACCTATGTTCATCAGACAAATGTTTATCCTGGGAGGGAATCCCTCAACCTACAGCGCTGAAGATAGAGCTACTACCAACTGAGCTGGCAGGCCAGTCTGCAGGTATCCATCAGTGGGACATCCGTGAGAACATTTAAAGCCCGACAAAGATGCTGGGCGACTCATGCTACCCACACAAGCTTAGGCACGAGCGCCTGACAATATAAATCGGGACAAGCTTGGCACACTTGTCCTTATTGTCAACAAAATATTTTTGGAAGCTCTTCCTGTAAACGTCTTTCACAGAACAATAAATGTGCATATGCAAAGATAAGCGGGATGAGTATAGATGAGCCGAGATAAGCCGTTAAAAGGTGTCAAACAAAGCAGGTATCGGTGGACCATGCTATGTTGCTCCTTAAAGATATATGCGTTGTAGCGTGCTACAGGTGTGGAGCAAGTGAGAGGCTACACTCGATCGATATATAAGTCTATGAGTCATCCGTCATGCATGAGTCAGCAGTAAGAGAGTTCTCTATCGTCCGTAGAAAGGTAGTTCAGAGCAGCGAAGACTGGTTCTCAACTCAGTCGGTAGTAACTCTCCCTTCTGCGCTGTAGGTTGATTCTCCCAGGGCAAACATTTGATTGATGAACATAGTTGTTTGTTCTATGTCTGGGTGTTGTAAAATATCATATTACAACTAGACGATTAATGTCGCGCATTGGACTAAGGTCCTACTTAGACGCAGAAGGTTGCGGGTTTGATGTTTGTATGATCTGCAAGTTTGTCTCGGGTCTGGGTGTTTCTATGTATAATATGTAAATATTTACAAAAAAAAAGTAGTAAATCAGTCACATGTTTCTTATAACACACGCTCTTACTTTGGGGCCAGATGATGCTGTGTGAAATGTCCGGCGAATCGTGTATAATCTCATAGTACAAGCTCTGCTTTTGGTCTAGATGGTGCTGGATGAATTGTCCAGTAATATTTATTTATTTATAGCGTAAATTACACACCTAATGGATGATCTTCCTACATACACTATTTCCCACTCATCCTTCTTATCCTGAACTCATTCGTAGGTACATTGTTCTGTTTAATCTAAAAAAGAGGTTTTATATATAATCTCAAATATCGCTTCAGTTTCTGCCTTATTCTGCTCAGGCTCGCATCTTGCTTGGACGCCTCCGGACATGTCCTTAAGCAGATTGTCGTCCATTACCCACGCGCCGACGCCTCCTGTTGTCCGTTGTGATGCAGGTAACAGCTGACCGATCATCGATGCACTGTATCTTGTATGGTATGGAGCCACCATCTTTGTCGTCTCTGGTATGGAGCTGGTGTTTTCATGCTATTAACACTTCACACTATATATTGTACATTGGAATGTGTTGGCCAGACCGCTGAACGGATTTTGATATTTTTTGGTATGAAGATTGTATCTAGGAGAAGATCATCAAACAGAAGCAACTTTTTTTTTATTTAATAATATCAACAACAGGCATACAAAAGGTATACAGGCACATTCCAAACACAAAGAATAAATAGGTAGTAGTGTTTCCGTAAGGCAACATATTTATATCATGCGATAAAAATTGCAAGGTAGATAAATAAAATACAAAAATGAAAAATTAGGCACCACGCGTGCGAAGCAGCAAGTAGAATCTAGTAGAGACATAAAGTTGATATAATTGTCGCTGGTGATTTACTGGCCAGCTAGGATGAGATGCGGGTTCAGTTCTCACAGCTTTCAGCTTTTATTGCGTGATATTAACATAGATGAAAAGCCTAATAGCCGCACTCAGGGTCCTTAATGCCTCCTTAAGTCGTTCAATATAGATTTTTTTGACAAATCTGAACAAGGTAGCGACTTATGGAACAATTAAAGACTCTGAGGGCGGCTATACGAGACATGTTCCAAGGCTTGGCTGAAACGCTGATTTTTGCGTGTTCGATTCCTGCCACTGGACAAATGTTGGTATAACCTGCGAGTATTTGTCTCGGGTTCGGGTATTTCTTTGCACAATACCTATGTATCTGTGTATTTACAAAAAAATATAAAAAGTATACAAGTAGTATATCAGTCACGAGGTACCCATAACACAAGCTCTGCTTACTTTGGGGCCAGATGATGCTGTGTGAAATATTCTGCATTTATTTATTACCATTCCGCAGACTTACATTTATTCAGAATTTCATCCAAATTCATCCAGCAAGCAGTTGCAGCGTGCTGAAACTGTGTAAACAAATATGTAGGTAAATTTCAGTATCTTTGGATTATGTTGTCGTGGCGGTTTGAAGCCTGCCAACTGACATCTCCCCGTGATTAATGACTGTGCAATGAGGGTAGAACAGACTTACCATTCACTTCACTCATAAAGTGCTAAAATTGACACAGCAGTGAATTCCACCCTTCCTATACGCCGAATCTAATTACTCGAGTACATATTACTAGCTGATGCCCGCGGGATTGTCTGCGTCGTATGGAGATAAAAAGAAACCAATATGCTAAGGCCTACATATTTGAGCCTTTTGGAGTCGAAACCCAGGGAGGAGAACACGTTTTTAAAATGATTTCACGGCGTTTGGTAAAAACATTGCGTGACCTAAGAGCTGGCTCTTATCTGGCACAGCGTATTAGCATTGTCATGTGTCTTGGGGACGCTGGTCTCTACCAGTGATCTGGATCAGTAGAACTATCTATAAATCGTTTAAAGCGGTTCTCAGATAGCTCAACTGTTTCACATTGATTTTATACTAGCTGGTGCCCGCGACTTCGTCTGCGCAGGATTAGTACTTCGTGTAATTCTAACGGTTTTTGCAGCGCACGCCAGAATAGCTTGCAGATGGTAGATTTTTACTTGACGTAAGTACGAAAAAAATCTACCCTTATCGTTATATTTTGGACAATTCACACAATATCTTTATAAATTATAGCCTATGTGTTGTTCTGATGTATAAGCTATTATATTGTAAAGTTTCATTAAAATCCATTCAGTAGTTTTTGCGTGAAAGAGTAACAAACTTTTGTGCTTTTTGCATTTTCTATTTTAATTAGATTGTTGCGGTCTTTTTCGTTTTAGTGAAATAAGAAAAGGTCAGCAATCGTTTTAGTTTAAAATTGCAACAGTAGAATAACCAAAATTTAATTTTACTTTGACTAACTAAAATATCTGCAAGAGATACGTAATCCTCTCCCCACACTGGTTCTTTCACCATCGAAAGACCTCACGCATTTTATTACACAATCAATGTACAATAAGTAGTGACTTATATAATTGTCACAGTGGGTAAGTGTCTGGTTAATGAGACTACTTATGCAAATGATAGAGCATCTTCCCAAAACATCCCCTCTCCACAACTAGTTCAGAGTAGTTATACATAAGCTGTGGACCGGATTAAACCAGCTCTATCCGGAATTACCCTCAAATGGGGGTAATTGGGCGAAATAACTGCGTTAGTAGGTAACCCGACGCCCGCTTGTTTAACTAACGATCGGGCATCGATTTACAGTGTTTAAATAAATTAACGAATTAGCCATGGAACCCTAAAAATCTCTCAAGTTTCTCAAGGTTTGTGTTTATTGGAAATTTACTTTGCTCTATCGGTAAATCTATAATTGGTATACTTCAAGATTTAACTTTAATTATATATATACATAGATAAAACAAACAAACAATTCATTGCGTAGACAAAAGCTTGCTCCTATCTGGCTCAGCGTATTAGCATTGCCATTCAACGTGGCAATGCCGCCGTGTCTTGGGAACGCTGCTCTCTGGCAGTGATCTGGATCAGTTGAGCTATCTATAGATCGTTTTAAGCAGTCCTTAGATAGCTCAACTGTTTCACATGTATATTATATTATTGTATATTATTCTGTACATAATTATCTGTATTTATTTCTGTGAACAAGTAAGTCGGTACATAAAGCCGTCTACATAGAATAAAGTAAGTTATCATTTATCAATCTCATTTTTTTAATGCTGTAAATCAACACAAATACTCCGGTAGGTATTGTTCCTTCAAACCTGAGAAGGTTTGTCTATGCTCTTATATTCGTTGTAGATCTTAAACAATAATAATAATAATAGCAATAACAGCAGACATTTGAGTACAATAGTACCTACCTATGTAGGTACAAATTAATAATTCAAATTAAAAAAAAATCGTTGTCTGTAAAGTCGGTTTACGGACGATAGTAAAACCTGACAACGTCATAACAAAAAAGATAGATGCTGCGCATCTATCTGTTTTGTTATGCGCTCTCGCTACGATCGTAACAGGAAAATTAGCGTAACGGGACAATGAGCGTAACGATACAATGAGTCATCCTTTTTCGTGCGTGCAGCCGGCGTTCATCGATTAATTAAACGCTGTCACGTCAAAAAAAAATCACAAGGAGCACTTTGAATCGTCTTCTTACATGCTAGTGAATCTAGGTGCCGGTTCCTCCTAACCCCAGTTCAAGAAAAATTCGGCAAGAAACTCGTCTGGTCTTTGTATGATTTTTGATTTTATGAGCCTAATTTAGGTGCCAATTCCTTCTAACTCAAGTCCAAAAAGAATTGACAAGAAACTCGTTATGCTCCTAGAGCTTTTTTGTATGATCCTTCTTATATCCTTCTAATATTAAGATACCTTATCTAAGATAAAAAAAAAAATTGAAATTATTCAAGGCACTTAATATGTAATAGACATTGCAAATCTCTCAGTTAGGTTTCAGAAGATAGAGCAACATGAGGCCATGATACGTGTATATTGACCTCGCCTCAACTACATAATATACAATACAATATTAATATATTGTGATATTCATATGTTATGATAACTCATATAATTATCATACGATGATGATGGAGACTTTTGTCAAGTAGGCTAAGTACCTATCATAAGATAGATAATTGATTCAGGCTGGACCTTGCGGAAATCCATTACAAAACACTTAATAGATGGACAAATATTTAGTGTTTTGTACCTATCATAAATACCCTTTAACATTTCGATTTTTTATCATTAAATTGTGACAATTGACTTTTTGATCGATTATGTTTAATGTGCTTAATACAGCTAAAAAAATGATCTTGAAAGTTAAAGAAACACTAGGTTTCTGAAAACCGATTTGAACCTATCTAGGTCCGAAAGCTGGTTCAAATTTTTGGTTTAATCTTACTTAAGGCCATGTCAGATTAAACGACCATGTTGGGAGCCTACAGCGGGCAAACAATAAAGTCAATGCAAGTTAAATAACAAAGCGTAACCCAATTTCGCCCCCCGTCATACATACAACGAATCGCATTACTAAAATATCATATTTAACAGTAACTTTTCACACCCTACGACAATATGGCGGCTACGAGCTACATAATTACGAGTGACAATAGAACAGCGGTGCTCTGGGGGTAGGCTGGGGTAGGACAGTATCCGGCAAAATGGCCGATTTTATTTCTAAAAGTCAGCGATAATCGGCAGATGTAGGGGTGTGCTAACAGTATTTATAATGTGATATACAATTTAACCTACATATTTTAGCGATATCTAGCTCCGACCTTTTACACTGAAATAGTTAAGCTCTCAATATACCTCTAACATTATTATTTGAGCCTTTATAATTTGAGACCCTAAGCCCGTGGGGAACAGGAGCCTATCGCTTTTGTAAAATTATTTTACGGCGTCTTGTAGAAACATCGCGTGAACCCAGAGCTGGCTCGTATCGTATATAGTGTAGCATTGAACGTAGCAATGTCGCCATTGTCGGCAGTGATCTTGATCAGTTGAGTCATTTATAGATCGTTTTAGGCGGTATTATAGCTCAAGTATCACACATGTATTTTTTATTATCTAATACCAGATAGCATAGCAATTCTTGTATATATGTATATATTTAATCTGAAACCCGGAAACGGCTACGACGATTATCATGAAATTTAGGACGCTGGGCGTTTTAGGGGCGATAAATCGATCTTACTAGGTTTTATTTTTAGAAAACGTCGTTTTATCCGTGTTTTATACCGAGCAAAGCTTGGTCATGTGTTCTGTATTATATTCTGTACAATTCTGTAAATCAAACTCACATTATCTTAACTTAAATCAGGATATCAAATAATCAGAATATTGCTTCTTTTGTGCGTAAATATCTTCAATTCCGACAATACTGTAACATGAGACGTACCCGGGACCGTGGTCACAGATAATTGAGATTTCTATAATATGTGGGTAAGTTCTGAGGGTATTCAGCAAGTAATGTGATGCTGGTGGATGATTCGATCACAATAGACCTTGTCTAGAGGAATTAGACCGAAAATTTTTGTATTTTTGATGCAAGATACGACGTGAAGTCCAAAAAAAGATACAAAAGCTTGAGCTCTGACAAAAAGCTGCAATAATATTTACAATATTATAAGATTATTATTTGATAAGGTAACTGAACTTATTAGACAATTCACGATACGATGTTGGTTAAAACAACTTCAAAATCACCAAGTCATCATCCAAAAATGAAAATCTTCGCGTAATTATTGTCGGTATGTACGAACAACAATCTCATAACAGTTACAAAATATTAAAAATATTAAATCACAAAAAACATCGCAGTGCGTAACATTAAAAGTGCCGTGGTGTAACAAAACGTGTGTTGTTAGGTGAGTCGCTCACCGTGTCCTATCGAGATCTTCACTCGTGATAACATTTTAATACGTAGTGTTATGGAGAAGTGGGATATTCATTCATTGTTAGATGTACCTACGAAATACTTATTTTAGGTAACCTTATGTAGTTTTAAAAAATAACCTACCTACGGTACTCTTCACTTTCCTACGAGAAAGTCATCAATGTAGACTGTGAATTTTCTTTTTTTAGGATTTATGAAGTGATAACTTCTTATGGAAGGGTAAACCGCTTCGTTACGTAATGCGTTACGGCGCCAGTCTGTCTGGCATCCCTTTCTCTTACGCTTACGGCAGTGGTAGGCAGGCTCCTCCTCTCTCACTTTAACCCACAGCGCTATTTAGATTAGTTTAAGTTATCATTTCTGTCGGGCGTCCCGAGATGCACACGTTTTTTACCTAACCTTGTTTAGGTATTTTATTTATTTTATCACGAATTTAGTAACAAAGATTACCTACTATGATTTTGAAAGCCAATTAAAAGTTTTCACAAATACAATAGTAAAAAAGCCTCATAAAAGAAAATACCCTGTAGTAAGATATCCGTCAGCTCGATGAAAACAAATTAATATTACTAGACAACACAACACTATCTAGTCTTAAACTAAGCGAAGCTAGTACTATAATAACAGGATAACTGATAGAATGATTATATATTTTAAATACATACTTATGATACTTTATAATACCGATCTAACAGAAAACAAAACAAACACCTGCGTTCATCACACAAATGTTTATCCTGGGGGAGAATCAAAATGACAACGTACAGCGCAGAATTCAGAGCTACCAACTGAGCTATGAGGCCAGTTAGAAAATTAGGACAGACCGTTTAATTTCTCATACAAAAGTTAACTGACAGATACTACCAACGAGTATTTGCAAATTACAGAAACATGTATGAAGTTACATAATAAAATAGAAGATAAAATGTAATGTATTATAAAAAGAAGAAATTTTTAAACTTATGCGCTTCATTGACGACCTCTATAGCGCAGTGGGCCAAGGCCTGGCTGAGACGCAGAAGGTTGCGGGGTCGATTCTCGCCGCGGGACACATGCTTGTATGCAAGTATTTATTTCTGGTCCGGGTGTTTCTATGTATAATATTTACAAAAAAAAGAGATATATATATATATATATAAGCAGTATATCAGTCATGTTGAAGTTTGGAACCCATAACACAAGCACTGCTTACTTTGGGGCTAGATGATGCTGTGTGAAATGTCCAGCATTAAGTATTATTATTATAATTTGCAGTGATTATGAACAGTCAACATCACTTTCAAAACTTTCGTACGTTGTACTATACATTTTGATAATCACGGGTTTTACTTACGTATTATTTTGTCGATGGAGACACCGACACTGTTTCAATTTATTTAGAGAATCTCATCAGGGTGAGTTTGATCCGCGGTCCGCTCGTTGCCGCTCGAGTTCGAACCGTGAACTCGAGTAAAGCCCGTGTTTATCAAAATGTAAAGTCAACATCAATCTCACAAAACTGTATCTACACTATTCGTCGAACTACTTTTGCACTTTATTTTGTAAATTGTTCAAAATACTTTTCCGTAATTTGTTTACACGCCATTATTCAAAAAAATGTCTCTAAGTATTCCATCCCAAACAATGGCATTGAAAAGTGTTGCTTCCATTGTATCAGGAGTCATTGAAAGTCTTGGGAAAGAAGGTGATTAGGCAAGTTTTAAGTCGCTCGATTTGTGCAATGGAAGACGTAACAAAAGGGCTTATGTACTTATTCGAAAGTCAGGTTTGGCCACGGTAGGAACCTATCAAAAAAATCTAAATCAAAAACCTTTTATTAATTAAAAACATTTACAGTACAACATATGTGTTGAGATCTCTTCTGTTAAGTTAATAAAATAATTTTATGGTCTCAAATTGTATTTAATGAATAGGCCAGTCAAAATAGCTACCGTTTGAAATAGATAACTTTGAAATATTAGATTAATCAATAATAGTATATTGTTGCTGTGCTGAGTCATTAACGCACGAGTGTTATGTTGGTGCCCGAGCGCAAGCGAGGGCACTAAATTAACACTAGTGCATTAATTACTCGCTTTAGCGAGGTGCGTAATTTACTTTTCTTTCAACTACAAATCTACACCTACTGTGATAGATAAAATATGCCTACTCAAACTAAAAATACAAAGAATCAAAAGTTTTACAATGGTACAAAATGCGCGCCATTTGTTTTTTTTTTCACCAAGTAGGTTTTATTCAGCCGATTTTTATTATCAGCTAGTATCTTTTTGATCTAATGCAAACTTTTTATATTAATCTTAATGGGAGATATTAAACTTCTGTGGTAAATTTATACTTATCTAAATAAAAAGTAAGTGCAATAATGAGATTTCATACAACATTACTGCACTGTTTTGGTTCTAAGCAAAAAAGACGTCCTTTGTGATCGGTTTTGTAGTGATTAATGATAACATTACTGCGAAGTTGAAAGAAAAATGCATTTATTCATTTTTAAATAGCAGTTTATTTTCTACAACTATTGTTTGCAAATTTTTTTCTAATGTCCATATTTTTTGAGTTATAGGACGTAGAAAACCGACTTCATTTATTGAAATTTGAGCCAATAATACATCTTTAGTGGACAGTAGATGTATTTTGTATATATATCATATGGGTAGGCCAAACACGCACTGTTCCAATGAGACAGCGAGGTATCGGTGAAACGAAAATATCATCGATATATACAACTTTTAGATTTTTCAGCTTCATAAAATTTAAATAGACCACCTGGGAAGAATACCCTGTCAAACACAAAAATAATTTTTCAAAGAAGAGTTCCTTCTTTTCCGTGGTCTAAAGGAACAACAAAACAAAATTCACAATAAACTTAAACTAGGTACATAATAGAAACATACATGGTTAATGTATAATATATATATATAACCATATATAGTATGCAAGATACAATTACTTAGGGTATTTCATGATACAATGGTTTCAATTATTTGTAAAAGTAGGTAGGTAAATTGTTGACAAAATGGTAGGTATCTAAGAAACAAATAGCATGTAGGTAAGAAGTCTAATAGTGTAGAATAGAATAAACACTCATACTAGCAGGTAGGTTTGTATATACTAATATCTACTATAAAGATGCAAACCTTTTTTGTTTGTAATGGATTATCTCTGAACTACTGAACCAATTTAATTAAGAAGGTTCCTACATCTATTAGAATACCCAGATATTTTTCTTTATCTGTATTTTTAATGACAAAGCAAATACAGTGGTTATCAGAGGGGGTTTTACAGTAATGAGGATACAATTTTGTAATAATTTCCGTTGACCTTATTTTGCGCATTGAAAACTTAATATAATTTGTCTTATCTGTATTTAATGTCAGTAAGTTGTGCTGAAGCCATTTATTTACAACATTTAATCCAAGTTGCGCATGCATGTAGACTTCTTTTTCAGAATCAGCCGAAAAAAGAAGGGCAGTGTCGTCAGCGTTAGATAGATTAGTGCCATGATCTACTTTTAGATTACAGAGGTCATTTATTATATAAAAGTAGATCTAAAAGTAGATCACCAAAAACAAAGTGGGATCCTAAAATACTTCCTTGTAGAACACCAAAGGACGCATTCTTTTGATCAGCACTAAGTACATCACCAATCCTAACGCATTGCAATGTGTGACCATATTAATAATCGCACAACTTTATTTTCAGACAACCAGAATCTAATGCCTAATATTTTCTTGTTTGTAACATTTGCTTCATCGAGTTGTAAAGTAAAAACAGAATGTGTTAATTTACCAACGATATCTGTAAAAATATAGACGTTTCTCACACTAGTCTCTTCTATCAAGAAACTGTCTAAATCTTCCGAATCAACGAATGTAATATTTGGAGTGTTACTTCTCATTCGTTTAGTTTTTATTTTTAGTAAATTATTTTTGTTTTATATTTTTAATTGAACGAGTATATATTTTAAGATTTTATATTATGCATATTGTGTTCTCTCCTAGATGGTCATACACTCGCGTAACTCGCGTTATTTTTTGTTATGTATACCTACTTAAATAGTTTAAGATTCTCTTTAATGGTGGCAATTCGGTTGGTTCATTTCTAAAATTAGGAATTGTCTAAAATATATTTAGTTAGTCATAGCAGTTGTAAAACCTATTCGGTCGGTACCATCTAACTAAATTAGGAACGCTTAATTAAGTTAGATAAAATTAAATTAGGATAAGTTGGTAGCAGCAGAATACCAAAGGTAAATTTGACGGTTCAAAACCTATTTTTAGCTAAAATTAGTTAGGTTGGTGCCAACAGAATTGAGGCCAATGTCCAGTTTAGAGAACTAAATAAAAAAACAATAGGTAGGTACCATTACTTATATATGACATCATCTTCATCAAATCACTGCTACATCGTGTGCTCAGTTTCGCAACACGTTCATTAAGTAAGATGGAATCCACGGCTCTAGATTTCAAGATCAGAGATAGCCACTAAAACCTTTTGAAAAGTGTTGAGTCGTTATAACATCACGCTTCGTCAATTTACAACACTTATCCATCACTTCTTGGTATTGGAGCTGCTTGAAATAAAGATCAAAATGCTTAGTTTTAAAGTATTTTTATAAGATGTTTAATCATAACATCGCGAAGTAATCCGCTTTTGTGGGGTTGTCTACAAATGGCGCAGGCGCAGGGTGTTGGTTGTATCGGCGACGCGACGATCTTATTGTGGTATCGTTGAAAGATCTATATCTCGGAATAATCCCCACTTTTAGTTTTGTAGGATGACCATCCTTTGGCATTTCGACCTGTCAGCTCAGTTGGTAGTAACTCTGCCTTCTGCGCTGTAGGTTAAGGGTTCGATTCCCTACTCACCTACCGTGGGTAGAGACTCATTAACACGTGGCATAGATTTCATTTGAGTGCCTCCGTGCAAGGTCACATTAATCTGTCGGTTCCAGAATTTCTGAAGTTGTTATTCCATCTTGAAGGCAGACGACTGGTTTAATTAATTCCATCAGGTTTAGCAGCTAGGTACATAACTAAGACATGTGTCTCTTCAGATCTAAAGGTCAAAATCCTAGAGCAAAAACCCAGTTAAAGATTGTCATTGTCCTAATATTATTCAAAACAGCTGGTAACACTAGCACGTCGAACGGCGTCAATTTTGACACCAACGGCTGCACACACAAAAACATACACCATTTATTATTTGTGTATTATTCAGAGTAAATAAAGAGGATCAAGGCGATGCTTTGTCCCGGTGTCATTGTAATTTTATTCCCGGGATATGGGGATATTCCCGGGGTGCATTGTGTGGCTGTCCACACGCATCGGGATTAGCGCAAATCGCGGATTGTTGCAGACAAATATTTGTGGATGGTGATATCATTAGAGGTGATAGACGCTACTTAGCGATAAGTAAATAAACAAATTGCTTTGAGGGTATTAATTTGGGTATTAAATAGGTACTCAATCTAACCGTTTTATTTCAGTAAAACAAAAAAACTTGGTGTGTTTTAAAGAAGATGGAGAGAAGTGCTTTTGGGTTTGAACTTATCTTTACTTGCTTCATAATTTTACTGTATAATTTGTATGACAAATGCTGTGCATGCCTGCAATTGGTGCATCTATATTCTATAAAAAGCGATGTGTGTATGTATGTATGTTCCCTATAGACTCCGAAACCGATTTCGACCGATTTCGATGAATTTTTTGGGAAATCTTCAAATTGTCCAAGCGAATCCTGTGAAGTTTGGTAGCGATCGGATCAACAGAACTTTTTTTTTGCATTAATCTAATTTGGTTTGGATATAGATTGTATCTTAAGAACGGACCTAGGCTACTTTTTATGTATGACTATGCGTGCGAAGCCGCGGGCAGAAGCTAGTATTCCATAAAATGTTATTGTTTATTAGAGAGAAAAATAACAAGCTACGAAAACAACATCAGCTGTAGTTTCGCCAGAGCAGCAAAAATTTCCTAAAATACAAAATTTTGCAGTGCATTTAAAGTAAATTATATTAATAACATTATGTACTAGGTAAATGACCGTACTGAAATATGATAAAATTGTAATTTGATTCCATAATTGAATTGATTTTCCTAGGATTTTCCGCAGTTTTATCAACCTCTTTGCATGATGATTAAAATGAGCTAAAACAAGTCAGTCACGCGTCAAACTAGCTAATTTAAGAAATGTAATTTAAAATGTTTTTCTTATTCAGACTTTGACGCAAATAAAATAAGATCGTTCGTAATTTACGAATTATTTGTTAGACCGGCTAAAGTACATAATCAAAGCCATTGTCGGCAATAGTATAAAACTGAGGAGCTCTGCCAGAAGCGCTCTCTCCTAGTCAATTCTAAATTAACAAAAATGTTATGTGCCAAGTAGATACCTAAATACTAGTACATTAAAACGAATGGGTGACAGGCATAGCTGACAATGTAGGTAGGGACATAGCTTTTGGAATAATTCAAATTCAGTTTATTATCAATATAAAATTTTACAGGTACCTAATCTTACCTTTGCGTTCGATGTGGACATACCAACCTACATAGAAAAAAAAATCAAAATATTAGAAAATACACATACACTACGAGTACACTACGAATGACTACGTACCTACATAAGTAAAAAAAAATTACAATACAATAATTAATTAATAGATTAGCTATCTATTTTACACATCTAAGTAAATAATAACATTTTAACATCTCATATCAATAAATATTTTACCACTACTAGGAACTATATTACTAATTTGTGTTACAATGCTCTTGGTATGCAGTAACTGTTCAAAACATAATCTAAGTAAGTAAACCATGTAGGTAGGTAAGTTTCGAAATAACAATGCCTTAAAATCCAATGCAAATGTCATGGCAATAGTCCCAATAGACGATTCATCCTTAGGCTCCATATCTTATCTCCATTACTCTACTAATCCCCACCACACCAACATAATCCATAATCCCCAAACTATTATTTTCAATGAATGAATTTGGTTTTCGACTAAGGACCTCAACAGGAGCTGTCAGCAAAAAGGTTACGCGCGTTCAAGTCTTTATTAAGGCAGTTTGAACCTTAGAGCTATTGTTCATAGCGTGTAAGAAAATTTTGCAAAGTGTAAAAAGGTTTTGGTTAAATAAACAAAGTCTTCGAAGAAAGTTTACGTTAAACTAGGTTAAACCTTGCCAGAGCTACGTCCGGCGTCGATTACTTGCAATTCATAATAAGTCAATAAGTACCTTTTTTCCAATATATTATGGCAAAATACGGCTTTGTTCTGTCCGGAAGCACTAAAAATAAAATAAAAATTGTCTAGTCAGCGTTCTTTTTTCTCGTATTTGAGTAATTATAGATAATTAGTTAATTAAGTAGGTTAGGTAACATGTACATAACATTTGTATTCTGTTTCTATATACATATCTCGCACAGATCCATTAGTCAAAGTCGAAGTCAAAAGATATTTTATTCAATACAAGGATCACTTTGAAACGTCTTTCCATACCAGGTGAATTTAGGTGCCAATTCCTCCTAACCCAAGCCCGAGAAGAATTAGCAAGAAACTCGTCCTGTCCTTGTGCTTTTTTGCATGATCCATCTTATCTTATCTATATCTTAACTACCTTAACTACGAATAACTAAGAAGAAGAGAAGAAGAGTTTATACATTTCAAATGTGTTATTAGAAGCTGAACAATTATAGATACCTAATAATTATAAAATAATGAATGAAACTACAATAATCTAATAGAAAAATTCAATAGGATTCTTCAGCTGTTTTTGGATTGTTGATAGAAAGAAGCAGTCGTTTTTTCAACATAGTTTTTGATTTATTGATAGATTTTCTGAAAATACATTGGCGCCATTTTGCCGCCACCGCCGCCTAACGCCATATTCAGAAGTCTAGATTTTGGTTCGCTACTCAAGAGGTTAAATACCTACTGAGGGAGGGTAGGTACTTATGCTATTTTATAATTTTTGGTTTTAGGTAGACTAGCTATACCTCGGTTAGATTCTGGCTAGATGTTATTTCCACGTCCATGAAAGCTTGCATTGAATTGTCACAAAACTCCCCAATTTAGTACTATCCTAATGACAGGTTCCCGCCAATCTGCCATTTTGTAATTCCAGTAGATAATGACGGCATACACACGAGTAGGTAGGTTGAACTGTATCAGTATAATTGCCCCTGTGGAATTACCTTTGTCAGCCGAGCCGGGAGTTAGCTAAATACAGAGCGGATAGTTTTAGTAGACGTGTCGTATAGATCATAGTTATTTTGTTACCAAAACGCAGGAAATAACGTTGCCGGCCGTAAATTATTTACCTTTCTACCTAAGTATACGTTATATGAATACCTACATAAGGTACTACTAGTATGAAAAAATCTATATTTATATATTAACTAGCTTCTGCTTTGCTTTGGCTATGCTTAGTTTGGTAGGTACGTAGATAAAATGTTATTCTCAACTGAACCTAAATTGTTATACCAGGTTCAAATCTATAAGCATCTAAAAAACAAAAAAAGCCATTTCACAGACATATTTTTCTCTCAAATACATAATACCTACTTTACATAGAAACACCCAGACTTGAAACAAATACTGGCAGATCATTCATATCACATGTCTCATATTTGTAGGTATATATGTCTTGCGGCCGGAATCAAACCCGCAACTTTCTGCGTCTCAGAAAGACCTTGGCCCTTGGACCTTGGCCCACTGAGCCACAGAGGTCGTCAACACAGATCTGCCGTCCGATTACTAAAAGGCCGTTAAGTGACATTTTATCAAATTTGAGTTTTATAAACTACGTAATTGCGCATATTTTGCTCTGTCTATCAGTCTCGGACATACTGTTCTATGATTTAACGTTACTGAGAACCAGAGACCACCTACACGGGTATCTACACTTTTTTTGAACCTGTCCATTACTTAAATACGGTTAACTAGCATTAACACACTAAAATACGGGTAAACGCGCTTAACAATATATTTCTACATTACATTATATCTATTGAACAAGCTTAAAAAACGGTAAAAGGACGTTACGATACTATTTAACCGTTACCTGGCTTTACAGGCTTTTTTGACATTTATATTTGCGTCCCTCTATGGTATCTACTACGTCTAAAAGACAGTTCTTCTTCAACTACTACTCTATAAAGCCGCTAAACATACTTAGCTGGCTAGTTGTTTGTCACCTATAGTAGGTATAAAACATTTACAACTCTTAAACACGGTGACTGTATTCTAGTCATGAGAGATGTTACTTAAAATTGATAAATACAACATTAGAAAACCGCTAAGCAACATTTAAACACTAAAAGACGTCTACATGCTGTACATTTGCGCATGCACCGAACACTCGCTAACTCGTCGCCAGGACGCGGTGGGGACAGGACGTGCGCAAGTTGGTGCGAGTTCCCGCCAAAATGCAGTCGAGAATGAAGTAAGGATTTCATATTTATTTAATCTGAAGTATTAAGTAAAATAGGTAGGTAGGTATGCGCACCTACTTTGACTTTAGTAGCTCAGACATTACTTAATGGATTTTACTATTAAAGTGTTAGAGATGTAGGTAACTTTTTATGGGGTCATGTTAATTTACTACAGAATCATTTCAGTATAAACTAATCAACAACAAATTTTGTTTTAGATTTCAAAATCCAAGAATCATAAATATGTTAGAAAGATGCAATGATGGATTCCACACGAATAAAAAAAATCAGACACCGTTTCAACAGCGACCTTCCGTCGAGACATGCAGTATAAATTCACCGTGCAAAAACCTCTTAAAAAATAAAACTTCGGAACAACTTGTTGACTCCCTAAATGCATCAGTTTATTCTATGACATCTCCTGTATTTCAAACATTTGGTGAAACGAAAACTTCATTTGATTACGGGCTAAATTTTTCCCAGCTGATTTCTACTATTAGTGCTGATTGTCTCCCGTTTACAGAACCCATTTCTTTGATCTGTGACGAATATATGCTACCACTATCATGCAACAACCCGACAATGTGCGACCTGTCTTGCTTGCGAAATGATGAGAACCATGACGTTTTATTAATAGCACCATCGCACAATTCACCGACAGGAGATTATTCATCAGATGATTCGGTAAAAGATAAAGATTACTACCCGAGTGATGACTACTCATCAGCTGATGACTGCCAGTCAAGCGCCAAAAGACCCCGTCACAAAAAAAACATGATTAACATAGAGCCTCGCCAAGAAATTAACTTCATACAGCCGGAATCTTCTATTTTGCCTGTTATTATAACAGCAGTGAACGACTCTACCGATGTAAATCGACTCAGCTTGCGGGATAAAATGTTGAAGCACAAACAAAAAAAAATATTGAGCTATAACGTGAAAATTGGGTGTAATGAAAAATGTATGAAAAAATGTTCGACTAAGTTTACATCAGATGCGCGTGAAGAAACCAATAAAGCATATTGGGCTTTATCGTGGAAAGAAAGAAGAGTATTTGTACAAAAAAGTACCGCGGTAGCAATACCTAAACGGAAACTTACATCTGAACCTAAAAGAGCTCCAAGAAGTACATTTATTTTAAAAAATATTGATGGAACAAACGTAGAAGTCTGCAAAACTTTTTTTTTGACAACACTGGGTTTTCATAAAAATAATGACACTGTATTATACAATTCTCTAAAGAAAGAAATAGTTGACAGACGAGGATTACACACAAAGACGCCCATTTTTGACCGAATGTTGCTAACGGATCACGTGGAATCATTTCACCCCCTGGAGCCCCATTATCGGCGAGAGCATGCTCCGCTCAGACGATACATAGCATGCGATATTACCGTGACTCTGATGCACAAAGATTTTTGTGAGAGGTACCCATCTCAGAAGGTATCTTATGAATTATACAGAAAACATGTGAAAAGTATGAATATCTCATTTGCTAAGCTCGGCAATGAAGAGTGCGAACTTTGTGAAGCGTATGAGTTACACTCCAAAAACACATCTCATGATGCAAAGAACGCTGTACCCGAAAACTGTGAATCTTGCACTTTGTATGTGTGCCATAGAGAAAAATATAATAAAGCACGAAAGTTATATGAGTCCCACAAACAATATGAACAAAATTCTGAAAATATATATTTCACTGTTGATCTACAAAAAGTAATAATGTTACCGAGACTGGACAGTTTTAAAAGTATAATATTTTGTCCCAGGTTAACCACATTTAACTTATCATTCGCACCTGTGGGTAAGATTACAAGCCAACACAAACCCCTAGCATGTGTATGGCATGATGGCATCTCTGGGCGCAAACAAGAAGATATAATGAGTTGCTATTATAATTTTATATTGCACTACCGTGATGTTAAAAACATAACGATTTGGATGGATAACTGTAGTGCCCAAAATAAAAACTGGTTGTTGTTCTCTCTAATGATATTTTTAATCAACAGTGACTTGATTGCAACCGAAAAAATAACATTCCAATATTTTGAGCCTGGTCACACCTTCATGAGCTGCGACCAATTTCATCATCAGGTCGAACTGGCCATGAAAAGAAAAGGAAAACTTTACGATTTTCAAGATTTCACAGAATGTGTTGCTTCTGCTAATCTATCGAGAGTGGATGTTAAAACTATGGAGCCAAAAGATTTTTTTACATTCCAAAACTATGTGTCAGATAGACGTATACAAACGACAGCACCAAGAGTTTATCTGAAGGATATAATAGAAATCTGTTTCCAACGGAACCTCTATGATATGCTGTATAAAAACGAGATAGATGGTGGGGAGTATAAAGTTTTACGATTCATGACCGACAAATATTTGAAACACACAGATATATTGAAACCTGAGTTTAAGAGTGCACCTAAAGGTATCTGTAAGGCAAGAAAAGATGCAATCGTGAACGCATTAAAAGATATAAGTGCTCCACATAAAATGCAGTTCTGGCATGAAATGCCAGAATGTATCTGATTTTTTTAAATTAGAGTACGTAATCATTAAGCAGGTACTTATTTATAAGATGATAATTAATGATTATAACTTTGAGACTGATTTTGCATGCCAAACTTAGAAGATTATAAGATTTAGATAGAAGATTATAAGAATTGTTATGTAGAATTGGTGTTTTCTCTGTTAGATACTGATAACTAATAGATAATAAGTAATTTTTCGTATGTGAGCTCGGAAGTGACTTAAGTTGTTTAATATACCTAATATGATCTCTTTTAGTTCCTAAGAATATACTGATAAAACTTATGGAAAATAGGTTGTGCCATTTATTTTGTAAGAAGTAAGTATATCTACCTCATTGTATTGGTAATAAATGAAAAATTTTAGCAAATATTATATTGTATCATTTAACTATCTAACTTTTTTTTATTTTTACACTTCAATAATTTAATAAAAAAGTTACGCTTAGCTGTCCATTTGAAATATATCTTAAGAAATTCAAATAGTATTCCCAACTCTAAAAAACAGTCTTCAGTGTCTGTTCTTCCTGTAACTATGTTCAAGTCTAGGAATATGAGTAATTTTAAATTGTCAAAACAGTAAATAAACAGTTTATTGCCATTAATGTTGTTTTCAAAAGTAAAGTAGATTGTATTTTAATTAATTTACAATGCAAGAAGAAGGTTATGTATCTTAACTGTTATTTAGCTTTGAAATTGTATATAACTGTGATTTGTTAGAAAACAGTGTTGCAGTTTCATTTACTTACAACTCTATAAGACAGTGGTACTTCAGCCAGCCTCTTTTTAGTATAGTAGATGATAAGTTTTTAAAAAATATTTGCATGATTAAAACACAAAAACTTAAATTAAAAAACAAGTAGCAAAGCTGCGTCTCATTGTAACGTTTACAAAAAAAGCATAAAAGTTTACAAAAAAATTGATATACCAAAAAAAAGTGTATGTCTCCACAATTTCTAGAAACAACATTTCCTACGTTTTTGCTCATACCCAAAATTTAGGTTTAGTCACTTAGTGGTCTTTTAGTAATCGGACGGCAGAGATATACCTACCCACGCGTGACGCGTCCCAGAATTGGATGCTAGACCACCTTAGCGGATAACAAAAATATTAATTTATGATGTGAAACAGTAAACTAGTGACATCTATCGCCTATCGTATTAGTAAGGTCATATCAGTGAACACCTATTATTTGATAGATGGCACTGTAGCATGTATGTGGGCTGTCTCGTTTCTGTTTCTGAACGTAGAATATAATGTCACGTGTCATTCAACTGTCATTCATTGTCAGTTTCTACTTTTAGGGCTGCCAACTAAGCAATATATACGCTTAATCTGCCCTTTTTTCACTTTGTGAAAGCTTCAAATCTATTGACGTTATTTTGGAAAATATGTAAATCTTCATATATGTAACGAAATATTAAAATTTGTCTTTTAATAATATAAATTTATAAGGTATGGTTATAAATTTTTATTTTTATAATTAGATATATCTGTAAACGAATTCTATGAAATCTCTAGTACATCTCTCAAAATAAAATGGTAGGTACATACCAACATAATAAAGACCTACAGCGTGCAGTTTTTTAGGGTTCCGAAGTCCCCACAAGGAACCCTTATAGTATCGCTATGTCTGTCTGTCGTTGGCTATTCTGCATGAAAATACGTAATAGTAACATCCTACAAAGTAATAAAATAATATTTTGAAAAACGGATTTTAGGGAGACCTCCCGTGTGGCGAGAGTGGCGCTGGCGGTAGATTTTTTAATTTGCATACTCCATCGTGTGGCATATCGTATATATTGCAGAGATGTGAGGAGGTTTCTTTTCTTGAACAGTTTTTCGATTTTTATTTTGTTTGATTAATATGTAATAACAGGGGTTAAGTAGGACTCCTACTGTAGGAGGCCTACTGGCCAAGCCGCTGTGTGACGAGTGGGTGGCAGATTGAGCTGATTGAGTAGTAGTAGTAGTTGGCAGCACAATAACATTACATGTTTGTTTATGTGCGCAAACGAAAAACGTTTAGTACTCTGAATTGCTGAATTTAATATGATTGGTGTCAGAATGAATACTTTTAATGATAATTCTGGTGAACCTGAACAAGATGCTAACTCGGCTCTAACAGAGTTGGACAAAGGTAAACAAAAACTCCACATAACCTCTCAAACAAAACAAACTGGATTTTTTTTGTAAATGACAAATTTTTTTGCAGGACTGAGGTCCGGAAAGGTCGGGGAACAATGCGAAGCTATTGTCCGTTTTCCGCGACTGTTCGAAAAATACCCCTTTCCCATCCTAATAAACTCTTCATTTCTGAAACTTGCCGATGTGTTCCGTATGGGCAACAACTTCTTACGACTATGGGTGCTTAGGGTCTGCCAGCAGAGTGAGAAGCATTTAGACAAGATATTGAACGTTGATGAGTTCTTGAGGCGTGTGTTTAGCGTTCTACATTCAAACGATCCAGTGGCGCGGGCTCTAGCGTTGAGAACCCTTGGTGCTGTGGCCGGAATTATACCAGAGAGACAGAATGTGCATCACGCTATCAGGCGAGGACTGGATAGCCATGACCATGTTGAAGTTGATGCTGCTATTTATGCTACTACCCGATTTGCTGCACATTCAAAGTTAGTATTGCTATATAAAAACCATAATAAACACCCAACTGTTACATTATCCAACAACCACTCTTGCCCAAGTGAGACACAGAAGGTTGCAGTTTTGATTCTGTTGTATGATCTGCAAGTATGTATAATACACAATATTATAAAAAGGCTATTATTACATAAGAGTTACTATAAGATTGACGAGGCTTTGGCCGATAAATTTATATTCTGTGAAATACTTTCTGTATAAGATCCCAAATATTGTTATGACGTAATCTAAGTACATGCAACATGTGAAAAGAGGAAATAAATGAATTGAATTGAATTGAATTGAATATTTGTGTATAATATTTATGAATGTTGGTATTTACAAAAAAAAGTATATCAGTCATGTGGTACCTATAACACAAGTTCTGCTTAAATTAAATAAATAATTAATTAAACTATTGTTTTCCAGTGCATTTGCAGTGGCAATGTCCAATAAACTGTCTGAAATGGTGGAATGTGAAAGCACAGCTGCAGATCGAAGAGTCAAGCTTGTAAGGGCTCTGAGGACAGTCCATGGGGGTGGTAAGTTTGGAATACTAAAATCTGATGAAGTATACTGGATTAGTATAGTTTTGTGCTACAAACGAAACAACATGGCTTGTGTGAATACCGCAGTCAGTATGTGATGTAGGTAGGTACCTACGTCAAAAGATACTTACATACACCAACCTAGGTACCTATCTAGCCTAGCTTAGCAGACAATTTGAACTCACGCGAAACTAGGTAGGTAGGTATGTAGGTAGGTAACGCACTTAAAAACATTGTTGACAAAATAAGGGTTGTCAATTTTATTTCTTGAATGTTTTTGTATGGAAATCTGAAAATATTAATTCTTAAAATTTGTACCCCCACAACTGTTAATTTTCATGGTCGGAATCTCCTCGTTCAGGCTTAAAATACTAGTTCCTGAATTCCCTGTATAAATAAAAATCTTGTGTCACAGTTTTCGTGTTTATACTCCTCCGAAACGGCTTGACCGATTTTGATGAAATTTTATTTGTATATTCAGTAGGTCTGAGAATAGGTTTATAACTAATTTTTATACCCCTAACTGTTATGGGTGGCTCACCCCAAAAATATTTTTTTTTTTCAATAAGGCAAAACAACGTTTGCCGGGTCAGCTAGTATTAAATTCTCACAGCACCAAACGAAGCATAACTCGCACTATGGAAACCAGATGACTGATATAATATTTAATGTTCTTACATACATCGTGAAGTCACAACTATACAGGCCTAGTCTGGAAACCAGCATAGTCCTACGCCTCATGGCGCAGAGTAATAATAATAATAATCTTTCACACAGCATCATCTGGCCCCAAATTAAGCAGAGCTTGTGTTATGGGTACCACGTGACTGATATACTACTCATATACTTTTTTTTTTGTTTTGTAAATACATACATTATTATACATAGAAACACCCAGACTCGAGACAAATACTTGCAGATCATACAAACATTTGTCCCACGGCGGGAATCGAACCCGCAACCTTTTGCGTCTCAGCCGGACCTAAGCCCACTGCGCCACAGAGGTCCTCAATAATAAGCTGAGACTAGTTCTTTTTGACCCACCACAATGCTGACCTCCTTGCTCCTATCTTGTTTCTTACCTAGTTTGTGTGATAGTTGTAACTTGTATCTTTTTTTTTATGTAATATTTTTTTGTGTTATTAGGTTTATATTTTATTTTTGTACCGTATTGTGTCTGTGTAATGTTGTGACAGTTAAAGCTTTTATCTATCTATCTATCTATCATACATACTTATGATACTTATTACACCCAATCAAAGAACAAACATCTACGAGTATGTTCTTTACACAAATGAATAACTTATTAAATTAGTTAATTTGGATTTTGTCTGGATTCTAGCTGTTCGAGCCCAAGGAGTATTGAAGCTGCTGCATCTATTGTTGGAGAAGTACCCGTCAACAAACCTAGTGCGAGCTGCCATCAGTGCCCTCACTCACATAGCCGCTGACACTGTCGTCCACGTGCCAGACCAGGTAAAGCTACCTATATCTCATCATCATCATCACAGCCTTTAAGAAGTCCACTGCTGGACATAGGCCTCCCCAATAGATTTCCAGGAAGAACGATTTTGAGCCCTTTCCATCCACCGACTTCCTGCTATCTTTACAATGTCGTCAGTCCATCGGGTGTGGGGTCGTCCTACGCTTCGTTTTCCAGTCCTTGGTCGCCATTCGAGAACATTTATTCCCCAACGGATATCAGTTCTGCGAGCTATATGGCCTGCCCATTGCCACTTCAACTTGCAAATTTTGAGTGCTATGTCCGGTGACTTTGGTTCTTCTACGGATTTCCTCGTTGCGGATTTTATCACGTAGTGAAACACCCAACATAGCTCTCTCCATAGCACGTTGCGCGACTCTGAGCTTGTGTATGAGGCTAATAGTTAGGGTGTTATCCCCTTTCTTAAAAAACAGTACCACCACGCTCCTGTTCCACACCTCTGGCGTAGTTCCCTCGAGGATGACGGAATTGAACAGCTTCTGGAGGACCTTAAGTACCGGTGTTCCACCCGCTCTCAGAAGCTCTGTCGTTATTCCGTCTTCCCCCGGTGCCTTGTTGTTCTTAAGCTGCTTGAGAGCCGTTCGAATCTCGTATAGGCTGACGTCCGGAATGTCTTCAGTGTAATGTCGGGTTAGGCGGGCTCTTGCATCGCTAGTCATGCTTGTAGTAGGACTTTGCGATGAGGTGTACAGTTGTCTATAGAACTTCGCGAGCTCTCGTAAACTTTCTGGCTTCGAGGAAACGACACTGCCACTGTCGGTCTTCAGCTTCGTCAACAGACTTTGCCCAATAGACAGATCTCTCGCGAACGCTTTAGAACCTTGGTTGCGCTCTATTGCGTTCTTAATACTACACGTATTATAGAGACGCAAATCGCGTCGCATAGACTTAGAGATCTGTTTATTGAGCGAGCTGTATTTCGACATGTCCACTGAAGACTGCAGTTTCATTTCGCTACGTTCTGCCATGAGTTTAAGAGTGTGCTCAGAGAGTTTTTGAGTTCTACCTTTGTGCTAGGTTTTAAAGAACTTTGACCCAACGGCATGGACAATTTCCACCAGACCGTCATTTATTTCGTCCACGGTTCCGCATCCGGCGAGGCATTGGAAGCGATTTTGGAGTTCCAACTGAAAGCTCTCGGGGTTTTGGATTTGGGCAGGACTTGGGCGAAGAGTAGATTTCATCAGACGGGACCTCTCTAGCTTTACGTTAAGATTTAATGAGCCTCTAATCATTCGGTGATCACTGCCGGTTTTGACCCTGTTGATCACTGAGACATCATTAAATATTTGCTTTTTTGTAGTCATGATGAAATCTATCTCGCGTTTGTGTCCACCGGGGTGAAGCCACGTCCATTTCCTGGACGACCGCTTCTTGAAAAAGGAGTTCATCATAAAGAGTCCCTCCTTTTCCATGAAGTCGGCCAATCGCTGACCCCGTTGGTTCCGCTGTCCAAATCCATATTGCCCCACTCTCAGTTCATCGCCATTCCTCACACCTAGCTGCGCGTTGAAGTCCCCCATCACAACCGTAAAGTGTGTTTTCGAGGCTTGCATGGCATTTGAAATGTTATCATACATAGCCTCCACTTCATCGTCTGGACGTTTCGAGTGAGGTTGCGTACACCTGTATGACCTTAAGCGAATACCGTTTGGTTATTCTGAGTATAAGGTATACCACCCTGCTCGACACGCTTTCGATCTTTACAATGTTGTTAACGAGATATTTGTGAACGAGAAATCCGACACCGTGCTGAGAAAGTTGATCGCCCTCCCGGTAGTAGAATAAGTTGCCGGAATTTAGGATTATCGTGTCCTCTCCCTCTCTTCGGACTTCTGATAACCCTATAATATCCCAGTGCAACTTATTTACTACTTCTTCCAGCTCTATCAACTTCTCGTCGGTCCTCAGTGTGCGTGCGTTATATGTTGCCAGGGCCAGGGGTCGTTGGGATTGGTAGCTGGACCTCTGCCGGAGATTCTTTGCACCTCCTGTTCCGCCGTTACCATGGCCGCAACCTATGCCAGGAATAGCGGAACTGCCGGGAACTGGGGGCCGTCTTCTGTTTGTGTCTATCATTTGGGGGTTTTGCCATAGTCACCACGCTTGGCAGGCGGATTGGTGACCGCAGATTTAGAGTTAAGTACTCGGGGGGTGCTGCTGCCCAATCCCCCGGGGTGTGTTCCCTTAGTCGCCTTTTACGACATCCACGGGAGGAGATAGAGGGGTCCTATTCTATGCCGGAACCACTACGGCAACCGGAACCACCACGGCAATACCTATATCTATATATATATAAAAGAAAGTCGTGTTAGTTGAACCGATTTGGATGAAACTTAAAATTAATATAGTTATTAACTTGGGTTGGGATATAGACTATTTTTTATTCCGGAAAAACAACGGGAACGGAAACGGAAACAGCCGCAGGTGGCCGCTAGTGCCATCTATCAATATTTATCTATAACTTTGTTAATCTCTGTAATTATTACAATAATTTGAATAGCTATCTTTTATTTTTTGTGAAGTAGTATACGCCCAACGAAGTGGGCACGGGTCAGCTAGTTAGTTATTATGAAAACATTAAATACTTACTGCTTGTACTTCACTTACGCAATTGTAAATCTTTGGGAAATAAAGTTTATTATTATTATTTCGATTGTAAGGTGGAACTTCTTCTGAGTATAGCATCAGACGACCCGCGAACTCTCGTCCGTCGCGCTGCGTTATCAGGTCTGTACTTGCTGGCGCGACACGCGGCGCTGTGGAGCCCGCGCTGTATCGAGGTGCTGGTCTCACATCGCGAACACGCCGCTCAACGAGAAAAAATCATGCAGGTATCCCTACTAATATTATAAATGCGAAAGTAACTCTGTCTGTCTGTTACGTTTTCACGCCTAAACCGCTGAACCGATTTTAATGAATTTTGGTATAGAGGTAGATGGTACCTCGGAAAAGGATATAGGCTTATTAGGTACCACGCGTGCGAAGCCGCGGGCAGCAGCCAGTAAAAATATAAAAATATTGGTGGACAATGCATGCAACACCATCTAGCCCCAAACTAGCATAGCTTGTATTATGGTGACCAGATGACTGATAGAATAGTTAAATATGTTTAAATACTTATTATACTTTGTAACATCCAGACACAAAACAAACATTTATGTTCATCACACAAATGTTTATCCTGGAAGGGAATCGAACCCTCAACCTATAACGCTGAAGGCAGAGCTACTAGCAACTGAGCCGACAGGTCAGTTAATAGACGGAATGATTTATATGGTATTCGTTTTTCGTAGTTAATAAGGTAGTTAGAAGATGGATCATGCAAAAAAGCGGTAGGACCAGGACGAGTTAATTGCCAGTTCTTCTCGGGCTTGGTTTAGGAGGAATCTGCACCTAAATTCACCTAGTATGTAAGACGTTATAAAGTGATCCTTGTGATTGTATTGAATAAAATATCTTTTGACTTTGACCTACAATTCAACCGTGGGAAGCCGGGGCTGGTTGTAAGTTATTTATATAAATTTGAGCATCAAGTTATTGTTAACAGGTGCTCGTAGAATGTCCCGCTATTTGTGCAGCCGCTGGCTCCCCCCAGGCTGGAACAACGAGTGCTCTGCGACAGTACTGCAGCGAGGTGGCCTTCAGTACAGACTTGAACCAAGCAGCCACTGCCGCACATGTGCTCACTACTATCGTCGTCCACTGGTTAGTCTTATCTACACTGGTTAGGATAACATTACCCCCTTTGTCTACTGGTCAGGATTACCCCCTTATCTACCGGTCAGGAGTACGTCCTACACTGGAGGTTCGATTTTTCATTGAATTAAAAAAGTAATAAAAAGCACAATTTTAAAGCACATTATAATATATCAGATTTTTTACATGACTAAAAAGCTTGGGATGAATCTGCTCCAACTCGACTCGGCATTCATAACAAAATTGGCAAGGATCATACAAAAAGTGTTCAGACCAGACGAGTTTGTTGCCGGATTCTTCTTGAAATGGGGTTAGAAGGATCCGGCACCTAGATTCACTAGCATGTAAGAAGACGATTCAAAGTAGTCCATATGATTTTATGGTCAGAATTGCCCCTCTAGTGTACTGGTGTCTTAGAAAAGATCCACTTTGTAACTGCGTCCGCCTGCGGATAGATCAATTTGTGTGGAAATGACATTATCTTGTGATAATACACGTGCCTTCTGCTGACATTTCCATACAATTTGTTATTTTGGCATGTGGTAATGCCGCCAGAAACTGGATCTTGTTCAGTCATACCTTTATTCTTAACTAGCTGCTGCTTTATTCTTACTAGCAAACTTTCGCGTTTATATGTATGTTTGTGAGATATTAGTGAGGATTCTTTATGCACTGGTAACCCCTCTTGCCTTCTGGTCAGTCTTACCCCTTTTCTCTGATCAGGATTACCCCCTTATCTACTGGTGGTCTTTCCCGCATCACTGGATAGGATTAGCTCCTTGTCTACTGGTCAGTCTCACCTCCTTCACTGGTCAAAAATTCAATAATTCAAATTCACTGAACAGGATTAGCTCCATGAGTACTTGTCAGTTTCACCTTTTTTACACTAGTCAGGATTACCCCTTGTTTACTAGCCAATCTTATCTCATAAACCGGACAGAATTCATTGCCTTGTCTACTGGTGATCTTACCTCCTACACTAGTCAGAATTACTGACTTTTATTTACCGGTCAGTCTAACCCCTTTCTACAATGGTCCCCCTTGTCTACTGATCAGTCTGATCCCTTAGATTAGTGTTCTGCTATCCAAACCGATGCGAGGTCGTCGCAGCTGAAACCAGTCAGGTTCAGTGAAAGTCTTAGACCTTTGTTCACTGGTCAGTCTCACCCCCCCATGTTTCCTTGACAGTTAATATTAGCCATTTGCCCACTGGTCCAGCTTTACCCTTAGTTCCTCTAACCCGGCTTACTGATATGAATGTTTTAGAGTATGATTGTAATTCCAGTTATGAAGAATGTCTGCCAGTGGAAGGTTCCGAGCTGATGCTGGCGCTAGAATCGTTAGTAATCGCGACGGGCGCGGAGGCAGGCGACAATTTGAAGCCGCTACGTGTCGCGTTGCAGTGTCTGGTGAGTTCTGTTGAGATCATCGAGTCGTTTGTATTAATTGAATGAAGGTATTAATTTCTGTTTTTATAGTTGTATAATGTTCTTAATAATAAACTATACACGCGGGAAAGTCCACACCAGATGGTTCACGTGTTAGGGCCGTCAGTATACAACCGCTTACCAGTGGCTATTACGAGTTTACAGACAACGCAATCTTTCAAGCATAAACTTAAAGAGATACTCGTTCAGAAATCATACTATAATATTGATAAATTTTTTAAATGATTTATTATATTATATTATTATGTTACTAATTTATAAGTTCATTTGATTGTGTTATATTATTTATTATTAAGAGATTTTTTATTATTAATTTTATCTATAATTATTGTTACTGTGTTTTTATGTAAAATTTATATTATATTATTATATTATATTATGTAAAATTTATAAGAATTAAACTGACTTGTAACTATCTTGTTATGAATAAATAAACTCAAACTCAAACACACCGACAGTACTGTCAACTCTCAGTTTTGACAATAGTGATGCAAACATCTGTTTTTGGTCGTCTTGCTAAGCAAACATTGTGCTCTTATATTATTTATTTTTCCCGTGTTATTGGCTTTTAACCAACTTTATCAAAAAGGAGGAGGTTCTCAATTCGTCGGAATCTTTATTTTTTTTGTGTATGTACTCGTATGTTTACCGATTACTCGAAAACGGCTGAACCGATTTGAAAAATTCTTTTTTTGTTTGAAAGGTTATACAGGTATACTTCATAGGTGGTCCCATATAAATTTTATCAAAATCGGTCGAGCTGAAAATAAACGAAAATCTAAAAATGGTTTACATCGATGATGTTTTCATGTACTTTTATACCTCGCTGTCTCATTGGAGCGTGGCGTTTATTTGGCCTACCCATAATATAATAAAAACCAAATTACATCTACTTTCCACTAAAATGTATTATAGGCTCAAATTTCATTCAATGAAGTCGGTTTCTTTTTAGTTTTTAAAACGTAATTATATTTGTAATTTTGGTGATTGCATTAAAATGAAGCAATCTAGAGTTATTGAGTGTGAAATTTTGGCATGAAAGCTTTGTGTTTAAAAAATAATGCGTTGGTATTTTATATATGAAATACACCATTTTATATAAAAATAGCTGTCCGCGCGCAGCTTCGCCTGCGTTGAAGATTTTTCCCGGGATAAAAAGTAGCCTATGTCACCCGGGGATAGTGTAGCTTTCCAACGGTAAAATAATTATTCAAATTGATTCTTTATTCTTTATTCTTTATTGTACACAAAAAAACATAATCTAAACATAATCAATAATGGCATGTACACAGGCGAGCTTAACCCTAAAAAGAGTTCTCTTCCAGCAAACCTTGGGAATTGGAGATATTAAAAACGAATGGGTGGGTATGAAGTGTACAAAAGGAGGAAAAGAGAAAGATTAAATTCGTAAAACTAATTCAACTAACTAATCGAGAAATACAGATAAATACTATATAAACTAAATATAATTACCTAAAGATTATTGCTAAATATATTACCTATATTATATATAATTATTAAATATAATAAACCTAATCTACCTAAATATAATAAACCTACATAAAATAATATACAAATAAATATACCTAAATACTTACAAGGAGAGATAGTGCTCTTTGACTTTTCGCTTGAAAATGCCAAGCGAGGGACTAGCGCGGATAACGTGAGGGAGAAAATTCCACAACTTCACAGAGTGGACCGTGAATGAACCACCATAGCGACTAGAAGAGTGGGCAGGTATTTTAAGAAGAAGAGATTTTGCAGTTCTGCAGGACTCACCACGGGGAACAAGGAAATTGATCCAGTAGTTTCGGAGCCTATTCAATACAAACAAACAAACAATCAAATCTTTCCTCTTTGTAATATTAGTATAGATAACAAATGACTAACGACAACATACGATTTTAGGACGTCCTATAATTAAACAATCTAAACACTCACTGGCAATATTGTCATCATTATGACACATGCCTTTAACAAAGATGAAGAAGAAGAAGTGGATTAACGATGGCATAAAGTAATTGAATATGCAAACAATAAACGGTTTTCTATTCGATGACCTCTGAGGCGTAGTGGACGAAGGCCCGCCCGCCTGAGACGCAGAAGGTTGTGGGTTCGGTTCACGTCGCGGGACAAATGTTTATATGATCTGCTAGTATTGGTCTCAGTCTAAAATAGGTAGTAAATATATAGTCATGTGGTAAAAGATCTGCTTACTTTGGGGCTAGATTATGTTTTTGGAAATGTTTGTATTTACAGTAACGATGAGACGAATTGAAGGAGAAAATCTTCCTTTACTGAAGAGTATTGTCAAAAATTAATAGAGTCAATGCCTTGCCGGTGTAAAGCAGTTATTAAAAGCCGTTGATGTGCTATTAACTATTAATTTTAGTTAAAAATGTGTTAATTGATTTTTTTATTTTCTTCGCTACCTATTATGTGATTTTTTAAATGTAAGTGTCATACAAAACAATTCCCGAGCAGTTTAATAAATCGTTCTTAATTATTTGTCCAGCTTCAGTACTATTTGAATGTGTTACTTTGGTAAAATCAGTAAAATGTGAAAAAAAATAGTTTGCGATTTTATTCTTTATTTCCTAAGCCACGTTGCCCTATTAATATGGCTATTTTATAACATAACTAGTTGATTCGCAGAAGTTACACATCTCTGTGTATGACACGATTTAAATAAAAAACTTCTATAACTTCAAATCGTATCTTAATTATATGACCACAACTGTATGTGTACTTTTTCGATTCCCTCCCAGGATAAACATTTGTGTGATGAACATGGGTGTTATAAAATATCATAAGTATGTATTTAAAAATATATATAAGTATTCTATCAGTTATTTAGTCACCATAATACAAGCTATGCTTAGTTTGGGACTAGATGGTGTTGTGTGCATTGTCCAGCAATATTTTTTATTTATTAATTTATTGGTGATCTCGTAGTAGTGGCCTCGCCTTTCGGTGGTGGGTTCGAATCCGGTCGTGCCCCAATGGATTTTTCTGTTCGAATAATTGTATGTGCGCTATACCAGAAACATCGAGAGTAAACCGGCATGTCGTAAAACCTGAAAATTTCGAATACATGTACCAAGTGCACGAAAGGAGCCTCTGAGGCGCACTTTAATCCTTTCACCACACTGGCTCGAAATAACTAGTGACGATAAGAATAAGAATTGTGATGTTTATAAAAAAAATGACAACAGAGGTTTAAGAATTTATTTCTCACAAGAATTACAAATTCACTTAAAGCTACTTACTTATTTACTTTTTATGAATTGATTGTATTCAATAAAGTATCTTTTGACTTGACTTGACATACTTTTGTTAGAAATTAAAGTTTTACCATAGGTGAAACTTAGCACAGCCGAGCCGGTATCGTACGTGTCTCGCACCGCCAACGTCGTGAGCTCCCAGCTGCGATCTATCAACTGGAGGAACGGCGAGAAGGCGGGCGCGGGCGGGCCGCGGGGCGCCGCGTTACTGGAAGCCCTGGCCGCGCTCGCCGGAGCCCCGCGGTGTCCCGCCATGGCCGTGCAGCCGCCCAGAGATGTTATAGCGGAGATGCAACGGTAAGCTGTAGCAGAACATTCGGAAGTAATCATCTTTTTGTGTTCTTTAATAATCTATACCTGTAAGAGAGCTTAACCTGACTGACTGATATATCATCGCCGAGCCAAAACCGCTGAAGCTAGAAAGCTGAAATTTGGAAGGTAGCTGCCTTTTACAGCAAAACCACCCACTAAGGAGGGATTTTTTTGAAATATAACCCCTAAGAGGGTGAAAAAGGTTGAAAACGAATGTATGAAACTTTTTAACGCGTGGTGCGATTTGCTTGAAACTTGATATGAATAAATAAAATGCAAATAATATATAAATAAAAATAAATGGACACGTGTTTCAGGATTATTCAAAATAACCCTCACAAAGGGATACAATGTGATGTTATAGTTTGTATGAGCACTTTAATGGGTGGTGTGATTTCTTAGAAACATGGTTTGGATACTTCAAATGCAAAATAAATGGACACGTATTTCAGGATATTTCAAAATAACTCTCATAAAGGAGTAGATTGGGGTGTGAATGTTTGTATGGAAACTTATTAATGGGTGATGGGTGTGATTGGTTTAAAACTTATCAATAAAATTCGGCATGGAGATAAATTGCATCCTAAGGGAAGGGTTTAAGCTAAAATTCCTTTAAAAAAATGCGTACAAAGTCGCTAGCAACAGCTAGTAATATACAATAAGAGTGCCAGACATTACACACAGCATCATCTGGCCCCAAAGTAAGCAGATCTTGTGTTATGGGTACCAAATCAAATCAAAGATCAAAAAGCGCTAGGACCAGGACGAGTTTCTTGCCAATTCTTCTCGGGCTTGGGTTAGGAGGAATCGGCACCTAAATTCACCTAGTATGTAAGACCTTTCAAAATGATCCTTGTGATTGTATTGAATAAAATATATTTTGACTTTGACTTTGACTTGTTCAAGTTCAAGTTCTAGTTATTTATTGGTAACAAAATAAGGTTACATGTCAGTTTCTTCACAATAATAGATAGGTTCGTAAATACATTGTGTTGTAAATACACCAAACATTTAAACGTACATCGTTCAAATTTACAATATAAAAATGTAATGTATATTAATTTAAAGTAGATAATTAATTTTAATAATCGATTGATTCAATTGATACAATATAATGATTTAATTATTAATAATAATTTGTCAATATAATAGTAGTTATATAATAATGTGATGTCTAGCTGAAACATTCATCAACCCTATAATGCGATTGATCAATGAGCCAATTTTTTTATTTGAATTTAAAGGATTGCGTTGACGGAGCATTTGTGATGGTGTCAGGAAGACTGTTATATACCGCCGGCCCCATTACATGCACTAGCTTCGACGTTTTAGTAAGGCGCCGCGGTACTGCTCGCAGCTTTTTTGCGTTCCGCGTTACATACCTGTGACCGTCTCTAAACCTCGCGTACTCGTTAAGGTGGTTTGTTTGTTGCTTCTGTTGTGTGTGACATGACTTTTTATTGTTTTCAGTCAAGGCTGCATAGAAAACCCGTCGGATGACGGCACGGCTCTAGTGCTAGCTTGCACGGTGATATTGCAAGAGCGTGCTGCGGCAGCGCTTCGCAGTAAGCTGCGCACGAGCTGGCAGCAACACATGCTTCGCGACATCGCCTACGCAGACGGCTGGGTGCGATTCCGCGTCGCACGCGCCGCTTTGAGGTATCAGTTACTATCTGCACCGTACCAACTAGCCCCAAACTTGTACTATGGGAGCCAGGTGACTGATATAATCCCTACTAATATTATAAATGCGAAGGTAACTCTGTCTGTTACGTTTTCACGCCTAAACCGCTGAACCAATTTCGATGAATTTTGGTATAGAGATATAAGTAACTATATTGTTGTGCCCGCTACACAGCGCCATTTGTTGGCGGGCGGACGCAATAAATAATCAGCACAGCGCCATCTAGTATCGAGTAAATACACTATGAAGTACGCGTATCTAAAATATATGAGCGAACGAGATGGAGATATACCAGCTCTCTCATACAAGCGAATATATTAGCGCATTCCGGTTCGATCTCGAACGTGCGAGTAGCGCCTAGGTTGTACGCGACGCACTCGCCGCTCATATAAAAGCGGCGGTAATGTGTGGATACAGGCAGTCTATTCTCGGCTTAACAAGTGTGATAGTTTCGAAATGTTATTAGTTGTGTTGTAGTGTTGTGCTATTTATTGTGTTCTAATAGGAAGTTTAATCCTTACTAATATTATAAACGCGAATGTTTGTATGTATGTTTGTTACTCTTTCACGCAAAAACTGAATGGATTTTACTGAATGGATTTTAATTAAACTTTACAATAATATAGCTTATACATCAGAATAACACATAGGCTATAATTTATAAAGATATTGTGTGAATTGTCCAAAATATAAAGATAAGTGTAAAGTGGGAAAAAAATCTGCCATCTGCAAGCTATTCTGGCGTGCGCTGCAAAAAACTGTTAGAATTACACGAAGTACTAATCGTGCGCAGATGAAGTCGCGGTCACCAGCTAGTAGAACATAATAAAAGTCACAACACTACAAGTGTGGTACCTTTGAAATAAAAGTTATAATTTGGTAAAACCGAGTTGTTTCATTAATTTATCTACGGCTCGTACAATATGAATGATTTGTTCGTAGGTATGGGCACGTACGCCTAGCGGCCTATATCCTGTGGCAGTTACAGGGCGAAGCGGCCTCAGAGTCTGCACAGCGCTGGCTCACCGCGTTACATCGGGCGGCAGACGCAGACGCTATACTACTCGAAGAAGGTATTACCTTTTTCAATAAACGTCCTATTCTTCCAAATATTTCATAAGGCCACATTTTGATATTATTGTGCTATCAAGATATCTTAACTTTTCCACTCATTTTAAAACATCCTCACCATTGCTTTCTTGTTCTGTAAGTAAATTTAGGAACAACGGATCAACTGAATCAACGTTGAGTAAATGACTAAACTGTTGTATTCAACGGTCCATAATGCGACCATTTAGCTACTTACTTACTTATATAACTTAGTCTAGTGTTTCTGGTGAGCTTCTAGATTTGCACATTATTCATTTGGAAGTTAATTTTTTCTGTTTTTTCTGATCACTCTATTCCTTCGTTTGTCGTTATGTCGAGTAGATCCTCAGTATTGTGCAAATAAAAGGATATGATTGAAATCGCCATTTGAAGCACGTTTCTAATCGATACAAGTTACCTCGACAGATATACCCGGGTTGATAGAAGGAAATGGAAGAAGTGAACCGGATACTCACGAACTCAATGTATTTCGAATCGGAATCAATGTCGTGATCCGTTTAGAGGAACGCGGCAATGCGCTCAACGTCAACTTTGTGGTTTATCCTAGAATTTCGTTCAACGTGCTACGGTTCCGTAGACAGACACATAAATGTGAATGGAAACTCTCAAGTGAGCCTCCAAGGAGACGATGATGAGTCGTAGTCGAATAAGTCGGTAACGTGCAGGTGTAACCGGGTTGGAGTCGTGCAGCGCGCGGTGGGAGAGCGCGCGCGGCTGGGCCGGCGGGTGTCAGGGCGCGGGGTGGTGCGGCGCGGGGTGCGGGGGCTGCTCCGCCTGCTGCGCGCCCGCGCCCGCCTGGCTGGCGGCGCGCGCGCGGGCCCTGGCCGCACTGGGGGGCGCCGCGGGGGCCGCGCGCGCGCACTGCACGCAGCCGCCGCCTGCCATCGCGCACGCGCACGCACAGGTAACTGCACCAGGTGTAGGGGCGGCTGCCAGGGCGCGGGGTGGTGCGGCGCGGGGTGCGGGGGCTGCTCCGCCTGCTGCGCGCCCGCGCCCGCCTGGCTGGCGGCGCGCGCGCGGGCCCTGGCCGCACTGGGGGGCGCCGCGGGGGCCGCGCGCGCGCACTGCACGCAGCCGCCGCCTGCCATCGCGCACGCGCACGCACAGGTAACTGCCCCAGGTATAGGGGCGGCTGCCAGGGCGCGGGGTGCGGGGGCTGCTCCGGCTGCTGCTAATATTATTGCACAGAAGAATTCCAGATTATATGCAACAGGCTTTTTCATTGGCCGCGAGAGTGAGCGGGAAGGTCATTACCTTCGGTAGAAATAAAAGTGGACCAAGTATTGACCCTTGACTAACTCCAGAACGCGGGTGATAAAGGTGAGACTCTTCCGAGCCAAGTCTAACGAAAGATCACGAGGAAAGTCCGCCTAAAACCGGATGAGACCCGGGATGAAGCCTACGGAAGTTAGTTTTGCGAGTAGAATGTCGCTGTTCACCCTATCAAAGACCGTCTGGAAATTAAAGTAGAGGACTGGACTTATTGGCAAAACCCTTTTTTAATATAAAGATAAATTATTTTGAGCGGTCATTACTTATGCTGGTTACCGATTGAGTTTACTTTTATGCGCTTTCATGCTGCGATGGTAACTTTAAGCTTTCTGTCCCATCTACAACAAATAGTTCACGAATAGTTTATATTGACTTACAAAGCTGTCCATTTACACATCCGGTCCTACTTTTAGCAACATATAGCTCCCTCCCTCCCTCGCTTAGCTCACTGTACAGTAACGTCCCCAGGCCGCCCGCGACCCGGCGGCCAAGGCCGGCGCGTGCGCGGCCGCTATCCGCGTGGCCGCCCGCGCATGCGCAGACGCCGCACAGAGCTACGCGGCCATCGCACGTACCGCCTTCCACATGGACGACTCTACGCTCAGACACTTCCAAATGTATCCTTTTAAAGTGGTTCAACAGTGAAAAAGCAAAAGTATCTGTAGTGGAAATCTGTTACCCTGTTGGTACGTAGTACATAATATTAGGTAGACAAACGAAGATTACGGTACTACGATTCCTGAACCGCGCTCAGTTCCCAGCACACATACAACCAGCTATCCCAACTCTTGGACCGCATCACATCTCCTCAGCAGGACCGCGCCGAGCCCACCAGCAAGGCTTCGCCCCCACGTTCCCTGGAGGAACGCATAGCTCTGCGCGCCAGTGATACCCTCACCGAGATAGAGTCTAAGCTCTTCGACAATCCCACCACTAACCCTGGTATTACGCATCGGGTGAGTGTTTTATTATAAACTTGCTGCCTGCGAAGTCTCTACATAAAAAAGAGCC
Organism: Lampropteryx suffumata; assembly: GCA_948098915.1. Lineage (NCBI taxonomy): Eukaryota > Metazoa > Arthropoda > Insecta > Lepidoptera > Geometridae > Lampropteryx > Lampropteryx suffumata. The sequence continues at coordinate 1,806,290 of OX402557.1, read as the reverse complement.
GCTGACTATTTCTATACTATACCTCGCAGGTACCTATTAGGTATACAACTGTTGGGTTAGTATAGAAATAGTTTCAAAAACTTGTTGGAGTTTTGAGAGGGCTAGACACCAGCAATCCTGGATAATCGAGTAATGATTAACAAGCACACTGATCAAATAAATAGCTCACAAACCACCGATTGTCAAAAGTAACTATTGTGTTCTGAAGTTTAGTATGCAGTCAAAGTAAAAAAAAAACTTTATTCAATAAAATCTCAAAGACCATTTTGAATCGGCTTCTTACATGCTATTGAATCTAGAAGCCGGTTCCTCCTAGCCCCTTTTTTTTTAATCCGATTCCTATCAAACAGTACAATCTCGTGATCATCCTTTACAAGTTTAGGTAGATCATTTATGTAAATTAAAAACAAGAATGGGAATGAAGGAAATAATATAATGATTATCGCATTTTTTAAACAAAACCTTTTTGTGAATTTTCATTTATATATATATAGCCTTGTCAGTGTATATATATATATATATATATATATATATACTGACAAGGCACTGTTTTGATATTTATTTCCTTAAACTTATTTCTATATGATTCTCTAGGGCCCATGTTAGAATTCCACGAACAGCCCTCTTCTGCAACAAAATATGGTGTCAGAATTTACAAGGCTATGTACAATGTTTGATTAATTAACAAAATTGAGACGATCCTATCAATCTAGTAGCTTACCTTATTACAAATCATCTCATCATCTCTTAGATACTTTACAGACATTGATACCCTCAAGCGCACCGGAACTTTTGTGATCAGGTATCTTAGAAGCAATCAACACTACCACTAATAAACATAGATCCGAAAAAGTAGTTCAAACCAAAAATAATAATAAGGCTTGGATAGATAAGGACATTCATGTACTAATCGCAAAAAATAAACATCTATGGGACAAGTACAGATCTTCTAGCACAGATGTTGACTATAAGGAGTTTCGTGAAGTAAACCACAGGTAAATAGCATTATCAAGAAAAAGGCGAAGCGAGTATGAAAAGAAATTAATTACAAAACCATAATAAATTTGAATGCACAATCATCCTTCAAAAAGTGACAAAGTCTCAGTCTGGAATCTTTCGTTTAAACAGTCTCACTAATGTGGTAGTCTAGAACATGAGAAAAAAAATGCAATCAGCTACCTCGGTTTCTGAACAAAGAATGTTTAATACACATGCTTATGTGTACATAAGTATACAGCAATTTAACAGCAGGAAGCCTCTGGACGTAGTTTGACAAGTTTGATTCGACAAGGTCATCCATCAACACCTTCTAGTGTAACTGGAACACTACGGAGTACGTGGGACGTTGCTTGAATGGATTGAGAACTATTCAAATAACATGCTACGCGTAAGTTCGTGTCGGTAACTTTTTGTCACAGCTAAAACCTGTTATCAGTGGGGTGTCACTAGGTGCAGTGCTCGCTCCTCTCTTGTTTGGAATATTTATAACTGACTTGGTGGATCTTTTGCATTCTGAATCGGCCTCTTTCGAAAAGGGTGGTAAATTATTTGGTAACCCTAATGCCAACTCTGGACAGCTACAAGATGACAACAATCTTAATCGCATACAAGATTGGACCAATGTTTGGATAACACAAATAAATGCATCAAAATGTAGCATATTGTGTGTTGGTAACAATAACCCAAAAACATATCTAGTTTGGATGGAAACGTTTTAGCGAGATGGATCCTCCACAAAGATCTTGGAGTCAACATTTTATTTAACTTAAAGTGACAAAAGCACATCACTCCGATGAATCACTACGAAAGAAAATTAAAGTAGAAAAAAATAACAAAACATAAAACAACATGGTTGCCATGAAATATGAAAACTTACGAGTCCCTGTTAGAAAAACCTTTAATAATTTGTAAACCAAACCCTTCAGTTAGCTTAGATTATTGTAGACTGGAATTATAATCCGTCGTATTCCTGTGTACTTATCATTATTATGAACAAGACGGATTCTTATTGAACCATTCACGCCGCGAGGAATTTAACCGACAGTAAGCGAGCGTTCATGATAAAATTAATGAAATAAAAAATTATGTTTATAAGTATCTTTTAGAGCTTTCGGAGACCTTGTCTGTACCGTAACTATGCCAAACGTCAATTGTTGTTTAAGAAGAAGAAAAGAGGCGATCGACTCAGGTGAATGAAAGAACATTCACCTGGGTCAATCGCCTCTTTTTCTTCTGGCCACTGTCTTAGCACGCAAACAACACGTTTGCGTTGACGTTTGGCATAGTTACGTACGCGGTTCACATTCTAGCCTCCTCGTTCCTAGGCCATGGCTACATCCACACACGGCAAATATATATTAATATAAATTTGTGTAGCACTACGAGGCGATCCTAGCCGCGGTGCGCGCATGCGCGAGCACACCGGCGCTCTGGCCGCGCGGCGTGTTCTCCGGCCGCGCGTGTAGCGCCGCCTGCCGCCTGTCCGTGTGGCCCTGCGGGGACCAGCCGGCCTCGCTGCCGCTCACGCACCGCCTCGCCATCAAACTGGAGGGAGTGCTGCGTGCTCCGACCCTCACCAGGTAACGTGACGTCACGTGTGGCGATCCGATAGTCGGATCGGACGTCCGAGTCGGATCCGGTTGTTTGAAGGCGCGGTCTGCAAAATCCTCCGAATCCTCCTTCCGACTTGCCGGTTGACTCTCTAGCGTGACACTGGACGGACGCATCGTTGTAGTTCGTTTCATGATTGTGACGATTGTATTATTATATAAATATTGTAAGAAGCGTGGGTATAGCAGGAATAGCAGGTCTCACTGACTTATCTAGTTGTGTCAATCTTTCATTTGTAATCTAAATACTTTTCGGGGTAGTCTCAGTAATAAAAAAATAGTAGTAATAATATGTTTTAAGTGCAAATGTCTCTCGGTAAGTCTTGTGTTATTGATTGGGTGGATCCAATAGCAACGTTTTTTGTCTTCCGCCTCAGCACGAGCAAATATGCAATAAGTAACGGTAATTAGACGTCCCATTTTTTTCTGCTGCGTATGCAAGCGCTCTGGATGATAGCTCAAGAACGCCTGAGTTCAGAAAAAGTCTGACGCAAAAATCATATCGATTAAATACGATCAGACAATCGGAACCAAAATCTGACGTATATTCCCAGCCTAAGAGTTACTAGTTGGAAAGCAATTACCATCTTTAGGGAAACTCTGTCTTAGTGCAAGGCAAAAACATTTGCGTAAGGTGGTCCTTCGAGTCGGATCACCAAACGCCTGTACGAAATATAATGCGTTGAAAATTGAGTTTTTACTGGTTTTTATCAATTTATTTTTGATATTGATGTTTGTTTTAATTTTTGAAGCAGACATTTCCAAACCCGAGTAAATTTCAGACAGGAAGCAAGGTTACCAATACTGGCCTCTTAAATCATGTTTTTTACTGTCATAACAATATTGCTAGTAAATATGTTGTATGTAAGTATCAGTCAACGTGTAAATCCGCCATTGAATGTTATACGAAATCGTTCACGATCTTTTATTGTTGTCTCTTATTTCTTTTTGCAGTAAACGTCAGAAGCCGCGGCAAGTGAAAGGCGTGCAGATCACAGTGACTGCCACCCCACATCCAAGAACAACTGAAAAGGTAAACAAACTTATTCACTTCTACTTTTATGGTACGGGCAATTCTTGAACAATAGTTGCTCAATCTGAAGCAACTGATTTTCCCAAATTAATCTATATCACGAGGTGTGGCGGTATCTTTATACAAGTGCTACTCATATTGCTTGATGTTGTCGTGACGACCTCTGTGGCGCAGTAGACCGAGACCCGCCGGGACGCAGAAGGTAGCGGGTTCGATTCCCGTCGCGGGAAAATGTTTGTATGATCTGCAAGTATTTGTCTCGGGTTCTGGGTGTTAAATGCTAGCCATATGTAGACTATGTATAAACATTCGTAAAAATACAGAACAAAATACAAATTAATATTACGCTGGATCATGAATGCACAGTATGCACTTTTGTCTATTACTTGTTGTAGCAAGTTACGTAATCTCAAGACGGGATAGTGTAATTTAAATTGCCCTTACAAAGTCAAAGTCAAGTCAAAAGATGATTTATTCAATACAATCACAAGGATCACTTTGAAACGTCTTACATACTAGGTGAATTTAGGTGCCAATTCATCCTAACCCAAGCTCGAGAAGAATTGGCAAGAAACTCGTCTTGGTCCTAGCGCTTTTTTATAATGATCCATCTTATAACTACCTTAACTACGAAATACAAATACAAGAGAGTTTATACATTTCAAGTGTGTCGGTTAACTGTCTGACGGCAGAGCGACATGAGGCCATGCATTCTTATCAATAATATAGTCATCTATATTATAATAAGCTTTCTTCAAAAGACTACCTTTAATGTATGCTTTAAATTTCTTAATAGGTAGTTTAGTAGCATTTTCAGGAAGCTTATTATAGAAGCGCACCGTGTTCCCCATAAATGACTTATTAACTTTTTCTAGTCGAAACCTAGGGATGTATAATTTATGTTTATTCCTAGTGTTCATTTTATGAAGGTCACTATTTTGCTGAATCCCATCTCTATTTTTATGTGTATATAACAAATTTTCATATATATATTGTGAAGCTATTGTGAGAATATTAATTTCTTTGAATATTTCTCTCAAAGATTCTCGTGGTTTCATTTTATAAATGGCACGTATTGCCCTTTTTTGAATTACAAATATTTTACCAATATCAGCTGCTTTCCCCCAGAGAATGATGCCGTATGACATAACACTATGGAAGTAACTGAAATAAACTAGTCTAGCTGTAGCTTCATCAGTAAGCCACCGTATCGCACGAACTGCATATGCAGCGGAACTAAGCCTACCAGCAAGCGTTTCAATTTGTGGTCCCCACTGTAGTTTTGAATCAATATTAAGACCTAGGAAGATCGTGGAATTTACAAGATTCATTGCCTCTCCATTTATTTCAATGTTGGACGGGCTATGAATAACATTTGGCAAAGTGAATTTGATACATTTAGTTTTTTTGGAATTAAGCAAAAGATTATTTACAGTGAACCAGTTAAGAACTAACGATAAGGATTCATTTACGTTATCGCATATACTGGTTTTACCTCTATCAACTACCTATCTATAATTTACCTACCATCAGACTCGATCTATGATCTATACAATTGATACAATACAATATAATTATATGTATAATACTCGTATCTAATAACATATTATACATATGTACATAGTATTAACTAAAAAAGTATGTAAGTAGTATATCAGTCATGTGGTATATAACACAAGCTCTGCTTACTTTGGGGCCAGATGATGCTGTGTGAAATGTCCGGCATTAGTTATTTATTTATATGTATCAAAATCAAATGCTGATGCGACTGATTTGTATATAAAAAAAGAGCAAGGCTTACAGTTGTCGAATTCATATGCAACTTCTGTAAGCTACTGTACTGTACTGATGTGTAACATCCTAACATCTGACATCTCACCTCGGTAATCGGCAACATTAACATTTTATCCTGAATTAGTTTATATAACAGCACACTTCATACACAACACTGATAATGCGTTCTCCTTCTCTATTTCCCAATCTCTTTCCCGTCGCACACACGCATACACTGTTGACTGACAGTACCGACCTCTCGAAATATGCATTGGTACCATCTGACAGCCAACTCTACCACCGCGCTCATTGGACAAATCAAAAAGCGCGCTCTTCCCCGGCTTCCTGTTACACACTATCGTACATTTCCAGACTGTAGAACTAACGAACGTCCCGCCGATACTGACAGCAGTGCAGACAGTAACGCCAGTCCGCGACTTCTTCTCCGCACAGCAGCTGGTGAGCGTGCCTACTGCCGGCCTCTACACTGTGGCTGTGGACGCGGCATTCGTCGACGATAAGGGAGAGCTTTGGAATACGGGGCCTAGGACCTGTTTAGTTGTCAAGGTACGTTATTTGTTACGATTTTTGTTGCATTCTGATATTACAGCTCAGTAGTAGCTCTGTCTTCTCGGCTCTAGGTTTGTTTGTGTCTCACACATCTCCAGCGCGAATGCGTAAAAACTCTGAGCTTTTAGCTATGAGCGTGAGTAAAAGTGATTCGAATTTGGAACACCACATTTTGGAATTACTCTGCGTCGAAACAAAAATATTCGTTCGGAAACTCATTTTCGCTAACGATTTAACTCATAGGCTTAATATTTATAATTTGTACAATTACCGTTTAATGACTATGAATACATTTTCGTAACACTTTTGTCTCTTGTACGAGAGCAATTCTAGAAGTAGTCTAGAATTGATTCTACGAGACTATTAAGCAGTGATTTGAAAGCAAAAGAAATCAGTCAATCAGCACAAGAAGTCTCTTAGAATCAATTGTAGACTACTTCGCTAGTTCGTCATTTAAAGTCCGCACTCGCAGCAAATAATAACTTTGCCCACTTGTTGACTACTCTAATTCGGAGATAAATATTATTAAGTTTTGAACATAATTTTCATTAAAACTTATATTTACCATGATATATGAGTTTTTCTACTTCCCGATATTTGCCATGATCACGAGATCAGTAGGGCGATTATGGAACTCTTGATACAATTAAAGTCAAAGTCAAAGTCAAAAGATGATTTATTCAATACAATCACAAGGATCACTTTGAAACGTCTTACATACTAGGTGAATTTAGGTGCCAATTCATCCTAACCCAAGCTCGAGAAGAATTGGCAAGAAACTCGTCTTGGTCCTAGCGCTTTTTTATATGATCCATCTTATAACTACCTTAACTACGAAATACAAATACAAGAGAGTTTATACATTTCAAGTGTGTCGGTTAACTGTCTGACGGCAGAGCGACATGAGGCCATGCATTCTTATCAATAATATAGTAATATTAATGTCTATCAGTTTCGATTAGCAATCGGCATCAATGTCCATCAATTTCGATTAACAATAGGCATTATTTAAATCAATCAATCATGTATATGAACATGTATAATCATGTATGTAAATGCTTAGTACGCTAAACACGGTTCCTACCACAATCGTACTTTGTAAATTGATCGAGTTATAGTTTGACACCAACTTCACATTGTAACTAGCGATAGCAGCCGATAGAAATCGCAGCGATCCGTAATACCAATTCATCAATAGTAACTGAAAGCTATTAGTATCAATGTTTGATAGTATCAAAGTTACATAATCGCCCCACAGTTTATCTCGTGATCATAGCAAATATCGGGAAGCAGAAAAGCTCATATATATCATATCATGGTAATTATCCCGTTTTTAGTGAAAAATAAAATTATTCGTATATAATGCATGTTATAGCGATACAACAGAATCTCCAACAATACAAAAGTTGAAGGTTAAAGGTATTAACTTCGGTGTATTATTTGCAGGCTCACGAGGAATTAACAGCGAAGGGAAACACGCAAACAACTCGCACAGGAAGATTCTAATTAAAATTATAAATAGTAATAAAAACTCTTAACTTCTGAATCTTACTTCGACTACAGTTCATTTGTTACACGAAAGCGCGAGAACTCTTTAAAGTACTCATTGCTTTAACTTAGTCGATCCTACCCGATCAAGTTAAGCAACTTTCTGCAAGGTTAGCATCTGGATGGGTGACAACAGTGACGGTTTTATTCGAGCTCTTTCAAAAGTTAGGCCACAGAGGCATATAAATGGTCTATCTAACTATAATATTATAAATGCAAAGTAACTCTTGTCTGTCTGTTTGTTACGTTAACACGCCTAAACCGCTAAACCGATTTTGATGAATTTTGGTATAGGGATATTTGGGACTTTGGAGAAAGACATATGCTACTTTTTATGTAGGTACTACGCGTGCGAAGCCGAAGGCAGCAGCTAATAAAATATAAAATACGTCACTAGAGTTGAATATACCTACGAAGTACCAAGTAATCAACAAAAACCTGTGTAAACATAACACTTTCATTGGTAAATAGATAATATCATATTGGTCAATGTTGATAACAGTAACGCCTACATAGCATGCCTCGTGACGTGACTCTATCGCTAGGACGCGGTCATATGTAAAGCAGGTTGGAAACTGCCTACCTGCTAATCGGCATAAGCCGCGATTCATGATACATTTATAAACATAAATACTTCCTGATTTTGCTTCTAGAGTTCATCTATTTCACAGAGTCCTTAGCGATTACATTTATTACATTGATATAAGATTCAAAGTACAATAATTTACCGGACTTCGTGAAATAGAATAGCTCTACCTAGCTGTTACCTACTGGTCCGTAATTACTACAGCTCAGAAAACTATAATTCCTGTATAAATAAATCTTGTCTTAAATCTGGTTTATGAGATTCAAAACTATCGCTCTGTTTAAGTTCAATTCCATCCAGGAGTTTCATTTAAGATTTAAGTGAATTTTGGTAAGTACAACACTTTTTTGAGTGAACACTGACACAAGCTAGAAATATAGGAAACAGCTACTCATAGTAAACAAGCGTCGGTAACCTGCTTTCTATATGAATGCGTCCTTAGAGGAAAATGTCTGTCGTAGAACCTTGTATTCATAGATTACATCATGTGTATTAGTATCTATCTATAGGTACACAGAGAAATGAATAACGTAAACATGAACAAAAACGTAGTTACTTATTAAAATGTAAAATGATTCAAGTGTTTCTAAGTGTACTTAATGGTTTAGTAAGCAAGTGAAATGACCAACAATCAAATATCACTGATAAAGATTATCTTCAGCAACTGATAAAGCACTCGCAGAACACAGTTAAAGTGAAGAGTCGTGTTCATAAAAATGTATATTTTACTAATTATTTTTGCATTAATTGTCAAGGTGAACAGTGATACAGGTGGTACGATTTGTGCGACTTGCGTTTGTGGATTTAATAGTAAGAATGTGGGCGATTTTCAAGGAGAAATCGTCGACTGTTCGTACAGTGTTAATGTTTTAAAATACAATCAAACAATACCAAGCACGATTCATTCACTCGACTTATCGACGTGCAATATATCACGGATCGAAATCAACACAATACTTCACTCCAAGACTATGGAAACACTATTTTTAAATAACAATGTTATCACAGAAATAACTACAGAAGCATTACAGCTACCACAATTAAGAAGACTGGATTTAAGTGATAATTTACTAGAATATATCGATAGGGGAGTATTTAAAACATTAAAAAAGTTACAATACCTGAATTTGGCAAATAACAGATTCGCTACTTTCTCAAAACTGACGTTTCATCCGTTGAGTAGTTTACAAGAGATAATCTTAGACAATAATAATCTCGGGCTGAGTTTACAAGAAGCTAATTTATTCGATCGAAGCGGGTTTGGACTTACGCAGAAAATAAAAACGATAAGCGTGAGTGGGATCAATCTAAAGACCGTCCCAGACAATTTCTTTATCGACGCGTACGACGTTCGGAAGCTAATAATATCAAACAACAATATAACAGACGTGTTCGAGTTGCCATTTACTTTGGAGTACCTTGACTTGTCTGATAATCCTATAGTCGAGATAGAGGAGGAAGATTTCAATGACCTCCCCGCGCTGAAAGTCCTGAAACTAAATAATGTTGCCATAAAAGAAGTACCGGATTATGCGTTTAAATCTCTCCCTTTGCTACTGCATTTGGAGTTGGAGAGAAATCAAAACCTTACAGAATTCAGTCCTCTGGCTTTTGGGAGAGAGGTTATCGATGATGCCGATGATTTCTTACTAGAAAGCCTGTCTTTGAAGAATTCAGGGCTATGGAGGCTGGATAGCGATCTGCTGGCACCCTTTGAGCGTCTGATATCCCTAGACCTTCAGGGAAACAAGTGGCAATGTGATTGCAAACTTGTCTGGATCAAGACGTTGCAAATATCTGACAAGGAAAATGAGCATCTGAGGTAAATAGAACTTAAATATCTTAGTAAATGTACCCTGATTTTAAAATCCACGGAGGTTGTGGTTGGATCCTTAGCTTGAACACCAGTCAAAAATTATTCGATACTCTGCTGCCCGCGGCTTTTCTCGCGTGCTACTTTCATAAAAAGTAGCATAAAATACAAACTAGCCTGTCAGTTGGTAGTTGCTTTGCCTTCTGCGCTGGAGGTTGAGGGTTCGATTCCCTCCCAGGACACATATTTGGGTGACGAACATAGATGTTTGGTCTGTGTCTGGGTGTTATAAAGTATCTGATGAATGTATTTAAAAATATTCCATTAGCTATCTAGTCACCATAATACAAGCTATGCTTAGTTTGGGGTAGCTGGTGTTATCTCCTTACCAAATGTTATCAAGATCCGTTCAGACGTTTACCCGTGAAAATGTAACAAACAGACAGACAAACACTTTCCAACTTATAATACTAGTAGGTATGGATGAACTACGCTCGTTTCTTAAGGTTCATGGACCGCAAACAAAGTAGGTATTTGAAGGTCGGCGGCCGGCGCGCGGAACTGTTGTCCCAAATAAACAAAGACTTATCAGACTATTTGGATTGTTTACATTACAAGATACAGTCTACATAATGTAATATTGACTACCTGTGTATTCTTAAGACCCTTTTTTATTCCACTAACAAGCTTCTGTTGGATAGTATAGTAATTATGTTACACAAATCAACTCAAGACTCGAAAAAAAGTTAAACTGTCAATAAAAACGAACACCACTCAGAGTCTGCTTATGTTGTATGACTGTGATATGCCAGAGTGCTTCTGTCACCCAAACTAACCCAAGACCTATGTAATTCTTTATTTTATGAGGCCTCATCATCTCTCATCTCAATAAATAAATAAATATTGGTGTAGGTACAATTCATACACAACATAATCTAGTCCCAAACAAGCATAGCTTGTATTATGGCGACCAGATGGTAAAATCTCTACTAAATGTGAAAGTAACTCTGTCTGTCGGTTTGTTACGTTTTCACGCCTAAACCGCTGAACCGATTTTGATGAATTTTGGTATAAAGATAGATGGGACCTTGGAGAAGGATATAGGCTATTTTTATGTAGGTACCACGCGTGCGAAGCCGCGGACAGCAGCTAGTACTTATATAATTTTAAATACATACTTAAAATACTTGGAACACCCACAGAAAAAACACCTAAATTCATCACACAAATGTTTCTTCTGGGAGGAAATCGAACCGTCAACCTACAGAAGGTAAAGTTACCAACTAAGCTGACAGGCCGGTCAATTAGCCAGTAATTTTTTTTTTCCAGATGCTTAACTCCGGATCCTTTATTCAATGCTCGAATCTTCTCATTGAACGAGAAATATTTCGCATGTCCCGTGGACAGACACTACGTGGGAGCTGCTATAGCGGGTATCGCTCTATGCGCGATGCTAGCAGTCATAGCGATATGGTTCTTCGTGTTTGTGCCGAAGTATTACAGTCGTAGCAATATCTTAAGGACGATGTATGGTCCGGCAACCGCTTATAGCGTGCTGCCCATGACTACTACTGTATATAGACTTAACGATTCGTAAATTTAACAAAACTTTTTTGCCACTAATTGAATATTTATGATTATAAAAGAAAGGTAAAAGATGTGAGACCGGAGGTACACCGATATACGTACCTACCATCTATCTTCTTTTATAAAATGGCATGTGTCAATGATGACAGTTTTGCCAATGTCAAGTGTTTAGATTGTATGACGTCTCAAAATCGTATATAGTCAGTCGTTCGTCATTTTATATAAAATGATGAAATTTTATTCGGATTATTTTTGCTATAATTACATATAATATAATGCTCTTGTCCATATTTTTCTAATATCAATAAAAAAGATGGCAATAGATATAAACAACACATTACTGGCAATTTTGTTGTTTCTAGTTAATATTTCCTAAAATATAAACGACTATATTTTGATTACACCAAAGTCCAAATTAGAGTGTCTAACTTTTACTAACCACAGAATTACCAACATTATCATAAGATGAAGGTTTTTATAAAAACCAAAGGCTTCTTACCAAGCTAACGAAAAGAGTGAGAGAACCCAGGAATCAAATAATTGTGATATCTAAGAATCGATGTTTAACGATACCTTGTAATATATAGTCACATAAAAACGCCGATATCATAGTACATTTACGTACTTGAGTACTTTAGAACGATAGGGCGCATTAGTCAAACAAGCTAATCTTAGTGGGTCAACGAAGCGGAACTATTATAAATAATAAAACAAACTACAAAATTCATTTTAAATATATTTAGAAAATACAAAAGTGTACAATTGTTTTACAAAGATTACAATAATTGTGCATTAATAACTAGTTAGTCATTTATTTGTGCATAAGATCCATTGTCGAGTATTTTTAAGCAGTATTTTAACAGTAAAAATATTATCACTTTTACAAATTAAGGTGTTTATATTTTTATAATCAACTACCTGCTGCCCGCGGTTTCGCACGCGACGTAATAGATGAAAAGTAGCCAAAATACAATTTATCTACTTAATCAAGAAATTTTATCAAGATCCGTTCAGCCATTTAGCCGTGAAAAGGTAACATACAGAGACACTTGAATTTAGTTATTAAATATTAAATACATATTGGTGGACAATGCACTCAACACCATCTAGCCCCAATCTAAGCATGGCTTGTTTTATGGCGACCAGGTTATTTTTAAATACATACATACATTTATAACACCTAGAAATGAAATCTAGAATTAAAATCTAATTTCTTCACATAAATGTTTATCCTGGGAGGCATTCAATACAACGCAGAAGGCAGATGAGTATGGATTCACTGACATTCATAATCTGATATGTGAATACATCTTTTTGGACATAAACTGTAACTTGTAAACATTATTTTAGGTTTCATTAATGTATGATGATGTACTTTCAAATAGCTGTTATCATTTTATACTAAAAAAACGTATCAAAGTATGAAAAACAAGTGCGAAAGTATGAACTCTGATGTCGGAGTTAAGCTTTTTTTCAACATACTTGCTTGTCAACTGGTTCTTATTGCACCGATTTCAGATTCAAAATAGTGCTTCTTATACACTCGTGTTTTTTACATTACATTACCGCACTAGTGCTTTTAATTTTCGTTATTTCAATCACCGCAAAGAGTTTTTGTCTAAAAAGAATAAATAATATTTCTGTGAATAAATAAACTATTTTTATATAGGCTGTTTAGCTGTTTTGTCAGTGCCTTTATTTACATCTGGGCGCGGAAAAAAACAAAACCATCGCGCCATTTTCCATGAAAGTTAACAATATTTGTTTTCTTACTCGCAAGTGAACACACTTGCGATTAAAAAACATTTTTTTTTCTATTAAATATTGAAAAACATCGTATGAAGCATTGATTGAAGATTGAACAAAGCATTGATCAATACACACTCGGCTCCCTTATCACGCGAATAATACGGCCTCGAGTGTACTGACCAACATATCACACTTGTATCATCAAGTATTATTATAACATACTAGGCTATCTTCGTACAATATCACCTAAAATTGATTTTATTGTCAAACGATAGGTTCCCTACGAACGCCATCTATTGAAAGTAATCCAAATTTGCAATTCTTATACAAAATTATCAATTTAGATATTTTATATTTCGGCTGTTTTGGGTTTTCCCAAATCGGTCGAGCTGTTTCAAATTTCAGTCAGATTGTCAATCAGAATGCAGTCTGCATTTTGGCTGTATTTCTGGCACGGCATTTTTTTTTATATATATAAATATTTTTTTGTAAGGAAACGGTTCTGATTTACACAGTTATCAATAGATGCTATCAAGAGATGATCCTATTTCAAAGGATATTTTAGCCCTGATTCTGTAATTTGTCTAGACTAAAATAGGAAAGACTTTATTTTGCTTGCACCAAGTCCAAATTAGAGTTTTTTAAATGACAGTTCTAAAATAAATTAAAATTCACGTTTGATTGAATCGATTTTCCTTGGGATTCTTCGTTTGTCATTTCACTAAGTAACATAGCACTTCTAAATTAATTATTATTTCTCCTGCTATTGCATGTTGTATTCAGTAATCTTAGAGGAATTTTAATCAATAAATTGCGACTTCATAGTACAAGTATGGACAATCGCATTCTGAGTGTATTAGGTAGCAATGTGATTTGAACGAGGAATCACGTGATCTAGATGGCCATTCCGCGATGACGTTTAGAATAGACAAATGACGATAGCCTAAGACTTTATAACCAAACAATTTTGACACTGGCAAAATCAAATAAAAATATTGTTGGTCCAGCAAAACAACAAGGCTGGCTGGTTAGCTGGCTTAAGCAGACGAGAGGCTGTAGAAAAACTTGGACCATCAGCTAGACGTTCCCTTCCAAGCACGGAAGGACCAATATTTATTTTAACAGTTTTATTTTCTTGTTACTTTCTTTGTTTATTACCTAAATACTTATTACTTCTATGTGATATTTTGTGCTTGTAATTAATACTACTTTTGATATAAAAGTCACTTATACTAGCAGGCACGCATTATACAAAGGCTGTGAATATTGAGCACTTAGTTTTAAACTAGGGCCGCATTTTAACCCTACCAACATTATAATTCTGGGTGTATATGGTTACATGTTTATTTGAGGTGAACGCTGCAACATCTGGGCAGATACCAGATACTTTGATATAGTCAGCGACCTGCCGAGCAAACCAAGAGAAAGGATATCTCTAAATTTCAAACGTCAAAAATGACGTAAGTATGGGTTAAATATCAGTTTTTCTAAAAGGCAGCCAAGAAAATATTATTCGCGGCTGCCGTGTTCCGTGACTGGAATAGCATATTGGTTACTTTATATAAATAAATAAAAATGCCGGACATTTCATCCAGTCTCAAAGTAAGCAGAGCAGATACACAACTTTTTTTTACTTATAATTTGTAAATACATTCATATTAAACATTAGAAAAACACCCAGATCCGAGACAAACACTTGCAGATCATACAAACATTTGTCTTGCGGCGGGAACCGAACACACAACCTTCCGAGTCTCAGCTGGGCCTTTGCCTAATGCGCCACAGAGGTATAATATAATAATGGAATTAAAATTATGAAAAAAAATAATTTACAGTAATATTAAATTGTTTTTTTGTGGAAAATTAGGTACATTATTCGAGGCTTGTTAAATGCGGCCCTTTAATATTATTCTAAATTTATTCTTACCCAAAGTTCACCAACACATTGGCGAGTCACCTATTTTGACTGGATTTTTGATCTTTATAATTTAAGTAGTTGGTGAACAGTAGGTAGCATCTAATTTAATTTTATAAAGCATCGATTTCAAACCTTATGATATGTTACAATAGATTTCAAGCCTTCTTTGGTCAAAATAGCGACATCTTATGTATATCCAACATTCGATACCAAACACCTTACTATGCCCGGTCTTTATAAAAAATCACCCGTTAGTATCATCCATCAGATCTCTAAGATAATGTGAACGGACCGTTAACTTTTCATAGAAATAACTGACAGACGTTACAAGCATAGTAAAAGTACTCGGCATTGATAATTTTCTAATGACAACCATTTATTTTAGAGCAGTCTTAAACTGTTAAGTCTAAATTACTTTCTAATTCAAATTAATTTACTCAAGTACTTATAAAATACAGACTTGTGCTAATGTCCATTACAGAACGCAATTTAAAATACATATTAGACCTACTACATATATTATGCCTATTGTTTGTCTGTTAGCTGCCTCACAATATTTGCCAATGATATTATTTTACATCTGCTGGGTGATACAACATAGCTATCCTGATCTTAGAATAGACTTTTGTTTGACCACAATTTTAGCCAGCTCTGTTTCAACTATATATTTACACCGAAAATTCGGGTGTAAATATATAGTCATTTAAAGTTTTAATCAACTTACAGCTCTATGAACCTTATGAGGAAAATAAAGATTGTATAATTACACATATTGTTTAGTTTTAGATCTATCTAATTGCATTGTATTATAAAAAATACCTAAAAATATGACACAAAAATGCACATAATTTAAGTAATCACTACTTATTTGTACAATTAATACATAGGCTAATGTACATAATTACTAAATGCAGTCTAGTCTTTTAAACAAATGGCTCCAAAATCATTGCATTCAACTTACGACTAAGATATTCAATTTACAGTTGCACTGAGATTCAAAACTGGTTAAAAATTATTAACTTAAATATTACAAAAAATTCTGAACACTACAAAAGTCTTTAAACACAGCTTGATAAAAAATAGTTTTATAAATATCTTACTTATAAAAAGTAACTAACCTTCGATTATCAATTCACTACTAAAGCTAAGCATTCTGGTTGCCCCAAAAAAATAATTTACGAATATTAAATTCAATCTCACGTGGGGCAATTTTTGTTGTATCAATCGTTTTTTAACATCTCACTACACAATTCACGTCCCAAATATCTTATGGTGCCTAAAAAATGATACTATTATACACTTTGTGGGGTCCATATAGTTCCAGTAACTTGTTTAAGTTCTGTCGATACTATATCGTCTGGTTACCCCTGCCGTCATACGTACCTATATTCCCGTCCCGGGAACTCGTCCTGTCAGACTGACGTCTCGCTGTTCAACCGGAGCACAAAGCGATTGCTCTTCGGATCCACCACCTCTTCGGACAGACTGAACTTGGGCAGCTGTCTGATGGAACAACTTAGGGAGATGTCACCTGGAATTTAATTGCGAGGTTCGATTAGGATTGATTACAACTCTTTAGTAGAGTGCTTAGACAGTGTCCGTGGGTTTAATACCTTAATGAGAATGAGAACCAACGCAATGAGTTCTATTTCTTAGATAAGTGCATATCTTGTGTCTGAAATTTCAGTATTTTTCAATTTTTCTGTAGCGTTTTTTGCATAAATGTTATAATGATTCGGAAAAAAACAGTTTATATATACGCTAGCATTCTGTTTATCCCGTGGCTAAAACGTATGTATTTTCCCTATAGGGTTTGATGCCTTATTTCCATTCTTATTTTATATATTCTATAATGATCCGGGCTCCAATATTATAACGATCGGGATAAACACACGCCAATGATCAGTTCTGATACTATCAAAACATTGAGACTAACAGCTTTTAGTTACTATTAATAAATTGTCATTACGGAAAGTTGATGTTGATTGTAACACATGCTGTCATATAAATAGAAACTGAGATAGGAACCGAATGTACGAAATATCATGAATGAAATAATGTCTATTGCTATAGCATTGATTGCATCAAGAGTTCTATAATCACCATGCTGATATCTATCTATTGTTTTTAATAAAATAAAATAAAATAATAATTTAAATAAAATAAATAATAATAAATAAGTAAATAATGCCGGACATTTAACACAGCATCATCTAGTCCCAAAGTAAGCAGACCTTGTGTTATGTGTTACATGATGATATAAGTACTACTTATATACAAATCAAGTGTGGGTAGTTCCACTAGGATAGTTTATATAGTGACCTTGTCTCAACTGGAACTCGATATTATCCGCTAGAGGTCTCGCGAGTAGCTCGTCGGAGATGAGCGACCAGCGCTGCAAGGGACGCGACTCCTGCTCCGCGGACAGCACGGGGCCTTCCACGAGGAAGGGCTCCAGGAATGCGCGCGGAGACGCATCCTGGGACAAGCAGCGGGCCAAGTGGGCTAACACCTAGAAATAACGAGCAACATAAATAAATAATGCTGGACATTTCACACAGCATCATCTAGCACTAAAGTAAACAGAGCTCGTGTTATGGAAACCACATGACTGATATACTACTTATAAACTATTTTTTTTATATACACCCAGAGCCAAGACAAATATTAGCAGATCGTACAAATATCATACATAAAGTTTGACCTAACAAAAGTTGTTCTTTTATTTTTTAAATCTATATATCTAATAATAGAAATATTTATTTTGAAACAGTGTGTTGAAAGGATTATAGTGCGCCTCAGTCCTTTCGTGCTATGACATTTGTCTTGATGATTTTTGTCACTGTAAAGTGTGATTGTTTTGTTATAATAACGTTACAAAGCCAAGTCGTAGTCGATCGTCATTTGTCATTTGATTTCGTTTAGAATAAAACGAAACCGCGGAATAGCCGTCTAAAATTTTCTTGGATACCTCGTCGTATAAATCACAAAGCAACATAATACACTAATATTTCAATTGTTTCACTAACAAGTCACAATTTATTGTTTAAAATTTTGTTAAAATTACCCACTAAAACATGTAGTCCGGTCAATATAGACATTTAAAATAACAAAAATTCCCGGAAAGCCAAATATTGGTGGAGAGCTGGGGTTTACCATTACAAATAAAGTTTTAAAAGTCCCCATCGATCCTATGTGTGCTTCAAAAGTTATTCGGGGTCAAAGGTCAAAATTTGAGGTTTTTTGGATTTTTTTCGAAAACGGTAAGTTTTATCAAAAAAAAACCTCAAACCAAAGTTGTAGACTTTAAAATTCTCTACAAAAATGGTCCATATGATTTTTTTCCTAAGAGTTACCATTCGTGAGATATCGCGATTTTAAGAGTCACATTATACATGATAATGCACACATTTCCACGTCACAAAGTCAAAAAGTCAAAGTCAAAAGATGATTTATTCAATACAATCACAAGGATCACTTTGAAACGTCTTACATACTAGGTGAATTTAGGTGCCAATTCATCCTAACCCAAGCTCGAGAAGAATTGGCAAGAAACTCGTCTTGGTCTTAGCGCTTTTTTATATGATCCATCTTATAACTACCTTAACTACGAAATACTAATACAAGAGAGTTTATACATTTCAAGTGTTTCGGTTAACTGTCTGACGGCAGAGCGACATGAGGCCATGCATTCTTATCAATAATATAGTCATTTATATTATAATAAGCTTTCTTCAACAGACTACCTTTAATGTATGCTTTAAATTTCTTAATAGGTAGTTTATTAGCATTTTCAGGAAGCTTATTATAGAAGCGCACCGTGTTCCCCATAAATGACTTATTAACTTTTTCTAGTCGAAACCTAGAGATGTATAATTTATGTTTATTCCTAGTGTTGATTTTATGAAGGTCACTATTTTGCTGAATCCCATCCACCTGTGAGGTAGTGTACTCGACGCGTTTTTTTTACCGTGGTTTCCCCTGTAGGCCTACTCCACTAACTGTCATGACAATTTTAGGATTATTTAAGGGAAAAATAGCCGTCAAGTTCTAGATATTACTTTATTATTGATATTGTCTTCTTCTTCCTCTTCCTCTTGCTGGATGTTCATAAATTGTTCAAATGTGGCTGAGTCATTAGTCTCTTCATTAGAATCACAGGAATCTTCCTCAATTGTACTCAACTGGACATTTGAGCAAGACTGACCTTGGCAATTGTTACACGCTGGAGAACACAGCAACCCGAATTTTTTACAGCCACATTTGGCACTACAACCTTTTTTGCAATTGCAAAAAATAGTGTTGAGGAGTTTTTCTGGAGCAGGTGGGAGTAAAGTTTTAATCGGTTCCAGAGTATTATCTATCAATTTCCAACCCCAGTCTTCTGGGTTCAGTTGATTGCCTAGCCATGTTTGAACTTGATGGTATACTTGATACAAATATTGAATAGCAGATGCCGATGTTGGAGGAAGACATGATAGTTGTACTTGTTTCTTGTTTCGCGTATTTTTTACAAAAGTTAAGTATCGGTATTTATCAATGCAAGTAATTTTTTTTGGAGCTCCATAAACCGCAAGAAGAAAGCGAATTCCTTCTGTAATTATTGTTTGAGGCCTGGAATCAATTTCTGTAAATACTTTAGCGCAGTCAGTCAAATCTTTTTTTTCGAATACGGACAATAGAAAGAGACAGAATAGCCAGATGTTTTTCAAGACCACGTGGTTAGAGGGGATTCAGTTAGGGACTGACTGTCTTTTCAATAAATGTTTTCAGGATAGTATAGTATATATAAAAGAGACACAGATAGGTATATATACATATCTTTGGAATCTGACATTATATTATTAATATCGACATGTATACAACATTTTACTAATTATTTAATTCTGATTTTTACTATTTCTTACTGTGACATTTATTTCGATTTGTTATCTATGTGCTTAATTAGAGTAATTGGTTGTGCCGTTCTAATTATTAATAATAATATTAATAATAAATCTTAAGTGCCTGATATGTATATACGTGGCTTATATGTGCATATCATGTATAGTGTGACTCTTAGAATCGCGATATCTCACGAATGGTAACTCTAAGGAAAAAAAATATATGGACTATTTTTGTAGAGAATTTTAAGATCTACAACTTTGGTTTGAGGTTTTTTTTTTGATAGACCTACCGTTTTCGAAAAAAATCCAAAAAACCTCAAATTTTGACCTTTGACCCCGAATAACTTATAAAGCACACATAGGATCGTTGGGGACTTTTAAAACTTTATTTGTAATGGTAAACCCCAGCTCTCCACCAATATTTGGCTTTCCGGGAATTTTGGTTATTTGACCACTATTTTTATGTCTAAATTGACCGGACTAATGAAACAACACAAGAAAAGTTATTTCATTTATAAGAGCTAGTTACTTCATCAAAAGACCAATGTTTGTATGCTGTATGAAGGATTCAGAGATACCTAATTTTAAGAAACACCGGTCTTTTGTAACACCTGAATTCACAAACAATAAATGAATATGAAGAATCTTCGGTTACATTCAAAATTGACCACTTAACGATTTCACCAATGTCACAAGTGAAACTAAAGCAAAATCTGCACAACCACAGACTCCATTAGCAAAAGAAGGAGATCTAAAACTTATGTTTATGCATATAATATGCGAGCGATCAGAATGGAATGATCAAAGTAGTCAAAGTAGAAAAATTACAGAAAAGTTACAGTTATTGAGCAGTTAAAATATAAGTTGAGCTTTTCTAAATTTCACCTCAAATCAATCCATACGTTTTGCATGTGATTTGTTGCTGCATTATTTTTACATTATTACGATTATTGACGTGATAACGTCTTATAAATCAATGGGCGCCGGCTGCAAGCACAGAAAATTGTCGCGTTCCGCCTGAGCCGAGCGTGCAAACCAGAGCGCGGAACAAACGATAGAGAGGCACGATCGCCCTAAAGGTTCTGCTTGTGACGCATCTTAATAGGTTAAAAGTATGCAATTTTTTATCAATCTTTTCTTATGACGTTATCCATTTTTTTAGTGATAAGATTAATAAAGCTTGGGATGAATCTGCTCCAACTCGACTCGGCATCCGTGACAAAATTGTCAAGGACCTTACAAAAAAAGTGTTAAGACCAGACAAGTTTCTTGCCGAATTCTTCTTGAACTGGGGTTAGGAGGAACCGGCACCTAGATTCACTAGCATGTAAGAAGACGATTCAAAGTGGTCCTTGTGATTGTATTGAATAAAGTGATATTGAATTTTGAATTTTGAATGAGTGGAAAGAGGTAAAACTTTGCTAAAGTGGAAAGAGTTTATTATAACGTTATCACGTAAAATTATCTTCCGTAAACCGACTAAATAGACAACTATTTTTGACGTGATAACGTATTATAAATAGATGAACGCCGGCTGCACGCACGAAAAATTGTCACGTTCCGCCTGAGCCTAGCGTGCAAGCGAGAGGTCGGAACAAGCGATAGAGAGGCACGACCGGCCTAAAGGTTCTGCTTGTGACGCATCTTACTAGGTTAAAAGTATGTAATTTTTCATCAATCTTTTCTTATGACGTTATCCATTTTTTTAGTGATTAGATTAATAATGAGTGGAAAGAGGTAAAACTTTGCTAAAGTGGAAATAGTTTATTACGCGAAATAACTTGAGATTTGAAAATGATGCCAAAGCTCTTTTGGATTTGCCTAACATTAATTAGGTATCCTACACCTAATTAATGTTCCGAACTTCTTTACTAACGCTACTTCGATAGAACTGTCATTTTACTTTGACAAGGTTCCCCTCATTCAATAGCGTGCGGATGCGTCAAATTACAACAACTAATTAATTACCCACCTAATAAAAATGTAGCATCGTCAGCAAACGAGTTAAACCGCTGTCTCAAGATTTTATCGCTGAAATTGCGCGCATGGCTATGTCGGCCAACGCTATAATAACCGTAAACCCGGATCTTTACCATCCAGGCGAACTCCATGTCACCCAAGAATAGAATAACTCATTATTATTCATAGCTCGTACGAGTACATCTGATTCTATGTTCAAATCACCTGACATACAATAAAATAAAACGTGCTTCATAAACAATGCGCGTTTATGCATCTTCGTCGACCGATTATGTAATTGGTCTCGCACATTACTTTTGTTTTAATCGGCCGATCGACTTCCGCGCGTATTGAAAGATTTCTAAACGGCTGATTGGACTATACAAAATGGATTTCATTGAAATCGGCCGATTGTCAATATGCTCGAAGGCTTGCTCGTACAAATGTATAGGGCGTGAGACAGGCGAGAGGCGAGTCAGGTAGAGGCTGGCTTCCGTAATAAGTGTTTTTTTTACGACTTGCGTCTGATTTCTCGGGCACTGCTATCGCGTTGTTTATGGTGGTATTCGTGTCTTGTCATAATTTTAAAATCAGCCGATTCGATCGGCGGCTACATTGATACATGGTGTAGTTGAACGATAGTTTTATTAACCGTTCCATGAACTTTAATAATGATTTGTTTTTTTATGTTAGATATTGTTGACCTCTTTCTTTCCAAATTTATGTTAATCTTTAAATAACTTGCCTAATGTATAAATCTGTTATTTTCTTGTTAAAAAACTTTATCTTTATTCAGAATATCCACTTTATTTTAGTATGTTTTAAGGTTTACTTAGTGGAAACTTTATTGGATTATGTAGTGATTATAAATTTCATTGTTAATAAATAAATAAATAATTTAGTAGGCAAAGTTAGCTTCCATGTACACCTAGCCTTAGTTGTTATGCTAGCAACAACTGAAGCTTAGATAGGGACCAGTAAACTCACCGAGTCAGCGGAATGTCTGGGCTGCTGTCGAGTAGCTCGAAGGTACTTCTGTAGCGCGCGGGCGAGAGATGGAAACACGGCCTGGGCCGCCTCTCTAGGACCTAGGGCGCCACCTAGTAAAATTACAAAATGATGCAGGTTTTTATAAAAAAAAATACCTACCTTGACAACTTGTCATTAAGTTTACAGAATGCACTGTGTCGAATATTTTACATTATAATATTTTACACTAGCTGTACCCGGCATGCGTTGCAATGCCACAAATTTTCTCACCGTTTAAACCTTCCCTGGCCAACGACAAACATTTCAACACCAAAATTAGCTAAATCGGCCTAGATGTTCTCGAGTTTTAGCGAGACTAACGAACAGCAATTGATTTTTATTTCTATAGATTATGTTGCTATGAATGTTTTTGCAGTCAATATCAATCTCCATTACTGAGCTAGAGGTAGGTAAACACAAATCAAATCAAATCATTTTATTGAATAAAATCACAAGGACCACTTTGAATAGTCTTCTTACATGCTAGTGAATCTAGGTGCCGGTTCCTCCTAACCCCAGTTCAAGAAGAATCCGGCAAAAAACTCTGGTCGTAATACTTTTTTGTATCAGCCTTGCAAATTTTGTCAAGGATGCAGAGTTGGGGCAGATTCATCCCAAGCTTTTTACAGGAATTTTATGATGCCGGAATCAGATACCAGTCTTATTCAATACAATCACAATACACACACTTTGATCGTTTTACATGCTAGATTAACTTTTGAGCAGATAAGCAAAGTCCGAGAAGAATCAGATAAGAAACCCGTCTTAATCTTAGCTCTTTTTACGCCATGACATTGACATGGTGTGATTTGACTTGATCTAAGTAACCTACTCAAATCTTTTGGTTACGTTGATCCATAAGGATGTCTAAAAAATATTTTTGGTACATACCCACACTTTGCACAGTATTTAGTATTTCGTACGTGGCAGAGGATCTGAGGATTGCGCCCGGAGATTGTAATAATGAGTATGATTTTGTTTTTTTTACTTAGGAGTCGAGCATCTCAGAAAATAATTAAACATGACGAAAAATGTCTAAAGAATCAAACATGACGTCACGACGTCACAAGCGCGACGTCATAAGCGACGTTACAACGGTCAGTTTCATGCCTGATTGATCTCGGACTCTGCTTAAGGAATTAGCTCTTAAATTCACTTAACATCTCCTATCGTGTCACTATTCATTTCGAACCAGAGGGTGGCGAAAAGATTAGTGCACCTCAGAGGTTCCTAGTATTTTTTTTATTTTTAAGAGCAATTCAGCTCACACAAGCGCTTAGCGCCTAATTACCTACTCGGTGCCTCTCTTTCCGTCGCGTAACTCAATCTCCTCCGGCGCAACACTTCGAATTTAGCCACCACGGTGGGTCTATCGTACTTAAACTTGTAGAGCTGGTATTTAGTAGGATGGAAGGCTGCGGTACCGTTGGCACTGGAGATGCGCACCCGACGCACGTGCGCGAAGGCGTCCTCGCAAGCCGTCAGCAGGCGCGCGCGCCGCTTGCGCACGCGCCGCTCGCGCTCCGCCTCCTCGTAGTACCGCTCGTTGTGCGCCGACGCCGAGTCGCGGCGCCGGCCCGCACTGCCCGTGCACGAACCCGCACCCGATCTATCGACGGACGAGATGCAACCTTCATTTACATGTTTGTATCTGCGATAGGTTAAGGGCTAAAAGCGGATGAATGGATGGGTTATAAAAAAAAAAAAATATCGGTGGACCGATATTGAATTTGTCCTGGGAGGGAAGCGAACCCTCAACCTGTAGCGCAGAAGGCAGAGCTACTTCCGACTGAGCGACCGGCGAGTCATAATTAATTCTGGACATTTCACCCGGTATCACCTAACCCTTAAAGTAAAAAGAGTGTGTGTTATGGGAACCACGTGACTGTTATGACTGTTACGAGTACTTTTTTTAGGTAAATACATTTTATATAGAAAAACACCCAGATCGGAGACAAATATTAACAGATGGTCCAATCAAATCGGAATCAAACCTGCGACCTTCATTTATCACAGGTTATTCTAGGCAGGCCTCCCACTGTGCCACAAAGGCTCATTCCTACTTCTTAAAAAATAATCCAGGATGTGACTTCTCGTCAGCCTTCTGGTACCTCTTGGAAAGCCTAAAAAAGCTTTTGCAGCCGAGTTACAACCACCTAACCATGACGCTAATTTATCAACATACAAGTTACAGCATAACTATGGAGTCTGGAGATGAAGACAAGTATCATCAAGTCATTGCAGTGGAATTTAGCAACTTAGTCTAAATTTCTAAAAACTCTATGGGAATTGACATTATGCACAACACAACACACTATCACAATCTTACTATTATAGGATTGCCAGATTTAAATTTTGAAATCCAGTATTTGAAGGTAGAAACATCAGGACATTTAAGTCCTGATACAACCATGCACTATTGTGTTTGGACATTTATTTAAATCTGTGTTGGAGTAATTTATGTAAAGTAGTTTAAAGTAATTGGTGTAAAAATTTAATTAATTTATTCATAGATTGAAAACAGTAGTGGCGCATAAGTTTTAAAACACAGGACCCTTTAGAAACCCAAGACACTACTTAAAAACTATCCAGGACAGCCTAGGACACCCCAAAAAACAGGACATGTCCTGTGAAAACAGGATGTTTAGCAACTCTATACTATTATTATAAGTGGGAATGTTTGTGTGGATGATATGATCAATATAATATGATACAACATGATTGAGTAACACCACCATTTCGATAAACCATTTCCATTTTCACCATTTAGTTTATAGATTAAAGCGGATTGTGGCCCTGGATTTAGATATAATTGGGATTCTTTCCCACAAAATTTTATGAAGCAATCCTCATAAAAGTTTGCAGGAAAGAATCCCATTTATTTATATAAGAAGCCCAATGGGTTTCTTAAGTATGAATGCTAGGACCACAAGAACATCAATCAATAAAACTTGTTATAAAACTCACCTGGGTTGCCCTGTTGTTGGGTTTGTGTTAGATCCATCAACCTCGTAAAACTTAATACTCGACTTTGCTTGCCTCTGTGACTTTGATATAGGTATCTTCTCCAAGTATGGGTTGTATATCGGAAACTCTGTGTAATACTTCTGTAGCACCCACACTGCTGCCCGTTGTATGCTCAACTGGCCAATGGTATAAGACCTGCTTTCCCCATCAGGGCTTCGTACAATCTTTATGTAATACACCGGCTCCAAATGTCTGATCTCCATCAGAATTACAGCAATATAATGTATAAATAGCAATGTGTCTGCAAAACTTGATACATAAGACACTAAAGAATTATAATCTATAGCCTCTTCTCCCACTGCTAGGGCTTTTGTTGCCTCTGTAATCTGAACAATATAAAATAACCAGTACGAGAATATACACACAGCGAGTATTACTAATGTCATCGCTCTGAACACAAATATTCGAGGTAAGATAGCATTTCTTGGTCTTAGAAAAACTGCCCACACGCCAATCGCAAGTAAGACTAGTTTGAATGCTAACGATAGCAGTATCCCTTTACATTCCGCTGTGCAGGCGAGCAACTGCATTCTTTGACTCGGCTGGATTGCAATGTTATCTGACAATCCTGGGAAGAATCCTATTTTCGGCAGCACTACCATTGCTAGAGGGCTTATGAATGAAATAAATGATAATCCTAAAGCTACAGTGGTACCAAAATATCGGGAACAAACAAATCCAATCCCGTTATCATTCTCCATTGGCCAGTTGCTAACATCCTCCATGGACTGTGAGCCTTCTGAAGTATTGCCTGTCACAGCAGTTGTATTCTCTCCCCAGTTCTCATCTTGAGGCAGAATCTGTACTTCAATTACTTCCTGTCCATCTCTACCGATTTCTGGATTAATGTTTACACTAGTCTGGAATGGTGCCATTGTGCTATCTATACAGTCTTTTCTTTGTGATTTGGTACTCCTGAAATGTGGAAAGATGTAGGGCATCTCATAAACTTATAAGTATTGAACAAGATTCTTGTAGGATTATGAACATAACTTTAAAAACTACATTACCCCAATTCGCCTAACTGCTCAGCTTCATTAGCAATAGTAAATAATATAAGAGAAATAAACCCACTATGCATTATGAAGTACCAGTGACTTAGTAAGGCATAACAGGAAATAACTATACTGGTGGCAATAACAACTAATTTACAAGCTATAATGAGTTAAAACTACAAGTAGGGCCATAACTTCTATTCAATCAGGTCATTAGCTACAAAGTATACGTTCCCTCGATATAAGGAAAGACGTAGGACTCACCGGGTGCTGCGATGTGTGTGCGATCTATGCCTAGAGCTTCGCCGTGAACGGCTACTCAATTCTGACCGCACGGATTCAGTCTCCATAATTAGAAAGCCCAGCGCGTTCCCTGAGCTCACCCATAAGCTAATTCCCGACTAACCCTGCAATAATTCCACTGTAATCATACCAAATCACGGGCAATTAAAATGCTTCCTTCTTCACGGAACTATGAACACGACGAAAAACATGTTTCGCACAGGAATGTGTTATTGTCACCGAAAATGTAAGTTCATACTTTGTATCTGTTTAGATCAAAACGATTAAAATACCTAAGCATTGTTGATAAATTCGTAAAAAAATTAATTTACTTCACTTCACTGAGCGTCTTTTGAGAACGTCTCGTCTCTTTTCTTGTCTTGCTTGATCAAACGGATTTTTATCGTATAATACCAAAAAAAGCAAAGATAATGCAAAGTTTGCAGCTATCTCTTTCATTGATATTCGTAGATAGATGTTTGTATCGTTTTATCACACATTGCTCTAGTTCTCGTATTTTGGCCGTCTAATATTTGATAGTAATGAATGGTATTCGTTCGGAAACCAACAAAGACACTTGCAGTCTAGACATTCTACCAACTAAGAATTTATTATGTGGGATTTTTTCCGTGGTTTTGCCATAATATCAAAAACGGTTTTACTAAAAGTTATGTACGAAAAGCTATAAAAATAATGTGAGAAAACATTTAGAATGTTATCCCAGTGTTCGGCATATTGACGTCTCCGTAAATGGCGGTGGTTTTAAAAATATAGAACAAGAGATTACACCAAGTGATAAAATGATAAGATAACACACCCATTTCATAGATAACTCATCGAACACTCATTGTTTCGAACATGAAGTTGTTTATCGTGTGAATAGTCATGGAAAACCAGGAAAATCTAGACAGGAGGCGAACTGAGAGAAGTGAGGATAGAGTGGAGGACCTTCACTTGGACAGGGTTGTCGCATCGCATCCTGAGATAGGGCCAACTCCTCCCGATGGTGGCTACGGATGGCTAATCGTCACTTCGGCTGTGATATATAATATTACCGTGCCCGCGTTGCTCTCTCTATACGGACTGATCATTCTAAAGGCGATACGTGAAGAAGGACACGAACCGGACGTGTATATGAAAATATGGGATATCGACATAGTGATGGTTCCTGTGATGATGGTAATAATGCGGCTGCTATTGGAGTCGTGGTGCAGGGCCATGGTAAAGATATTCAACATGCCGCGGTTCATGGCACTGTCAGGACTCTGCTTAACGGTGGCTGGTATACTGCTATCTAGTTATTCGACGGACGCTGATAGTAATGACCATATTAAAAACGTTTTCTCTGGAATATTTGTCGGTAAGTGATTAAGATGATGTTTTATGATTCTTTTGTTGGCTCAACGCTCATTAAATGCCAATCACTTAAGTAGGTACGTACCTAAGGTAAAAGTTAATTCATCAACCTAACCGGTTGTTTAGCCTAACAAAAGGTTTCTCATACGTTAATTTGTGTACAAACCACCACCGATAAAAAATAGTTAAGTAGTTGTTAGCACCAGTCCCACTAATAGGTTTAGGTATCTAAGGTATTTAATACCTAAGTGTTTCTATCTGTAGCTAATAACATATTTTTTTAGATATATTTAAGGTTGGACAGATATCTACCTAAAATAGAACACTACAAAATATTTAGTTTCAATAATTCAAAGTAAATAACTAAGCATGCCAGTAAGAAATTACTCATTTGTATACGCTTTGTCAATTATTTACATTGCAAGACCTTGACTAATGCAGTTACCAGATCGTTGTTGGTATGTGTAAAGAGTTGGTCTGAACATTGCTCCCTATAGCACTCCGGAAGGTCAGAGCATTTTACGTCACCAATCCATTTGTTGCAGTCATGATATATCTACTTCATAGAACAATGCTTTATTACTTTTTAGTACAACATAATATAACAATCCTTGAGAAGGTAGTAAGTTTACTCAGGTGAATATGAATCATGTTTACCTACTGAATAGAACGCTTTCTCACAATCGGATAAATTAGTAATATATATTTTATTGGTTTCCAGGTGCGGGCTGCGCTTTGACAGGTCAACAAACAGATATTATCATCACACACTACTTCCGCGATAAACTCACCATGGCTCAAAGAATAGTCCGAATGGCACCTTCTGTAGGAAACTGTTTCATACCTATTTTAGTAGGATATCTTTGCACCGTTTACACTGGCGATGCTGTCGTCATGATCTATGGCGCTATAGTTATGCAAAACTGTGTGTTCCTAGCCTCATACACTAGACCAATTTACATAGAGAAAGTAATAAGGCATACGTACAATATGCTTCGAGATGCAGTGGAAGACGAAGACGAGGTTATATTCTCAAACGCAAATCAAACCCGCCCTGAACAAGAGGTTCAAAGTATAACAGTTAACGTTGAAGTATCGCCAGGAACTGCTAATGATGAAGACGGGAATGACGTAGTTGTATTCAACTCAAGACAAAATGCCAAAGAGATAATAGACCCCGCAGTTCAATACAGAGAATCATCAAACAGTCGAAGATTTTCATCAGATTTTAGCACAATGTTCGACGGCAGCACCTCAAATCGTTTTTCATCAGATTTCACTCCAACGTCTAACAGATTTTCATCAGATTTCGGTTCATTGAACGTTGCAGACTACAACAGAATCAGCGGTTACCAAGAGCTGGAGAGCATAGACAGGGATGGGAGGGATCCACAGCCTTTATATAGAGAGACAACAGTAGATGCTCCTCAGAACAATGTGGTTTTCGCACCAGAAATAACACCAGGCACTGCTAGAAGAACTGCGACATTAAGAAAGAATTTCATTACGATAGCGAACATGCTAAGGGATATTAACTTCTACTTATACGCGCTATTGCATTTAACTACGACATTCTCAATACTAATATTAGGAGTGGTGTTTCCGCCATTGGTTTGGGAACAAAATCCTTCATTGAACATTTGGTCTGTAAGTACATCACTGTATGTGTCACTATTATCTCAGGAATATTTTAAATCAACTTTTAAGTAGCTTGGGCTACCACTATCTTTTTCCCCTCGCTTGTACAATTTACTGTCTCTCCTGTAAATAATATACACTGGAGGCCTAAATAAGTAGTGTGCACCTTCATGGTATCCTTTAATTAATTTTGCGCAGGTATCGTGTGTGATAGCAGTGGCTCACGGATCAGCCTTATGCTTCATTATGCTGTGCGTGGTGCTTCCTAAATCTATCAATGAAAAGGAGAGGCTTTGCGCAGCGTTCTGTGTTACGGGAGCTATTGGATTTTACGGTAAGCTTCAATGATATCGAGATAATTAACGACTTTCGAAGATTTTACCGTAAGTCTGAAACCTAATACAGTATTTATTAGAGCTCACACTTAGCTTTTACGCTGATTCAATGAGAATCACGACCTATACGAAAATAAATCCAGATCCAAACAACCACATTTTTCTTTTCTTTTAGGGATTACCCTTACCGGCAACAAGAGTTTACTAGTCGTCTGGTGCATGTTTTCAAGCTTCGCAACAGCCGCTTCCCACATCCTCCAGCAACCGATCTACAACAGCACTCTCAACGAGTTCGATACTACCGCGACTATGACAGGATCTAACACGATTGTGGCCATCTTTATCGCGGTGTGGACTATGATCTTTAACTACGAATATAAAACCTGCTTCCTGTTTGCTAGTTTGTTGCAGTCTGTGACTGCTGTTGTTTATTTTGCTTCGTCATTCAGGAGGCGTAGATAGTTAGATGTCAAACTTTGGCAGCATAGTTTATTTCATATATTTTTTACATTGCGTCCGTCCATGGATTTGACAAGACTGGCTTCCACAGACGTGGATACATGTAGAAATTCTTCGAGTGACTGGCCATTGATGCTTCTCATGCCTTAGTGAAAGTGTGTACCTACTCGCTTTGTCATAAATACAGTATTTCACGATTTTACAAAGTGTTCCATGACTATTAGAGTTGAGCTTGAAGACGACATTACTATTCGTATCACAAAACTACAAACAAATCAATCGAGATGCAAAATAATAGGTTTTTTAGTGTATGTGTATATGGGTATTATTTGAAACTGTAAATTAAATATTTATATTTTTTAGACTTAGTATATTTTATTTTATAGAGATCACTTTTTCTGTATGAGTCAGTAAAATAATAATAACATTTATAATACACATACTATACCAAGAAATTAATTATATTTATTATAATAATATTACTACAAGCTACCTTTAGGTACAAAATGTTTCATGAATGTATTAATAATTCATAGTTATATTTAGGATTTACTTTGTGTTACCAATTTATGCGATTTAAATCAGATAAAAAATATTCTTTTAGAATTATGCTAATTTAATGTTTTTCAATAAAATGTCGTTATGAAACGGAATATTTGTGTAAGTACCCTCATTTCACGCTTATTATAAAAGGAATGCATTTAAATAAATATTAATCAATATAAGTACTTCGAGCCATATTCCCCTTCTTATCACAGAGCAAACAAGAATTCCAAGTCCATCAAAATTACTATATATGTATCTACACTAAAACGAATCCCAATATTAACATTGCAATTGAAATATAAACATTTGATATGTAAAAATGCAAGCTGTTACCGCGTTAAAATAAAGTTATTCAATACATACGTTATGTCTCTTTCTCTCTTATTTAACTTTCTCTCTCCACCACTATCGATTACAAATTCAGCTCAACAGATCCATCATTTCATTCTCTTTAACCTTACTTTTCTCATTATTGTTACTACCACTGTTACTCGGCAGCAGAGATTCAAACGCCGACCAATCTTGTTTCACATTCGAGTTATTCTGATTGCTAGTCCATTTATTGCTAAAGCTATTTGCGTTTGAGTTACCAGAGTTTGACCAAGTGGTAGGCGGCAATGCCAGTTGGTTATCGAAAGGCATCGGGGCGTTTTGAGTCTGACTTTGATACCCAAAATTCATATTGCTCGGGTTATAAGCCATGCTATTGGTCATTGATGCGGCGTAATTCGCATTCAGATTGGTCATTACTGGGTTACCAGCATTGTTAGATATTTGCGGGTTAGTCATATTACTGTATGGAGTCATAACGTTTGGATTTGATGTATTAGAAGCGGGTTTATGACTGAGAGCCGAGAGGTTTGATTGCAGAAGTGACGATGTAAGGTCGCTTGTCTTTGAAATGGTCTTAGGGGGAGCAGGAATCGCGGTCGGCCGTGGCTGATGTGATAGCTTTCTAGCGCTTTCTTGCTGCTGTGCTATCCTGAAAAACAAAAAAGGATTTAGTAATAAAATGTAGAGATTAGACCCTTAGACTAATATCTAAAGTAGCATCTGTCAGTTAATTACATTAAAGCTTATCTGGATGGGTGAATATTATTTCTGGTCGTCATGCGAAGCACACATTGCGCTCTTATATAATACATTTCCCTTGAGTTATTTCCGGTTTTATTAGTAATTTTGGTGTTTTTAATTAAATAGATTTTGAGTTATCAACTCGGGTGTGAATAATTGGAATAAAAGCTTTGTGATCCTTTGAGATTCGAGCAAAATATATTTATAGAACATAATAATTATTTTGTATTTCTATACAAAATAACAAATGACGAACGAAGAACTAGATACGAATTTGTGACATCAGACTATAAACAGTATGAACGCTAAAGCAATGGCAAAATTTACATTATTATGACACATGTCATTAACAAAGAAGAAGAATGGATGGATGGATGACGGCTGAGTTTTTCTTGGAGGGCACGTTATGCTGTCGATCCCATCTTTTTACAAGTTGACCATGCCATGAAGGACGCCATGAAGGACGCCATGAAGGACGCCATGAAGGACGCCATGATGGACGCTTTCGGCTTATTATCTCGGTCACGAAAGTTAGTATCTATACTTCATTACATAGTATAAAACAAAGTCGCCTCCCGCTGTCTGTCTGTCCTGATGTATGCTTAGATCTTTACAACTATGCAACGGATTTTGATGCTGTTTTTAATAGATAGAGTAATTCAAGAGGAAGGTTTATATGTATAAAACATTCATAATATAGTAGAGAAACACTGAAAATTTTAGAGGTTTCTTATGTGGTGTCGTAAATAAACACATTTTTTTGCTGGCTGAACTCTACGAGATAGATCAAAATAATGTACTACAGTATTGTACACCCTCAAAAGGTCTACAAAAAAGTCTACGATGGTATATGGCTTTCTCTTAGGAATAACCATTCTGTAGTATAATTAGTATCAGCATTGCACCCGTGCGAAGCCGGGGCGGGTCGCTAGTACATTATAAAATAATTTTTTGTCTGTTTATCAGTCTGCCTGTCTTTTTGTTAGTTACGATAACAATTACGAGAACGATTGATAATACTAACTAATTGTATAGCACACAAACCGAGCATCAAAGGATCTCTCAAAAGATCCATTGCGAGTCA
The DNA here is from genome assembly GCA_948098915.1 of Lampropteryx suffumata. Classification (NCBI taxonomy): domain Eukaryota; kingdom Metazoa; phylum Arthropoda; class Insecta; order Lepidoptera; family Geometridae; genus Lampropteryx; species Lampropteryx suffumata. Next base: position 1,772,434 of record OX402557.1, on the reverse strand, counting down.
TATACAAATAAAAAACACCTCACCTCTGCTTATCCTCCATGCTAAGCGAACCAGCCATGTCTGCGATGCTAGACTGCACGGGTGCCGGCTTCTCTGGTTTACTGTTGCTGAATGCAAACGAGTCCAATCCCAGGCCCGTGAACATATTGTCGATGTCATTTGGAGGCGCGGCCGCTGCCACCAGCGAGTCTGATGATGATAGTGCGTGCTCCATTACTCTGCAAGTAATAAATTGACAGAATATAAAAAATAAGTTCGCACGAGTGGTCTGGGTACAATTTTGGGGATTGGGATGAAATGCAACCCGATTCCGTTAATGTGATTAAAGATTATGTAATTCTCAAAGTACATTAAGTACCTACTTGGATTTTGATCCGGTATTATGACATTTTAATTGCTACTTATTTAAAAACTATAATAATAAGTATTGGTTTATGGAATTATATTTTACTAGCTGTAGCCCGCGGCTTCGCACGCGTGGTATAGTTAGATTTGAACTTTTTGAAGTGAAAACTTCTTTTAGCGCGATACGCATATTTTTAGATGAGGTAAAACCTCTGGATTCGCGACACCGTTACTTAATCTGGGGCGAGACGCAGCCGGCTGCCGCGCTCGCCCCATTTGATTATAAACCTTAATTCACATGTTTACAGTCTACTTTTGTATGGAGTAGTTTACTGAGTTAGGTTTTCTGATATATTATCTACATTCTGAACAAAAAATATTGCATCATCTGTGTTCGTTCAGTATTGGTCGGTGTGAGTTCAGTGAACTGAATGTGTTTATCGTTTATACTGGATTTATCGATAGTAAGGGGTGTTTATTATTACAAAAACTGTTTATTCTGCTCATTATAAGTATTTTTGGATAATCGATTGTAAGAAATACATAGTAATAACTTCTAGATAAGGCCCGAAAAAGTTCGTTGCCATGTTACTGATTTAGAAGTGATTTATTACTAAACTATTTATGTTATTTATTATCAATCTTGTAGACTGGCAGGCGGCCAGATATTGGTCGCCTTCAAATATATGCATCTGCGCATCGACCAAACATCGCCCGCGCGATCGTCTCAGTTTTTGTTACAAAATTAACGGCAGAAACCTATAGCTGCACTTCTCTAACCTAGTCACTGGCTTCGTTGTTCTTCAATCTTCAAAAACTTCGATTCAAAATTGTTTATTTCCTATTTTAGTTACCATAAACCTATAGTATATATTTTAGATTATAATAATTTTAATGATAATGATGATGATACAAGAGTTGTCGAAATTGTTAACGATGATTCATAAAAGAATATTAAATGTATTTTTAAATTTTCTAATAACTAATAAATACAATTCATAAATAAAATGCAATTCATAACCCAATAACCCTAGTGCCCATCTAAATAATGTCTAACGCGCCAAAATAAGTTTTCTACTTCTGTCTGCAACACGTTTTTTTTAACCGACTTTATCAAAAAGGAGGAGGTTCTCAATTCGTCGGAATCTTTTTTTTTTTATGTATGTTCACCGATTACTCGAAAACGGCTGAACCGATTTGGAAAATTATTTTTTTGTTTGAAATGGTATACTTCACAGGTGGTCCCATATAAATTTAATCAAAATCGATCGAGCTAAAAATCAAAGATAATCTAAAAATTGTATACATCGCTGATGTTTTCATGTAGGTACTTCGATACCTCGCTGTCTCATTGAAGCGGTGCGTTTATTTGGCCTACCCATATTATATATATATATATATATATATACAAAATACATCTACTTTCCACTAAAAATTTATTATAGGCTCAAATTTCATTCAATGAAGTCTGTTTCTTTTTAGTTTTTAAAACGTAATTATTTAAATGAGTATTCTTAATTACTAGGTAATTTATTGTTTAGCTGTGGTCCTTTATAATGTTTTTTACCATAGTTGGTTCTGAGAAGATTTAGTACAAAATTTTATTTTAATATAATTTGATTTAATAGCCCATACTAGGTATACATTTAAATGTTGATGTTTCTCCATAGATATTTCCTTTTCGCACTTGCCATGTTAGCTAAGCTGAGTAAGCTCACTGTTCCCTTAATTAAGTATCTCACGAAAAGTATCTGAAGGGCGTTTAAATCTAAACGCTGTTAGGCAGCGTTAATTGGCGACTGATTTCGAAGCTTCAGTAACTCACGACTTATAGGATTAGGCGTGTTTGAGGATCAGTAATGTTACAGCAAATTCAATAGAACTAATATCCACGTTATTCGTTATGACATAATATTAATATATATTTTTAAATTATTCAAATCGGATCATTACTTACGAAGATATTAAGTAATAAACTTTATGCCGTTCCTGCCGGTAAAATCAATGTACGCGGGTGCGTGTGACGTCACTGGGACGGTGCCCTCTTACTTCACGACTCGATAACTGGCGGCGACCGTGCCTGTGATGTCACAGCTACCGCGGCAAACACTCAGTGAACTTCGCTAGTCATTTCGTCATAACTTCGTTAATTTTTGTCGTAGAACAAAAATTATTGCACTGTATGTAAGGATTTATTAGCTCTAGAAATCTGCATTTTCAACTAAAAACGTTACAGATCCTCATTGCACAATCAAAGATGTCAAACACATTGCTGCTTTTACGTAAGGGTTATTATATACTTAACCCTTTTTCAACCAACGATTCTTGACTAGCTGCAATGTTTCAACTTACTTGGATTCATTCTGTATAGAGTTCAGCTGTTCCAACTTGGCTCTGTGTTCAGTCTCCACTTTAGATACCATCTGTTTGACGAGAGTGATGAGTGCATTGAACTGGTTGAGCGTTAGTCCGTTCTCAACGCATAGGGGTATGAGGAAGGGCAGTACTTTTGTGGCCATTACCTCCTTTGTGATACCCAGTTTCTTGTGGCTTAGAGCCAGTTTGTAGATCCCTGAAACAACCATAAATTGTAAATAAATAAATAATAAATATCTGACATTTCACACTGATCATCTGACTTCAAAGTAAGCAGAGCTTGTGGTATGGGGAACCACATGACTGATATATACTACATTTGCACTTTTTTTTTTAAATACATACATATTAGTGATATCTAGAAACACCCAGACCCGAGACAAATACTTGCAGGTCATACAAACATTTTTCTCGCTCGCTGGAATCGAGCCCTCAACCTTCTGCGTTTCAGCCGGACCTTGGCCCATTGTGCCATTGTGGTCGTCAGTAGTCTATATAGTTAAATACTTATCAAGATCGTGCAGTATTCAGACACTGAATAAGAAAAGTTCCAGAGGAATTAATAACTAAGTAATTTCGTGCTTCGAAATTTCGGTATATGTGATATTTGTGATATCTGTGTGTATGTGATATATTAGTGTATATGTGATATGTGATATCGGTATATGTGATAGTTAATGTGCAGGGATTTCTTGCTTCGAAATTCCTGTTTGAGTATTTTCTTAAGTGACAAATAAGCCGGCCTAATGATAAGCGCCTCCTTAAAAAATAAGTCATTTGAAAAATTGACAGATACCTAGAATCCCCATCAAAACCGCCGGCTCCCTCGACGGAATCTGTGGTAGAAACGGTATAATCTCATCCAGAACCAGCCACTTATCTAGATGCTCCAATAGTTTGCCCAAACACAGCAAACAGTTAACACGTACAGATATATAGTTTGTACTCATACACAACTTCTTTATTCGAGGCATTAGCGCATTTTTCATTGCTGGATAATCTATCAGTGAGGCGAATGTAGGTAATACTGATAAGCATAGCTCTTGTATCTGCTGAGCATCTGATTCTAACGCTCTGTACAACATTGGAAGTATATCAGTCTTAACTTCCTCCCCGGGTGTCAATTTCAGTAGTAGCTCCATCTTTTGCATGAATATTAGGAGTATTTGAATTGGTTCTTGTATTAGCATTACAGGTTTTAATACAGGAAGAATGTATTTGGTGTATTCTTCTTTTGAAGAGTTTTCCGCAATTAACAAAACATTTGGTAAGACAAAAGGCACCATAGGTGGGTTTACAAACTCCTTAGTAAGGCATGGGAGGATGCGGTATATGCAGATACGGTGCGGCATTTTCTGTATGATCTGTGGAAGGCCTTTGTAAAACTGAGATTTCTGTAGGTTGTCCCATTGGAATAGCGAATCTAGGTAGTTGAGTGTTTTTACGCCCACATCTTCGAAGTATGGTATCTGAAATATGGGTTTTCACTATTAAATAATTTCCTGGTAAAGAAATACAAGAATTAGAGATTGATGTGGTAATATATTATTACTATCAAAATATAAGAATATTTGAAAGGAAGAAAAGGAGTTTATTCTAGCAGCAATGGAACACTAGGAACCGAGCGACACACGGACATATTAAAACATTAAATAAATATTAAATTAAATTAAAGCAGCTAAGAGTAACAATATTAGGAAAATAGTTGTATGTTGTGTCTCTCAATCCATGGGATGACGTCACAAAATGGTGTCCAACTCAGCATGATATTGTGTACAGAAATCACACAAAAGATCAGCAATCTTCCGTGGAAACCAGAAGGTTGTGTCACAGCTTTGAACAAAATACTCAAAAGTAATTATTAATTTGGACAAACCATACCTTCAAAAACTGATGTGGATCAGGTCTCAATTCAGGAGTAACATTTAGCATCAATTTCACATACTCCTTCAATCCATCGGCTACACATGATAAACGTGATGGAGGTAGGTTCCTCAGCTCATTCACATATCTCTTGAATTTCATGTAATCATTGCCAATATTCCCTAGAGTCTGATGCCCTGTACTGTGTAAAGCATAAATAATCATTCCCAGTGAGAAAATGTCACTTGCAGGGGAGTGAGTTGCTGAGAGTATATATTCTGGTGCTAGGTAGTCTAAAACTGGTTGAGTCAACGGAGGCATTGCTTGACAGTATTCATTAAAAGGCCAGAAAGGGGCTGCACCTGGTGAACTCTGGTTTGCAATACAAAAATCAAAACCAAATATCTTCCATGCACCTTGTTGATTGACTATTATAGACTCAGGAGATAAATTGTGATGTAACAGCTTAACATCATTGTGAAGAAATGCTAATCCCTCTGCTACCTGCATCAATCCATACTTTATTTCAAGTTCAAAGAGTTTATAATTGACTATGTGATTCGGTATGGGCTGTGGCATGTTATCTGTATTTCCCAGGATGTTAGCCAAGCTTGCAAACACTGGTTCTGTAGCAAATGCCAAGCTTTCTCGACTTTCCTCGAGGCTGTGTTGTACTGTCAAGATTTGAGGGTGTCGCAACTTGGTTAGCTGGACTATTCCGCGTTTGAGAGTGTCCAGCATGATATCTCTGTCTGCTTTTGACCATCTTTCTAAGTGTTTCTTCTCAAAGACAAATATTGATGCTTCTTGTTTCGTCGACTTTTTGTAGCCTTTGTAGATTTTCCAAAGCAAACCTGGTTAATCAACAGCAATTAAAAATAAAATAATAAAATCAGATATTATAACGACAGATTTTGTCGTTTCAACATTTTGGAATTTACAGGCTTTGATTTGCAAAAGTATTTCAATCAACAACAGAAGTATGAGCAATTGGAAATTAAGGAAGAAATTATAGAAAAGGTGTGCGAACCCACATCACACCCTATTTAAATCATTCCTCTACCCTCAATATAGCTTCACGGAGGGCTATGCATCTGGCAGTGTTGGTGCATGGCATTATGACATTTGAAACCCCGGAGTACCTCTATGCTAAGCTCAATTGTTGATGGAGTAAGTACAGCACAAGACCCACGAGGGACTTACTGCACTACTCTAAACATAAAACTGTGGCCTTTAGGGGCAGTTTCCGGTACCAGGCGACCAAGTGTTGGAATAACATACCACCACCACTTCATCAGCTTACTTTTTGATATGTGTCACTTCCTTTTTACCTAATTTTGTTACTCTTTGTTATTATTGATGTGTTTGTGTGCTTATTCAGTAAATAAACAAATGTCTATGTCTATGTCTATGTCTTTTACCTGGGCCTGCGCTAGCAATGAACTGTGTAGCTTCGAACTCCCTCGTTACAGGGTTTCCGGGAAGGACACCAGATAACTGGGACACTGTGTTGCTCACAGAAGAGTAGAATTTATTGAACACCTCCATTTTTTATCACTAATAGTTTTGATGAAGTCAAAATCAATTCATTTTTGGAAATCAAACTAGAGCTTCTCTAAAGAACAGATAGATAGAATATCAAAAATATTGATGATGATGATGACAAATCTAGACTGTCTGGACTGGAACTGTCATTTGAAAAGTTTCGTTGAAAAATGTCCATTCGTATATTTTCAGACATGGGACACCTACATCCCAAAGAGGATATCATTTTTTTTACATGTCAAGCAACCAGACAGCGGATTTTTCTATTTTGACTCCTTCACGATTCTGTGCTGCATTTTATGCTTAGTTACCCCAGACGTTCAAAATTTGCCATCTTTCTTATTTTAGCAATTTTAAATATACAAATACAAATACAAAATATTTATTTCTTAAAACTTAATATATGATACATTTCATGGGTGTGGGATCCTCTTTTAAGTATATTATATACCTGTGTTAGAGGGTCTCGCTCTTCCGTAGTACAGTTATATACATTAAATTAAGTTAAGCAAATAAATAAGATAAAACAAAATGTAGGTTAAATTAAATTAATGTTAGTTACATTGATTAGTAGTACTTTAGATAATATATAAAGTAAGTTAGGTTATGTATGTACATTTACATTGATTGTGTGTACATACATATATGTGTGTAGTGTTTAGGCGCTCCTGAGCACCGGTCTGCCACGAGCATGGGTAATTCAGGATAGCCCAAGTGAGTATAGATGTGTGTGTGTGTGTGTGTGTGTGTGTGTGAATATGTGTGTGAAAATGTGTGTGGGAGTGTGTATATGTTTGTGTGTGTGTGTTGATTTTACGAAACAATTTCTAGGAGTTTTTCAGTTTCCTCGTAGTTTAGTGTTAGTAGCCATTTACTTAGGGAAGTTTTGCATTTATAATTATTTATAGGGTAAATATTTATTTTTTTATTAATAGTATTGTAGAGGTAGGCAGATTGCGTGGCATATTGTCGCGACGCAAATTGAGACCGAGCCGTAACTTGAATAGCTACTCTACCTTTCCTCCGCTTATTCAGTATTCCGGGGTTGTATTCAAGAGTTCTGTGTAACTTCAGAACTGCGTTTAAAATGTAGAGTTTCCTGACTGATAGAAGAATAGCATCTTGATAGAGCATATCTGTAGGGTATCGGTAGGGCTTAAAATATATAACTTTTAATAGAGACCTCTGTGCTCTTTCTAGTTCCAAAAACTTTGTCTTAGTAGCTCCTCCCCAGACTGGTATACAATAACATTGAATCGATTCTGCTAGAGATCTGTAGATTTGGTTTATTAGGTTTCGTGATGCTACATGACGTAAAATTTTAAAAATCCAGATTAATTTACGTACTCCATTCATCAGCAGTTCAATGTGAGCATGCCAGGACAAACGTTGATCAATCATGATTCCTAGGTATTTTGTTGTTGTTACCTTAATGATGTTAGGGCAGTCACATGAAGCTTGGATAGAGTTGCATTTGTGTATTTTTAGGCTAAAATCGAGATTGGGTTGGCTGTTATTATATTTTGTAAAAGTCATAAAGTTAGTTTTGGAGACATTTAAGGTAAGTAAATTTAGGCTAAGCCATTTAGATATTTTAGAGAGTCCCTCTTCGGTGCTTTTTTTAATGTCATCCCAGGATACACCAGTAAAGACGACAGCAGTATCATCTGCATAAGAGAAAATATTTGCATTGTTTATTTTGAGGCTACAGAGGTCATTTATGTAGACTAAAAATAGAGTTGGGCCTAAAATGCTTCCTTGAGGTACGCCATAGTTACTAGTCTCATGATCACTGATATATTGACCGATTTTAACACTTTGCTTGCGTTGACATAAGTAGTCTGTCAAAAGGGCTAGCGGCCTGCCTCGTACCCCGATATTTTCCAGCTTTTTAATTAGAATTTCTACAGACACAGTATCAAAGGCTTTTTTGAGATCAAGGAATACGGCCAGGCACTTTTTTCCTTTGTCGACTTGTTGCACAATAAGGTTACTGAGTGCTGTAACAGCATCTTCAGTAGAACGTCCTTGTCGAAAACCGTATTGCGAGTTTGAGATTATGTTAAACTTATCTAAATATAATAAAAGTCGGTTATTAATCAGTTTTTCCATTATTTTTGAGATAGATGGCAGTACGGATATAGGTCTGTAATTATTAATGTCATCACTCTCTCCACTCTTATATACCGGGGTTACAATAGACTGCTTAAGAAGATTGGGAAATATTCCTTTTGTAAAGCATAGGTTTGCAAGATGACATAAAACTGGGTTTAATATATGCTTAGATAATTTTAGAAATTTAGTAGGTATATTATCCCATCCGGGTGCACTTTCAGACTTGAGGTTCATTATGACATTATGGAGTTCTTTGGGATCTGTTTCCAAGAGTACAAAAGATGAAACTTGACTGGGAGGTAGATTAACGACAGAAGATGAGAGATCGTCTGTTATATTGTGTGGAGAAATACTTTCAGCTAGAGACTTTCCTACATTAGAGAAAAATAAATTTGCAAAATTAACTGATTCTTTAGGTGAACCCTTCGTATTTAGTAATTGTATATTCGGTGTCTTTGTTGATTTGTAATTAGTTATATTGTTAATAGTTTTCCATAGTATTTTACTGTTTTTTGAAGAATTATTAAGTTGTTTTATGTTGTATTTTCTCTTAAGTTTTTTTATCAAGTTATTACAGTAATTCCTGTATCTTCTATAGGTTATCTTTAGTGTTTCATTATATGGGTCAGTGCGCAGTTTTCTTTGCATATTATTTCTATTTATGATGCAGCGTAAGATGCCTTGTGTTATCCAAGGCTTTATTATTTGTTTGCTCCGAGGCATACGAATAGTTATTGTATTGTCAATGAGACATTTTTGCATCATAGTAATTAATAGCCTACATAGAGAATTAGGATCATTTAATTTAAGTAATTGTACAAGACTTTGCTCATTTAAGGATTTTATTGCATTTTCATAATTAACTACGACTTTAGACCTGTAACAGTTTTTATTTGTGATTTTTGAAAGGCTCAGAAGGATCATAAGATGGTCAGTAACAGAAGTTTGTAGCACGGCAACATTGGCGGAGTTTTTATTTTTATTTATTTTTAACATGACGTGGTCTAAACAGCTATCTACTCTCGTAGGTAGGTTATGTCCAGGTAGAAGGCCATGCATAGATAACATGTTTAAATAGTTTAGTCTATTGTTTCTTTCTTGACTATTTTCTGTTGATCTTGGCAAAATATTTATATTTATGTCACCTACTAGTATAATTTTTTCATATCCTTTAAAACTTTCTAAATACGAGTTTAAGGCGTTTACAAATAATTCAGCATTTGTGTTAGATGGTGATCTGTAAATACATAGAATAATCGTATCGTATATATTTATTTGTAGGCAAGAAGCATGTGCCAGTTTTATTTCTTTAACTATTGTTTTGTGCGTAAGTTTAATGTAGGTAGTGACCCCATCATTTTGGTTTAACATACGTGTAGTAGAAAAGGAAATGTAGTTCGCTAGGTATGGGACAGGTTTATTACTGGTAAGTCTGCATTCTGTTAACACAATAATATCTGCTTCAAATTTTAGTAGGGTCAAGTTAGACAGTAAGTCATCCATATTTTTGTAAATACTTCTAATATTCTGTGAAATTATAGTTATATCAGTAGGTTTAACACATAATTTTGTAGAGAGTTCAGTCGTGGTACATTCAAAAGAATGCGCAATTTCAGCATTGTCTAATTCGTTTACTTCTAAAGTCTTGTTCATCATGGACTGTCGTAAGAGAGAACTTCATGCTGTACTAGTAGGCGTTGCGTGATATTTTTAGATAAGTTGTGTATATGTGTATTGTTAAATATGTTTAGTTTATAGGTTTTAATCATGGAGAATGAGAAAATACGGTTACTAAAAATCATGTTGTACTGTTTTGTGTGTAATAATAGATTATTTTTTTTGTGTGTTTGTGTTTTATGTAGAAATGTGTAGAGTAAGACAAAGTTTATATACAAAAAGACAGTAATATAAGGTTTTTTAGTGGTTCTAAAATAATTTAAAGTTGCAAAGATACATCCTATTAAGTGCAATAGTCACGCTGCCTGAAGCATGCTCTGAACCTGGTTTTCAGATTTAATTAGTATGATAGGAGTATTTTCAGACATTCTTACGTAGACGCGGCCATAGGATGTCCAGCAGAATTTATACGCCTTAGATTTGGCGAGGTCCCTGGCAAGGAAGAAGAGACGTGATCCTTTCACTGTCAGTTGCTCAGACACAAATATAGGCGTTTCCTCGTTCTTCGTAAAGCCAAGGTTCTTAGCACGGAGTTTACTCTTGTTTTTGATGTTGTGAATTTTACACTTTTTTATGACGTCAGTCTTCAAGTTAGTAGAGGAGAATTCAACCACAATAGGTGTGGTTTTCGGTCCATCTTTCTTTTCCCGTACTCTGTAAATATCTCTTATATCTGACTTATTGATATTGCAGTCAATAGATTTCCCTAAGCGCTGAATCATATTTATGAGATCTTCTTTATCCTCAGAGTTATTTTTTGGCACATTTTTAATTTCTATATTAGTTTTGCGGCTTCCCCTTTGCAGATCCTCAAGCCTGTCTTCTAGTAACGTAATTCGCTCTCTATCTTTCATATGTTGTTTTTCCAAAAGCCCAATTTTCTTGGTCAGTTCTTCATTTTGCGTAATTACTTGAGTGACAGAGGCTTCAATGCAATGGTTTTTTTTTTGGATTTCTGCTAGAGAAGGTGTAAACAACTTTTTGAGTTCGGCTTCTTGTTTCGTCATCAGTTCTTTAATCATGTCCTTCATCTCTTCTCTAAAAGTACGTAAGTCATCACACCATTCTGCCTCTCTTACTCTTTTTCCTCGTTGAAAACCGTAGTTAGGCGGGGTAGTATCCAAACTCAATTTGCTGATATTACTCTCTGACGGAGACTTGTTCATCGCAGTCTCACTCATAATTAGTACCAGGCAGCTAGAAGTATCGAGAGAGTATAGTATAATGTATGCGCAAGAGCAAGTAGTCCGGCGGAGTGAGCGTGCCAAGGATCGTAGTACTAGGCTAGCAGAAGCGGTGAGGTAGAGTTATGCCGTGCACGCAGAGTCTAAATTTTTAGGTTAAGCACTTACGCCGTTTTTTAGCTGCAGCAAGTAGTTGAGCAGGACATATACAGACGAGAAAGGGATGTCAAGATGTAAGCAGTTTTCGCTGCACTTCGTCGTCACGCCGCGTCAGGCAGCCGAATGAAATAGTATATTTGTACTTGCGTGTGTGGGAGGGAGACTTGTCCGTGCAGTAGATTCCGCCTGTTGACTTAGGCGCTGGCTTGGATGCTAAGTTACTCCTTACTAATTATGCACTCCTAATTTTTTGACTTGATTTAATTGTGTGAAATTTATTATAATTTGATCAAATAATTTATTAAGGTTATAGTGTACACGTCTACACCGTAAGGCGGTCCGGGGGGAAGAGGAACAAATAACATTTAAACATGACCCGCAAACTTTACTTAAAGTTAGCATGTAATTTTAAAACCTCAGCAGCAATGATTCTGATCAATACCACAAAATAATTATTTACAAGTACCAATGTAATTCAGCCCGTACAAGCGCTAAAATCTAACATTCTAAATACCTACATAATGGTGGCAATTCAGTTGGTTCAATTCTAAAATTAGGAATTGTCTAAAAATTATTTAGTTAGTTTATATAGTTAAATATATTAGTAAAACCTATTCGGTTGGTACCATTTAACTAAATTAGGAACGCTTAATTAAATTAGGATAAATTAGTAACAGCAGAATACCAAGTTTCATTTGACACTTCTAAACCTAATATTAGCTAAAATTATTTAGGTTGGTGCCAACAGAATTGAGGCCAGTGCCCCTTTTTCTATTGCGTAACTCTATCTGCGCGCATTTCTAGACGAATTTGCCCAGAATGGGATTCCAGATGTGGCCTCTGTCGAAAATATCATGTAAAACTCCCGGAATCTCACTGTTAAACTGATTCAGACGTTCCTGTTGCTAATTTATCCTTTTCGAAAATGTGCACTGCTTGTGTAACAACATACTCAATCTCTGTTCTTGATCTTCCGTTTCAATACACGCATGGGTTCGAATCTCAGCGAACGATGAACAATTATTCAGCTATGAGATTCGATATATATATATAAGGAATTCCTAAGAGTTATATTGCAATGTTACTGATGTTGTTTAGGTACTGATTTATATCCGTGTAAGCACTTTTAAGAAGCGAATTTTCAGCTCTAAGGTATTTGATTTCACGAGTAATATCGCTAACTTTCGTTTGCAGAGAGCCTAATTTTTGCGTGTTAATAGATTCTTGAGCAAGACGTTTCTGGTCTCGAGATTCATCAAATAATTTTGATTGTGCTTGATTATCTGTAGATACATACACTTTATCCGGATCCTGATTGATATATCCAAAAACTTTCGAGGGATCTCTGTCTTTCATAAAAGTATTACCTGTCTGGATACTTATGGATCCGGGGTGTTTCAAAATTTCAGATAATATGTTGAATTGGTCCTGTTTACCATCTTTTTGAGCACTCGATAATTTATTGTTCAGTAGATCCGGATAATAAGTGTTGGGATTACTCGATGGATCAGCAGCCACCGGATTTTGGTTAGAATAGAATAGAATAGAATAGAAAATATTTATTAAACGTCACATATCAAATACAGTGCAAATGTAATATAACCACATCTGCGAAAACTCAATGAGTCAGTAGTCTCTTGATTCTGGTTACTATCTGTTTGAACAGTCGATAGTTCAGCAGTCACTGGTTTTCGGTTACCACCTCTGCGAACACTCAATGAGTCAGTAGTCTCTTGATTCTGGTTATCATATTTTTGAACCGTCGGTGGTTTAGCAGTCACTTGATTCTGGTAACGATCCTTTTGAGAAGTCGATGATTGGGCGGCTGCTGAATACCTACTGATAACTTCTTCTTCTATTATCCGATTGTGCGGTACCTTAATAAGAAGTATAAATAAAATTTCCGTGATAAGATCAAGTAATGAAGTAAAGTAGACTAAGTTAGAGGATTTTGAATACAAATTAGGGCATGGTAGAATTAGGAACAGTATCGAGAGGACAAAACGCAACAACATAAATTATTAAAGAATGAATGTTGAACAGAGCAATTAATGCCGCATAGGAACAATTAATGGGTATACTTACATGAGGTCCCAATAATAGCGACAATTAACACTATAGCTATTTTAGTAGACAACATGATTGCTTCGATGACTCAACTATAATGAAGCATCTATTTGTCAGTCGATATTTATATAGAGCTTATCCAGAATGTATATCTCGTACACACATCTTGTGCCAAGCCTATGAACATGATGAAATCATTGTTATTTTTGCTTGTGGCCATCGTAGGCATAAAAATAGGAAAAGTAGACAACAATTAGTAATTACTAATTGTTGTCTACTTTTCCTATTTTTAATTCCTATTAGTAATAGTTATAGAAAAATATATGTAATAATAATACAATACAGTAATATATATAGGTATCTATAGTAAAATACAGTGCATTTAAGATTACCTACAGTTTTATTTTATCTATATTTACATAAAACATTTACAAAAGGGGTTTGACACAATTAGCACGACTCGAATGTAGCTTAAGACATAAAACAGAGATATAATTTACGGCTCACTCAAAAAGCGATTTTAGAAACGAGAATTCAATGTTATCAAATTAAAAATGTCAAATTGACAATGTCAGTCAACTTGCTTGTCAAGTCATTCAATTCAATCAAATCAGTTTATTTTCATGTTTTGGTTTGGATTTTGGATTTCGTGATAGGTATTCATTTTCACATGCATCTAATAACTAGAAAAAATGGGGCTGCCGTTGAGTTACGCTTTATTAATCCTATCATTATTCGCATCAGTCCTTCCCACTATATCATTAGAAAGTGATCCATATTCAAAGGAACCATATAGACCTCTTGGGCCACTGGTGAAGTGCAAGTTCCTTCCATTAGAATTCCTAGAATGCGATGAGCCTATCGACCATAAAGGGAACCAATCAGCGAAAGAATCTATAGGCCACGGCTGCGTTAAGTTCGGTGGTGTCAGATATGACCAAGTGGAGAAAACAAAAGTGCAATGTAAAGCACTGGATGGCATAGAGTGTCATGGCACTCGCAGCTTCTTGCGCGCTGGTTTTCCGTGTGTGAGGTATACTGGCCACTACTTCACGACAACACTCATCTACAGTATACTGCTTGGTTTCCTCGGCATGGACCGGTTTTGCCTCGGACAGACGGGAACAGCTGTTGGCAAGCTTCTGACATTAGGAGGGTTAGGAATATGGTGGATTGTTGATGTTGTACTATTGATAACTAATAGTTTACATCCAGAGGATGGGAGCAATTGGAATCCTTATGTATAGTTTTAGTGATACTTTTGTAAAGATAATAATTGTTGGATAAGTGTAAGTCAATAAAAAAGGAAATTATAATTTTTTTAACCCTTTTCTTCCCTTTGCTGGGCTTAACTCTACTTAATTAATTAGTCTTGTTCAACTGGTTTAACTCTTATTTTATTATTGAGAAACAATTGACCCAACTGTTATTAGAGTTTGATTGTTACCAAAATCTTAAAAGAAATATAAAACTAAAACATAGGCATGTAAACAATATGCTACCTTATTACGCACTCAAGAGTTCGCACACAACACACACGCTTGCACTCTATTACACAAGAGTTAATAACAATGAGAAGTGATGGTAGTAACAAAAAACTATTCTAATACCCTGTTAATGCTGTTTTAAATCTTTTAAAATAATGTTTTTGCATAGAAAAACCTACCTACTTATTATAAAGTTCTGCTTGCTTTGCCACTAGCTAAAGTAAATACCTACCTAGATAACATAAGTTATGTACTAGTGGTCCGTAGTGGTTCCAGCATAGAATAGGATCCCTCCATCTCCCGTGGATGTCGTAAAAGGAGACTAAGGGAACACACCGGGGGATTGGGCAGCAGCACCTCCCGAGTACTTAACACAAAATCTAGTCACCAATCCACCTGCCAAGTGTGGTGACTATGGTAGAACCCCCCATAATGCTTCCTGGAAATCAATTGGGGAGGCCTATGTCCAGCAGTGGATTTCCTAAAGGCTGATATGATGATGTACTAGTTAATTAATTAATTCTTGTTATATGTAACCTGTAATGTTGCTCATGAGAACTAAGTAATTCAAATAACTAAGAAAGTTCAAATCAATCAGGAATGAATTATTGACCAATCAGAGATGTTCCTATGGTTTATTTGTATAGAATATTGCCAATGACCATTCCGATGAGTTTATTTATATTGATTATTGCTGCATGTCCAAGTACCTAAGAATTTTGAACACTAATAGTGGACTATATTTCTCTAACTTAAGTAAAACAAGGGAATAGCTTATAGATTTTATTTTAAAATTAAGCCACCAGTGCAGATGCAGTGCTGGATTCATACTTCCAGTTAGGAGGAAGCACACTCTTGGTCTTGTAGTAGCGAGCTAGCCTGTGGATCCTGGACTCGACGAGAATCAAGCGGAATTTGCTGTCCTTGTCTTTCCTGAAATCAAAATATTTTGGTTTTTAAAAGAATATCTAGCCTGACATCTGCTTAGCCACTAACTGACCAGACAATATTTTTTTACAGTGTTATCTCTGATCAATATCTGACTATTAGAACAAAGAGTTTTATTGTGCAGGGTTGATGTCATACCAGAAGCATGAATGTTACTGGTATGTACAAGTTACCAGCAGATTCCATAACCTTGGGACTTGCATCATAAAAACTTAAATGTGATCCTCCTATACCACAGCTGTTTGCAAAAATGGACATCAGCAGTCTTCTTACTTTAATCTTATGTAATAAACTGATCTATCAACATTCATATAACTGCAGAAGAATCTCAATGAAATTTCCTATTTAAACTCTTTACACATAAAGGATTCTCTATTGAGTATATATGCAAAAACCAAGCTATGTACAATGGATTCCCAGCTATAAATATGTACTGTCCTACAGCTAAATAGAAAAAAAAACAGCACAATTGAGAAGAGAAATACTATACTATACATGCAAGTGGGCAACAGATATTGATATGATTAGATGGCCCACAACAAGGCTAGAAATTCTGGTCATATTTTAGATCAATCATTGATCATTATTCACTTCTATAATTGATGTGCTTTGATCATCATACCTCGTAATAAGGTGTCACGCAAACTAGTAAACAGGTCCATACACCAAGTAACTCCAAGTATAAGAATCTGTCCATGCTTGAGAAATATTGATAACATTGGACATAATTATAGTTTCTGAGAAGTCCTACCTGTTGCGTTCCAAATGCTTCCTCATGGCTACAGCTTTTTTGATCAGGTAGTAGAGGTCCTCTGGTAGGTCAGGCGCAAGTCCCATAGCCTTCATGATACGAAGGATCTTTTTGCCAGTGACAAATCTGACCTGTGCAACTCCATGGGAATCCCTGAGCATGACACCTGGAATGTGTGGTTTACTAATTAGATGTCCAACTGAAGGAATTAATCTACTCTTAATCAATAATCACCAGCCGTGTTTGCTCTGATGATGAGGGGCTGTGTGTATAAGATTGCAGTGAAATTCTAATGGCTTAACATGCAGCTAAGTAGTAGATTATTATATAAATAGAGCAATACCATTATAACTATGCTAGCCTTTCAGTACATGGAAGGTGGAAGATAAGCATGTAAGTTTCCATCCCTTGTTTTAGACTAAATTTACCTATCCCAATGTTATAAACATCAGTGTTTCAGCTTATAAACAAGCCTGGATGTATAAGGTTTTAGTTATTTCGTACAAATGACAGGAATATAAATTTTACTTACCGATTTGGGAGGGAGTTAGGCCTTTCTTGCCAAGTTTGAAAATCTGTTCCTTTACATCATCGGCAGTCAGTTTTAACCATGTGGGGACACTGCGGCGGTACGGCAGTGCCGACTGGGAAATACCCTTACTGAAAACATAAAAACCAAGCTTGAAACATTGGCCATGTGGTGACAACCACACGGGCTAGGTTATGTTTCCGACACAAAATTTGGTCCCGAACAAAAAAATTAATACACATGATCTAGAACACATAAACGAACGGTAAATCACACGGAAAATTACCCAGGTGCGTGCATACGACCCATGGTTGCGGTTTTTATAAAACTCGCCGAACTGACAACGACAACAAGAGAAACGAAAAAGATGGTTGCCGGAAACAGTTCTTCTGTTCAGTAGTTTCGTTGTCTATGATGATAGACTCATTCGGTTAGTGTTGTAATAAACCAACAGAAACGTGTATTGTGAAGCAATCAAACCGTACATGTTCTCTTCCAATCATGTTCATTCAATCCAAATATTAGGAGCTAATGTCAATGTCAAAAGTCAGATGGCAATGGCAGTTCCATGACCTCTTACCGAAAATATTGTATCGCACATAGTTTCGATCGACAAACTTTGAAATTGGTCAAAATGACCAATAATTATGGAATATCCGATGCGGAACTAAACCTCATCAAGCAGCAGGCCTCAAGGCGTGTTGCTATGAGGCAGGAATTCCAAAAACAGAAGTCTAACCCTTGGAAACACGCAGGTGAAGCTGGTTATGTTGTGAGTACATTACGTAATTTATCCATTGCAGGGTTTTACAGAAGTAAACAAACTTTAGAAATGTTATTTATGTTTGGACTTATTTTTTCAGTTCGACCCTGCTATTCAAAGGTTCATGTCGATGAAAGTGAGTCAGCTTGAGTTCTTCAGAGCTAATAGAAGAACCAGTTTGTTTGGAATTTGTGCTGTAGTTCTACCCATGTTTGCATACGGCACGCTCATCTGGAATGAACGTCATGCTCGCGAGGCTAAGATCAGAAGCGGAGAACTCAAATACAAGGACAGGCTGTTCAAATTCGCATAAGTTTCATCAAACAATATCCTTGTACTTAGATAATTTGAATAGCTGGTAAATTAAACAAAACCTATTTAATAATCATTTTATTTTTAAATGTCTTCTTTTATTACTTGTGCTAGCCTATATCTTGAAACTTTTTACTACCTCACAAAAACTTTTTAGAAATCACAGTAACATTGTCAAAAAGACCAAAGAAGTTGAAAAACTATCCATTAACAGCAACTGACATGTGACATTACAAAACATCAAAGCACACAATAAAATATACAGATCTCAGTTTTTATGTAAAACTAAATAAAACAATACCACAATGACGGATAAATATGGTTTCTCTGAAATTGAGCGTAAAATAATAACTGCTCAAATAAAGCGCCGAGCTGAAATGAGGAAAAAATTTTTGAGGCTTCGATCAGATCCACATGAGCATGTCTTGGAAAAAGGCCATCTGGTAACTTGCAATACTTATTTAAATTTATGAATTGATGTTATCCCAGGCCATTTACATATACAGTAGAAACTCTATCTGGCCCTCTGTTATACAGATTTGCGATTATCCGGACTACCAACTCTGACCAATTATATTAAGAAACTCTGTTATCTGGCCCTCAGTTATACAGATTTGCGATTATCTGCACTACCAACCCTGACCAATTATATTTAAAAATACCTACAAGTCGAATTTATGCCAGCGTGAACATGTCGGAACTGGCATTACTCGCCTGTGCTCCATGGGATCACTGCCTCACGGGTTTTATTATTGTTTTAGTTATATTAGTTATATACTTTCCTTTCATCTTAATTCTGTGAAGTTATTACCCTGAGAAGTTGTATATATATTTTCAGTTTGACCCAGCCATCCAGAGATTCATGTCGTTGAAAGTATCCCATCTAGAATTCTTCCAAGCAACTGCCTCTTCTATTAGACTTGGAGTTTGCGGGTTTATAATGCCATTGATAGCTTATGGTTATTTAATATGGAATCAACGCACTAAGAGGGAGAAGGACATAAGAAGCGGCAAGCTGAAGTATCGCGATAGATTATTCAAATTTAAATGAGAAACCTTAATTACTGGCTTTGTGTAAAGCTATTGTTAGTTTGTTTTGTTTCTGCAGAACACTGCAAGGTTTTTTGTTTGTTTCTGATTTTAGTTTGGTCTATAATAAAATAGTTTTATATCATTATTAATTTTATTAGCAACATAAAACTATTTGGATAAAGAACATTTCAACATACAAGCACACAGAATGAGAAACCTTAATTACTGGCTTTGTGTAAAGCTATTGTTAGTTTGTTTTGTTTCTGCAGAACACTGCAAGGTTTTTTGTTTGTTTCTGATTTTAGTTTGGTCTATAATAAAATAGTTTTATATCATTATTAATTTTATTAGCAACATAAAACTATTTGGATAAAGAACATTTCAACATACAAGCACACAGACTAAAATTAAATAGGTGGATCTCTATTATCGGTCATCTAATGACTTGTCCCTGGTGATGACAGAATCATCAAACTTGACCATGTAGGTGGTTCCCTTATGCCAGTGTGCAGTCACTTTAGCAGGCTGCAACAAACAGATATGAAAATAAATTTAAAAATAATTCATCCAATTGATTGAGTCAAAGAAACAAAAAATGGACCTGATCCTGTAATCTTGCCAGACTAGCTAAATTTCTTAAAATACAAACAACCTTATGCTTTATATAATATTAAAAGCCTTTTATTTAAAAAAATATGAGTTTTCTTATATCTACTTTTATTCTAATGTTTTGTTCATGGTTTCGGTTTGTCTACATAGGCCTCTTCAAACTCCTTCCATGCTTGCCTATCTGTTGACACTCTCGTCCAGATCCCGTCTGCTATAGCCTTTAGTTTGTGCATCTATCTTTTGAACTGTCTCTGACATTTTCGTTTCTTATAATTATCTAGGAAATGCAGAATAGACGGACCATTTCTCTGCTCCACATAAATGGTATATGGGGGTTTGTGTAAGTGACATTGTCTAGTTTAGTTGTGTTTCTAATAATCCAAAGTCCAAGTTAGAGTAATACTTGTGAATGAGACTTCTTAAATTTACTAAACATAGTGTGATTGGCATGATGAGTAAAACATCATGTAGAGAGATGTTAATTTAAACCTTCATGGAAGTAAAATAAGGTTTGTGTTTTACAAAATAAATAAATAAATATTGCTAGACAATGCACACAACACCATCTAGCCCAAAACTAAGCATAGCTTGTACTTGTATTATGGTGACTAGATGACTGATAGAATACTCATATGACACCCAGACACAGAATTAACACCCATGTTCTTCACACAAATGTTTATCCTGGGAGGGAATTGAACCCTCAACCTACAGCGCAGAAGGCAGAGCTACTACCAACGGAGCTGACAGGCCAGTCAAATATACTTAATTTACTTCCAGCTAGTCTACAATACAGAACCACATCCAAAGATTGACATTTGAAGTAATATTATAAGAATACTCACAAATCCCCCTTTAGTCAACACAGCTTCAATAATGCCAGCATTGAATGTAGCACAGTTCAGAGATCCTTTATCCTTAGGCACACTGATGAATTTATTCACCTGTTAATCATAAACCATGTTACTTCTATTAATAACACTGGCATCCTTGGCATAGTTTTTCTGAGAAGGGGATATTATTAAAATGAAGATAATATCATGCAAACATTTGTCTCGTGGCGGGAATCAAACCCACAACCTTGTGTTTCAGCCGGATCTTGGCCCACAGAGCTTGTCAAATGATAAATTGCTTACATAAAAAATTATGTTCTTGTTTTTTTTAAATCTTGTTTCAATAAGGAAACATTAAGGGGTGTTGAAATTTTTTTTAATTGACATTTGTATGAAAAGCACAGAGGATACATCAGCTCCACCATAGATAATTATGTGATTATAAGATACGAGGGTAGATATCTGGATATTAAAATATGTGAGGTTGTCAGTGATTATAATTACCTATGATAATTAGGCGACTGGCTTCTCAACTCAGATAGTAGTAGCTCTGCCTTCTACCCCCCTGTAGGTTGTGGGTTCAATTTCTTCCCAGGACTAACATAAATGTTCTGTTTCTGAGTGTTATAAAGTACCATACATTTATTTTTAAATACATACAGTATGTATTTAAAAATAAAAAAAGTATTCTACCAGTCAACTGGTTCCTATAGTACAAGCTATGCTTAGTTTAGGGCTAGCTAGATGATTGATATTGGTGGCAATTCGGTTGGTTCATTTCTAAAATTAGGAATTGTCTAAAATATATTTTAGTTAGTTAATTTTGCATAGCATTTGTGAAACCTATTCGTTTGATACCATCTAACTAAATTAGGAACGCATAATTAAATTAGGCAAAATTAAATTAGGATAAGTTGGTAACAGCAGAATACCAAAGTGACATTTGACAGTTCTAAACCTAATTTTAGCTAAAATTAGTTAGGTTGGTGCCAACAGAATTGAGGCCATTGTCAACCAATAATAATTTATATTTATTCAAGTCTTAGTCTATATCAAAGAGTGTTGATATAGTTTTTATTTGTTGGTTAATCTCTCTGAGCATTGTTTTTTAGTTCATCTAGCTTGTTTTTCAATGCATTGACAGAAGTAGCAGTAACAATGTTGTATTGTATTGTTTCTAGCTGAGCAAAAGGTACACATCAAGTATTTTACTTACCACAGCATCTTTTTCAATGATATAATAAGTTCTTTCATCATCATTAGCATGCTCAAGTTTGTCTGCCTCCTTTCCAAACAACACCTGGAATACCAGATTGTAAACTGAATTCAAATTACATTATCTAATGTCTACTACTTAGCGAGCCGACAGGCAGCTGCAACTAAGGCACTGGTAGCTCCTAATTGCATGACATTTTGTAATGTCTAGGAAATATTATATTGTATTTTGATTGTATATTCAGTCACAAGTGTGTAGCAGTTTGTAATAGTGGTTAACATGTATGAGGTCTATCTCTCATCCAAATAATGGCCACACTGAATGCCTAGCCTAGGTATTTAAGAAGCATGCAGGTTTTTCAGTATGCCATACATACAAGTGTTTTGTTATTTGTAGAAGTGCTATGTACCTTCCAAAGGGTAGACTTCACAAAAAGAAGCATGTTGAGCAGTTTGATTTCTCGTTTGCTGTTACGTTCTCTCACAAAATACAGGTCCAGTATCCTTGTTCCCACATCCTGGCCAATATCAGACAATCTGCAGGAGGAAACTTAAGTGAATTTGGTATGTAGGTGGATTTTTATTATGAACTTATTTAAATTGGAAGTGTTACTGTAAACAAGGCTAAAAACATACTTATTCTGCAGTTCTTGAATGGAATGTGATTTATTCTGGCAGTATTGTACGATTTCAGAGAATAATAAGGCGTAAAACGCCAGTGAAACTTCGCCCTTCCCTTTACTCAGGGGTTTGTCGAGTATTGATGTTTTCGAGCGATTGGACGACATTGTATTTGCACTGGTCCTTTCAGAAATTCATCACTATTTCGTTTATTTTCAACATTAATAAAACCCAATAGTTAGTAGCTAGCTATTTCGGATTCGGATACGTTCCATCAAAGAGTATGCAATGCAATATCCTATATGAATATGAAATGAAGAGACGGGACACCATTGAATAATATAGAATAACCCTTACGTCAATGTCAAAAATTAGCTAACTTACATAGCCAACCAAACATAAACAAAATAGGGCTGTTCAGCAATAACATTTAAAATTTATCGATATCGATGAATAACCTGACCTACCCACGGTTGGAATTTTTGAAGTGGTATTGTTTCAACTATGGTTTTGTGGTGGTAAATGATGTTCAAGCATCAGGTTATGCTTTCATTTCGGTTTTCGTATCTAGGTAGGTAGTAAACTTAAAATTAAATGTCTGAATAACATTATGTCACGTTGTCATTGCTATGTAAATTTCATCAGGTGTTACTATGTTACCTACTATGTTAATTATGTCAAATCTTTCTCTCGCATACTTACTCGAACTGTAAAGACGTGTCAGTCGTCATCTTACATTATTATAATAAAACGAAACATTTATGTTGGAGTTTAATTTGCATAAGAATTAGGCTCCCTTATATTCTAAACCTGAACAAATGAAACTCCAGAAGTTTAATGTAACACCACAAAACAAGGTGCTAGGCTCAGTATATATTTGGATTCAATAATAAAACATCATTAAAATAATCAAACAAATTTATTTAAAAAAACTTTTCTTAAGTACGTCTTCTTCCTGATTATCATAATAATACCTGAAATAAAAAACGATCAGAAGATTTTTTTTTTTTTTATCTTCATCTGGCCCCAAAGTAAGCAGAGCTTGTGTTATGGGTTATAGAAACACCCAGACCCGAGACAAATACTTGCAGATCATACAAACATTTGTCCCACGGCGGGAATCGAACCCGCAACCTTTTGCGTCTCAGCCGGACCTAAGCCCACTGCGCCACAGAGGTCGTCAAACTACATTTTACCTACAATGTTCTTTTTTTTTGGAATGCTTTATCATCAAAATGCTTTCTGCAAACAAATTTCAATTCATGAAGTTTTTCAATTGATAAGTCCTCATTGCCTGCCCTCTTCACCCATTTTTAACCGTATTCAAAAAAAAGAGGTTACTCAATTCGATTCGCATGTATATATATTTTTATGTGTGTTCGCGGATAACTTCGTCGTTTATGAACCGATTTTGATGATTCTTTTTTGTTGGAAAGGAGTCATCCCAAAGGTGGTACCATGATAAGGAAACCAAGATCTGATGATGGCATCCTAGAGAAATCGGGGGGAACTTTCGAAAATCGTAGTGGTGACTAGTGCATTCGTTTATTTTTTATTAAAGTATTTTAAAGCACTACTATTTAATGAAGGTCTGGAGTCGATCTGATGATGGAGCCGAAAGACAGTCGAGGGAACTCCTCAACGATTTACAGCAATTACCTGGTGTCTGGGCTTTATTAATTTGTATTGATGAGAACTGTACACCTAGATGGGTTGTGACTGTCATTAGGGGTCTGATGATGAAGACGAAGGTCAGTCAAGGGAACTCCTCAACGTTTTACAGTAGCTACCTTGTGTATATACATGAAGTGGGTTGTCTTTTTAGTTTTTAAAACGTAATTATTACACCTAAAAAATATGGCATCGAAAAAATATCGATGTTTGTAAAATGTTTCGATGCACCCCTCTATTACTGAGATTACTGTTATTATAATAATATTTTGTTCCAAAATGATGTATGTACTACTAGGTGCCTATAAATTGATATATTAGTTTATGTTCTACTTACCGCCCCAGGGGAAATCGGGCAATAAAAAACCGTTTACTACCATATTTTCTTTGTGAACGAAATTCACATACCTCGCATTACACGCCATACACCTTTAAATTTTCCTGGAAAACAGGAATTTATAAGAAAAGCATCCATGTTTATCATGCTAGCAGCTTTCTAAACTTTTTCTAACACTATTTATTACAATTTAAAACGATTAAACGTAAACAATGCAAAAAGTGACAACTGAGGCTGAACTGACTGACTGACCAACTTATGTCAGTGCTGGAAAGAGGGAGAAACTAATATCTTCCATTACATCAAGTTTAGCCCTCTATCATAGTTCGTTTTCTTTTTTTCAAGTCGCAGCAGACTGACGTTCCATGTCCATCACACACATCAAATCAAATCAAACCAATCAATCCTTCTTCTTCTTTTTCGTAAATGGCATGTGTCATAATGTCAATTTTGCCAGTGTCAAGGGTTGATATAGTATGGTGGTATGGCGTAATAAAGTCGGATCTTTGCTTTACATAGTCATTTTGTTAATAATAATATAATAATGAATAATAATTATAATAATTTATTTTCATAACAAAGAGCTGATACTTAAGTTCTTATGTTAATACATCATAATTTTCCTATAAATATAAAGATAGTACCGCTAAGTGACTCTGTTCCACACTAGGACTAAAAAGCCCGTATAGTGGGGTCACCGGGACTCGCTACGGACTCGTCTAGATTTACGATTTGTACAATGAGTGTGTCACTCGTAACAAATAAAAGAACTCAAAAAAAAATTAGATATTAATAAATAAAGAGGAAACAAAACAAATAATGTTGGTACATGAGAATAATAAAAAACGAAAACATTATGTTGCCAAGCGTGTAGATAGTTGGATGTTTGCGTGTGATGAAAGTGTGAGTTTGTAGGTTTATGTGGGCATGAGTATTTGTATGTGTGTGTGTGTGTATAATGTGAAGTATGAGGGATGATTCTCATTAGAGCGAGCTGTGCCCGGGGCGGGGCCCGGACGGGGCACGGATTTAATCTGTTACATATATTTTGTATGAATCAATTTATATTAGGTACACAGTGCATTATCCGTGTCCCGTTTGGGCCCGCTCGACGCACTTCAATACCTACCACGTTTGTTGCACGGTCCCGCCCCGCCCCCTCCACGTCCCGTCGTAATCCGAACACTCTTCCGTGCTGCGTCCGGGCACTGAGCGACGAATGTTTAGTGAGGGTACACGGACGTGCAAGTTTGTTTTTGTTTTACAGAAGATAAATTTGGAAACTGAGTTTCTTTTGTTGCATTATTATTCCATCCATGACTTTGCAGATAATGGATGATGAAAAATTAATTGAACAAGTCCGAAAGTATTCGGAGTTGTATGACATGTCCCATCAAAAATATATTGATACAAAATTCAAAATGTCATAATGGACGACAATTGGAAATGAATCAAATGAAACAGGTGAGTAGGTATGTATTTTAATCAATTTATTTAAGAATTACTCATATAGTTTTTTAGGGTTACGTTTCCTTAGGTTCTATATAAAACAAAGTAAATAATTTATTGCAACTGTAAACACACATAGGGTGGAGTGGTAGCATTGAACCACTAAAAGTTTGCAGGACTCTAGAATTGAGTCTGTGGCAAATCTTACCTATTGTTTTAGCTGAACACTTAGGAAAATTCACTGACTTCAATTTTGCATTATTACTTGAGGTGTATAATAATGAAAACGTCGCAATAATTTTATTTTTAAAATATGGGAACTGGTTCATTAGGTACCACTAGTGGTACGCAATGAACAAGGGGGATGGTACTCAATTAACCTAGCGGTACCTGATGAATCACTGTATTGTTTACTGTGCATTTTGGATATTTCGCCTATAAATAAAAAAATATTTTTAGTATTTTTTACATTTATTGTACATAATAAACTTGAAAACAATTTGTACTTCAATCTAAATAGGAACTTTATTACTAAAGTACAAAACAACTGACAAGTGTTTTTTGCATAGTATTTATAAAAAATATAGGTACTTTTTTTATACGAGCAGAGCCTCAAGACGAAAGTCCATAATCAGTGCGTTTTGCCAGTGATGACATATGGAACTGAGACTTGATTGCTAACTATTGGCCTCTTACACAAGCTTAGAGTCGCACAACGTGCTATGGTGAGAGCTATCTTGGGTGTTTAACAACGTGATAAAATCCGCAACGAGGAAATCCGTGGAAGAACCGAGGAATCCGAGGAAGAATCAAAATTTGCAAGTTGAAGTGGCATTGGGCAGGCCATATAGCTCGCAGATCTGATAACCGTTGGGGAAGTAAAGTTCTCGAATGGTGACCAAGGACAGAAATGCGTAGGACGACCCCCACCCGATGGACTGATGACATTGTAAAGATGGCTGGAAATCGGTGGATGGAGAGGGCTCAAAATCTTTCTTCCTGGAAATCTATTGCGGAGGCCTATGTTCAGCAGTGGTCTTCTAGGGCCTGATATGATGATGATGAATAAACGTCAGTTTTCTTCGATTTAAACGCTACAATGACGTAGTCTTTCGACAAAGGGTTGCGTGCCATTGAATGAAAGTCACCATCCAACATTATTTCTTCGTCTTCAGATGCACTTAGGAAATTGTCTCCACCAGAAGACGAGGCGCTATAAAACAGACATACTTCCCCCTCGTCTGATGAGTAGGTTTTTTCCTTCCTGCATTTGAAAATGACTTTTTGGCCACCCCCTTCAGAGATTATTTTTGAGATAAAATCTGTTAAGCGTTTAGGCGTGAAGAGGTAAGTGATACGAGTAGATAGACAGAGTTACTTTCACATTTATAACACTCATAGTATGGATAGATGACTCAACGCTGAAAGCTGTGAATCTATGTACAAAAATTTGAGGAAGTACGACATGACTACAGTGAACCATGGTTCATTAGGTACTCTTAGCAAGTGATTCAATGGCAGCCACCCCCGCTTTCAAAACATTAAAAATTAACTTCCGCCAACACAAGTTAATTTTGAATGAAAATATCATTGTCAGACATGCCCAAATCATCAATAATTTCGATGAAACTATATACACGAACAAAGAACATCTAAAAATCGAGTAATGAAAAATGTAAACCCACATTTTTACGCCTTTTTCGATGCCTACCTATGTCGCAAATACGTTCCTCCAACGTGCGTTTGCGGCGACATATGGCCGGTGACCACGTACAAAGAATTGGCGCGGGATGAAGGTTTGAATATGTAATTTGCACGAACTTACAACGTCGCGTTTGGTAGTTATGAAGGTGGTTAATAGGGTACCACTGGATCATTGGCTACCATACCACCCTACATATATTAAACCACATACAAAAATGAGAAATACAATCAATATTCGTCTATTATTCGTACAAATACTTACGAGTACACTCTGTTCAAAATGCTGTTAGACAAACTGTAAACAAAAAGATAGTAACCAAAAATGTTTTTTTTTATATTTTACTAAGTGTATTTTTTAAACCTAGATCAGATTAGAAAGACTACATAAGAGAAAAAAAACAAGATTTTATTCAAATCTGCACGTCGTCGTATCAAAAAAGTTTGTTCTTTGTTTTCATTTTGTATCACTGCATTTTGAACGGAGTTTATTATTTGTTTATTTTTAAGATTTTTTTATTTATCATTTGTCATTTAAGACGAGGATTAAGACGAGGAAGTGCTGCCCCAACTAGAAATAAATCATTTGACATGAAATTCAATGTTTATAGTTTATCCATGTAGCTTTTCTCGGCATTTTTGCGAAAAACGGCCACTTTTGGCATAAACGTCGAGAAAAGCTAGACGGATGAACTTTAAACTATGAATATCATGTTAAAATATAGTTTGAAGACTTGTCTAGAACGCTACGAGGCCAGAATTTTACAATAAATCTCCTTTTTTCTTAAAATGATTTATTTGAAAAGTGGCAGCACTTTCGCGTTGTTCCTCGCCTTAATAAAACAATTTAGACGGAACGAAGTTCATAGATTCAGCTAGTGCTGCTAAAGGTACCTACTTAAACCAATAATCGTATCAGTTTTATTTATTACTTGCAACATAATATTATTATGTACTACTAGCAAACATGCTTTTTTATGTACCTTTATAGAAAACTATAATACCTACTTATGATTGTTTCTTTTGTTTGTTTGTTATCTTTTTTGTACAATCAGTTATAGGATATAATGTAGCCAGGCTGGTATACCTACTGTTTAGTATGGCAACCTGGATACATATAAATCCTATAACCAACTGTATTTATTAAAAATATCCGGATGGTGATGAAAAGTAGTCCTTAAAATTTTCTCTGACCGCAAATGCATCGTTAGTATATTGTCTGTGATGTTGTGGTCCTAGTGGATTAAGAATAGACTGCCTTAATTTTGATATAGATTGTTCTGCATAACGTGGTATAAAAGCGCTTGAGCGCTTTGCGCGCTGGCGCTGTACAGAGAGGACGCGTACAAGTATTTTATTAAAAATTACTAAACTTCCTACTAAGTAAACTGAAACCTAAGTAACCAGTTAATAAAATTGAGTGTTAAAAAATCGACAGTCCAAACTTGCTACATTACAGTTCTCGAGCACCTACCGGCTTATCGGTGAGTTAGCGTAAGTACAAAGATATAAAATCAGCATGCATCACTCACCGACTGGAAGCGGCCTGAGCGATAGACGAAGTGATTCGCAACCAAATATATCGAACCAACACATGGATGATTCTGAATTCAATTTTGTCTCTCAACGTAATAAAAGAAAATACACAGATGATAATAATGAGCACGTTAAAACTAAATATCTGAAATGCGAAAACAAATGTCTCAAATGATGGCGATGCTAACACTCTACGGTGAAAAACAAAGTGCCTTTGTGGATAGTATCTCTGGGGATATATCCGCCATCAGACAAGACGTCAGCAATATTAAAAGCACAGTTGAGAATCTCACTAAAGATCAACACGTAATGAAGTCCAATATAAACAAACTACTAATAAAGGATACAGTCAATGAGAAAAGACTAACCGATATAGAGAGCGAGATGAAAATACTTAAGAATATCAATGCACAATCAACCGAGCAACAATCTATGCCCATACCAGAAAATATCTTTATTGAGCTACAAGAAAGACACCTGAGAGGCAAAAACATAATTGTCACTGATATCCCAGAATCAACATTTCCTGATAACAAAAACAATGACGAAACAGACAGGACTGAGGTACTTCAACTACTAAAAAGCACATACTCAGACTGTCCTAACCCGCTTAACTGTTTGAAACTGTTTCGGCTGGGTAATCTTATGCAAAATAAGATACGACCCATAAAGGTATTCTTCGCTTCTGATGAAATCGCTAAGCACATCCTACGCAACAAATCAAACGTGAAAGGCAAACCCGCAATCTACTCGGATCAAACACCTCAACAACGAGCACAATTGAGCAAACTAAAACTGGAGCTGAAGAAACGCACTGATAATGGCGAAACAAATTTGACTATAAAATAAATCAAGGGCGTGCCGAGAATAACATATAATCTCCCAAAAAACTAATACAATATAATAGTCACACCATTGGCTACCAAATAACAATTGACTTCACTATCATAACAACCACTGAAAAATCACTGAAGTGTCTTTATGCTAATGTCCGTAGTATTGTAGCCCCTGGGAAGTTTGATGAACTTCGATGTATAGTACAAGGTTTAAAAAAACTTGTTCACGTCATAATACTTACTGAGACCTGAATCAAAACAGATGAAGAAACCAAAAGATTTCAACTGACAGGATATACTCACCATTATAACTTCAGACCGGACTCTAGAGGTGGTGGTGTATCAATATTTGTGCATAATTCCCTAAGCCATAGTATGATCGATGACCAGATTCAAAACGGCAACCATTATCTCTGGATTAATATAAAAAACTACGGACTGACAATTGGAGGAGTTTATAGAAAACCTGAACGAACAAACCTTAAGAACTTTTTAGAAACATACGCATACCAACTTCAAAAATATAAAAGGGCCGTCGTCATCGGAGATTTCAATGTTTATCTGTTAGCAAGCGATCAAACTACTGGTAGCTACAAGGAAACATTAGAAGAGAGTGGATATTCAATTATAAACAATATTGATCAACAATACTGCACCCGAGAGACGGCTCAGTCTATAACAATAATCGATCACGTCTGCACAAATTTAAAAGATAACGATTTTCATCTTGCAATACTTGAATCTGCGATGTCGGACCATAAGCAGATGTACCTAGAAATAAAGCAACACCGACACAAACCAAAACAGAACGTAAAGTATGAAGCTATAAACTATGACAAGCTATACAAGATTCCAGTAGAAAACATAAGTTACAGCATAAGCCACACATATCAAGAATTGGAAAATAAACTACTAAGCTACTTGAATAAAAGTAAAATAAGTAAAACAAAAACGCATAACCCCCCAAGACAAGATTGGATTAAAAAAGATTAAAAAAGATTATAGACAAGATCAACACCAGAAACATGTTATGGCAGCAACGCAAAAGAAACTCACAAGACAAGAAAATTGAGGAAAGTTTCATACAAAAAAGAAATGAAGTGAACGATGTCATACAGAAAACGAAGAGTCAATATTATCTAAAAGCATTCAAAGAAACAAATAAGAAGCCAAAGAAAATGTGGGAACTCATTAACACCTTATCAACTAACAAAATTAAAAACCAAATGGTACCAAGTAAACTCGAAACTCACTCAGGATTGCTTACTAATGAAAAAAATATATGTGAACATTTTAACACATTCTTTTCAACAGTAGGCATGAACTTAGCTAAAAAAATCCTAAAACCAATACTACAAACACATCAAGTACGAACAGCCCAGTTTACTTATCTCAGCTATCAGTAACTTCTGCTGATGAAATCTCAAAAATCATCGACTCATTAAATTCTAATAGTAGTTCAGGATTGGATGGCATAAGCACCAAAACATTGAAATGTCTTAAATCTGTAATTAGTGGTGAGCTGACTGACTGTATCAATAAATGTTTCGAACTTGGTATTTTTCCGAATACATTGAAAATAGCAAAAGTTACCCCCATTTACAAAAGTGGAAATAAATCTGATCCCAGTAACTATCGCCCCATTTCCGTGTTACCCGTAATATCTAAAATATTTGAGAGAGTTATATACAACCGGCTAGAAAACTTTCTCGACTCCTAAAAATTTTCTATACCAGAACCAATATGGCTTCAGACGAAAATCAAACACTCTCTCGGCTACAACAGACCTTGTTACTAAAATCAAAACAAACCTTGATAATAAACTAATAGCTATTGGCGTATTTATCGATTTGAAAAAAGCATTTGACACGGTCAGCCACGGGGTCCTAATTGGGAAATTGAGACATATTGGCATTCGTGGTGTGGCTTTAGAGATTAAGAACCTCTAAAGCCACACCACGAATGCCAATCGTATCTTTCAAATCGGGTACAAATTGTGACATTAGGGAAAAGTAAAAGTAAACCCGAACCAATTACCTATGGAGTCCCACAGGGGTCTATTCTAGGGCCTTTACTGTTTCTTGTATATATCAACGATATACACGAAATAGGCCTCAGAGCTGAGTTAACACTATACGCGGACGATACCAGCCTGTTTTATTTTGGCAGCTCAATAGATAAAACTATAGCAGAAGCCCAAAATGACCTAAACATATTAAACAACTGGTTCTATGCTAATCTCTTAACCATAAATATTTCTAAAACTAATTACATAATATTTGCACAAAAAAACAAAACTATTACACATAACAAAATACTTACGATTAATAATATACCTATTCAAAATGTTGACAAAGAAATATATCTGGGCCTAATATTAGACAAAAACTTATCATGGAAACCACAAATATATAAAATTAAAAGTAAAATAACCTCATTAACGGGAATTCTTCGCGGTATTGTTCGATGCCTTTCGCAAAAAGTTAAATATATTATATATAACGCATTAGTAAAATCACACATCGACTACCTAATTGAAGTGTGGGGTACTGCAGCCAAATCCAATATAAAAAAACTACAAATCGCTCAAAATAAATTAATTAAGGCTTTATTTAACCATGACTATCTAACACCAACCATCACTGTATATAAAAAAACAACATTACTTAACATTCGACAAACCTACATCTTCTACACCTGCATACTAATACGCAAAATATTACATAACGATATACACACACAAATCTCTTTCAAGAAAAAACATGAATATACTAAATATAAACTAAGAAGTGCGAATTATATATAAAACTACTCTATCCACGCACAAACCTTGCTAAAAAATGTTTGTTACACGAGAGAGCTCACTTTTATAATGATTTACCAGAAGAAATTAAGCAGTCTAAACATTATCAACATTTAAAAGGCTGATAAAAAGTCATATTGCAAATACTTCTAAAATTGTTTGAATTTAAATTTTTGATTTCAATGTTCAATGCCACATCCAGTCAGTTGTTTTAGAATACCCACATTTAGTTGCATATTATTGTACCTACTCTAATTCTTAGTAATAAGTAAGTACTTGTATTTTACAACGTAACCTTATGTACAAAACCTATGTATTGTTTGAATATCTCATTAAGTGAATTGTAAATTCTTTTGAGATAATACAATTTCTTTAAACCGAAAAGCCATGTCATTTTTGCTGCGTAAAAAGTTATGAAGTATGCAAGTCGCTAATAATTATCAACATTTTTTGGTGCCATTTTGATTCTTCTAAAAAAACAATCTGAACCTTTGTGCTAAAATACCAAAAGCACATTCAACTAGACGTCGTGCTAACGTTAATCTGTTATTATAATATGACTTAGCAGCATCTCCTACTGTCTAGCTAACTGGGTAAGGTCGCATTATATAAGTTTTTAAAGGAAATGCTTCATCGGCTAGTATAACGAATGGTGTAATAATATCCGAGTTAGGTAATTGCCTTGCTGCAGGTACATTTAGTGTTCCATTTTCTAGTCGTTGTCCTAAAGAAGACTTTGCCACCATCATTATTTCTTCCATATGATTCAACGTTAACTGTAATAAATTTGTAACGCGCGTCAACGAGCGCTAAAAGTACGATGGAAAAAGTGTTCTTATAGTTATAAAATATAGAACCGCTATTAGGTGGTGCCTCAATGACAAAATGCTTTCCATCCAATGCCCCAATCCAGTTAGGAAATTTTCACAATGTTTCAAAGCCATGACGTGCTATCTGTTTCCAATTATCTTCTGACGGTTGGGTCATAACTTTTTTTAGAAGTACATTAACAATAGCAAGACACGTGCTGTTTATAATTTCATGGACGGTTGTATGACCCAACCGAAAACTGAATGAAATAGTCAAGTAGGAATCTCCAGTTGCCAAGTATCTGAAAAAAAAGATTTCAAATTTTAAATATAAAGGGAATACAAATCACATAAGTTTGAGACCTCTGTTATAGGATACTTACTTAACAATACTATATTAAATAAATAAATATTTTATAATAAATACATATACAGATAAACGTCTAAAATGTTGAAAAATTTTCCAACTTGCTCGACCGAGATTCAAATTGTGGACTTTCGAATGGTAAATCGAGCATGGTCACCGTTCCACTATGGAGGTCGTCTACTTAACTATTAATCTATTTAACGTCTATTAACTCGACATTTACAATATTATCAAAATGTTATGTTTATGATCGTTTGTTTCAGCTACCGCTTTTAGATCAAGATGGACAAATATAAGGGACCAATTTAAAAAAATAAAATAAAAGACAATTGAAAAGCGGCCAGGCAGCAGTAAAATTAAGGAAATATAAATACGAGAATTTGCTACAATTTTTTGTACATTAGAGAACAGAGAAGTGATCGAAAATATTTCTAACCACAATGAATCTGAACAGACGTTTCAAGTTTATACGAACACTCCAACAACTGCAATAAATGAAACTCCAACTAGTGCATTAAATGAAACTCCAAAATTATACTCCAGCAAATTATACACTTATAGTCCATTAAAATGTTACATTTTTTAGGCCTTAGTGTGCATTTGTCAGAGGACGCAATTTTATTTTTTTAATGTGTAGGGGGGGTCAGTAGAAGCTTAAGTTCAAGTTTGTGGGGTCGGCACCCTTGTCCCCCGGCCGCCATCTTGGAAAAGGGGGTGCAAAGGGTTTTCGCGCTGTATCTCGTAAACTAGTTACCTTACAGAAAATTTAATCAAACATAAAATGTAGCAAATTAAATTTCCTACAATTTTATTTCTATTACTTTTTATCGTCAAGTGACCAACAAAAAAGTTATAAACAAAAATAAATGAAAATTTTGTTTGTTTGTTCTAGGTTTTACAGCGCTCCAAACTTAAACGGATTCTCGAATGCTCATAGGGATGCAATAAAAACTAAAAATTAGGCTTACTTTTCTATCTATATTTTTTTTATTCATACAATTTATTATGATCTTAACATTCCTATGCTATTATTGAACTATGTTTGACCCTTTTACCCACCACCTATGAGGTATAACATGGGCAAAGTCAAATTTATAAAAATTTAATGCATTTTTTAATGCATTTTTTGTCACTGTCTTAGCAAATCGTTTGTATCGCAGAGTGTCTAGAGTATCGTCTTTATTTCCGCCATATAAAAAGACGAAAAAACGTTCGCCAACAACACTGAGTAACGATGACTCGACTTTCTCACTCATAAATAATTTAGTTCCACTTGCTAACTCTGGATGCTTCTGCAAAATTTTTATAAATTTGACTTTGCCCATGTTATACCTCATAGGTGGTGGGTAAAAGGGTCAAACATAGTTCAATAATAGCATAGGAATGTTAAGATCATAATAAATTGTATGAATAAAAAAAATATAGATAGAAAAGTAAGCCTAATTTTTAGTTTTTATTGCATCCCTATGAGCATTCGAGAATCCGTTTAAGTTTGGAGCGCTGTAAAACCTAGAACAAACAAACAAAATTTTCATTTATTTTTGTTTATAACTTTTTTGTTGGTCACTTGACGATAAAAAGTAATAGAAATAAAATTGTAGGAAATTTAATTTGCTACATTTTATGTTTGATTAAATTTTCTGTAAGGTAACTAGTTTACGAGATACAGCGCGAAAACCCTTTGCACCCCCTTTTCCAAGATGGCGGCCGGGGGACAAGGGTGCCGACCCCACAAACTTGAACTTAAGCTTCTACTGACCCCCCCTACACATTAAAAAAATAAAATTGCGTCCTCTGACAAATGCATACCCAAATGTAACTTTTCAATGGACTATTACAATTTCACGTAATTCATCTCAACGTACATGTACATTAAAAAAAAGTCAAGCTTGTGCTCGTCCGCAGAAGAAAACGATCTCACAACCTTCATCTTCATCATCAGAACTTTCGGCTTCTGCTTCACTAATGAAATATATTATTGATAACAAAAAAAAATTAGGAAGTTGATCATATCTATGCTTTTTTCAAGGGCTTGATACCGACGGTCAAAAGATTATCCCGCTATTATCAACACTTAGCAAAAGGAAGAATATTCCAAGTTGTTCAGGAATTAGAATGGGTATGGTTGAGCTCTGATCCCCAATCTTATACGTCACCAACATCGGCTTCAGTATCTCTAGCAGTATCTACTCCGACACCCCCGCCGCCACCTTCACCACCATTGACACAACAAGAGGATAATCTTTAGACACAGATCTATCAACATTTTGTACGGTGTTTAATCCCTCAAGTAGTTGTCCCCAAAATCCGACTCCACGGGTTGAAGAATCATAAATTAATAAAAATATCTTACATAATAAAAAAGTTAAATAAATAATTAATTTCTAACATACCTAGTAATTATTTGTGTTAAATTGTGTTGTAATACATAAATAAGTACTTATTTTATATATTATTTTTATATCTATTTATTTTATAGTGATTACCTTAGACATACTGCTAAACGTTGTTTATATTCTATTGGTGTCTTTAATCTCGTCTGATGTCTTCTAAGGGCGGGCTTCAGCTCATTTAGTAAAATGTCAAATTTTTCTTTGGACATTCTAAAATATCCAAAGAATTTATCTTCATCGTCTAGTAAGTATCTGCATAAAGTGTTAAATTCTCCGTTAAAATTACGCATTCTCCAAAGAGGATGCACACTCCATTTACGTTTAACCCGGTTCTTCTTACTCCTAGTTTCTGCTTCCTCTTCATCAATAGCTATCGCAATAGCAGCCGTCTCCAGTAAAGAAAACTCCATCATTATAAAAAAAAACAATAATCGGGAGTTATTCACATCACTACACTACCTCGAAGCGACCGGTTTAACACTCGGTGTAATATAAATTGCGTAGCACGGACGGGCCCCGGCTCGTCCACGCCCCGCCCCTGACACGGCCCGCTCTAATGAGAATCATCCCTGACCTGAGTCTGTAGGTAAGTAAAGGTATCCGTGAGTGTGAGGTGTACCTACTATTATGTGTATGTGGGTTTCAATGAATATCATTAATGGAATCAATCAACAATGTCGAGAAGATTTTCAGTTTCACTGTAAGTTAAAAGTAAAAGTAGATAGTTGCAGCTTTCTTTACATGGTTGCAGTTTAGGGTCACAATCTCAATTGTTCCACTGATACGGTTATAAAGTCTAGGTCCCATGATAGTAAGCGACTTCCTCCCAAAGTTTGTACGGGTAATCACTGTTTTAAAAATTTGATCTTGCCTCCGCTGTGTTTTTAATTTGTCAAGAATATTTAAATGTATTTGGGAATGTTGTTTTGTTATTATTTCTTTAATAAAAAGCTGTCTCACATTAAGTACCGAGCAATCCTTATACAGCTGATCAGTGGAGTACCTACAGTCTGGGTTTAAATGTCATGACTTTTAAAAGCGCTCTCTGTGCTCTTTCGAGCTTAATAAGGTGGGGTTTGGCTGCAGTTCCCCAAGCCGTGTTACAGTAAGCCAGGATAGATAGCACGAGACATTGGTAGACATTATGTAGTGATTTTAGTGTTAAGACATATCTCAGCTGCTTAAAGATATATACCCATTAGCTTTCTTGTACGCCCAGCCAATTGTTTGATCTGTGCATCCCAGTTTAGTTTTTTATCTATTGTGACGCCCTCAGGTATTCCTCTGGTTTGAGGTATGCGCATACACAAGTAGGCTACGCTTACACACAAGTTTTTGGTTGGGTTCTGGCATTTATAGAAAACGTTATGAACTTGGTCTTGCTAATGTTTACTGTAAGTAGATTTTTTCTTAGCCAGTCTGAGACTATGACCGGTCAAACGGGAATAACCATTAGTGTTAAGTTTCTACCAAACTATTATAACCATGTTTATTATTCAAGTATCTTAGTTTAGTACCTATTTGAGTCATCATTTATATGTATATTAGTGTAGCCTTATGAGATTGTGATTGTCATGACATGTACCATCAGCTCATCTCAGCTCGGAAGCATGTTCGGGTTTAGGTACACCGAACACAGCAATTATGCATTTTTGTCTTAGGTACAGACAGAAGCATTAATTGGTATCCCCCTCACAGTAATGTAATAGTGCCATCCAGTAGCACGCAGGTTCAAACCCTTCTAGCTATGAACATAAAAATATTTATTTTAGTTCACATTTATCATTGGAAATTTTGCTATTTAACGTGTTTTGTTTTATTATCAAGTTTATTCAATTGTTTTAATAAAAAAATAATGATTTTTTCAAATTCATATTCATAACGAGTAAAGATATAAAAATTTCTACGCTATGTCACATGTAACTATGGTGTAGTGGTTAGTGTAGCCGACTTTCTCTCGCTGCACACTGATAGACCCGTCATCGATTCCTAACGATGGATGTCTTTTTGTGTATTTATCTTCTTAATTACAGCCAATTTCTATCTTTGTTTTAGTAATGTAATGTATTCATGTGAATAGTGAAGTTATTGTATATTTGTCTGAATTAGGGGTGGTTGATAAAATAAAACATACTTACTTACATACTTACTATAATTAATTATAAAGTTTTGACTACACAACACAAAAAAAAAACGTAATTAGTACTGACGTATTTTATAATTTAACCTACTTACAAATAGCTCCCTATCCTGATTAATAATATTTCATTTTCGATTAAGTAGGCAGAATACACATGTTTTCATTAGATTTTTGTTTACATAACTTATCTAATGAATAAAACAATTTGGATCTCCTGTAAATCGTGAAAAATTATTAATCAGTTAGGTTTTTTGAAAATAAATTAGGTGAGGTCGAATGGTATTTTTCTGACTATGTTAAAACGTAACATGGCAGTTAAAATTAAGTAGTGATAATTATCGACTTTTATATATAGCGATTCTTATCGCTTAATAGCGTTAGGGATAACCACCACTAAGTATAATTTGTTGTAGTCTGTTTCTCATCTGAGTACCTAACCATGTTCCATCCCATATTATTACCTCGCATTAACTCCCAGGTCCTCA
This sequence comes from Lampropteryx suffumata, assembly GCA_948098915.1. Classification (NCBI taxonomy): domain Eukaryota; kingdom Metazoa; phylum Arthropoda; class Insecta; order Lepidoptera; family Geometridae; genus Lampropteryx; species Lampropteryx suffumata. The sequence goes on along the minus strand of OX402557.1, from coordinate 1,733,476 downwards.
TGACCTCTTGGTCTAAATTATGCTTGGACCTCAATTCACTCGGATCCCAATTTAAACATTTGATCCCACATATTTTCTATCGGATTTAGATCTGGACTTTTAGATGGCCAAGGAATAACAGTAATGTCTTCTTGAGAAGAGAGCCATTCAGAAACCATTCGCGTACGATGCACTGCACAATTATCATGGACAAAATATATTTGTCCCTCTGGATACGCGATTCGCACAGAAGGTAACATGACTTCCTTCAGCACTTTCAAATATTGTTCTCCATTCATGCGCCCACTTATGTCTACTATTTCTCCGGGACCCATAGAGGACATCCATCCCAAATAACCTAAAAAGAACAATTTAATCAATTAGTAGTGTTTATTTAGTTGTGGAATAAAACACAAAATAATCTTTTTGCATTGTTTGAATACAACTTGTCAAAAAAATCAGATTGTGATGAAATAATCATTGTAAAGGTAATTGGATTCGTTGAGGATTATAATATAACTTACCTAACGTTATTCTGCCACTTGCCCTTACAGGTAATATATTTTGTGGATTATGGCGTTCATTAGGTTTTTTCCACAACATCTTTCGACCGTCGGTATCTGATCTAAAAGTTTTTTCATCGGTGAAAATAACTATATTATTGTGCCAGTCAAAATCTAGAAACTCACCCGTCAAAAAGTTGGTTTGCTTTCTGAAAAAAGCTGATATTTTAACGGGTGAATTTTCGATTGAAAATTAGGGTGCTTTTTCGATATTAAGTCAATATAAGGTGAAAAAATACATATTTCAAATCAAATAAATTACATACATTTGGGACATAAAAAGGTAACATTTCACCAAATTTCGTGAAAAAAAAATAAAAAAAAATTGTAAAAGATAAAATAAAAAACCAAATACTTGCTTTTTTGAATTTTTCACATAAATTTTGAGGTTATGTGAAAACAGTGTCAATACAAAAGTTGTAGATCTTTTTACTCTTTACCTACAACTTTGCCATTTGACTTTTTTCCATAGGACTTGTAGTTTTGCCAGAAATCGAAATAAACCGTTTTTTACCCTTAAAAACTCACCCCCTTCTCCTTCCCGACCTCAGATCGCCCGTAAATTATTTTTTCCTTCCATTTTTATAATATTCTCCTCCTTTTCCAATGGGTTTCATCCTACTATTTTTTTTTTGGTTTCATAAATTATCGACCCTGGTCTATATAGTGGTTTTACCTTTATCAACTTTAAAAATTAAAGACGCAAATAAAACTATCACAATTTTTTTTACAAAAAAGGTTAATCGTTAACGAATACTAGGCCTGGAGGCCTTTGGAGTATTATGGCTTATGGCTCCGTTCACAAGCTGACAGTACAGACACCTTGTGAACGTGCCCTCCGAATATAGTACGGATAAGCCGCTTCGGTCTCTAATCCGGGTGCGGGGGAGAGTTTTAGAATCACCGTAACAGTCGCACCCTGTTGCATACGTACCTGAATACTGAGATGTGACGTATGCTATAGTACCTACCAGATTTTATGGCAGCTAATCCCACTTCACTAGGTCCTCGTATTTATGCATTCAATTGAATAGAATATGATTTATTCTGGCAGGAATATACAATTTTAGAGTTTTTTGAGCGATTGGACAATAGGTAGTACTTGCACTGGCCCTTTCAGAAATTCAGTAGGTACTATTTCGTTTATTTATTTCTAACAGTAAAACTATTTAATTGAACATGGTTGTTATAATATTTAGGTCTTATCTTAAAATATAATAGAGAAAAAATTATGTATGCATAATAATTTATCTTACAGGATCCACACTAGTTTTATTTATGCAATGTTATCGTTATGCAGATATACCTATGTAGTTCAAGTTCACGGATTAGGTACAGATTTAACAAATTTTGGTATTTTGATTAGAGTTGTTTTGGCAGCAACGCGGCTGCTGTATTTTAAATAATAATAATATAACTAAAAAACTACTATTAAAGTAATAATTAATTAATCATAAAATTAACTGTGTAGGTAAATAATAGCCTAAGCGTTCGCTCATACTGCGGCATTTTTTTTTACTTAAATGCCTACTTACCTATTTGAATTTTGCAATTTTTATACCAGTCTTACCTTCTAAACGTAAGGCCGGATTATAATAATTTAAAGAAGAATTCAATATATTAATCATGATACGAATATTTCTATTCTATGTTTTCATGAACTCATTTGAACAAAAAGCTGTTATTGCGGCTAAGCTATACTAACTTACATTCACATTTATAATATTAATATTATATTATAAACTACTAAACTACTTAATATTATAAATGTGAATGTAAGTTTGTTTGTTACGCTTTCACGCGAAAACTACTTAATCGATCATCATGAAACTTTGTACACATATTCTTGGAGGTATTAGAAGTAACATAGGATACTTTTTATGAAAAAAAAAAATATTTTTGTACGAAAGATATTTATATGGCAAAACAACGTTTGCCGGGTCAGCTAGTAGAAGAGTGCAGATCTAACTTTTTTTTAAATTATGCATATAATATATAAATTATGATTATGATTAATTATGATCGAATTTGACCAGTGGAGGAATTAATAGGCCATTTTTTTATAACTTTGGTTTATTGCAATTTTGGAAAGAACTTTATACATCCCATGTTACTCTGATAATGTACAGTGTGTTTGACAAGAACGTGACCACTATAAAAAAATGTATCCGAGGCTATTTTTCAAAACAAAAAATACGAGCATGAAGCCCAACGTTTTCCCATGACGCATCAAAAAAATAAACCAGTTTTTGCGTTCACTTCGCACAGAGCGCACGCTTCCCGACTCCCGAGATGAGTGCCGCGTATGCTTCCCGCTATGAGGCAGTGTTCCTTTGTTCGCATCCGAAAGGACCCAAAATGTCACGTGTTCAGGCAGCAAAGTATATGAAAAAGTCAAAGGCGTTCGTGACCAAGTGGTTAAACCGATATTCAGTAACAAAACACGTCGACGACCTACCAGAAAATGGTACAACAAGAAAGACGTCGTCCGCCGAGGATAAGCGGATAACTAATCTTTTTTTGAAAAATCTACGATTATCTTTGCGATGGCCTGGGCACAAGAAAACAAAGACCGCGACTGGGACAAGATAATATTTTCAGACAAAGCTTTATTTTTGGGCAACTAGTATCATACCTCGTGCTTGGTCCACTGCCCGGTAAAGGTGCATGTTTGGGGATGCTTCTCAAAACGTGGTTTTAGCAATTTGAACTTGTTTACCGGTTCTCTAAATGCTGTAAAGATGAACCAAATATACCAGAAAGCATTATTACCATCTGCCCGAAGCCTGTTCCCAAGCCCAAGTGAATCATGGATATTACGAGAAGACAATGACCCCAAACACCGAAGTCGCCTATGCACCGCCTGGAAACTAGATAATGGCATCGAGGTTTTGAATTGGCCCTCACAATCTCCTGACGCAAACCCAATTGAAAACGTTTGGGTGTTGATGAAACTCAAATTTCGAGGAAAAAAAACCCAAACTACCGCCGAGCTTACTCGCAATTTAAAGGCCATATGGAAGTTATTATCCCGTGAATACGCAGAAAATTTAGTAGAAATTATGCCACGAATTTGCAAGGCCATTATGGACAACGGAGGAGACTGGACACCTTATTAATAATAAAGCATCTAAGTACATATGATTAACTCCGTGTTTTATTTTTTTCAGACGCTTGACTTAGTTTTTATACGCTTTATATTAGCTTCACTTGTATGTATGTTTGTATATGTAACCGACTCCTTAGGACGCGATTTTGACCCACTTTAAACGGCCAGATTTCATTCAAATTTTGCACACCTGTCAAAGACCGATGACAATGCAACAATTCGAAAAAAAAATTAAAAAAAACATAAATAAAAAAATTATGTATCCGGTTATCCTAAAACTAAAAAGTTTTTTTAAACTAGTATTTATTTTATAATTTATGCCGGTGACGCTCTTTTGTTACATACTGTAGTTATCTACAGGTGTTACATTTTTTAAAATCTGTTAAGTTTCAGAGTTTATGCATTACATATTATAAACAAACATACTTACAAAAAATCTAATATTTTCTCTTTATAGTATTAGTTTGGAAGCTTAGGTACCTTATTAAAAATATTAAAACATTTTATATTAACAAAACTTTAATTTATAATAATAATTGTAAGCATTATAATAACAGCAAAATAATAATAAAACTACATTGTACCTATTTTTAAAACAAACTTGAGTGTTGGTACATTAATTTGAATCTACAATTTCAGACAAGATCAATACAACGTAAATGATACACAGCATTAACATTACTGGTACCTAGGTACTGGTGACAAAACAAGTCTAATTTTAATTTTGACTCTTTCTAAATGGTTTTGATTTCTACTTATTGTATTAATAATTATCTTGTTTGAATACTATGGATGAAAGTATCTAAGTAGGTACCACTTATTAGTTAGATAATTTGAAATTACTCATGTAACTTTCAGTAATTGTGTATTGGATATCCAAGGATTTTGAAATTGTAGGTAGGTCGGTACTGTAAACCTCGGGAACCCGTTATTGTATCTTTAATAGAGCTGGGCAGGACACATGATGAGGCGCGGTACTGACAGGTGGAGTACGCAGTACGGCAATAACACTAAATATGAGTAGACGACAAAGTCGCAGGCCACGATGGATGATTAAAAACACATGGAGGCTATACCCAGCAGTAGGTGAAGTCAGGATATGGATAATGATGATGGTAGGTACTTAGGTACTGTTAAAAGTGGTATAGGTACTTACTTAGGTAATGAATGTAACCTTTTATAGGTAGGTTATAGGGGTTATTGCGTGCTAAGAGTTCACCATAAATCCTTGGGCTATTAATTATCAGATTGCCTTAAAACATATAACAAGAATAAACAAAACAATTTATAAATAAAACTTACAATCTAACAATAATATACATTACAAAGGCAAAGACAAAAACTGGTAATAAACTTCCGTCAGTGTTTATTTATTTATATGATTATAGAAATAGCATGTGGACGGTAAAATCGCACCAATTGTATTTCAAATTTAAGGTGAATCATGGTATTGTATCACCAAACTATATAATTAAATAAATACATATTGGTGGACACTCCACACAACACCATCTAGCCCTAAATTAAGCACAGCTTGTATGTACTACGGGAATCAGATGAATGATAAAATACATATATACCTATACTAATATATACTTATAATACTTATTACACCCAGACATAGAACAAACATCTATGTTCATAATGCAAATGTATGTCTTGGGAGGGAATCAAACCTATCAGCGCAGAGCTGCTACCAATTGAGCCCAGTGAAATTAACGAACAATGCGTAGTGTCGGTTTTACAGCTCAGATCTCTCAAACCAACCTTTTTCCTTTCTCATTATTAACTCGAAACCAACAATGGATAGTATATATTTAAGACATTATGACGAGCGTGAACAGAACTATTATCAGTTTTATTTAATTACCTTTAATTATATTTAAATTGATTACAAATGGTGTTCCAGGTACTATACTTTATTAGTTTTACCTTTTAACATCATTATTATATTACATACATTCTTAAAAATATATTACTAAAATAAAAAATCTGAATTAATGTGCTGATCTTACTATGAAGAAATTGTGTTTTTTATTACTTAATATTTTAAATTGGAATTGTGAGTGATAATAACAAAACTTTATGATTAAAATTTAAATTAAAGGCACTTCTTGTTTTAGGCTATGAGATTAGGAGCCAGATACAATATACTGTTAGCAAAAGATAACAATTATTCAAAACATAGAAAGCTGCCTATTCAGGTCATGTATAACCAGTTCATTCAGCTAGTCATTTGACATTGATATTTGATAAGACTGCCCTAAAAAAACTGGCAGGCACATTATCAGGTTAAGGTATCTGCCGCGTTTTTTTTAAGACTGGACAATAGTCAATAGGCTTGTCTGACAGCCTATGACAGAGTTACGCGGACTGTTATATCTGCCATCCGTTCTACCATAATTTATATTAATACATGTGTTATTCATTCTCTGGTTTGCAAACTTCAGTAGGAAGCTAAGTTTAAATATATAATGTCGGATATTTCACACAGCATCATCTAACTCCCAAAGTAAGCAGAGCATGTGTTATGGGAACCATGTGACTGATATATATTTTTTTGTATACATAGAAACACCCAGACCCAAGACAAATACTTGCAGATCATACAAATATTTGTCCCGCGGCGGAAATCAAATAAAAATATATATTTTACAATATGTAAAGCTATGTACTATATATAATCCAATAAAAAATAAATATGTCCGATTGCTGTTTTTCGCCAAGGCATCTAGTCCACAATTCCTCAAAGCAATATTGTATGTAGAAACTTTAAAGTTACTACAGTTATTTGTAACTAGATCATTGACGACGTCATAATCTGTACAATACAGTTCACAGGTCAATGTGATCGGTTTTGTTCAAGCAACAATAACGCTTTTGTAACAGTTGATTACTTTTACATTAAATTCTTTGGTTCAGTCAAACCTAATAATTGTTTTGATACTTATTACCTGATTTTTGTGATGATTAACCGAGAAAGTTCTGCATTTTTGAACAAACTTATATCATTTTTAAATTTGTTTATTTAACTAAATTGTACATATTTTTTCACCCCATTGATGACTGTTTTCATTTTATTTTATTTTTTAATAACTTTACAATATTACCTTCTTTGGTAGTTTAACAAAATTTACATTGCTAATTTTAAGTTACACAAGTGTTTCTGTAGAGCAATTTTTAAAAATTTAAGAATTGTTTAAAACAAAAATCTAATTGTTAATTTAGACATTTATCTTATCCAAACCTTAACATATCTGCAATTCTTCACTTACTTATAACTTCTTTTATACATTGTATACAAGTACTATCTCTCTATCTAATAACCACAATTTTTTTTTTTTAAGTATGCAGTTCCTCTCAGTCTAATGTCAATGAAAGAAGGTGACAACTGATATAAATAACGCATTAGCTAATGTGGTTATGAGATATGTAGATCCTTTATATTTAACTAGCAACAAGTAGACTGAACTGTCTCTGCTTCCAGAAGGTTAAAATCCATACCGTTGGGTCGGTTAAATCCAGTTTTGATACCATCCCAGCCATCTTCTACCTTGTACTCACCAGTTTGTATACGGTTGTACACTTCTTGTGCTATGAGCACAAATGCTTCTTCTACATTCAGACCCGACTTTGCTGATGTTTCAACATGGTGTAACCCTGGGAACAATTACTAAAAATTTTACCCAAGAACAGTTTAAGCTGTTTTTAAATTTCTGGATGCTTAGGTAATTGGTAAATAGGATTAAATTAACTTTTTCATAAAACAGAGACAACTTACGTCAAAAACATTTTTCAAGGTTTTTCAAAAACATGTTCCAGTTATTTACACACCTGACATTGAATTATGTTAATTTGAAAACATAACATTGAATCTATAGTATCAATATATTACCGTTTTCCTCTGCAAACATTCTAGCTTCCTCACAAGACACTTCTCTTCTTGCCCCATTCTTGGAGTCTGTCCCCACAAGGTCTATTTTACAGCCGACTAAAGCAAACACAGGCCGATGAGGCTCTATGTGCCGTTTTGCCTCCATCATCCATAGCGGTATGTGTTCAAAACTTGATCTATTACATACGTCGTACACTAATAGAGCACCAACTGAATTTCTGTAGTACGACTTTGTGATGGATCTAAACCTTTCTTGACCAGCTGTATCCCAAAGCTGCAATTTAATCCTAGTGCCATCTTGAACCTCGATTATTCTAGCGAAGAAGTCAACACCAACGGTAGGATCCGACAGCTAAAATTAATGCGCAATTTATTAATTTAATGTGTGCACTGGAAATAACACAAAAACAACAGTCTCAGGACCTACCTCGGCGAACTTTCCGTCTGTAAAGTATTTTAGCAATGAACTTTTACCCACAGTACTGTCACCAATTAGGATAAGCCTAAACTGGTAGTCGAATATAGGATCAACCATGTTTCAAGTGCGATTTTATCAACATCAATTCGACGATAGCAACAAAGGGATCTCGTCAAAAATTACGTATTCCGAAAGTGACAAGCAAACAATAGAAAAACATCAAATCAAATAGTCAGAAAATAACAAGCAATGCTTGCTAAGTCTATGGTTAAATATTATAAATACTAAAAATTGCTAAAGCATGAGCCGTATCAAAATCTTATGCGTACATTTTTTGACAGGAAAAAGTCAAACACTACTGTTTCCGTTTCCGGGTTATAAGACAGCGTTTGCAGTTTTGTTCATTCATTCGTTTCTCATTCATTTGTTGATGGTTTTGTTTGATGATTTTGGTATTTGTATTTGATTTAATTGATTGATTGATATTTGATTCGTCTTTACTTGTGATTGAGTTTTTACAAATAATACATTAATGGAATGTGGTTACATTAACCGTATATTCTTTATCGTCTTTTCGTTAACCGATCTACATTGCGTATTATTATATGAATTATGAATGTTTACCTTGAGGATTGCAGAATAACCTACTTATAACTTTACTGGCGTCCCGGCCATCTAGCTAGCCAAACTTATTTTGTTTTTGATGTAAGCACGGTAATTAAATAACTGAATATTTTAAATTAACAATGCCACTAAGAGACTACATAACACATAATATTACACCTGACAAAAACCACCAGTTTCAAAATAATGTACTTAATTTTTCAGTTCTGGTGAAATATATATAAAAAATGAGTTCTAGCCTCGGATATAAGATGAAAGAAGGCAACATGGAACACGGCGATAATAAAGCGAAGACAACACCCATTGGTATGTACAAATAAAACACATTAACCCAGGCATTTACTGATAATATCCAAATAAATCTAAGTATTAGATCTGACACGAATTTTATCTTCATCATCATCATCAGCTCTACTTGACCCACTGCCTCATTTTGTATGTGCCATTCCTTCATGTCCTGTATTATCCTCTTCTTGGTTCTGCCCAAGACGCTTGCAATATTGTCTGCTTATATCAATGCCCATAATTTGATATTCATGAAGATAAAATAGATCTATAATATAATAACAGAAAAAAGTATTTTTTTTTCCTATTGATCAGAGTAAAAGACTTTATATTGAGCTCACTAAACCACATTATGTGTTTTTATTTTCAGCGATGGTGGCACCAGAACTGAAACAAAATGCAAGTAATGATGGAATCACAAAAACATGTGCTGTACTCGGATGTGAAGACTCTAAAAATCTTGAACCTGAGATGTTTTTTGGGTAAATACTAATATATTTATCTTAGATCTAAACACAAAGGAAATGATAATACTAATAAAATCAACAACAATACGTTTACAGGTTCCCTGAAGAGCCATCCCTGCGTCAGATATGGACAGACCTGACAGGACGCAGCAATTGGATGCCCACCGACTATTCCTACATGTGCATGCAACACTTCTCTGTTGACTGTTTTATGTGCAATGACCAAGATCAAATGGTGCTAGTGGATAAAGCAGTGCCTTCTCAAAAACTGCCTCGTCATGTCTTGGAGGTTTGTTGTGTCCTATTTTTCCACTCTGTCAGGAATCAAAGCCAGTCTTAGCATGAGGGATGATTGTCTGTACATACATAGTAGTTTGATAATACAAACTCAGGAAAATGGAAATTAATTCATAAAAATAATTTACATAGTTCTTTTAGTGTATATGATCCTAAAGTAGAAATAAAATTGATAAATACCTAAATAGTAGACAATTCAAATACAGCGCCATCTAGTCGCCCAAACTAAACAAAGCATGTACTTGTGTACTACTTAAATGACTATTTACGGGAACATTTATGAATGAATGATGTGATGTGTTTTAATAATAATAATAATAATAATAAATAAATATAGCTGGACAATGCACACAACACCATCTATTCCCAAACTAAGCATAGCTTCTTTTATGGTGACTAGATGACTGATAGAATACTTATATATTTTTATTTACATACTTATGATACTTTAAAAATATATAAATAATCTATCAATTACCTGGTTACTACAGTACAATTTAAATTTAGTGAATTGTTGACCAATCTAATACCTTTAAACCATCAATACTTGTATTTATGTATATATATAAACTGAATCACAGAAAGGGCTCCAATGGTTTTCATGAAATTTAGTATACGGGGGGTTTCGGGGGTGATAAATCTATCTAGCTAGGTTTCATTTAAAAAAAATGTTGTTTTATCTGTGTTTTATACCGAGCAAAGCTCGATCATCAAGGTGCTATTTATTTATTTACTTAATTATTTATTAAAACACAATGAATTGAGTTGATTTACATAATTAAGTAATCTAGAAAGTACAACATTGAACAGTTTATAAAATTTTCAGGTTGAATACATAGATGAAGACTCATCTGAAGGTGATGAAGATATGGAATTTGAAGAAGATCATAAAAACCCCACCAACGAGCATGTTGACAAGAAACAACAAGAGATAGAGGAAGAAATAGAACTACTTAAACTGTTCTCAGAAGTACAGAGAATGCAAAGAACCACTGTCGGGCTAAAAGACAAGTTAAAGTACAACATGAGGGTACATAATAGACAAAACAGATTTCTCTTACGAATAAAAGAAATAATAGAAATGAAAAGGAAAGTCCTAGCTCAAAAAAGGAAGAAGAAATGCAGGATATTGCTTTCACTGCAGGATAAGATAAAAGAGGACACAACAGGGCTGGTTCTAGCTATGCCAATGAGACAGACTGATGATCTAAAAAACTTTGCCTTAAGTATCTACAAATATTCTCCACAAGCATATGTTTATATTAGGAATATGTTGCGGACTATGTTGCCTGGTACTGAGGTTTTGGATTCCTGGGTCACGTCAGGCTACCAACCGAAGAATGTGATGACATCGGGGAATAATGTTAAAATTACAGCTGAACAGACAGAGACAGAACTATCGTGTAAGGTGACGTTGGGATAGCGTAAGTGATAATCACGGATATTGTTTATTGAATTAATTCTAATTAAAAGATAGGAATTAAATATTTTTGTTTGTTTTTTATATTTCCACTATAACCACCTGTTTTATATGCTAGGACAGCCTAGTAATTACCTAAATACAAATCTATGGAATTTTTGTTATCGAGAGAAAACTTCCTCAATCTATAGTGATGGGATGAGCGCAATTTCCAAAATCCTAAATTCATTTTTCTGTTTTGTCAAAACCGCAAGTTACAGAATATACATTTTAATTCTTGTAGGATCCTCTAGATGGCGCTGTTTCGAATAAAACTTGTAGAAAGGGAAGGCGGCCGCGGCGGCGCGCCGAGACACGTACCACGGTACCAAACAAATTATCTTCCGTTCCGTTCCGGCCACGCTTAGTGCCGTGATTACCTCTGTCTCAGCGGCCGTGTTGCGCGCCCCTCGAATCTCGCGCGTCAACAAAAATAAATTTACCATCTGTTCAAATACATATTGTGCAAGTTTTTATTGTTCCCATAAAAAAGATGTGTGAGTTTTACAAGGAATCTTAAGATTTTTGTACAGTTTTGTTCCGATTTTGTGTTCCGAAAGTGTTCGAGTGGTTTTTGTTACCCGTTTATTGTGAATGGATTTATTACTCGATTATGAAGACGGACGCTTCTTGAGGTATGTCTTAACAAAGTTCTATTTCGAAGCGTATAATTCGCGTATCCGTTGTAGAATAAGGCGAGTCGAGGCGGCCGAGTGGCGGTCAGTAACTGGACTTTTGCAATCGCTATTCCTTCGGCGTGTTTACATGCCTTAAATGTAAGCCACAATGCCATAACCGCTGGTCTGTGAATCGACGTACCAACAAGTACGTGTACATTTTTTAGTGTTCACCATTCTATGGTTTTAAACAATCATAAATATAATAAGCGATGATGATACATTCATATCACGTGTGGATGTGATTTCTCTGCTTTTATGGTGGTGTCAATTTCTACTTTGTATGTGTTTGAATGAAAGTCTTTAGTGATTTCTTTTACGATTGCTATTTTATTTTGCACAATTTGTACACACTTTTATTGTTTGACATTTTGTAGTGCGAAATGCGGGTAGTTGCAAATTAATTTGAAAACGCGGGTAGGTGTGCGGTGTGCCGCCTCTGCTCCGTTGCACATCACTAATTGCATGCTTTGTGCTCTCTTAAGGGACTCTCCGCTTTGGTTTCATCGTTCCTGGAAATTCTGGAATATGCTTTAGACAAAGGTAGTTACGAATTCATTTAGAATATTTATTAAATGAAATCATAACGAGTCTTACTAAAGATTTGATAGAATACAGAATGTTTTTGGAACTTGTGTGTGTCATAAAATGTAATTTGAATCAAACTCAATTCAAAGTACCTACTTAATTCAAGATCTAAACAATGTAACGATTATTGCAATATTATACAAACTCTTAATAACTAATTATATTAACAGACACTCGTGCACGCGATCTGATATTAATTAAGTACCTCCAGCGTATCCGGTTTGTTATTCGCTATTACTTACCTATCACGAGACACTTATTAATGAAGAAGCACCCGTTTCTATTAATAATTAAATCCTATTAGTTGAAATTTTATCTTTGTAACTACTTGGATATTTTTACCAAAGAAAAGAGGTTTATAACTTAGAAAATGTCCCCTCACTATTAAGTTGACGACCACCCCGCGAGAGTGCTTTCGTTCAGCTACGGAATAAATATAAGTACTACCGGTACCGTACGTTACATACCTCAAAGATCCAAGTGACCAAGAAAAAACTACTGACTCGACAAACAAACTTTCTCACGATACTAGACTGCTCTCTCGCTCGACATTAAATACAGAAAGTGGTTCTGTAATTTCTTTCTTCCTTCCCGGTAGTGAAGAGGTTTATTAGGTCACAGTAATGGATCCTGCTTGATACTTAAGTAGTTCTGATCTGCTAGGCCGCCTAAAGATACCTAACAAACACAGACTGATTGTCCTTCGGAGCAGGGAAGTGCTCGCGTTCCCAGCATGTAGGTATTTCCTATGCGTGTTACATTATGACAGAGTTGACACATGGAGTCACGGCTGCGTCCCGTGGCAGCCGTGACCTGGAGGTGAAGTTGGTTTAACTCTATCAGTGACAAGGTTCTGGTGTTGAGTTTCCATGGGAGCTAATTGTTTATTTTATGATTAACACATTCGGTTTTAGAGTGATCTCTATTCGTTAACCCTTACTGTGCAATACAGTGGTGGCAATTCGGTTGGTTCATTTCTAAATTTAGGAATGTCTAAAATATATTTTAGTTAGTCATATCATTTTGTAAAACCTATTCGGTTGGCACCATTTAACTAAATAAGGAACACTTAATTAAATTAGATAAAATTAAATTAGGATAAGTTGGTAACAGCAGAATAACAATGTTTAATTTGATAGTCTAAAAACCTAATTTTAGCTAAAATTAGTAAGGTTGGTGCCAACCGAATTGCCACCAAGTATCTACCTACAGGAGTATTATTAGGATGGGTGACAACTGAAGGGTTTAATACCTCAAGTACCTACCGGAGTCGCGATATCGTGTCAAAAACAAGAGAAAAACTATTGTCTTATATATTATTTTATTAGGTAACATGTATTTATCTCGTATTACATTTTAATTTGGATCCTTAGGGAGTTGTCGCCGAGTAACATGGGCTGTTTTTGTGTCTTATTTTAGTGGTTTTCAATTAGTTAAATCTGTGTGTTTCCGTTCCCCGTCTAAGACAGTCGCAAATTAAATTTCACCCGATTTTTTCCCTTGACTGTGATGTTGCAGTGGAATGGAAAGGTTATTCGCTAAATGTTAGAAATCGCTGGTTTTCGCAACATCCTATGCCGATGCCGCCGCTCTGATTACCCGCTCGAACAAGCCGGTATTACCTACACCGAAATGTAATCCTAAAGTAACATTTCCTCAATTATTTCTTCGTGTTTTACATAATACCTGACTAGATTATCTTCAAAACACGACGTAGGACTCCTATCTATGTTATAAATCATAACATTTAATTAATATTATCAATAAATGCCACAAAATAACAAATTGCTTTTTACTTCAGCAATAAAAGTTAAATAGCGGTTTAATAAACTTCAGACATTTTTGATAAAGATCTTTATTTTTCCAGACTTCCTGGTAACCTTACCTAGGTTATATATATACCTATTCAATAATGATCGAAAACTCATGAAAATGTTATTAACGAAGTTATGCTTCGACTGATTTGACATTTGGAAACGTCTTACTACTTATCTACCTACTTCCAACCAACTCTTGTTTAAGAACGTGTTAGATTTTCTAATTAGTTACCACCGTGATGTTCATATATGTACGAGGTAGATAGCTACTCTAGGCATAGTAACTGGTGGCCTATCTACCGATGGTCATGTTTTAATTAACAGATTTTGGCTTCTAATTTCGTGGAAGGCTAGCCTAGACCCATCCAATTAATTATCGTAGGAGGCTGACACGGAAGTGGAAAGTGGTACTAACCAAACATGATTAGTGTTCTTACCTGCTCGTGATGTGCACCCTGCCTCGTCTGAATATCAGCGCTACCATTTTCTATCATATTCAGGAGTAGCTTTAAGCTGAGACTGGACCTTTTTAGGGTTTCGTAGCCAAATGGCAAAAAACGGAACCCTTATGGATTCGTCATGTCTGTCTGTCTGTCTTTCCGTCCGTATGTCACAGCCACGTTTTTCCGAAACTATAAGAACTATACTGTTGAAACTTTGTAAGAAGATGTACCTATTCTGTGAACCACATTAAGATTTTCACACAAAAATCTAAATCCCATCATTTAGGTACCTAATTACAATGTTTACTTATCAATAACTTAATTTAAAAAAATACACTTTTATTAAAACATCGATCAAAGTTACAGCGAACTACGAGAACTTTTATATTATGTTACTTCCTGCTACGGAACCCTTCATGGGCGAGTCCGACTCGCACTTGGCCGCTTTATTTAAGAACTACGAGCTACGTCTCTCTGAAGGTTAGAATTTGAAACGAATATCCGGCAGAGTATCCAACCAAAGTTGTCGCAGAGGATTGGCAGGTAGGCTGAAGTGGCAGTGTACCGGCTATAATACGCCAAACAACCGATAGCCGCTAGGGTAAACGTGTTCTAGAGTGCAGACCAAGATTAGGCAAGCGTAGTATAGGTCGCCCTTTAATGGAGCCATGATTTGCGCAATGAGGCCGAGATGTAGTTAAAGGGGAGAGACCTACGTCTCTTCCATGATGGACCTTCATGGACCTGTCCGGGAGAAGTTCTGATATTAAATTTTTGTGTGTTGAGGTTACTATTAGGTAAAATATATAAAATGTTTAGCTACTTTGTTTCTTGTTCTTTCTCTTATTGTGTGTGTTAAATCAATCAATTATTATTCTGAAATATATTATAAAATATAAGAAAGTTAGTGCGGATAATTGAATATTTAGATAGATGTTAGTTTGTTATGCAATTAGGTATAAATTTATATTTAGACCTGGAATTACATTATAGGCTACTTTTTATCTTAACACGAGAGCAAAGCCACGGGCAGTAAGTAGCTAGTCTATAAAATCTCGAAGAGTGATGATTATATGATAATACGTACATCTACAGTCAATATATAAAAGCATATATTTCTATATCATTATATTCCCATGTCACGGTAAAAGGAACCAGCGTACGTCCCTGCATAACCCCTCTGTTATTAACACGGGATAAGCAGAACGAGTTAGCACACGACCGTAGCGAGGTTAACACAATTATGAAGATGTGAAGCTTATAAAGAAAATCGGATTACCACTGTGTCAATCCCGCACAAGGAGTTGATTTAATAAGGGTTGGGTTGGGTGGAATCCTGCATAGACCTCGCTCGGCACTCACATGATGAAATACCCTTCGGAAGTACCTACAGTCATCGTCTGAAACTGGTGACCCTATGTAATGTTTCATTAATGTTTAATTAACTTGTGTATTAAGTCTGCTCAAATGGCTCCGTTCTAGCGTTTTTTATAATCGATTTTTAGACCTCCGAAGATATTTTTCACTACTCTTCAATCGTTTTGTCGCTTAGATTATCTCTTTTTATATTCTTTATTGTACTCAAAAAGTATGATTGTGGTTTGGCGATAAAAAAAGGCAAGCTTAACTCTATTAAAAGTTTTCCTCCAGCAAACTTTTGAGGAAAAAGAGAGGTGGATAGAGTGGTATGTGCGTGCACATTAATATCTCATAACAACAATTAAGTCGATATATTTTTATATATTATATTTTTATTCAATAAAATTACAAAAACTATTTTGAATCGTCTTCTTACATGCTAATTGAAACTAGGTGCCGGGTCCTCCTAACCTCAGTTCAAGAAGAATCCGGTAAGAAACTCCTGATCCTGTTTATTTAATTTATTTATCTAACTACGAACTTATTTTAAAAATAACAATATTTTCTACAAGCTAATACAAATTAAGAAAAAAGAAAAATATGTTCCAAAGTTAAAAAATCACAAGGTTATCGCAAAAATGTCATGTACAGCTTCAATAATAATACAAAATAGTCATAAATTAAAAAAAAACAATGCTAGTAAAGTAAGCACCTAACACAAAAACAGGCTACTCACAGAATCTCCGAACCTCATTGTATGATCCTTGCTAATTTTGTTACGGATGCCGAGTCGAGTTACTAAATTGGATTAAAATAATTAGAGCTGTATTATTGAGACTTATGTATTTACCTACTGACATATAACTATACAACACAATTACGTTTTAAAAACTAAACAGAAAACAGACTTCATTGAGTAAAATTTGAGCCCAAAAAATACAACTGAATTGTAACTTTTTGAAGTCAGTTAAATTAAATATTTAGTAGATATATTAATGTTCTATCTGTGCGAACCGTGAACTCGAGCGGCAACTCTCGGACCGCGGCGCGGATCAAACTCACCCTGACGAAGATTCTCTAGATGAATCGAAACAATGTCGGTGCCTCCATCGACAAAATAATACGTGAGTAAAGCCCGTGTTTATCAAAATGTATATTTAGTACATTTTTCGAAATTCGTAAACACTACTAGAAATTTGCATATTGACATGACATGACTTATTTTTACCGGCTATTTTGACGACCTCTGTAGCACAGTGGGCTAAGGGCCGGCTCAGACGCAGAAGGTTGCGGGTTCGATTCCCGCCGCGGGACAAATGTTTGTACGATCTGCAAGTATTTCTCGGGTCTGGGTGTTTCTATGTATAATAATAGGTTGGGGAAAAAGTTACTTTGCATTTTTTAAGAAAATTCAAAACATCTTTTAATATAGTTTATTTACATTTAACTAAAGTATGTAGGTACCATTTTGTTCGATAACTTTTTGCCATCTTGTATGTAGGGACATGATTCCATTGCTATAGAAATTTTGGGACTTCTGATCAAAATACCGCGACAAGTGGTTTTGGCAGTCCTCTCGTGATGTTAACCTGACACTGCCTAAAGAATTCTGAAGAGACCGAAACAGGTGGAAATCTGAAGGTGCAAGGTCAGGACTATACGGCGGATGCATTAACACTTCCCAGCCAAACTCTCTGAATTTTTCCTGAGTGGCTATATATATGTGTGAGGTCTAGCGTTATCATGATGAAAAACCACACCCCTTCTGTTGATTAATTCCGGCCGCTTTCTCTCAACTTCTTGCTTTAATCTCATCAGTAGAGTTCAGAATCGATGGTCCTGCCTGGTGGTAACAGCTCATAATGAATAATGCCCTTCCAATCCCACCACACACACAGCATCACCTTGTTGCGAGTTAACCCGGGTTTCGCCACAGTCTGTGAAGCCTGACCGGCCTTTGACCACGACCTTTTTCGCACGTTGTTGTCGTACTTGATCCACTTTTCATCACCAGTTATCAGCTTCTTCAAAAATGGTTCGGTTTCATTACGTCGTAATAAAGAATCACAAATGAGTACACGGTTCATTAGGTTTCTTTCAGTGAGCTCGTGAGGTACCCAAATATCGAGCTTTTTTGTTTTAGCAGTTTTGAGCTTCATGTTTGAACAGTTTTTTTCAAAAGCGCCAAAACGGTTTTGTGGTCGATTTCCAGTTCTTCAGGTACGTCGTAACTAATGATATGCCGATCTTGCTCCACTTTTTCAAAAATGGCATCCATTTTATCCGTAATAGGGCGACCAGAGCGACGTGCATCTTTGACATCAAAATTTCCGGATTGAAAACGCTTAAACCAAATTTGTGCTACTCTCACAGACACTGCACTAGGTCCATAAACATCGCAAATTTGTTTCGAGGCTTGCGTTGCATTTTTACCTTTTTTGTAGTAAAAATTTAAAATGTATCGAATTTCTTCATTAGATTCACTCATCTTGACATTACGAAAAACAAATAAAAATCACACATTTTCCTAATTTGAATTTGGAATTATGTTCTTTAAAATTTAAACTTTTAATGATAGGTACCAAAACCAGCCAGATATAAATAGTATAGCCAAAGAGATTTTATTACAAGTTCATACATACTATAATGCGAAAAGACATTTTCCCCAACCTAATATGTATGTATTTACAAAAAAAAAGTATATAAGTAGTATATCAGTCATGTGGTACCCATAACACAAGCTCTGCTTACTTTGGGGCCAGATGATGCTGTGTGAAATGTCCGGGATTATTTATTTATTTATTTAAAAACTACCGATCCAATTTTGATGAAATGTTTATGGGACCAATCGGTAAGTAGGTATACCTTTTCTTAAAAAAATAATTTTTCAAATCAGTTCATAAACGGAGTTATGATGTACAAATATAAGAAAAGTACAACCGAATTGAGATCTGCTCCTTTTTTTCTGTTAAAGTTAAACGGTAGGACCTCTGAACCACCGAAATTCTTGTGTTCTCTGGTACCTTACCTGCCCTTTTCCTAACTACTATAACGATGGGTGTAACGTACGATTCTGCGGCGGTTTTACGGCCCATCAAGGGTTTTATCGGCAGACGTGGAATCGCTCCAGCAGCTCACTATAATGACATTCGCGGCTCTAAACATTCCGAGGACATTGGAAATCGGTTTATGACAGGAAAGTGTTACGTGTAGGATATCTTTATGTACCTAGTTAGTTTATGACTGTATAAGGTCATGTAGAATTATTACGTAGCTGACCACTAACTTTCTATTAATAAGATCAATACAGTTTTACACGGAGTACGGAGCCCCGGCTCGCTCGGTTACAACGAGTCAAATAACTATTTAGTTAATGCTTACCATTAATATCATGATACAAATGTCATCATCTTTCGATCGTACCCGTATTTTAATATATACTAATTTGAACATAATTTTTATAAACTAAAAAGAAAACCAATTTCATTGAATGAAATTTGAGCCCATAAAACACAATCTAAATTGAGAATGAACCTTTTTTGAAATTGGTTAAAAAAGGTCAGTTGGTTTTTACTTTACGCTTTTTATTTATATAATTCGTAAACACTGGAAAGTCATAGGAAAGTTAAATACTAAATTTAGTTTACTTGGATGACATATTTTTATCAGTTATTAAAAAACTAAACTACGGAACTGATTTCGATGAAATTTCTATGGAACGAATCGGAAAGTATTAGGTACCTTTCACATGAAAAAAATCATTTTTCTAATCGGTTTATAAATAACGGACTGAATTGAGAACCTCTCAATTTTTTGAAGTGGTTTAAAAAAGCGATTATTGTGACTTAACTATGATACCATTTTTGGAATTAGGTAAGTATAAGTATTATAAGTATTATAAACATGTACTAGATGTAATTTCATGTCATCAACAGTTTTGGCAGCGCACGCCAAATAATTACTTTTAATTACACAATACAAGGTTTTAAAATCGGTTGGATTGTTTTTTAACCCACTTCAAAAAAAAGGAGGTTTCTCAATTCGACCGTATATTTTTGTTAATGTGTTCGCAGATAACTTTGACGTTTATGAACCGATTTTGATGATTATTTCTTTGTCGAAATCGAAAATCTTATAGTGGCGACTAGTGCGTTTGTTAATTTTAAGTATTTTAAAGCACTACTATTTACTGAAGGTCTAGAGTCGATCTGATGGTGGAGCCGAAAGACAGTCGAGGGAACTACTCAACGATTTACAGCAATTACCTGGTGTTTGGGCTTGATTAATTTGTATTGATGAGAACTGTACACCTAGATGGGTTGTGACTGTCATTAGGGGTCTGATGATGAAGACGAAGGACAGTCAAGGCATTTTTACTTTTAAGTTTCCTGTTTGAAGTCGGTTTTTTTTGTTAAAAATTATTATATTAGTATAGTTAGATATTCACAAGAATCACTTTGAATCTTACATGCTAGATGAGTTTAGGTTTTTATACCTAGTATATTTACAAGTTATAAATACTGACTGTATGTATCTAGTTGATGCTAAGTTCTGTGGAAAACAGCCATTAGATAACATTAATGTATTTAAACGAGTTTGCGAGAGCATTAAACTGTTAATTCTTGTAAACTATTCGTTTCTCCAATTACAACAGACAGCTGAGCCGTTTCCACTTTACAGTGCTGTTACTTAACAGATTTCAGAGAGAAGCGAGTGCCTTTCAGATAGAGGAGTCTTCCTCTTTGGGACTAAGTAGTGACTGTATTCTGGAATAAAACTAAAACTCAGATTGAGAATGTACACTTACGGCTTTTAAAACTATCATGGTTTTCACTCAAAACGGGATATTTACCATGATATGAGTTTTTCTGCTTCCCGATATTGCGGCACATTGCATGCGCCATTATCACGAGTTCAGCAGAAAAAAATCGTATGTCATGGTAAATATCCCGTTTAGAGTGAAAATTATACAAAGTCAAAGTCAAAAGATACTTTATTCAATACAATCACAAGGATCACTTTGAAACGTCTTACATACTAGGTGAATTTAGGTGCCAATTCATCCTAACCCAAGCCCGAGAAGAATAGGCCAGAAAATCGTCTTGGTCCTATCGCTTTTTTATATGATACATCTTATAACTACCTTAACTACGAAATACTAATACAGAGAGTTTATACATTTCAAATGTGTCGGTTAACTGTCTGACGGCAGAGCGAACCGAGGCCATACATTTTTATTAATATTATAACATTTTATAGTCATTTATAATAAGCTTTCTTCAAAAGACTACCTTTTATGTATGCTTTAAATGCATTTTCTTAATAGGTAGTTTAGTAGCATTTTTAGGAAGCTTATAGAAGCGCACCGTGTTCCCCATAAAGGACTAATTTACTTTTCTAGTCGAAACTTAGGGATGTATAATTTATGTCTATTCCCAGTGTTGATTCTATGAAGGTCACTATTTTGCTGAATCCCATCTCTATTTTAATGTATAACAAATTTTCATGTATATATTGTGAAGCTATTGTGAGAATATTAATTTCTTTGAATATTTCTCTCAAAGATTCTCGTGGTTTCATTTTATAAATCGCACATATTGCCCTTTTTTGAATTACAAATATTTTACCAATATCACCTGCTTTCCCCAGAGAATGATGCCGTATGACATAACACTATGGAAGTAACTGAAATAAACTAGTCTAGCTGTAGCTTCATCAGTAAGCCACCGTATCGCACGAACTGCATATGCAGCGGAACTAAGCCTACCAGCAAGTGTTTCAATTTGTGGTCCCCACTGTAGTTTTGCATCAATATTAAGACTTAGGAAGATCGTGGAATCTACAAGATTCTTTGCCTCTCCATTTATTTCAATGTTGATCGGGATATGAATAACATTTGACAAAGTGAATTTGATACATTTAGTTTTTTTTAAATTAAGCAAAAGATTATTTACAGTCAACCAGTTAAGAACTAACGATAAGGATAAGGATACCTTACTTACGTTTTCAACTCACTTAAAAAAAAAAAGAGAAGATATTTTTTACCTATTTAAAATAAACTTTTTGTGTGAAAGTTTATACTTTCCGATTGGTCCCATAGAAATTTCATGAAAATCGGTTCTGAAAAAATATATGATCCAAGTAAACAGAATTTCGTATTTTTAAATAGTTAAGTCGGTTTTCTTTTTAATTTTTAAAACGTTATTCTTTCACAGAATTTCATTTAGATATAAAAAAAAACTCAGTTAAAAAATATATATAATAAAAAAATAAATAATAAAAAACTCAGTTTTTTTCTATATACTACCTACTAAACTCTACCATATTCATCTGTCTTCGTACTTACATAGATATTACATACTTAGAGTACCGAGTGATATAGTAACCGTAAAATGGATATCTACTAAAGTTATATAATTGGCTGGCATGTCTGCTCAGTTGGTGTCTGCTCAGTGTCTGCTCAGCTCTGCCTTCTACGCTGTTGGTTGAGGGTTCGATTCTCTCAAACATTTGTGTGATGAAAGTTTGTTCTGTGGCTGGGTGTTATAAAGTATCTTAGGTATGTATTTAAAAATATATGTCTTCTATCAGTTAACTGATTCATATAGTACAAGATATGTTTAGTTCGGGGCTAAAAGGTTATCCGAGAATTGTTAATTTTTTTTTATATAATAACAACACCAGTTTTTTTACTTGTATATTTACACCAAATACAAAATCCCACCTCCCTATTTTACTCGCATGATTAAATGATAGACTTTAAAACAATATCAGTAGAATTAGAGTTAGGTAACGTGTTAAGTGGAGTAGAGTACGTTATATTATTAGTTGTTTATATTGATGTGAGTCTACACCGCGGTGGGTTTAGTTTGATTTGATCAAGGCTAGGAATATAGCGAGGTAGGTTTATGTTACGTTATAATTACTAACACTACCGGCTTTGAATGTAAAACCCATTTGGGAGTCGTTTGAAAGATGTCGATTCGGATAAGTGACAATTAATTCGCATTCGGTACAGTTGTGGATAAAGCACAGGATTCGAAGGAATGGTAACGGTTTAAATCCAGATGTGAGAAGTCAGGCCGTAAATAATGATGACTGTTGTTTGGTCAAATTGATGTAGATTAATAGGTATTAATAGTAGTGATTCCGGCTTCCGATCCTAGAATAGAATAGAATATAATGTTTTATTAATTATATACAAATTTACATAAAAAAATATATTGATTAAAGTCTGTGGATTGAATACCTAATATTGTCAATTTATATGTTTACATTATGTAGGTTTTCAACAACATTTTAATATAAACTAGCGACCCGCCCCGGCTTCGCACGGGTGGAATGCTGATACTATATATATACCTACTACAGAATGTCTAATGTGATAAGTTGATAAGACCTTTAAAATTATCAGTGTTTCTCTACTATATTATACATGTATTATACATATAAATCTTCCTCTTGAATCGCTCTATCTATTAAAATATTAAAATAAAACTGCATCACAATTTAATTAAGTTAATTTTAATTGCGTAATTTTAAAGATCTAAGCATACATAGGGACAGACAGACAGTGGCAAGAAGTTCCTAATCGTACGGTACGGACTTGGCGGATGGGGGGGGGGCTAGGCGAAAAAAAGTGGAAGATTTTTCCGTCACGACCCTTTCTTTAGTTTCTTTAGACGGTTATCCATAGGGTGACACGAATGAGTGAATTCGATGAACGAATGAATTAAATGAATTGAATGATTTACAATAAAATGTTTATTTCACAAATCGAAAAAACATATTAATTACAAAATTTTACGAAAACAATAGTTATTTCTGCGTTTCATGTAATTATAAATATTAAATAAATCCCGGACAATTTACACAGCATCATCTTGAGCAGAGCTTGTGTTATGGGTACCACATGATTGATACACTACTTATATAGTTTGTTTTCTGTAAATACATACATATTATACATAGAAACACCCAGACCCGAGACAAATACTTAGAGATCATACAAACATTTGTCCCGCTGCGGGAATCGAACCCGCAACCTTCTGCGTCTCAGCCGGGTCTTAGCCCACTGCGCCACAGAGGTCTTCTCAGAAGCTATTAATTCATTCATTTGTATTTGTTTATCAATAATAAAATAATATACTACGATAGGAACTTCGTTCCAACCGAGTGTTCCACGACACTAAATTTTTTTTTTGTGATGTTTAGGAGCATTAGTAATAGATATATCTACATTATTCTATGTATAATATGTATGTTTTTACAAAAAAAAAGTATATAAGTAGTATATCAGTCATGTGGTACTCATAACACAAGCTCTGCTTACTTTGGGGCCAGATGATGCTGTGTGTAATGTCCGGGATTATTATTATTATTATTCGGCCTTAAGTGGCTGTATTCATTTAAATATTATTGTATGCTGTACAATGTTGTATCTTATAAGATAATCTTCCTAAGATCTTAGGTTAAAATCTGGCCGTGCACCAGTACATTTATCTGTTCAAAAAAATTACGTGCGCTATTATACTAGTACTCTCGGTGGGGAATCATGGAGGAAACATGGTCAAGAAACCGGCATGTCGTAGAACCTAAAAAGTTCAAACACATGTACCAAGTGCACGAAAGGAGCCTCTGAGGCGCACTTTTATCCTTTCACCACACTAAACTAGTTCGAAAAAACTAGTGACACAATAAAAATAAGAAATGTAGAATGAAGGACAACCCCGAAAATGGGGTTTATCGGATTACCCTAAATGTTTGGACATGAAGCACATTTTATAAGCATTGGACCTCATTTCTGATACCCTTAACATTTACACACTCACACATCACCACCATTTTGTAGTGAAAACTATAAATGTAAAAGTAACTCTGTCTGTCTGTCTGTGTTTGTTACGCTTTTACGCCTAAACTGCTGAACCGATTTTGATGAATTTTGGTCTAGAGATAGATGGGACCTTGGAGCAGGGCATAGGCTACTTTTTATGTATGTACCACGTGTGCGAAGCCGCGGGCAGCAGCTAGTATAATATAAAATTTAACTTTTAGTAACGGACGGTTAAGCATTTTACGGTTAAGCAGTGGTCAAACAGAGGCGCTGATATCGTGGGTTCACTTCGCTCATATCGAGTTTACATTTGACTAGTGACCCGCCCCGGCTTCGCACTGGTGCAACCTCTAAATTAGCAGTGTTTCTCTACTATATTATACATGTATTATACATATAAACCTTCATCTTGAATCACTCTATGTATTTAAAAAAACGCATCAAAATCCGTTGTGTAGTTTAAAAGATCTAAGTCCATCCATATGTATGGACAGAGAGCGGGAAGCGACTTTGTTTTATACTATGTTGTGATTTCTTGGTTCGACACATATGGTCCAAACTTTTGCGGTCCCAATACCGAGTAACTCACAAAAAAATAGGGCAAAATAAAATCGTCCCGAGAAAATAAAATGGGGCCGAGAAAAAATAAAAGAGAACCCTCGCTTGTCTCGTGATGTGGTTTTGATCTATCATTGTTGTAAGTACCTAGATTCAGTGGATGAATATCTTTATTTAGTCATTAACCCCATTTTACGATTGCGCTGTAAAAGAAAGTGTTTCCCGCGTCTCGAGTCGGCATCACGTTATGACGCTATTACGCAACGTAAACAATGGCCTAAAAAAATTTTAAAGGACACAATCCACTGAAATGTTCCTGTTAAATAATCGGAAGAGGTGTTTGCTGTATTTTTGTTGTGATTGAACGCAGAAGCTTGACTATTGACGTCATTTTGTGTGCAAATATGCCGCTTTCAACTGTTTTTAAAATTATTTATTTGAAGTAACAAATCGCGATTTGAGCGCTGTCAAAACATTTATATAAATAGCTGGAATAGCCCCACCTGTTTCTAACGTGCTGTTGCATGATCCCTGAAAAAGGTTAAACAGGAAAACGACCAGAGAATGTTTTCCCATCAAGAATGCGCTGGAAAAGTTTCCTAAATTCAACTTTAGCTCCGGTAACGCAAGTGATCACTGACTTGTCTTATGGTCTTCAAAACACTCCCCCCTTCCGGATTACATTACTCAATTAGAAAAACTTACCTCCGGTCATGAACTCCCGTAGCCAGTGTGGAAGTGCCTCAACTCAACAGACTGCGACCTCAAGTCGGGCGATGTAAGAGTAATTTCAGCAAATGGGGCATGATCGGCGAAATGCGCAGTGTCATTGTATGCCCAGATGCAGTCCATGTCACAAGTACTTGTGTAGTCTTTCTAGCACCACCTCATGGGTGATCTCATGTTCAAAGTTCATTTATTGCTTGAAGTTGATTGTGTAATAGATGTAGTTATTATTAAATAGTAGATCAAATTATTCTATTGAGGCATGCAATGTCCTGCTGGGATAATGCCGTATACAAATCCCTTTCAAGAAAAAACATGAATATACTAAATATAAACTAAGAAGTGCGAATAATATAAAACTACTCTATCCACGCACAAACCTTGGTAAAAAATGTTTGTTACACGAGGGAGCTCACTTTTATAATGATTTACCAGAAGAAATTAAGCAGTCTAAAACATTATCAACATTTAAAAGGTGATAAAAAGTCATATTGCAAATAAATACTTCTAAAATTGTTTGAATTTAAAATTTTTGATTACAATGTTCAATGCCACATCCAGTCAGGGAGTACTCCGTAAAGTAAAGTGATTTGTTTTTAGAATACCCACATTTAGTTGCATATTATTGTACCTACTCTAATTCTTAGTAATAAGTAAGTACTTGTATTTTACATCTACAACGTAACCTTAATGTACAAAACCTATGTATTGTTTGAATATCTCATTAAGTGAATTGTAAATTCTTTTGAGATAATAAAATTTCTTTAAACCGAGATGTAGCCACCTTCTGATCAAATATTATGTAACAAAGACACGAATGAAGAAGAAGAGTAGCGACTCTAGCTACGACGCAACTAAGTAGAATTCCGCGTTTAGTGCCTAACATTATATTTACCTACATAGTGCCTCTTGCCTCTCTTTCTTTCGCATAACTCTATTTCGTCTGTCACGGCTCTTCTCTACGTATTGGCCCACCAAGCTGGGCCCGCCGATGTAGGTACTTGTAGGTTCGTACCTGTAGGTAGGTACACTCAGGGAGGCGCCTTTTGAAACAAACAGTGACCGGACCTTAGGCTCTTAGCACTTTCTGCAACTAAACTACCCATTAAAAAAGTTAAAGCATACATAAAGGGTAGTCTTTTAAAGAAAGCTTTTTATAATATAAATGACCATATTATTGATAAGAATGCATGGCCTCATGTTGCTTTGCCCTCAGACCGTTAACCGACACATTTGAAATGTATAAACTCTCTTGTATTTGTTTTTCGTAGTTAAGTCAGTTATAAGATGGATCATGCAAAAAGGCGCTAGGACCAGGACGAGTTTATTGCCGGTTCTTCTCGGGCTTGGGTTAGGAGGAATTGGCACCTAAATTCACCTAATATGTAAGACGTTTCAAAGTGATCGTTTTGATTGTATTATTTTGACTTGATTCGATTTTTAAAATAGACTTTATGAGTATAGGGGTTAGAAAAACTTACACGGCAAAGCCAAGACAGGAAACGCTTCAGTGGCCATTGGACTTTAAACAATAGAACGTAATTTGTCACGGGTCAGTTGACAATGTAAGTGAGTGGGAACGAACGCGACCTACGAAGCGAGTAATTTCATAGTTTCAAAGTGTTGCCCACTATTGCCTCATAATCTTCGTCTTGTCTTATTTGTTAGGGTACAGTCGGCTGCACTGAAATGTGTACATTTCAAAACATTGAAAATGGCGTCAGTGGTATAACAAAAGAATACAAACAAATACATAAATACAGATAATTAAATCAGGTGATTACTTACTAGAACTTTATATTAATAAGTAACTCGACCCGGCGTCGCTCGGGTATATAAACCTTCCTCCTAACCCAAGCCCGAGAAGAATTGACACGAAACTCTTCTGGTTCTAGCGCTTTTTTGTATCATCCTTCATATAACTAGCTTACCTATGTATTATATGTATTATGCCTACCTATGTATTATGTATATGTAGGTATTATTTACAAAAAAAAGTATATTTGTAGTATATCAGTCATGTGGTACTCATAACACAAGCTCTGCTTACTTTGGGGCTAGGTGACGCTGTGTGAAATGTCCGGCGATATTTATTTATTTATTGACTACGAAAAACGAATACAAGGTAACAGAATATTTCTGTGTAGCCGACTGTAAGTTATCTTAGGACTGTGGTTTTTAGATTTTGGCGATTGTTATTGTATTAGAGCAGCTTTAAATAACCAAGTCGTTTATGTAATGGCGTGTGAAACTTGGTTTTTGTTGTTAAGTAAAATCTGACAGCAAAATGGTTAGCATAATTTATTTAAATTTACGACCTTGATGGCATAGCGCGGTGGGTGATCCTCCTGAGACAACGCTAGGGGGTTCCTTGCTTGGTGCGGGTTTTAGGTTCCGCGTTTTAGTGTTATTCTCTTAGATAATAATTTGTGACCGATCACAAATGATCACAAGCGATTGTGCGCTTGCGGGTTAATGCGTGGCGATTTTTTTCGCGTTTTGTTTGCTGGACATGGAATTGACATCGCACGCACTATAAATAAATAAAAAAATATTACGAATCATGCGGAGACATTTGCAATGTTGAGGTGCTCGAGAAGGATTGGTTTGTTTAAATACCTTAGCCTCGGCGAGACCAGACTTTGCCCCTGCGCTTTTTATAGTTAAGTGTGCTAAGTGTGTGTGTATAGTTAACTGTATAATTCTTGTTCCCCTCTCTATACTGATTCGTTGATCTTTAACTGAAGGAGTGGTGCCTGTTATCTGAAAATCGGCTTACGTTAATCCTATCCATAAAAAAGGCCCTTAGAACGTTGAGGAAAACTATAGACCAATTTCTAAACTATGTATATTTTTCTAAACCAAGGTCTTAGAAAAAAAATGTTTACTTCCTCTATCCCGCAATGAAATAGAACCTCCTGCCACAGCTGCATGGTTTTCTCAGAGGCCGGTACACTATATGCAATCTCCTGCTTTGTTCCGAGTACCTAACCAGTATCATGTCTGAGTCATCACAAGTCTACATCATATACACCGACTATAGTAAATGTTTCGATCGTATTGATAACCTTATCTTATAAAAAAGCTTCAAGAAGTTGGAATTCAATGCAGATGGTTCAATTTTTATGTTCAATTAGGTGACAGACAGTCGTATTGAACTCATATTCCTCTTCGTCCATGTATATTCCCTCGGGAGTTCCTCAGGGCTCCTTATTAGGTCCCCTGTTTTTTACGTTGTTCGTGAATGATATTTCTTCATGCTTTCATCGCTTTAAAATATATCTATGTATTTTATTTTTAAACTTATTTATTTTTATATTTTATTTATTATAAACTTTGATAGTGACAGCTAAAAATACTAAATTTGTTTAATCTGATTCACGATTGCAGCCACAGAAAACTAAATAATACCTAACTTTTCTGTGGTTAATGTCGTGCGAAGTCAGGGCCGGTCGCTAGTTCAATAAACTCGTCAGTATTAAGAAATACAGAAGTATTGGTTAGGAACGTAGGTAGGTACTTCCCTCGCAATATCACTTTACAAAGGCACCTCCCCACTCCGTTACAACATCTGCAATTGAATGAAACCACCGAAAATAGACATCATGATTCATCTTTGTTGTCTGTAGACAAGCGCCCGAAGGCTAGCGCAAACCGAAAACGCTAACTCAAATGTTTGTTGCGCAGCTTGCTTAGTTACACTTATTATATATGTTGTATAGTATGTTGTTGCACTTTTTAAAACTATCTTATTGGTCACTTCCAGAATTAAAGAGATTACGATAGTAAAAAGGTTCGTTAGAAAATTGAAATAAGAATAATACGGCTAGTATTCAAGTTAGTTTTTGTTCAGAAATGCCTTTGCAGAATCATCATCATTACCATCAAAATGTACTATTACACAAACATTATATAAACATAAAATATGATTATAAGTGTAAACCTGTCGAAACGTCGGGAAAAGTAGGTAAATAAACGCGATAAATACCCGTATATATTTATAATAATGTGTTCTGAACGCGTAAGTTTAAAAAACTTTAAGTATTAAAATATGTCTATTACAACAGTAAATAAAATAATAATAGGAAAATAAACTATGCTCAAAATAAAATGAATGGTCAAAAGTCCTACATGATTGGATGGGAGACTGCTAGTCGTTGCTTTCGTATTTCCGACAGTCTTAACTAATAGTACGGGGGACGTTCTTGCTGATGATAATGACAATGACATAATGTGATGCAGTTATCTATGAGAGGTGACCCGTCCGTAAAGTTATCACCAACCTTTATTAGCGTTATCGTCTTACGTTTGCCTAGCTTATCACTTGTCTAAGCTTAGTTAACCTACCAAATAAATGACTCCGAGTCTGGAAATACAAAAGAAAACCGAACTCATTTTTTATGCCTACTAACACCACAGTTTACTGAACAGTTCGTACGGTAATGTCGTTATGTATTCTAGAAATTTTACGGTTCGTAGCTCGGAGGACTATAACGGGAGAGCTTTGGCTCGAAGGACCATACGTTTCCACGTCACGTTTTACGCACGTATCATTTTCATAAAAAATATACTGCTGAAGCGAGAGAACGACCTAGAGAGATGAAATAAGTGTGTGGATTCCCTTTCGCGGTTAATAATAGGCTTTTTGCTATGAAGTTGCCGGTTTTACTATAGAGCCAGTTCGATACAACGGCAACGTCATAGGTAACCTACCCATACCTACCTAACCATATCCTCTATCCTAAAATCTGATAATTAGTTAGCATAGCGCTTAAGGCGACTCCCTGATCAAATGGTTATGACGCGTATTTACGGCGCTCAAATAGTTTTTTTTGGAACGTAGTTCCTTATCGCACGGTACGGACTTGGCGGGGGCTAGGCGTAAAAAAGTGTAAGATTTTTCCGTCACGAATTTCCGTCAAGGGTCGTGACGGAAATTCTTTAGTGTAGACGGTTATCCAAAGGGTGACACGAATGAATTAATTCGATTTTAGATTTACGAATGAACGAATGAATTAGATGAATTGAATGATGTAACATTTTATTGCATACCTACAATAAAATGTTTATTTCCACAACTCTAAAAAATATTTAAAATTGATTACGAAATTATAAAATTGATTACATTGATTTACGCTAGTAGTTCATTCATTTGTATTTTTTACTCAATAATATAATACGATTATTAATAATAATATACTACGATAGGGACTTCGTTCCAACCGAGTGTTCCATGACACTCACGCATTTTTGTATTATTAAACGTACTTGCGTTAAATTTCGTATGATTTAACGATTAAAAGATAATATGTACATATAAATATTGGTGGACAATGCACACAACACCAACTAGCCCTAAACTAAGCATAGCTTGTATTATAGTGGCCAGATTATATATTTAGAATATATATTTTAAATACATACTTAAGATAATTTATAACACCCATACAGAACAAACACCTGTGTTCGTCATACAAACGTTTGTTCTAGAGGGAATCGAACCCTCAACCTACAGCGCAGAAGGCAGAGCTACTACCAACTGAGCTCACAGGCCAGTAGACATGTAGGTAATAAAATAAGTAAAAACTCATGAAATCTAAATGGTTGGAATCACTGATTCTAACATTTTAATACGAAATGTCTAGACGCTGCTCTAAAAGAGTTTCATTGACTTAGCACGTACTTAAATGATTTGTGAAGTCTCTCAGTATGATGAATTGTATAAATAGTACAATAATAAAGCAAGATGTGTTTATTAAGGCTGTACTCTGAGTAGTTAATTATCTACATATTCATGTAAGCTGCAAGAAAAAACGGCGTAAACTTTAGAAAAAAATGATGATTATTGAATATCTTGGACATAATTTCATAATGAAATTACAGATATTAGCAAAATATTGAAAATATATACTTAATTTTTTTTATAACTATTATTCATTTAGTAAACAAGCACATAGCCACTAATTAGCGGCTAAAACACTTTTCCCATACAAAAGGCCATTAGCTAAGGCTACCGCCTTAACCTGAAGTTAGGCATTCAAGGCATACCCAGGCTATTACTTAAGGCATATTACTCCGTAGTACTCGTAGCTAGGTCTCTGTGTAGCTATTTAATTTAAGCCCCGTCTGGTAAATGTTGCCAATTTTTATGCAACTCTAGATTAGCTAGGTACTCGGAAATCAGAGCAGCCCAGTAATCCTTTGCAGAGTTTGTGACGCCAGTGGGGATTATGAAAAAACTAGCAGCAGTCAGTGGTTTTGTACGCGTGGTACCTATAAAGATAATACTGTCCTTCCCCAAGATACAAATTATCTTCTTAGTAAATTTCTTAAAGATCCGTTCAGCCGTTTAGCAGTGGGAATGTTTTTATTCAATAAAATCACAAGGGTCGCTTTGAAACTACATCAGTGCGTTAAACGTTACAGCTGTAACGATTTGTCTGTAAACTACATGGGTTTTTTCTTTTTTGTGTTAATATGCCTTTGCTTGAAAACTATGTTATTTTAGTTAAGTCATGTATGTTTTGCTGCAATAAATATATTTTTAATTTTTAATTTTCATACCCACTGCCCGGTCAGGTACCTATACTTACCTACTAATCATTTAATTAATTACAATGTAGCTTGAAGGATGGAATTTATTGAATAAGTATTCTGTTTTGTGAAAAATAAATAATGTGAAAAGATGTGAAGCTATTTTTTGACTTTGCCTTGCCTTTTAAGACAACGCTAGAGTTACGTTCATATAGTTTTGTTCTTTATTCAAATTCCGACATCTCATTTGTTTATTTGAATTTAGAACGAACTAGTGATAAAACTGAGAAAACTTGTTATCTGACTTCAACACGCAGTTCTATTCCTTATTTCTACGTATACATGATTGAGTTTTACTTGTAGGTAAGCGGAAATAGACGGTAGCCTCACGTTTCGTTTCACAGGAAGTACCTACAGAATAAGGTTATTTTATGTACGTTTCATTATTCGAGATTTGTGTTTATTTATGAAACGACTCGGTTTCATGGGAACCGGATTTGGGAACGGCTTCATTCTTGTGTCGTGGCGCGCTGACATTCATCTGACTTGTGACGTTAACTCCTCGGATTTCGGAGAATTCAGAAAGCAGGTGCTGAGAATGTGGAGACGGTGAAATACGTATTCGACTTTAGATTTGTACTTTTTTGACGTATCGGGATTTTGTGTTGAATTAATATTTTCTAAGCACCCAAACCAACACCCAATCTACAAGTTACTAACTAGGTAATTTACCTACATATAAAACACCTTTACTCATTGGGTAAAGTATTTACTTAATAATAGTTATAGCGTTACATCGAACGGGACCGACTGAAATAGAATCGATCGATTACCACTAGCCATCAATTTTTCACAACACTGCCTGCGAACCATGAAATGAAACTAGACGATCATAGACTACTATAACTTTTATAACTCTACCAATAATGAGCCTACATCACTATGTAAGTATTGTTAGGTTCTATTTTTTTAATTAAAAACCAATTTTTTTATTCGATTCACCCATAAATTAGTAATTCTTCTTCTTCTTGTCACTTGTTTCTTTAAAGAGTGCCTCGAATGCTCTTTCATGCACTTGTTTTTTTTTGGAACGGATTTCCTTATCTTACGGTACGGACTTGGCGGATGGGGGCTAGGCAAAAAAGTGTAATATTTTTACGTCACGACCCTTTCTTTAGTGTGACGGTTATCCATAGGGTGACATGAATAAATGAATTAGATGAACGAATGAATTCGATGATGTATAATTATATGTTTATTTTCACAACTCGAAAATATATTAATTACTAAATTTCCTACCATTCCTTAAATTCATTAGTTATTTCTGCGTTTCATTATATTGCTCTCAGACAGAGCAGTTGTTTTTGTTACGAAAATTTTTTCATTAACTTATACTATGTAGTAAAAATCAAAATAAGTTGTACTTACGCGTGATATGAGACCCCCTTGAGCTTTATTTATTTTTATTTCATAATTTGTGCACTTCCGAAACACACACGACGGCATTTTACTTATTTTTGTTCAATTTCGGCTCGACGGTCCTAATGTCACATTCATCAACTTGTTTGGCGTGAACTGAGAGCGAGAGTGGTCAATTGGGTCTTTTATGAATCTTCAAATCCGGCGCTCTAATAACATATCTTTACTCTGTAATATCATTGACTTACGCATTTTTTTTAGGTTCTACTACATGCCGTCTTCGTCCGATGTATTCCTTAAAAGTTTAAGAATACCTACTGGTACAGTGTACATACATTTTCGAACAGAATCCATTAGTGTATGACCAGATTCGAACCTTAGGATCGGAAAGGTACTTACTATAACTAGACCATCAAAATCGAACCTCTCAAAAAGAGATTGTCTATGTATGTAACACCTTAACTCGGTAGGCACCTACTTATAATAAATTCTCTCATAGTGTTGAGGTGTTACTTATATCGATTTTCCTCTAGGTAGGTACATTGGAAGCGAATCCGTCAACAGAAACGAGTTGTAGAACAAAGTTTAGCTTGAATTGCCAGCGTTCTGCTTCCGTGCAATCAACGAAGAAAGACCAAGTTCCGAAACTCAAATTTATCTACCCCTTCAAAGAGAACTTTGTTTTATGCGAAAAAAAACCTATAATATTGGATAGATATGCAAAAGTAAGTAAGGCAAGACAAATTATTCGAAGGGCAAAGGGACGCAAAATGTTTTTACATGCTTTAGGGCATCAAACTTTTCCAATGACAGCCATAAAAGCTCGAAAAATTAAGTAGCTACTTACCTCCTACCTACCTGGGCGCCTATGTTTGACGACAAAAAGTTGGCAAAGCAATTTAATCGGTCTAATCCGCGCGTAACATTATCAAACTTTTAATTAAAAACGTTAACTAACTTCAAACGGTTTGTAGGTATGAAAGCTTTTTGCACTTTATTTTAAAATTGTTTCAAAAACTGTTAGAGGTATTTTAATTTACTTGGCTTAACATTGTTATCCGCTGTAACACAGTATGGATATTAACACCTATTAAAAGAAACTTATTTAACTAAAAAGATAGATTTGTAACATAACTGATTTTAAAAATCATTTCACTTAAAAAAAGCTGTATTATCAGCGAGTAACAAGCCTTTATTTTATAAAAAAAAAAATCGAGATTCCACTTTCAAAAATATAATACCGTTTAGACGTGCCTATAAAAGTGCGCGTTCATTTGGCATGCGCTGCGAAAAGTATTGATGATACATAAAATATGTGCAACATGATTATAAAAGTACTGCATATTAATACATCATAATACATTATATAATACATTGTATAATAGTACATTATTACCCACAAAAATGTCCGCGAGTCTAACTAACTATTATTTTTTGTCATTCAAAACACGGGTAGAATCGAAAGATGATTGAACACCGGAAAGCGGAACGGGTCGCTAGTAAAGTACACAGCTGATAGAACGATGCATAATGCCAACCGAACAAAAAAAACCCTATATCCTGTAAAAATATCTAATTTCAGAATGCGTGTCAACTTTTTGTCTTGACGTAAATTGTTTAAAAATAGAACGGTCTTCGCTTCCCTGTTTTGAGTAGAGGAGCTCCCCATTTCTGTCCTCATTATATCGACGAGAGAGTTTTATGCGTAAACTTCCTTGTTCGATAATACAATCAACTTCGGGATAATATGATGAAACTGTTTATCTTCTGCCTATATCCATGTTACAAACTTTTATTAATTAGAAATATACATATACATACTTATACCTACATGTTCTCAAGAGATGTTACATACTCACCTATCACAATAATCCTAATCCTAATAATGTGAATGTAAGTTTGTTTGTTACGCTTTCACGCGAAAACTACTTAACCGATCATCATGAAATCTTGTACACATATTCTTGGAGATATTAGAAGTAACATAGGAAACTTTAAAAAAAAATACTTTTACGAAAGATACCTATTGCAAAACAACGTTTGCTCGTTTATAATAATGTAAGTACTTAATTATTTCAGACAAAAAGATGATAAACGTATAAAATACGAACACAAGACCCAGAGAAAATAAATACCTTATAGACTACATACTTACCTTACTTATAAATTTATGGACTACCTACACGAAAAGACAGGGCACTTTCTTCGATGTGCTTCCCTATACCGTCGGTAGACCACTCCTGTTGGCTAGAAGTCGGGTGCGAGGAATATAGTTATTCTTACACTGGGCAGTTACCCGGAGCACGTACGACTCTTTATTATATTCCAACCGCTTCAAGTCAAAGTCAAAGTCAAAGTCAAAAGATGATTTATTCAATACAATCACAAGGATCACTTTGAAACGTCTTACATACTAGGTGAATTTAGGTGCCAATTCATCCTAACCCAAGCTCGAGAAGAATTGGCAAGAAACTCGTCTTGGTCCTAGCGCTTTTTTATATGATCCATCTTATAACTACCTTAACTACGAAATACAAATACAAGAGAGTTTATACATTTCAAGTGTGTCGGTTAACTGTCTGACGGCAGAGCGACATGAGGCCATGCATTCTTATCAATAATATAGTCATCTATATTATAATAAGCTTTCTTCAAAAGACTACCTTTAATGTATGCTTTAAATTTCTTAATAGGTAGTTTAGTAGCATTTTCAGGAAGCTTATTATAGAAGCGCACCGTGTTCCCCATAAATGACTTATTAACTTTTTCTAGTCGAAACCTAGGGATGTATAATTTATGTTTATTCCTAGTGTTGATTTTATGAAGGTCACTATTTTGCTGAATCCCATCTCTATTTTTATGTGTATATAACAAATTTTCATATATATATTGTGAAGCTATTGTGAGAATATTAATTTCTTTGAATATTTCTCTCAAAGATTCTCGTGGTTTCATTTTATAAATGGCACGTATTGCCCTTTTTTGAATTACAAATATTTTACCAATATCAGCTGCTTTCCCCCAGAGAATGATGCCGTATGACATAACACTATGGAAGTAACTGAAATAAACTAGTCTAGCTGTAGCTTCATCAGTAAGCCACCGTATCGCACGAACTGCATATGCAGCGGAACTAAGCCTACCAGCAAGCGTTTCAATTTGTGGTCCCCACTGTAGTTTTGAATCAATATTAAGACCTAGGAAGATCGTGGAATTTACAAGATTCATTGCCTCTCCATTTATTTCAATGTTGGACGGGCTATGAATAACATTTGGCAAAGTGAATTTGATACATTTAGTTTTTTTGGAATTAAGCAAAAGATTATTTACAGTGAACCAGTTAAGAACTAACGATAAGGATTCATTTACGTTATCGCATATACTGGTTTTACCTCTATCAACTTTAAAAATTAAAGACGTATCGTCTGCAAATAAAACTATATCACAAATATTTTTTACAAAAAAAGGTAAATCATTAACGTATACTAGGAATAAAAAAGGGCCTAGTATCGATCCCTGAGGTACCCCTATATCAATAATTGATCCCAAAGACCTCTCACCACCCACGTCTACTTTCTGGACTCTATTGGATAGATAAGACTGTATGAGGTCAATCGCCCGGTTTTTAATGCCATAATATTTTAACTTTGTGATTAGGGTTGCATGACTCACACAGTCAAAGGCCTTAGATAGATCGCAGAATACCCCAACTGCATCCTGTGACTTCTCCCAGGCCTCAAATATATGCTTTAAGAGCGCTATACCTGCATCAGCTGTTGATCGACCTTTAGTAAATCCGTATTGATTACTATGTAGCAGGCCGTTAACGTTAAAGTGGTATAATAACTGATTAGGAATTATTTTTTCAAAGATTTTACTTAAAGCAGGTAATATCGATATCGGTCTATAATTAGCGAGATCACTTTCACTTCCAGACTTAAACATAGGAATGAGTTTACTGTGTTTCATGAGATCGGGAAAAACTCCCTCGTCGATACATCTATTAAAAATATAAGCTAAACATGGTGCAATATCTAAGATAATGACACCCAGCACCTTTGTAGACATTCCCCCAAGATCTTCTGTATTTTTTATATTAATTAACTTGAATGCTTTTACAATACTAGCCTCGTTAATGTAGCTAAAACTAAACTCATTCTTACATTTTGCAACACTAGATTCTAATAGAACGGAAGCTCTGGAGGCTGAAGAGTTTAACGATTTGGTCACTATTGGTATATCTGAGAAAAAACTATCAAATGCATTCGCAACATCCTGTTCCTTTGTCAAAATTGTACCATTTATATTTAATTTGAACTGTATATTGCGAGCCCTTGATTTACCTGTTTCATTATTAATTAATTTCCAAGTTGCTTTTATTTTATTTGTTGAATTTTCTATTATTTTTCTCAAAAACAGTGACTTAGCCGCATGACAAACTTTTTTGAATACTTTTGAGTAATTCCTAACATATAAGATAAAAACTGGATCATCTAACATTGTCTCTCTGGTAGCATATAATTCATACAATGTATTCCTACTTCTATAAATACCCGGTGTAGCCCAGTCGACAAATCTAGCACAATTTTTTGTTTTGCATGTTCTTACTGTAAATATATCAGCATGTTCTTTAATTATTAAATTAGACAATGTGGTGAAAAGATCATTTGGATCATCGATGCATGGTACAAGGGAAACTTTGTGTTCAATTCTACTTTGAAATGTTTTGATGCGGCTCTCTGTAATAGGTCGGTGAGTAAAGTTCTGAGCTTCAACTATACGATCACAAGAAAAGGTGGCGCAGTGACCGTAATGGTCAGAACTAAAATGTTTTAGTACACACTTATGAACTGGTGTGCAACTGCAATAAATGTTATCTAGACAAGTGGCTGTTGTTAGTGTCACTCTTGTAGGTTCATCAAAAAGAGGACTTAAATTGAAACACTTAAATAAGTTTAAAAGTCTTTCAGATAATGGATCAATCGGAATATTTATATTAAAATCACCACAAACTATTATGATCTTATCACAAGCTATTTTTTGCAATACTTCTTCCATAGTGCATTCATATAACCCAAAATCAGCAGTGGGAGGACGGTAAACGCTCACGACGACATGCCGCTCCAGCTCGACACACGACACCTCAATAATTCTTTCAATAGAAAGATTTCTAATATCCTTACGCTCCTTGCATTTTAAGTTATTTTTTACAATAATTAACGAGCCACCACGTATTGCGCTCTTGCGTTTATAGCTGCTGACAATATTGTAATTTTCGTAGAAAGGAAGTACCTCAGATTGTACCATCCAATGTTCAGTGATACACATAATATCTACACTGAAATGATTTAAAAAAAGCAAGCCATGCACATGTACGATGATAAAGCTAAATCTATACTAATCTATACTAATATTATAAATGCGAAAGTGTCTGTATGTCTGTTACGTTTTCACGACTAAACGGCTGAACAGATCTTGATGAAATTTGGTAAGAAGATGTATTGCATTCGGGGGAAGAACATAAGCTACTTTTTGTCTCAAAAAACCACCTTGAATGGGTAAAATAGGGGATGAAAGTTTGTTTGGGCAACTCATATTTCCTTAAGTTAGGGATCTGAAAATTCATGCTTTTGGTAAGAAATAAAGAATTGTGTTTCTACGTTATTGCTAAATAATTCTCGAAGGGGGTAAAATAGGGGATTAAACTTATGATAATGTTCTATAGATGCACAGAATGCATTCCTTACAAAAATAAATAATTGGTTCTAAGCATACGCGTACGAAGTCGAGGGTAACTACATATTAGTAATATAAACAATAATAAAGCTCTTTAGAAATATATAATTCTAATTTAAGCTATACTCTGTAATAGTAATAGTTATATATTCTTAGATACGAAGCTACTTGTTCTCTAATATAAGCTTTTCTTTTTATTGTTTTAAGTCTTAATTTAAATTCTACGACGTAAAACTCTTATTTTAAAGAACCCAGACAAAGCTGGGCTTATCTAAATGGGCTCGAATTTACACGACGCCTGAAAATTTAATAAAAGCTTGAATATAAAAAATATATTCTATCTTCAGACCTGTCTAGGGATACTGGTACAAGAAGGCAGTACCTAGTTCTTACATTTGATATCTTAGAGCTCTTGTTCATCTTTTACATTACCTAGAATGTATTTCTAGGTCGTGGAAACCATACATGTCGCGCACGTGGTCGTGACCTTCATGTTGTCTAATGTATTTGCTATTACGACTGCGATTTGCGACTGCAATTAACAATTCATCGATATCGATATCAGTTATCGATAGAGATGTACAGAATTATATAAGTACAATAATATATTATATACTAGCTACTGCCCGCGGCTTCGCACGCGTGGTCCTTCATAAAAAGACCTTCCTAAAAACCTTCGTAAAAAGTAGCCTATGTCCTTGTCTATGGGCCCATTTATCAAATTTAGGCGTGAAAACGTAACAGACAGAAACACAGATATAACAGTTGAGCTATCGAAATCAAATCACTGCCAGAGATCTCAGTCCCTAAGACACTGGCGGCATTGCCACTCTGAATGTCAATGCTAATACGCTGCTAATAGGAACCAGCTCTTGGGTCACGCGACATTTCTACCAGACGCAGTGAGATAATTTTGAAAACGCGATTTACCTGATGAAAACCAGTTTCTCACGGCCCAAGGTCTCGACTCCAAAAGGCTCAAATATGTAGGCCTTATTATTAAGACCGGCATATTTGCGCCTTTTGAGGTTGTCGGCAAATTCAACCTCTGCACCAACTCTAACGATAGACTCCGACAGATAGGATGCGGCCAGGGTGTCTATGCAAATAGCATTCCATACCAATGGCATTCCGAGTCATACATTCAGGCCTCTTACCATCATCACGTATCAGACCGTTCGGCTCGAGGACAGCTGGTACGTTGACGCTGGTAAGTGCCTGACGAACGACATCGTTAAGACTTGCAATAGAGCCATATTATAGTTTCGAAACCTCTAAATCTCCCCGTTTCCTCACATCCGCAGTCGATTTCAACTTTGGATAGCGGCGATCGGTATTCAGCACTTATCTTCATGTCCGACTGACAGATATACGTGTTTTTACGCAGATAGAGCACGCCCTGACCCGCTGAAAGATTAGTTACCTCACACTTTCCTTGATTGCTCTCTGGCGCTCGAACCTGTTTATGCGGCATTTTATCTCAAAGTGGGATTTAATATTTATAAGGCTGAGATTCAGCTCTTTATTCTTTGAGTAAACTCTTTGCACTTGAGTTTATGAACCCACAGCGGTCGACAAACTTGATGTATTGCCAATATATTCAGTTCTCGTTATTCACACATTTTCTCTATCCCCAAACACAATTTCGACACGTCCTTTCACTCGGAAAGGAAATAACAAATCGCCTTAGAGGGATGCCACCGCGCGCCGTCCGCCATGACAGTTTTTCCGGGGATTTTTTTCTTTTTTTTGGCGATGTTCTGATTTATTGCGTCTACGGTCTCGCAGGTCGTAACCCGCAACAGATGTTTGGGTGACTGGGGTTTTTGTACTGAATCTTATTAAATTCTAATGTTTCCCGTAATATTTTATAAAAAATAGCTTACATATTTACAGAGCCTGGTTTCGTAAGGTCTCTTGTGGAAAGGGTTTCGTAAGAAAACATTTTACGGTCACAGTTATTTGTACTACATACGAAAGTCTAAAGCATTGATTTCTTTAGATTTTTGTATGTATGTAAATTTGTATTACTTAATGAT
The DNA here is from genome assembly GCA_948098915.1 of Lampropteryx suffumata. Taxonomy (NCBI): domain Eukaryota; kingdom Metazoa; phylum Arthropoda; class Insecta; order Lepidoptera; family Geometridae; genus Lampropteryx; species Lampropteryx suffumata. The sequence continues at coordinate 1,691,651 of OX402557.1, read as the reverse complement.
GATGATCTTTATTAGCTTCCCACTATTCTTAGGGTCATAATGAATCAAGTACATTGAGATTGAGAGATAAATTTTACTATCATGGTCAGGGCACGCAGTTGGGTTATCATTATCAGTATTAACATAATATTAGTGATAGTTAATAACTAAGTAGAAATTATAAATGAAAATTGCGCAGTAAAAAGTTTAATATAACATAATAACATTTAACTTAGATAGGTAACTAGTTAGTTATGTAGAAAACGCAAGGACAAATAAAATATATAGGTTAGGCCAACTAATGAGCATAGCTGGTACCTAAACTACTAACCTAACAATTTTTAATTAGGTACTTTGATTTCAGTTCGGGGCGAACCAAATTGACATTATTCATTTTATATTTTTATATTTATTTTAATAAAAGAATGAACACTTTATTGTACACTTTAACAAAAACAATTTGACAACAATACCTAAAAGTATTTGTCCAATCGACGGTCTTACCACTAAGGGAGCGATTTCTTCCAGACAACCTTTCTTTATATATTAAGTGCCTATATATTATACTTACCTAAGATACGAGTATGTGTGTACCATCTACGTAACAACTATAGATACACTGCACGCATCATTTATCTTTAATTTAATTACTTTACAGGCGTGGACTGTATCGTGATTCGCTAGGTATCAATTAAATTGATTTTCACGCTTCAGCCATTACCGTTGCGTAAAGTTGGTATTACGTTTCGTTTCCTCACTTCCGTTCCGGCATGGCACTGAATAAATTACAGTTAGACACTACTGACAGTTCTGATCTGACGTAAGCTAAAAATATTTTTTGACAGGTTGACGGGATATAGACAGCATAGTCGGCTGGTTTTGTTTTTTTTTCTTCGTTTGTCAGTTTTTAAAATAACATGCTCATATTCTTTATTATATCCTGTTTTATTGGGTACACTCAGCGAAATTTGATCAATATCAATTGATATTGATCAAATTTCCACAATGATCAATTGAGACTTCTAAGCAAGAGTGTGGATATTTAAATTTAAGATGTAGTGACTTACTGATTTATTATACAATGAAGAAACCTAAAAGAATACGATTCAAGAGTCCGCCATAACGTTTAGAATTGACAAAATAATAATAATTGCTGCGATTGCTTTGTGAAGATATTTAAAACAAAACAAAATACTTGACATTGGCAAAATTTTCATCGTAAAGAGACAGAATATAATGGCTATTATAGGAAGAGAAGCAGAATAACCTTTCAAATGAAACACAGGGGCTCTAAGTTACGCTACCTTTATCTTCCTACATTACGATACATGTAACTTAATATTATTACTAAATATATAATTAGAATTAAATTAGGTATAGGTACAGTAAGTTTACTTAATAGGGGACGGTTACAATACAACAAGCGTAAATAATTTTCTGAGCCATCTTTATAAAGAACAAAAGAACAACACTTTTTTTATGTGTTTTGATCAATTGGATCAATATGTCTACCATTTACAAAGCTAGATTCATGAGCAGCGTCCGAACTTTTGGATTCGGACGTAAAATCCATTTTGAACCAAGCTCGTTTAAACTAAATACAAGTAATCCTCGCATACAAACTCAGCTCCGACGAGCTTCGTTTAGCCGATCCGATAGTTTTTTACAAACTGGGGCAACAGCGCAGCGCATTCCACCAGCGAACGTGAAATACTTCAGTTTTTATCGTGCAACTGTTCAACTTATCTCTTTATTAACAGAAAGGAGGATAATGTTGGCTTGTGTGTATGTTGCCACGTGGGTCGTGTGTAAATTAATATTTTGATTTAGACTATGATCCCAGTTAAAACTAGTCGTAGTAAAACTTTTATTCACTAATCACAATCTATACTAATACTAGCTGACCCGGCAAACGTTGTTTTGCCATATAAATATCTTTCGTAAAAAATATTTTTTTTTCATAAAAAGTATCCCATGTTACTTCTAATACCTCCAAGAATATGTGTACAAAGTTTCATGATGATCGGTTAAGTAGTTTTCGCGTGAAAGCGTAGAAAACATACTTACATTCAGATTTATAATTTTATATTAGTAGGATAGTAGGATTATGAATGTGAAAGTGTCTCTGTCTGTCTGTCTGTTTGTCTGTTTGTTACGTTTTCACGGCTAAACGGCCGAACGGATCTTGATGAAATTTGGTAAAAAGATGTACCTATTGCATTCTGGGGAAGAACATAGGCTACTTTTTGTCTTAAAAGACAACCGTGAAGGGAGTAAAATAGGGGATGAAAGTTTGTTAGGGCAACTCATATTTAGGCTTTTGGTAAGAAATTCCGACTAATATTATAAACGCGAAAGTAACTGTCTGTCTGTTACGTTTTCACACCTCAACCTACTTCACATAGTGCGAAATTGTTACATTGTCATATATCGCTACTATTACAGTGGTCACGACAAGCCTCCGTCATAGCTTAATAACTTCAGAAAAGCTGGGAGCGACTGCCACCGACGGAAGTACCCACTCAAATGGAAATATAACTTCAGTCACCCATCCATGTACTGACCACGTATAGCATTACTTATCTTCGTTAATCTGATAGGAACAGCTCACTGAAACTGAGAAGCACTCAGTAATTGTAAATGCCACTATTAGCCTACAGGCCTCCCAATACACATCCATATTTCCAACTGTGGAATATAATAAGATTGTTCATGTAATGCAGATTTCAATCTTTGAGATAATAAAGCTTACCACTTTTCTATCTTCTTTCAAATAAATTCTTAAAACGTAGGTACGTAATTTACTCGCCTAAATGGGTCTCGAAGTTAAATAAGACTCATTTCATTAGCCTTCGCAAGTCAGAAAGGACACTCGGGGTCCCCATCTCAGACCCGCTTCAGAGGATCCTGAGTCTATTAAAGCAACGATTGAATTGAACTGGAAATAATAAAGTCGACCTGAGTCATTCTATTACGGTGAAGTGTGAAGGAACGGCTCAAACAATACTCTTCATAGACTAGAGAATTGTTATGGGTGTGAAAATGGCAGCACTCGACTTCCATGCTTTTCAATTTAATGTTAAGGTCGAAAATCAAAAAGCATTTAAGATCGTACCTGTGACGTTGAAGCCATAGACTACAGACAGTTTCCGTCAGTAATCAGGTCACGTTCTTTTTTTGAAATGCGCGGTTGTGACGCGTTCTAGAGAAATTGTATGGCGCGATTCGCTTTGTGCGCGCCGTATAGGCTCCAAATAGATTTTATTGCAGATACGGAATGGAATGTCTGAATATATGGGCTAGAATCCTTTTCAGGAGAAACTAATCCAATTTTTTGTTGTGGCGAAGGTGAATGCTTTTTACAAAATGTTCATCTCCTATTTTCCGCGCCGCTGACTCGACGGGTAAACTCAACAAAAGCGCGCGATTATAGATGGCGAGCGGAAAGCTGAACTTAGCGACTGTAATGGACTCCTTCAGGTGCTCCAGATGAGCTCAGTTCCTGTAATTCTTTCTTTAATTTCGTCGTTTCCACACAGACAGGCACGAACAGACGCGATTTTAGGTAGGTAGCTAATTGTTCGAGCCATGATAATGTCTCAGTTTAAAGATGTTGGAACTCCATTGTCTGGATTCCCAAGTTGAAAAGATAAAAGTGTCAAGTTAAACTTCATTTTACTTGATAATGAAGCAGCTCGTTATGCTGCTTCGATTTTCCCATCCTTTTCTGTCTCGCGTAGTTATTTAGTTCAATAAATGTTTTAGGTCGGAAAGCGATCTGATTGTAAAAGCCTTTAGAAATTAACGTAGGAGATTTATTATCTTATAAACACACACAACCGAGTGATGAGTTAATGAGTTGTTTCAATCTATTGACATCTCTTTTCTTTGACATTAGAATGGCAAGGACTAAATATAAAAAAATAAATTAATGCAGTAATCGATCACGATGCTACCCTACTAACCTTAAATTGTAAGTCAAGTTAAATAAACAACGTTTGCACATTTTCTAAGTTAAATAATTACACGTAAAAACTAGAAAAATACTTACGTAGGTATCATTACTCTGTTTAGTTTTAGGCTTATTTTTAATACCTACTATTCTATACATCTAACTAAAAATAAAATGTCAATGTAGGTGATTATTTTAGAATCTATGTAAGTAAGTAAGCTCTTCACGCCTGAGATGGGCTCAGCTCGGGCTCACATTATGCATAGGTTTAATTAAATATGTTTTAGAATTTTGTTATTAGATATTACTGTACCATGTAAATTTTGAATAAATACTAGGTACATACTTAAACAGCACGCTAGAATAGGATAGAGAGTAAGTAGTAGGTAGTTACTTACAATTATACTCACTAGACATTAAAAAAAAATTCAAAAACATTAAACAGATGGACAAATATTTAGTACAATTCCGCCAATCTATTCCTAAAGAGTTACCGACACGAGTAATTCGACACGAGTTTCGCCCCTCCACGAGGCATCCTCAGGAACACTTGACTCACTCCGCACCCCGACGAAAAAACACTCTGCTCTGCAGACTTGTTGCTTCGACCAACGTCAGACTGAGACTAGATACCCCAGGGAGGAGGTAAGTCTTTAGGAATAGATTGGCGGAATTGTACTAAATATTTGTCCATCTGTTTAATGTTTTGTAATGAATTTCCGCAAAGTCACGCCTGAATCAATTAACTACCAAAAAAAAATTTACATTGATTGCGGTAAGTAAGTATCTTAGACTCTTCATAGACGTTTATTATTACCTATGTCTAAACATTCTTGTATTTCGTCATACCTACCTGACTCTCAAGAGTAAGCCATAGCTAGTTGGGGATTATGCAGATAACCTCCTCGATGATTGAATAACTGCAATCACAATGATTATCAGATTATTTCAATGACAAAGAAGCTTGGGACGAATTTGCTTCAACTCGATTCGGCATCCGTAACAAAATTTACAAGGATCATACAAAAAAGAGTTAAGACAAGACGAGTTTTTGCCGAATTGAACTTGAACTGGGGATATGAGGAACCGACACCTAGATTCACCTAGATGAGAATAAATAATAAATAATGCCGGATAATTCTCACAGCATCATCTGGCCCTAAAGTAAGCACAGCTTGTGTTTTGGGTACCTGTGACTACTAATGTACTTTTTTTTGTCGAAAAACGTCTTTTTCGACAAAAAAAGTCGAATACGAGGATCTTATTAATTATTAACTAATACATATCTTAATTAAAATACAAAATACCTCAAACTGGTAGATTTTGTATTTTAATTTTAAATAGATAAATATATATTTAAATAAATAAAATAAATTTGAATAAATAAAATAAGTTTAAATAAATAAAATAAATTTAAATAAATAATAAATATTTATAGTATATCTTTCTTTATTTCACTGGACGGACGGTCTTCGCGTTATTTCTTGGTCACCAATGTTATATAATGCAAGCGAAGCACCTACATAAAGTGTTTTGTAGGTAATAAGATTAAATTTGTTATAAAGTCTCTGCCGAGTCTGTAGTCAATTTGTTAATAATTACGTTTTAAAAACTAAAACTAAAAAAACCGACTTCATTGAATGAAATTTGAGCCTAAAATACATTTTTATAGTTTTAGTAGATATATTTTGTATATGTATAATATGGGTAGGCAAAATAAACGCAACGCTCCAATGAGACAGCGAGGTATGAAAGTACATGAAAACATCATCGATGTATACATTATTTTTAGATTTTCGTTTATTTTTCAGCTCGACCGATTTTGATAAAATTTATATGGGACCACCTGTGAAGTATACACTTTCAAACAAAAAAGAATTTTCCAAATCAATTTACTCGTTTTCGAGTAATCGGTGAAAATACATAAAAATAAAAAAGATTCCGACGAATTTAGAACCTCCTCCTTTTTGATAAAGTCGGTTAAAAAGAAATAAAAAGACATATTTTCCATGATCCAAATTGGCGAAAACACGATTTAATCAAAAAATCTCGATAATTAGGTACTTTAAATGAAAAATATTCGTGCAAAAGCTAGTGCCACACTGTACCTTGAATTGCAAGTTGAATAGCTCCGAGCAGTCTGCAAAACCTCAGCCAGAGACGCCAAGACGGAAGCCGTCAAGACATTTTTAATTGCAATTCAAAGAGTCTTGGCATACCAAAACAGCTGACCCACTCCAACGACCCACTTTGCAACATTCCTTTACGTTTGAAAGTCTAACCGTCTAGGTTTTGACAAGTGCCTACTTAAAAAACAGGACTGGAGCCAGGATTACTTTTCGGGTCCTCTAGGGCTGAGCTTTTTTGACTTGTAGTGAATTCAACTAATGCTAAAAGTTGAAAATGTCAATTTTTTATTTAATTTCATGAGATTTTAACCATTGGTAAAAAAAAAACTTTAAATTAAAAATTTAAAATAAAAGTAACTTCATTGAATAAAATTTTCATTATATTATAGCATCCTTAAAGTATAATGTAAGTACTAAGTAAATCTTTAGTTTTCCTTGTCTACGCATTGGGACGCATTGAAAATGACGTAGGAGTAGACTTCAGAACAGCGCGGTTTAAACCGCGCGGATTAATTCTGTAGTGCGTGCCAGGTCTTAGAGTTAGGCCTTGTAAGCTTTACTACAACTTTCCTATATCTCACGGAGGGTGAATTGAACCCCTGTGTCTCCTACAAACGACCCTGTCTATAACGTGCCGCTTGCACGTATTACTGGACCATTTCTTTTTATGCATAATGAGGATGCAGTAAAAAGGTTTTGCGCTGCCGTTTTAAGAAGCCTGCGTCTGGCGTTACAGAATTCGCTTTTCAGCATTTTTTTAGTTTTGACGCAATATTTTTCGTAAGCTATGGATTTAAAATAAGTATAACTTGTTTCAACAACTAAACAAATATGAAATTGAGATTTAGTTCACTTACAATGGAAGGACATTTTTAGGGTTTTATAAGTTTTTTTTTTTACTATGTTTATAAATTCTATAAGCGTTTATTTTACATGTAAAATAAAAACTGAAAATTAAATCGTTATTTTTAACAAATAAAGCCCTATGCTGTTTATTTAAGATTCGTTTTTATTTCAACATGTTATACCTTAGTACTTAATCGGTTGTCAGTCGAATTAAGTAAATACCTATCCTCACTGCTACAGCGTTTAAAAGTACCTACTTCTTCTTCTTCTTTTCTTCCTATAATGGCATCTGTCTCGGTCGACAATAGTGTCAAGTGATTGTTTGATAATAAAGACTTAGTCGATGGTCATTTGTCAATTCTAAACGTCATCGCGGCTGTCTAGAACTATCTCAGGATTCGTCGTCGTAGGTACAAATCGAGACAAATCGTCGAGAAAAAAATATTTGAAATGACAAACGAAGAATCAACAATTACCTATAAACATGCCTACTAGGTACTAACATACATTATCGAGGAAAATACGTACCTAATGCCTATATACTGGACCTAATCTGTGACCTAAGGTTGTCTACGCATGGTAATGTAATACCTACTCGCGTGTTGCAACTTAGCCGGCTGCGGCTTCATTATCCTGAAACTTTATCCCACTGCACTGTGTTATTCTGTGGTTTTAGCACTAGGAAAATATAGTACCTAATATTTACATAACTAGGTTTCCTGTGTCTGTATTTCTAGATGTGGTAATGCACTGTCCGTGGTATATCCACGTTACTTTGATACTTAGGTGTTAATGTGATCTCTGTTTTGAATATATTGACTCTGACTTTAACTTTGAGATATGTAAAAAATATAATAAATAATGCTGGACATTTCACACAGCATCATCTGGCCCAGAAGTAAGCAGAGCTTGTGTTATGGCAACCACATGACTAATACTGTTTTGTAAATATATATATTATACATATATGTAAGTATGTAATTATATATATACACCACACCCATGTGCCCTTTCTCTGTTTATTTATAGTCCAGGCCATCCAAAGGTTGCTTGGTAGAGATCGCTATTAGCGATAAGGCCACCAATTGAATTGCCTTTAATAGTAAAGTTATTGTTATTGTAACATTCAGTGTGATACACTATAAAGAGTTATCTATATATCTATCTATCTGTATATTATACATAACAAAAACCATTGGTTGATAAGTGGGTACCTATAGGTACTGTTGTGGAAAAAAAGCCTAGCACGCTTTAGCTATTTAACCCGCGGAGCTTAAACCACGCTATTCTGAACTACTATATACTATATAAGTACTTATGTAATTTTCAACACGGTTTTTTCCGCAAGTGCATGCACGTGTTGCATAGAAAAATGCGAGAAATCTTGCCGCGTATTTATCCGCAATCTGCGCATGGCCTTAGGTACTTTGTTTACAAAATCGTAGTTCACGAGTTGGCCAGCCGCCCTGCGAGATCTGTGACCACTTGATTTCGTTATGTTAGGTAGCTACATAACCTATAAGATACAATAACTGAACAAGTAGCTGACTATATGGATTTAAAAAACCTCCGACATAAAAAAAAGATACATTTTCATTTTCTTAACTAGATTTTTTTTATCTACAAAGGACTAAACAAATTTCTGGAAACATTTCATATCATTTATTTATGCCTCAATGTACATTCAGCTTAGGTCTAACAAAAAATGCTGTAGGTGTTTACATTGTGAGGGTGTTGCAGAATAGGTATGGTTGAGTACCTGCATTAAGAAAAGTTGAATTCCAAATGAAGTTTAAGGATACACAAGTCAGCGGCACATACTCGTTAGTGGGCGCAGCTAAAATGCATGCTATTTCGCCTAGCTTAGTCTGAGAAAAGGATAGATGTGCACCAAGGATAGAGATGAGCAGTAAGGAGATAGCGTGATTATAATTTCGAGACATATGATCAGATTAATCTATGATTTCTAAATAAAACGATTGTGTAAAAATAATGAATAGACCTTTGGCTCAAGGGTTCTCATGAAAAACTACTGAATGTATTTATTGAAAAAAAAGGTTATTTGAGCTCTTGAATAAATAATCTATGCTTGTATAGAAACAATTTTTTAGTTTGCGTACTCCATTTGTTATTTATTCACACCTAAAGTTGCGCTAAAATCAGTGATGAAAAACGATATTTTTTCAGTCTTGTATCTTTCAAACCCATATTATTTTCACAATTCTGTACTTATACAAGCATAGATTATGACAAGACAAATTTATATCACTTTTAGTTTTGGTTGTTCATCATCAGACGGTGGTGTGATCACCCTTCGACGTTTGTATGGAAAGATAATCGACTTGTTCACTCTTAAGTAACGAAATACGTCAACAAAACACAATAATTTACAAACATGCCATAAAAGTTAAATAAGTAAGTACTTATCTGTTTAAATGTCAATATGGTAATAGTGGCAATAATAAATGGTTATTATGTATGTCAATCTATACTAATACTAGCTGTCCCGTTCGCCACTTGGTCCGCGCGTTTTAAAAAGAAAAAATATCTAATTGTACCGACTGCAGCGCCATCTGCCGGGTTGATTTGTGAATCTAAACCATCCAGGGCGCCACCCAAACACATACAAAAAATCATTCAATTCGGTCCAGCCGTTTAGGAGTTCAGTGACATATACACGTACAGTAGAATTATATATCTTAAGATTATAAATGTGAAAGTAACTCTGTCTGTTTGTTACGTTTTCACGCCTAAACCGCTGAACCGATTTTGATGAATTTTGGTATAGAGATAGATGGGACCTTGGAGAAGGATATAAGCTACTTTTTATGTAGATACCACGCGGGCAGCAGCTAGTTTGTAATAAAAATGACTGATATTTCTTTTCATAGATAATAACCCCTCGTTTAGAACCACTAAACAAAAAGTGCTTATATATACAAGTAAAGTATGTTCAATATTATTATATTCGTGTGATACATATTAAGCATTGAATTAGTAAATTTAAATGGAGTCCATTATCATTTTTCATTTTTCGACGGGCCTGGCAGCTCAGTTTCGAGCTCAGTTTAGAAGGTTCGATTCGGAATAAACATTTGTGTGAAGAACATAGATGTTTGTTCTGTGTCTGGGTGTTATAAAGTATAATAAATGTGTATTTAAATAAATATATAAGTATTCTATCAGTCATCTAGTCACCATAATACAAGCTATGCTTAGTTTGGGACTAGATAGTGTTGTGTGCATTGTCCACCAATATTTATTTATTTATTTTATTTATTTTAAGTATAAAGCACCTAAGACTCTACCTACAAATAATCGTAATTCACAAAAGCATTATAAAAGCAAGGATAAACTCAATCCCTAACTAATTTATCATTGCTTTTAATCACGTCTATCGATAATAAATAAACAAACAAATAGTCGGGGAAAAATGCTGTTTACATTTCCTCAGTTAATCCTAGTTATCCCGCTCCCTTATTCACAAAGAAGCCAACAATGCGATAAAATCGTGCCGCATTTGCACGAAGCGAAAATCTCTGTCAAAGTTATGGAAACTGACCGGTATGATTGTTTGAGTTCAATTAGCTTACCAAGATTTGGTATTTTGTTGGATAATTTTGACAAGCGACATAGCGTTTTTATTTCAAGTTTTATTGAGCAAAATTTTATCTGAAGATAGCTATGAATACAATAGTCGCTCAAATTTCTGTCAATTTCAAATACTTCTGAGATAAATACATTTTGAGAAATACGGGTATTTACTAGTATTTATTCTTAATGTGAAAACGCGCGAGTTGCCAATGTAGTTATTCTGTCAAAATGATCGACGCTCGAATCGTGCCTAGACCATCTGAAACGTAATTTCAACCAATAAAGCGTAAATTATCAACATTAATGGAGACAATGGACATAAAAGTATATTAGGGTCATGAACAAAATTATTTATTTTATGTGTACATAATTATAAATTATAAATGACTGTAAATAATTGTTGAATAAGTAAAAATAAAAATTAGGTTGGTTTAATTAGTTAGATTTGTGTGAAATAATCTCGAACATTTAAAAATCATGTCCGCCATGATGTTTCAAGTGACAAAACGACGATCGCCTGCAACTTTGTGACGTTAATTTAAAGATAACGATGTTACGGTGTTTCACTAACACCAACAAAATTGACAGTATAATGAAGGCGGATGCCTTTACATGAGGAGAAGACAATTTGTTGGAAAGATAAAATGAAGGACTCGAAGTTTAGAGATCATTCGGTAATTGAACACTGAGGGCCTACACTTGAAATCCGTAAACGATATATCGGGTCAATTATAGTGCAAAGCCCTACTCTTAGTTACATCGTTTCGATTCGTTTTGAGATTTCACAATCGATGTCGTAATCATACAATAATTCTATTTGAACACGAAACAACGGATTCTACTGAGCTCGATATACGTTTTGAAGACTTATCGTTTCGATATATCGATATCGGTTCGCAGAGTAGACTCCTTGATTATAATTTGATAACGTAATCCGGAGTCCATCAAAAAGGAATACAATCCCTTCCCGAACGGACCTCATAATGAATCAATCCAGTTATACAAAAACTCTGAGGATATTGCATGAATTGCCTATCAAATCCAACAATCAGTCTATTCAAACACACAATACAAAATCCAGCGAAATAACAATACAATCGCACAGAAGTTGAGTGACCTCTCAGATTAGGGCGACCGCAAACAACGGCCAACAATACCCGGGTCCGGACCCAACCGGCCTGGACGCCCGGACGGACAGGCTACCCGGATTATCCAGCCTATTGACAGGTGGAATTTCATTACCCACGTACTTATGCCGAGGATTTTGTTTGGGAGATATTGAGCGTTCGCAAATTGAAGTGTTTCCTTTCACTCGCGATTTGATAAAATGGTTTTGTATAATACTGAGACTTTACCTGTCTATAGAGGCAGTTATAAGGATTATTGTGGAACCAATTATTATTGTGATGGGTATTTTATGTATACTACATACTGGCTAGCTAAACTTTGATTTATTATAAACAATTTTGTATCTATTTATAAAATAAATAAATAAATAATGCTGGATATTTCAAAAAGCATCATCTAGCATTACACAGCATTATAAAAGTAAGAAGAGCATGTGTTATGAGAACCACGAGACTGATATACTATTTATTATATATTACTAGCTGACCCGGCAAACGTTGTTTTGCCATGTATGTTATTTTTAGGAAACATTTTTATAGGTAAATATGATGTTTAAAAAATAAGGGTTGATCGTAGAGGGGTGAAAATTTAGGGTTGCATGTATTTTTGTATGATGTATCATAAAAAAATAAAAACAAAAAATTTTGTCTGAAAAATAAAAAAAAAAAATTAAGGGGTGGACCACCCTTAACATTTAGGGGGATGAAAAATAGATGTTGTTCGATTCTCCCCCCTGACTAATATCCTCGCTAAGGATCACGAAAATCGGTCGAGCCGTTTCGGAGGAGTTCGATTACGCACCCCGTGACAGAAGAATTTTATATATTAGATTATTTTTATTATTGGACGACCTCTATGGCGCAGTGGACTAAGGTTCGGCTGAGACGCAGAAGGTTGCGTGTTCGATTCCCGCCGCGGGACAAATGTTTGTATGATCTGCAAGTATTTGTCTCGGGTCTGGGTGTGTCGTATGTATAATATGTATGTATTTACAAAAAAAAATGTATGTAAGTAGTATATCAGTCACGAGGTTCCCATAACACAAGCTCTGCTTACTTTGGGGCCAGATGATGCTGTGTGAAATGGTTGACATTATATATTATGAGATTATATTTATATTTTTTTTTGTAAATACATATACCTATATTATGCATTGAAAAAATGCAGACCCGAGACAAATATTTGCAAATGGGAATCAAACCCGCATCCTTCGTCTCAAGCGAGCATTCTCTCAATGAGCCATAGAGCCATAGAGGTTGACATATCGACTTATCGACATAAGTTGAGAAATTGAAACGTTCTTAGCCATCTATAGTTCAGACGATAGTTTCTTCGAGTAAGAAACATAACCTACTTGTTTGCAAAGTTCCTAAGTAATATTTCTTAAATAAATCATAGGAACGTGCCATAATTTATGACTGCACATTCCCTTTATTCTCCAAGAAGTCGTGCCAGATATGCAATGACATCGTGCTACAGTCGCATTTTTATGAATCCACAAGAGGTGCAAATGATTCCGGCCAGCACGATCGTAACCCGCAACTCATGTCATTGCAGTAAAACCTGTGGCTTGTGGAACTAGGTTCAAGAGGTTATTATATAATGTAAGGTCTTAATCTTAATCAATAATCTAAGATTTGAAGTTGAAGCTAAGTTAACGAGGCATGCAAAAATGTCATTAACAACATTTATCCGTTGAATAAATTCGGTTTTTTACAAAAACACATTAAGTACCATAATTATACAAAAATAAGTTACTGTACTGTACTTCATGGAAATAAAACATTTATATAAGTTAAAAAGTGGGAAATCGAATCAGACGTAGGCGTACGTATTAGCGAAAATTTCCTCGTTTCGTCGATGGCAAGTACGCATATTTGTCATGGTTTAAATCCGCGGACGGCAGAAAAAACCGCTTGTGCGTTACGAAGAATTCACAAGCCGCGAAAAGCCGCGTTTTTATCCACAGTGGCCAAAAGGTTCTTCCTGACATAAATCTTTCCTTTAAAAGATTTTAAAATCACTTTTCTCGTTCACTGAGATAATACTCTCCATTCCGAATTAAATGACAAAAACCTCCTAAACTAAGTGTTCTCTTGAATATGGGGATCAAAGTTTCACTCCTTGCATAAACAACGCGATTCTTCATTACGTGAGGTGTAGTTAGAACGGGGTGAAAGTCATCTACTTTGCTTAATTAAATTAAGCAGGTACCTAGGTGCCGGGGAACGCGACTTGAATCAACTACATACATTTTAATACCTAGCTAGTTCAGTAAAATGATTTTGGTAAGTACTTAAGTACCTAGGTACTTAATTGATCAGGTACTTGTAAGTACTTACTTCTGGTTCTTTAAAGCACTTTTTGTAAAGGAATTGAATGCATGCAGGTATGGTACTGCCCAAGTAAGTATCTAATCTTCTACTATAGGTATATTTATCAAATACCACTCACTCATTCATCTCATAATCTCAGAAACCACCGAACGGATTGAAACGAAATTTGCTGTAGCTTCCTCTAGGCCTAGGGCCATGGGTGCGCTAAAAAAGGTTTTCAAAAAAATCACTCGGGATCATGGTCAACCCGCGAAGTCATTCGTTCAATTATTATCTTGCTACTTTTTATCTATGCGGACAAAGCCGCGGGAAACAGCTAATAAGCAAATAAAAAGGTTTTCAGAGGACTGATTGCGAGTTTATTGACAGTTTGACAGGTGAACATCTCGATCGATCGACAACATTAAATGTAAGTTTACTCGACGATCGTGAAGGGTGCTTGTGCTGTTATTCATACCAGTATCGACACGGGTATTTTTTTTTATTCGTATGACTGTACATAGGCGTTTCTTAAGATAACTGCAAAAATCTTAAAAACTTAAAAATAAAACAATTAAGTACTTTGATGTTTATTAAAATCCAAATAACGAATTATACTAATTATAACTAATTATAAATGTAAAAGTAATATTAATGTATATTACAAATCAATATTCAGGTTCTCCAACCAAGAGATCGTTTCAGGGAAAAGTTTCAATACATAGATAACATGTGTATAATAATAATAAATTTATTTATTTCTCCTTACAAAGTGTAATGCTAAAATTTATTTGGAACCTAAGCCGAGCGTGCAAGCGAGAGCGCGGAACAAACGATAGAGAGGCACGATCGGCCTAAGCGTTCGGCTTGTGACGCATCTTAATAGGTTAAAAGTATGCAACTTTTCACCAATGTTTTCTTATGACGTTATCACGTAACATTTTTTAAAATAATAATAGTAATATTAATAATAATGCCGGACATTTGACACAGCATCATCTGGCCCCAAAGTAAGCAGAGCTTGTGTTATGGGTACCACATGAATGATATACTACTTATATACTTATTTTTGTAAATACATACATATTATACATAGAAACACCCAGACCCGAGGAGAATACTTGCAAATCATACAAACATTTGTCCCGCGGCGGGAATCGAACCCGCAACCTTTTGCGTCTCAGGCCTTGGGCCACTGCATCACAGAGGTCGTCATATAATAAACAATTGTATATAATAGTAGATAAGGGTATGAATTCACAACACAACTACATACTCGCACAAAATCAGCTGCTTTTGACCGATCGAGGTGCTCTTCGATCGAGGTGCTCTTCGATTGAGAAATTCTCGGAGTTTTTCAACTGCGTATATGTACAGAATACTTATTAGAAGTTGTAATGTCTTTGTATTGTTATCTATTCGTGTTTTCTATACAGAGACGAGTTAATTTGACGTGACCACCTCTGTGGCGCAGT
Organism: Lampropteryx suffumata; assembly: GCA_948098915.1. Lineage (NCBI taxonomy): Eukaryota > Metazoa > Arthropoda > Insecta > Lepidoptera > Geometridae > Lampropteryx > Lampropteryx suffumata. Next base: position 1,676,233 of record OX402557.1, on the reverse strand, counting down.
GGGCTAAGGTCCGGCTGACACGCAGAAGGTTGTGGGTTCGATTCCCGCCGCGAGACCAATGTTTGTATGATCTACAAGTATTTGTCTCGGCTCTGGGTCTTAAAAAAAAGTATTTAAGTAATATATCAGTCATGTGGTACCCATAACACAAGCTGCTTACTTTGGGGCCTGATGATGCTGTGTGAAATGTGTGAAATTATTATTTTTATAAATTTATAGACAAACTAAGAAAGTGGTCCAGGTAATATATATCAGATATACCTAGACGAGTTGCATTTTAGACCAATGATTTTATTGACTTGTGGCTTATTTGACGACCTCTGCGCAGTGCAAAGGCCTGTCTGAGACGCAGAAGATTGCGGGTTGGATTCCCGCTGCGGGGTTGTTGGTTTGATCTGCAAGTATTTGTGATCAAACCAACAACCTCGGGTCGTGGTGTATTTCTATGGATAATTTGTATTTACAAAAAAATCTATATAAGTAGTATATCAGTCATACGGTACACAAGCTCTGCTTACTTTGGGGTTAGATGACGCTGTGTGAAATGTCCGACATTATTATTATAATAATTATTTCATTTTAAATTATCTGACCAGATAATGTTTAGACGAGTTTGTCAGGATGATTTTAGACGAGTTGCTTAATTGACCAATTACCTACTTTATTGACTTATTAGGACAGTCCGTAGATCTTTAGTTAAGTTGATGCAAGTTGATGCCATTTGCGTTGACTAATGACTTCATAAAGTAAAAAAAACTACCTTAGAACCTAAAAATCTAATTTCCTACTAATTTTATATAACTAATTTTCAAACAATTACTATCTATTACAATCAATTAAAATGCATCAATAGCGCGTACTGATTCTATTCCAGTAGCACCATCTAGTTCATATAAAGTAACCAAAATTTTAAATTAACACTTGGTTATGGCATACTAGATGGCGCCACAGAAAAAATAGAACGCGCTATCATTGCTTTTTGGAATTTCTATAAATATCTCGCGATACCTAACCAGCCTAATAGATTTATAAAATTAGTAGGATACCTATAAAGAAGTCTAACTGAATAATTACAACATTGTTGGACGACAAGTCGGGCGACATTCAGAGACTTGTCGCCCTGTGAATAGGTACTGCTCCAATATCCAGGATAAAGGGATTAGTCGCAGAAAGGGGCTGCGACATTCGCATTAGTTCCTAATAAATGAGAAAACTAAGCTCGCTTTTATTAGATCTGCGGCAGCCGGAAGATGGAGTAGGGTAAACTTTTAATGTTTACTTAGACCATTCGCTATCAGAGGCAAGAATAAAGCAGGAAGGATTTACTTAGATCATTCGTAAATAATTTAATACACAGGACAGGTAAAGAAGCAGGTGCATTTCATAATCCATATGGCAAAATGCGAAACGCGGCAATCAATTTCTGGTTTCTAGACTTTAGCGTTATCGGCACAGTCTCGTCAATAGGCGCAGCTAAAATGCATGCTATTTTACGTAGCAAAGGATAGACGTGCAGGAAATATAGTGATGAGTAGGATTATAATTTCGAGTCATATGATCAGGCAAGACTATGATTTTTACATAAAATAACTGCGTAAAAATCATGATCATTTGTAACCATTGGACTCTTCTCATCTAAGGTATATTGAACAGCGTGACTAGTTCTTCGTTAGTCCTTCGGAGGACTCCACAGGGAATTCTTCCGAAAAATCAGACCGGAAAATAACATGAACCTTATTTTATCGTAACATAAATCAATGCCCCCGGGCCCATACCATCCCTTACAGCGCAGAACAGATCCTGCCCTGATTTCCGGTACATTGCTCTATCAATCTACGCACACGCTCACGAATCTCTTTCTATTACCTTGAGCACCTTATAAGGTACGAGTTAATATACCTACCTATGCCCCTAATAGGACTTTACTGTAACAGAATTTCATTACAGGGATTGTTTTATGTTTTGGAAGAGATGCGTTCCATAATCTTTGGTGTTTCTCTCAGCTAAGTTGGTAAAATCTGCCTTTTCAGCCAGTTGAGTTGTCCTACATGCTTAGTATAGTTTGGGGCTATGGATGGTGTTGTGTGAAACGTACACAAATTTATTATTCTTCTGTTCTGAATATCATGCAAATCCTTTCAGCGTATTTTACCTGATTATGCGTACCTACCTACTAACTTAATACGCATTACGTACTTTTGTGACAATTATTTTCAATCAATTTTTATTTGAATCGGCCAGAAATTAGTAAATAGAATTGAATAGAAAATATTTATGTAACGGCACAAAACAAATGAGTGAGAATATGTACCTACTAAGTAACTACCTGCCGGCAAGGTCGAAAGCTTACATTAAGGCTTACCTTAGTGCACGAGAGGAGCCTCTGAGGCGCACTTTAATCCTTTCACCACACTGGTTAGAAATAACTAGTGACACGATAAGAAGAAGAAGAACCTAAGATTTGTGACTCAGCATATGATACAAGAGTGTGAGTGTTGCTGTATCGCTGGTATTCGGTGGAGCCATCGTGAGTAGCAGCAGTTATTGTCCCACGCCGCGCTTCTCATGGAACACATACATTGTTCTAACTATATCAAACATAAAATTGTAAAAACGGCTGTTTGTGTGGTCATACAGTTGTCAAACAGTGGTGCAGATGTATCACATTAAAGTTTTTTATTACTAGATATGTACTCAAAGTCGCTTTGGGATTTAAAGCTTCCTATATTAAAACTGCAGCTGATATGAACGCTATATTTGCCGATTTGTTACCAATTTCAATATGCATTGATTGTAATTTGAAACAGAAGTAAGTTATCGGGCCACAGGACGCGTAAACAATAAAAAAACACCCAGATAAAATACAAAATTCAATGATTCAAGATTCTAATCATATTGAACTGTTCATTGGCAGACACATAAATTATTTTGCATCTATTTCTTTCGTACTCAAATGGAATTCTCGAATGTTCTAATGAAATTGAGCAAATCGTTTATCGATAAGCCGCAAAGAATATTGAAACGATATGGCTCTAATAAAGTAAAACAAAAACGTGTTATGGGCTTATAAAGTAGCTCCTATTCTACATGTGTAGACAGAAAGCTTGAACCTCACGTGTATTGTTTAATTCATGTAATGACTACCTAAAGGGTGCGTTGCCTTTACGGTAATTAGGTGCTGGCTCCCTCAAGCCTTGACAGCTTAAAGGTAAGTAGGCTACAGGGGCATAGGTTACTTTGTTGCGTAAACCTGTCGTGTTTCTCGACACTAGCCAAAAACGTCTGTAAGAAAATAGATTCGTATAGAGTTTATAAATGGATAGTCTTTTGAAGAAAGCGTATTATAATATAAATGGTTATAGATAATTGATTCAGGCGTGACTTTGCGGAAATCCATTACAAAACATTAAATAGATGACAAATATTTAGTACTATTCCGCCAATCTATTCCCAATGAGTTAGACACGATGCATACGCCATGCACCACAGACGCATGGGAATACATAGGCGGAATAGTACTAAATATTAGTCCATCTATTGAATGTTTTATAAATGGTTATATTATTGATAATGCATGGCCTCATGTTGACTGACAGATTTGAAATGTATAAACTCTCTTGTATTAGTTTTCGTAGTTAAGCTAGTTATAAGAGGGATTATACAAAAACGCGCTAGGACTAAGACGAGTTTCTTGACAGTACTTCTCGGGTTTGGGTTAGGAGGAATTGGCACCTAAATTCACCTAGTATAGACGTTTCAAAGTGATCCTTGTAATTGTATTTAATAAAAATATTTTTGATTTGGAGGAATGTTTTGTGAACATAATTTCATGTTTTGGCGAGGCAACAAAATTCGCTGAGGGCACGGCTAAACGTACAGACAGATGAAAATGAAATAACAAGATTCTTTTCCGTCTCTCTTTACAAATAAAGTAATAACAGATAGATAAAGCCTTGTACACGTACACATCGATATCAAAAACGTGCATTCATTGATATCCTCCGCACGTATCCGCGCGTTCTTTTGAGACTCTTCATTATGTCTCGTGCATTGTGTACACGCCTTGAGTGTTGAACCTGGCTTTGAGCAGTGGCTGTTACTGGTGACGGAGTTGATAGGCACGAAGGCCTTTGTCAGAGGCTCTGAAGCAAGAAACGCTCAGTCGAACGATTATGGAATTCTGCTATTATTAAAACGAGACTTTGGGGCCAGTGTGGAATAGAAGCCCGTCGCGTTTTCATAATTATTTCACGGCGTCTGGTAGAAACTTCGCGTGAACAGCTGGCTCCTATCTGGCCCAGCGTGTTTGTGTCTTGGGGACGCTGTCCTCTGTCAGTGATTTATTTATTTATTTTATTGGATATCAACAGCTATCACAACTTCAATAGGTTAAAGTAATAATAACAGAAAGCTAATAACAGATTTTCACGTTTAGTAAAAATATAACTAACAATAATGTGAACATAAGTAAACAAAAGCTTAAGACAATGACGTGGAATAATAGAGATAAACTAGTCATTATCAAAGTAACTTCAGGATCAGTTGAGCTATCTATATATCGTTTTAAACAATCCATTGATAGATCAAATGTTTTACGTACATAATGTTATTAAATATAATTCTGTACATTTCTGTAATAAAGCATATATACTTCAAAAAACAAAACATTTATATTGACACTAGTTGCTGCCCGCGGCTTCGCACGCGTGGTACCTACATAAAAAGTAGCCTATGTCCTTCTCCAAGGTCCCATCTTTCTCTATACCAAAATTCATAAAAATCGGTTCAGCGCCTTAGGCGTGAAAACGTAACAAACAGACAGACACACAGAGTTACTTTCGCATTTATTATATTAGTATAGAGTTTTCAGTTACTATTGATGAATGATGGGCACTGTCTCATAAAATCTTTGGAGGATAATAACATTTTACCACTGATCCAGTCAGGTTTTCGCAAGGGTCACAGTACTGCCACTGCCCTACTCGATGTGGTTGATAACTTACTGACAAACCAAGATAAGGGATGGTGCAGTATACTTGTTCTATTGGACTTCTCAAGGGCTTTTGACTCCATAAATATTTCACTTTTTCTTTCTAAGCTTGCTTTTTATGGTTTCTCCTCTAATACTGTACAATGGTTTCACAGTTACCTAAGTCATAGAAGCCAGTGTGTTGAGTTGCAACTGCCAGATGGTTCTTCAGTCCGGTCAGCCCAGCATCCTGTGCTTCGCGGTATTCCGCAGGGCTCCATCCTCGGTCCAATTCTCTTCATCCTGTACAGTGCAGATATCATCAAAAACATAGCTCACTGTCAATTTCATCTTTACGCTGATGATCTTCAATTGTATCATTCTTTCTTGCCTAATGATAGTGCTAAAGCTGTGGATGACATAAATAATGATCTGAATCAAATTTACCAGTGCTCGGTCCTTCAACAACTCATTAGTTCTAAACCCCAGAAAGTCTAAATTCATAATAACTGGTAGTAGAGTAAACATTTGTAAACTTAACCTTGAAGATATTAAAATCATGGTGGGAGGTGAGCTCGTTGAATATGTATCTGAGGCAAGGAATCTGGGTCTTGTTATGGACTCTCAACTTAAGTTTGAAAGCCAGGTCTCTGAGAGTGTGCGCAGTTGTTTTTTTAGGCTCAAAACGTTATATAAAATCCGTCCATATCTTAGTGAGGATGTGCGTATAGCACTGTGTGAGTCACTTATTTTATCAAAATTAAATTACTGTGATGTAGTGTTTGGGCCTTGCCTTCTCGGTAGAAGCTTCTTCAACGTGTGCAGAACGCCTGCGCAAGATTTTGCTTTTCAATACCTCCTCGTTCACATGTAACACCCTACCTCAATGCTTCAAACATGTTAAAACTAAAAGCGAGAAGGAATCTGCACTTGGCAAATCTTTTATTTGGCGTTATACATGGCAATACTCCCTCTTACCTTTTCAATAAGTTAAAATGGTCATGGGAGAATAATCGTTACCCACGCAGGGTTTGTTCTCCCGTTCTTGTCACCATAAAACACAGAACTGTTGCGTTTAGAGGTTCGTTCCGTTTTGCAGCCTCTCGCTGCTGGAACGATCTGCCTCCGCCGATGCAGGCCCTGAAATCATCGTACACCTTTAAGCTTAAGCTTAAGCAGTACCTTCTACATGCTCAAAAAACCTCCTAATATGCGTGGTGGCTGTAGAAAGTAGGATCTTTTTTCTCTGGCTTACCTTAAGATTATGTCCGACTAGCTAGGTAGGCAGGTCGTCCCGCTCTGGTCCAGTGCTGAGTTCCACTGGTCTGTCCCTTTACTCCTCCAGCACTCTACATTCCACTCTTCTAGCACTTAACATTTTTTAATATTTAAATGCCAATGCCACGTTTTTGCCACGTATAAACACGTTTTTGTCTGGCTGATTAATACTGCATGGCCACTGACACTGACATTGACAAGAAACTGTTTTTTCAACTGACACTGACACTACTACAAGACATGGCGGTTAGTTAGTGTACATGTGTATGTTTTAAATGAATTTATTGATTTATTTTATAAATATCTGTAGATGGTGGGTTTGCAAAGTCCTTAGTAGCTCAACTGTTTCACTTGTTTTTTATTTAATTGTATACTATTCTGTACATTTATGTAATTATGTCTGTAATATGTTAAGGTACACTGTTAGGAAATATTTATATATTTTTTTATTTTTTCGTGTTGCTTTCGCTTCGTGAGGTCGCTCCTATAAATTGGTTTAATCTGAAAACCAGCGCTACTTCCGTGCCTGGAAGTAGCACATACTGAGATTAAACCTTTTTAGCCACACTAAAATGTTGATTGGTTTGCGGGAAGGGCTAATTTCTTGCGCATACTTAGTTGATTTTTGTTTGTTTATGTGTTTTGTATAAATGTGTATGTGTTTGTTTAAGATTCCCCTTGGGGCCTATTTTTAGTCTGTTTTCCGCTCATGTGTTCTCTTTTGTTTTGTGTGTGCTAAATAAATGTTTTTCTTTCTTTCTTCTTCTTTCTTTACTTAAGTGACCGAACACAACGAGTAGATGTAAATGGAAAGCCATCTCCGGGTTCAATGGTAAAATGGGTGTACCACAAGGATCAATACTCGGGCCATTCTTGTTTTTAATTTATATAAATGATCTACCTAAACTTGTAAAGGATGATCACGAGATTGTACTGTTTGCTGATGACACGTCACTTTTATTTAAATTAAAGCGACGACTTACTAATCTTGACGATGTAAACAATGCAATCTCTAAAGTTGTAGCATGGTTTAATGTAAGCAACTTATTACTTAACGAGAAAAAAACTAAATGCATTCGTTTTATACTGCCCAACGTTAAACAGGTGAAAGCTAATGTAAAAATTAAAAACGAAAAGATAGATCTCGTCGACACCACAGTGTTCTTAGGCATTACTTTAGATAATAAGCTGCAATGGGGCCGCACATAGATAAATTGTCGAAGAGACTCAGCTCTGCGGCATACGCTGTTAAAAAGATCCGTCATTTTACCGACGTAGATACCGCTAGACTCGTTTACTTCAGCTACTTTCATAGCATTATGTCGTATGGCATTCTGTTGTGGGGGAGTGCTGCTGATATTAACACCATATTTGTGTTGCAGAAGGGGGCTGTTCGTGCAATTTATAACATGGGCCCTAGAGAATCACTTAGAGATAAGTTTAAAGAAATTAATATTATGACAGTGCCTTGTATATATACGAAAATTTAATGTATGTGCACAAAAATGTTCATTTATTTAAAAAAAATTGCGATAATCATAATTAACACTCGAAATAAAGATAAACTCGCTGTTCCCACTGTTAGGCTCGCTAAAGTTAATAAGTATTTTATAGTGCAATGTGTACGCTTCTATAACAAGGTCCCAACGTGTTAGACGACGTGTTAGATTTGTCGATTGGCAAATTTAAAAACGTAATTAAACAAAAACTGTCTATTATAAAATATCTGATTATTTAGATGACAAAAAAGCTTGGGATGAATCAGCTCCAACTCGACTCGGCATCCGTAACAAAGTTGTCAAGGATCATATAAAAAAGTGTTAAGACCAGACAAGTTTCTTGCCGGATTCTTCTTGAACTGGGGTTAGGAGGAACCGGCACCTAGATTCACTAGCATGTAAGAAGACGATTCAAAGTGGTCCTTGTGGTTTTATTGAATAAATAAATATTGAATTGAATTGAATTGAATTACTAACCTGTCATGGCGGGGACGCGAGATCGAACTTGATTGGCTGGAATTAGACAACAACAGATTGACAATCAATAGTGCCAACATCACGGCAAGGGACAACTTACGGTGAACGGTCTGTAGATGTCATACCAATACATCTTCTTCTTCTTCTTTGTTAATGGCCTGTGTCATACTAATGTCAAGTGTTTATAGTTTATAGTCAGTTTGTTTGTTATTAGTCTTAGTCGATGGTCAATTGTCAATTCTAGACGTCACGCGGAATGGCGTCTAGAATTTTCTTGGGATCTTGTATCACAATAAATACACTTATATTTCAATTATCCATAACCGGCCTGTAGTTACAATTAATTCGTTAAAATTCCGCCAAGATTACTGAATAAAACATGCAATAAAGCGGGTTAAAAATATTAAATTACCAGAGCCATGTTACTCCATGAAATGACAGACGAATAATCCCCAATACACCTTGTCAAATCATTATCTTCTTTATGAATGGTCTTGATGTCTATTATGCCAAGTGAATAAATTATTTAAAAGAAGACATCGATTATTTTTGGCCTTCTTGCGAAGCAGAAGAAAACATTGCGCTCTTATACGAGTATCATTATTTTTCTTGTGTTATTTCCAGTTTTAATGGTATTTTTGGTGTTCTTATTTAAATAGAGCTAGAGTTATTGATTCGGGTGTGAATAATTGGAATAAATGCTTTGTGTTTGTGATTCGAGCAAAAAATCCGTATAATTATCTTTATATAAGTATATAAATGTCACATGTCTTCAAACTTTTTAGGTTCTACGTCATGCTGGTTTCCTCTCGATGTATTCCTTCACCGTTGAGAGTACTGGAGCCACATAAAAATTTTCAAACAGAAAAATCCAGTGTTGCACGACCGGACTCGAAAGCACGACCTCAGGATTGGAAGGCTACCATTGCTCTTTATTTAACATTTGTAATGCTACTAGTGGCTCTGTGAGCTGTAGACCTCGCGAGTTTTTTTTTAAATGACTGAAATATAACTGTTTTTACATTTTCATCTCCCATATCTCCGCCATTTTGAAAAATTTCCAAAAAGTGAATCTACAAAAAATATCTAAGTATATAAGAACCTGCTCACAAAACTTCACGAGAATCGGTTGAGAAATGCGACCTGTAGAGGAGAACATTTTTATACGAATACGAAAGCATTTTTTGCTAAGCTGAAACGGAGACACTCGCTTCGCTAGGTCAATTAGTTGTATTCGATTCTCATAGAGCTGTCTCTGGGAATAATATACAAATTGTATATCGTTTACAGTTCAGATCACACTTAGCTTATTTACCTGTATACTGAACGAATTAATCACATATTTATGAAGCTTAGAATTAATTATTTAGTCCGGTTCGTAGGTCGCACGGTTTCTTGCACGTTTACCTTAACATACTTGATACTTACCTACACTTACTCGTTCTTACAAAAATATGTCTCTCAAAGTTATCTGGTATGAATGTTTTTATGTACCTATAATATGTACCTATGTATTTACAAAATAAAAAAATAAGTAGTATATCAGTCATGTGCTAGCCATAACACAAGCTCTGCTTACTTTGGGGCTAGATTATGCTGAGGGAAATGTCTGGCATTATTATTTGGTATTTAACCAAATGTTCAGGATAATTTTCACCTACAAACTCGATTAAACTGGGTGGGTGTCTGGACCGTCTAGGTGTTTTCAAGTAACATGTATATTTAAAAATATATCTGTATTCTATCAGCCATCTGGCTCACATAATAATAATATTAATAATACTGGACATTTCACACAGCATCATCTGGCCCCAAAGTAGAGCTTGTGTTATGGGTACCTACCACATGACTGATATACTACTTATATACTTTTTTTTTATAATTACATACATATTATACATAGAAACACCCAGACCCGAGACAAATACTTGCAGATCTTACAAACATTTGTCCCACGGCGGGAATCGAACCCGCAACCTTTTGTGTCTCAGTCGGACCTAAGCCTACTGCGCCACAGAGGTCGTCAAACATAGTATATGTTATGCTTAGTTTTCAAAGATTAGTAGATTTTTATGCTTAGATTATCCATAATTAATTAATTAATTTACTTATCTGTCAAAATGAGACACCATTATAAAATTAAGGTACAAGCAGATAAGATCTTACGAATTTGAGTTCGATTCCGGTCGTTCATCATTCGCTAATTCCAAATGAAACTAGAAATCGGTGCAGGGTGATGGAAAACGTTTTCCATCGTGATGTGATCCCCACAATATCTTTATCGCGAGCTCTTTTGGGTTATCTACCGCCTACAAATATGATGTGACCTTTTCACGACCTTAAACACCCACGGAGCAAGCAATATTTGGAGAAGCGTTAGCAAGATAAAAGGTATTGTGATATTGGTCTCCATTTAGCTGTAGCAGTTAAGTATATCATCAACTAGGGACCCGCCCCGGCTTCGCACGGGTGCAATGCGAATACTAAATATACTACAGAATGTCTTTGTATACTTACAACGTTATCTAAGAGAATAGCATAACCTTAGCGATAAACATATACCATCGCGGACTTTTTTGTAGAACTTTTGAAGTTGTACAATACTGTAGTACCTACATTATTTTGATCTATCTCGTAGGGTTCAGCGAACGTTTGTAATGTAAGCGCAAAAAAATGTGTTTATTTACGACATCACATTAGAAACCTCTAAAATGATGAGTGTTTGTCTACTAAATTATGCATTTATTATACATATAAACCTTCCTCTTGAATCAATCCATCAATTAAAAAAACCGCATCAAAATCCGTAGCGTATTTTTAAAGATCTAAGCATACATAGGGACAGACAGACAGCGGGAAGCGACTTTGTTTTATACTATGTAGTGATACATATCACATAACCCACTCACCGAGTCAGCCTGTATGTCTGTCTGTCTCTCTGGAACGCGATAAACTTTAAAACTACCACACGGAATTTCAAACATATCAATATTGTTGTAGAAATTAGTGCACCCCGACCATTCCATTCGAGTCAGGCTCCTCTCCATCCAAAGGTTGTTAGGGTAGGTATTCTTATCTTCTAAATTTATTTATGTGCTTGTTTAAAGGTGTAGGTACAATAAAGTGTTTTCATTCATTCAATAATTCATTCATTCATTCAATTATTCACCAATGAACGGAGTGACTCATGACGATGGTTTAGGTGTATAATTCACCCGTGCGAAGCGGGCGGGTTGCTAGTAGTTAACAATAAGTATTGAGATTGGTATTAGCTGAGGCAGTTGGTAGTTTCTTAAAAGCGGTGGTCGTTATGTAGGATATAGCTGCAACGTGGTAAATTACGTGGCTTATCTAAGGGTTTATTTTGTATTGCTACTGGATCGGGTGGAATTTAGGAAATTCTTGTGTTTACCTAGAGTTTACACTTTAATTGGGGTTACTTACCCTGAATTTCTGATCTAAATGATAGTTGTCAGTCAGTTAATTGGTAGCTAATAATTACGTTTCAAAAACTAAAAAGAAAACCGACTTCATTAAATGAAATTTGAGCATGTAAAAATACAATCAAATTGAGAACCTACTCCTTTTATTGAAGTCGAAAAAACGTTTTTATTTTACGCTTTTTAGCAAGTAGTTAATCATTTTTCAAAATTTGTAAACATCCCTGGAAACTTACAGACTAGCAAAATATCGAAATTTCGTTTAGTTGGATGAGATATTTTTTCCACCTATTTTGATTTAAAACCCAAACTACTGAACCGATTTTCATGAAATTTCTATGGGACCAATCGGTAAGTATCCTAGCACAAGAAAAAAAGACTTTTTCAAATCAGAATTGAGAATTTCCTTCATTTTTAAAGGAAGAAGGATAAGTCAAAATCAGTTATTAAATACAATCACAAGGATCACTTTGAAACGTCTTACATACTAGGTGAATAGGTGCCAATTCCTCTTAATCCAAACCTGAGAAGGATTGTCAATTGACAGTTTCAAACATTTTCACACAGATAAACATTTGTGTAATAAATATACTTATATGTTTGTTCTGTGTCTGGGTGTTATAAAGAACCTTATGTATATATTTAAAAATATATAAATATTCTATCAGTCATCTGGTCACCATAGTACAAGCTATGCTTAGTTAGGTATGCTAGATGGTGTTGTGTGCATTTATAATACGCTTTTTCATAAGACTAACCTTTATGTACACTTTATATTAACTTCGCAGTAATATTATTCCGCAAAAACTATAAAAAATAAGTGAGCAGCAAATTCTTGTTTTGAAGCAGGTATAAATAGGTTTTCTGAAAGGTCCCGCCTCAGCAAATAACTACCTTTGGAAAGGTTGCTAGATTCGGAGTTACACGAATTGTATCTTCGAGAGGGCTTAGCAAACTTTTGCCCTTAGTACTTTACGCACTCGGAAGTTTAGGGCCGGGATCAGGTACGAATATTACGTGAAATCTCGCGGTCAAAGTTATGAACAAATAAAACAAAACTCTGGATTGATGAAAACTGTCTTTAGATAGTCTGTCTATCTGTCCGAATTTTATATAAAATAAAATAAATAAATAATAATAATGCCGGACATTTCACACAACATCATCTGGCCCCAAAGTAAGCAGAGCTTGTGTTATGGGTACCACATGAGTGATATACTACTTATATACTTTTTTTGTAAATACATACATATTATACATAGAAATATTATTCTGTGGGTACCCACCCACCATGTATGACTAATATTGTTGGAAACTATCTTAATATTTTTTTTAATTCCCAACAGGACAAGCAGACGTACCGCACAATACTATCCATACCTTGTCAGTCTACCACCCTCTAGAACAAAGCGCTTTGCTTCCACATAAGGAACGATAAGGAACTTCGGCCCTATAAAATATGCTTACGACTGTTATCCCTAGGTCCTGTAGACATCTCCTCCAGGCCCTTAACTGATTAGATCTTTGAGGATAGTCTACTAGGCAGGGGCACGTTCAAATATTACACAGGGACATATCCACAAAGTTCATATTCCGTACGTGACAGGTTGCAAGACGCTTCGACTTGGCATCCGTAACAAAATTGTCAAGGATCATACAAAAAAGTGTTTAGACCAGACAAGTTTCTTGCCGGATTCTTCTAGAACTAGGGTTAGGAGGAACCGGCATCTAGATTCACTAGCATGTAAGAAGACGATTCGAAGTGGTCTTTGTGATTTTATTGAATAAAGATATATTGAATTGAATTGAATTGCTTATAAACGGTGATGGGCAAATTCAATTCCTAGGAGTACTTACAACTGACAAACACCAAACTGTTTTTTTTATTGTTGGACAGTGCATACAACATCTAGCCCCAAACTAAGCATAGCTTGTATTATGGTGATTAGATGACTGACTTATATATTTTTTAAGTACATACTTATGATACTTTATAACACCCAGACACAGAACAAACACCTGTGTTCATCACACAAATGTTTATCCTGGGAGGGAATCGAACCCTCAACCTACAGCGCAGAAGGCAGAGCTACTACCAATTGATCGACAGGCCAGCAAAGGGTGGCCCAGATTTTTCTCATTGTTTTGTGACAAAATTGTGATAAACTGAAAAATGTGAAACTGTGCAGGATAAAGTTATTGCAAGCCTGTCTAAAGTGACTGTATCTACCTAGCTACCTATAGCTACCTACACGTATGCTGTCCCTCCGGCCCACTTAGAATCTCGCTCGGATGTGTCCAGGTGTGGCGGGGAAGCCAGCAAAGTGGCTCAAGTGGTAGTTAGGTCAAGCGGTCACTATTAGGATCAGCGCTTCCACTGTTATGATTGCTGTTTGGTTTCTTCGTAAATATATTCGCTACATTTATTCTTATCTCGAAAAACATACAAAGGTTGATGATTTTTTTTATTCTGAAATCTTTTCTAAATTAATTATATGCCTCTTTAGGAAAAGCGCGAAACGCGTCCAATGTATTTTCTATTTAATCTTTCGCGATAAGGATTTTTATTAATTTAATTTATTTATTTTTATAATTTGTTTATTTTGTTTCATCATTCACTTATTCTTCAGACTTCATTTATATAAAAATACGAAATTTCGTTTACTTGGATGACATATTTTTTCTAGCTATTTTTATTTAAAAACCAAAACTACCGAACTGATTTTAATGAAATTCCAATGGGACCAATTGAAAAATATATCCTTTCTCATTAAAAAACACATAGAATCGGTTCATAAATGACGGAGGTATGACGTAGCAAACAAAACAAACTAATTGAGAACCTCCTCCTTTTTTCTAAATCGTTTAAAAAATGGTTGACGCCTGATTCGCCTTCACTAAAAATATGCCACTTACATGAAAACAAAACATTCTTGAATACTAAAGTAGTCCTATTATATTTGTTAATTGTATTGTACGTACATTTTTGTTATCCTGTAAATATGTATGTACATATTATTCTTGTGTATTGTACGTACATTTTTGTTATCCTGTAAATATGTATGTACATATTATTCTTGTGTATTGTACGTACATTTTTGTTATCCTGTAAATATGTTTGTACATATTATTCTTATCATAAATCACTCATATTATTTTCATCTCCCCATATTCAGCTATGTTGATTTCTATCCATCCCTAAGTTGTCTGGCAGAGATCGCTATCTAGCGATAAGACCATTGTATTACTGTAATTGTGGTCTAATGTATTTGTGGTGTGCAATAAAGTATTTTCTGTTCTATTCTATTCTACATACATAGAGTAGCACCAGTGATGTATGTTATAGTGTACACAATTTGTACATTTTGGCAGTCAAACGGTGTTTGGTGTTTGGTTATGCTAAGCAGATGTGAGTCAGAGCATATTTGCATGCGTGGGCTGAGAAGGCCGACCGGTTGCTTCAGGTACCTACTAAGGGCATTGTATTGTAACCTGGGTCGGTGATGTAATGCTAATATATACAATATGTCTCATCTTCAACCTGTATTATCTACATATTTTGTCTGTACGTTTTACAGACCAGCCCCAATGTAATTAAAGCTTCTATGGGAATCAAAACTGATAGAGTACCTATTCACACACTAGTAAACAAAGTAGCTAGTCAGATTATTTAAATGACAAAGCTTGGGATGAATCTGCTGCAATTCGTCTCGGCATCCGTAATAAACTTGGCATGGATCATACCAAAGAGTGTTAAGACCAGTTTCTTACCGGATTCTTCTTGAACTGTGGTTAGGAGGAACCGGCACCTAGATTCACTAGCATGTAAGAAGACGATCACATAAGTCCTTGTGGTTTTGTTGAAAAATGAAGTTTAGACTTTTAAATCCATCTATATACCTACTATATTTATGGCCGTCTTGCGAAACAAAAAATATTTATTTTGTTTTTCTCATATTGTTTTAAGTTTATTAGTAAGTTTGGTGCTTTGGTGATTTATTTAAAATCTATATATATAATCAATTGCTGTTCGTTAATCTCGCTAAAACTCGAGAACGGCTGGACTGATTTAGCTGATTTTGGTTTTGAATTATTTGTGGAAGTCCAAGGAAGGTTTAAAAGGTGAGTAAATGGGAAAAAATTTTTTTTTTCATTTATTTATTGAGGAGGTACGAAGTTTGCCGGGTCAGCTAGTCTTTCATAAATCATAAATCTTTATTCAATATCTAAGACCTAAGTGTTTCAATACGGAAAATAGTATTTATTATTATACTGATGTAAGAAATACATTATAAATACATTTTTATTCATTATCTTAGAGCTAAGTGTTACATACAATACGGAAAAAGTTGTTTATTATTAATATTATTATACTATAATACCTATTAGGTATGTAACCATTGTAACTTAAAATAATACAAATGTTTTACAATAGACCCCGCACTCGGCTTCACCTGTCGTCATCTTCCTCGGCACAACACTGTCTTCGTTTCCACTCACCTCAGTAGTCACTCTTTTTTTACCCACATCATTCATACAGTCTTTTCTTAGGCCTTCCTCTATTCTCATATCTATCCACATTCAAATCCATCACCCTATTTGATTTCTTCTTCTTGTTCTTTTCGTGTCGATGCTTCAGTCGTTATAAGGTTTTAGAGTACTAGGTTGCAATCTCAATCGCACTCACTGATTAGTGACTCACCTTTTTGACTAGTCTGTATCGCGGATAATTACGTACAGAATAGCGCGGTTAAAACCATACGGATTGGTCTATCAACTTTGAAAGCCTCGACTGAACCTGTTCAAAGTTAGCTATCTTAGGCATTACCTAATACATTCTGATTGTAGAAAGTATCGAAAGCGGTTCTGGTGAACCACAGACTGGTTGCCGCAAACTGCATGATGGATAGTTTGTTGACACTGTGAAAGGCTGACTCATTGTTGCATAGCATTGACTTTCTGGTATGAGATTTAGCAGAGACGAGAGAGTGCAGGTTTTATTTATTTAGTTCTCATTACAGCTTTCATAGGAAACTCCTGAAAAAATAGCGTAGTCAACTTAAAGTCAAGTCAAAGTCAAGTCAAAAGATGCTTTATTCAATACAATCACAAGGATATGTACAAGTAAAGTATACTTAGTTGATTTTTGTTTGTTTATGTGTTTTGTATAAATGTGTATGTGTTTGTTTAAGATTCCCCTTGGGGCCTATTTTTAGTCTGTTTCCGCTCATGTGTTCTCTTTTGTTTTGTGTGTGCTAAATAAATGTTTTTCTTTCTTTCTTTCTTTCTTTCTTTCTAAGGATCACTTTGAAACGTCTTACATACTAGGTGAATTTAGGTGCCAATTAATCCTAACCCAAGGCCGAGAAGAATTGACAAGAAACTCGACTTTGTCCTAGCGCTTTTTTATCCGACTTTGTCAAAAAGGAGGAGGTTCTCAATTCGTAAATTTTTTTTAGTTTTTTTTTATTATTCGAAAACGGCTGAGCCGATTTGAAAAATTCTTTTTTGTTTGAAAAGGTATGCTTTAAATTTCTTAATAGGTAGTTTAGTAGCATTTTCAGGAAGCTTATTATAGAAGCGCACCGTGTTCCCCATAAAGGACTTATTTACTTTTTCTAGTCGAAACCTAGGGATGTATAATTTATGTCTATTCCTAGTGTTGATTCTATGAAGGCTTAATTAAATTCAAATATAAAATAAATGTCAATAATAAAAATGCAAATTAAAAAAAAAAAACAGCGCTGTGTAGGTAGGTATAGCAATCTCGTATTAACAGTAGATGCTGAATTTGTACCCATTGATTTGATAGGTTGATGATGTTACCTCGAAACACCCGAAGTATATAACTTTTAAAACTATCATGGTTTTGCACATAATTTTCACTCAAAACGGAATATTTACCATGATATATGAGTTTTTCTGCTTCTCGATATTTCGGCACAGTTATTTCACTGACAGTGAAACCGGTAGTAGGGGTAATGTTCGCAGTAAAAGACTGAGAAAGAGGGTAGACCGTTTTGTCTGCCAATAACATCCACCCGCAAAGACTTCAGTTTATCTCGTGATCTTTTCGCATGCAACTGTGCCGAAATATCGAGAAGCAGAAAAACTCATATATCATGGTAAATATCCCGTTTTGAGTGAAAATTACCCGAAGTATATTTAGAGCTAGAGTCTTGTCCCTCCAAATGTCCAGCTGGTTGTGTCCCACCATACCGAGAAGGATCCCAAACCGAAACAACAACCATAATAATGGAGATTCAGTCTCCATCCATCGCCAATCATTTGTTTGATATAAGGATGAGAATCGTACACACTTAACGAAACATTCGTAAGTTGTACTGTACATTTTGATAAACACGGGTTTTACTTTTATCTAGAGAATTTTCATTAGGGTGAGTTTGATCCGCGGTCGGTTCACTCACGCTCGCGTTCGCGGTTCGCACTACAGGGTTCAGTGTCGGTGCCTTCAAACAATACTTGTGAAAACCCGTGTTAATCAAAATGTATGGTATTCTCCGTTATTTTACGGCAAAACTCTACCTAAACTACTTCTGGGTACCTAAATGGCTCTATTTGCCCAAACAGTCGCTCTATTTACGTAATTGGATTAAAACATTGAACTTTCGACACCTAATTTGAACTTTTAATACTCCGGCCGGTGTGAAGTGGCCGGAAAGTAATTAAATGTTACGGGTGGGTTTACATTGAGTCGTGTCCTGCGTCAGTTAGCGAGTTGTTCATGTTCATCACTAAAAAAAACATGCACGACTGTAATCACTTGTCTCGATAAACACCTCAGATCTCAAGTCATTTATTTCTTTGAGGATATCTAAGAGTGGTAGTTAGAGGGACGTCCCAACATTAGTCGTTCATCAACTGACACAAAAAAATACATTTTATGGTGTGAGTTGACGACACGTTATTATAATAATTTGATAGTTCTTCAATTCATAGGTCGGTTAAATTGATATTCATATCAGTTTAAAAATAATAATATCGAAAACATTATCACTGCCCCTTTGTAGAACAAGCGTTAAATTGAGTTAACATTGAGCCATACCCGGCGTCATTCACTTGATGAGTCGTTCATCAAGTGACACCAAAAACGCATATGGTGTGAGTTGATGAAACGTAACGTAAACTTATACGATTATTTTGATTCCTATCGGAAACACATCACTTCCCTTTGAAAGATATGCGTCAAATATGCAAGAAATAACGAATGGAAGTAATAACTAATCATATAACCCCAGATTTAGGGGTTGAACCCGTTTAGGGGTTGAACTTTGGAAGATATCTCGCTTGAAATCTGGGCATTGTTGGGAGATTGACTCTGTCGTCAGTAAATAGCTGACTCAATGGAAAGCCAGCATACATGTAGAAACTTTTTTACGAGTTCCTTACCCTGCAACTCTACACGACCGGTGCTGTAACGCGAGAAGGGTTGAAATTGTAGGACGCTTTGTCGGCTTTGTCGGCGGCTTTGATATTTTTAGAATTTACCGGCTGAAATATTTTTTTTGTTCATTCAAGCCAACTGTTCAAGAGACCAAGTGGAGCAGGGTAATGTGCGTCATCTTTATTTACGAACCTTCCTACTTGTTTACTTAGTAAGTTCTAATTAACCTAAATTAGAGGAAAATATTAGTTAAGTTTTAAGTATTTCCAGTGGCTTGGGAACGCTGCCCTCTGGCTGTCTGGATCAGTTGAGCTACCTATTTATAGATCGTTTTTATTCTATTTATAGATCCTTAGTTAGCTCAACTGTTTCACATATATTTTTTTATATTATTCTGTACTCATTTCTGTAAATAAATGTTTAAACTAAAAGTATTACGAGAAATATTAACCAGACTATAAATAATAACGCAGAAAATATTTGGTACAGAAAGCATAAAGAAATCCTTTAAATCCATTTTCGATTTCACAAAGTCTGAATGAGATATCTTCCGAAATAACCCTGATCCAGCACTCATCGAAAAGGTAAAAAGGCGGGAACCAAAAACAAACACCATTGTGCAAAATAAAAACCGTATTTGGCGTTTCCATTCATATTTTGCCCGTCGTTCGTTCCAGCGATTACGGTCTGCGTTTGAACGTGGAACGTGGTTTCTTTTTTCGCGGCAATTTGGACGGCATTCGGCATGGACTTTTTGCGGCCAGTTTTAATCGGTGTTGCCATTTGAGAACCAAAGGGAGCTTTTCATTTGCCTGACGTTTATGTCGTTCTTGTGTAATTTACCCGTTTTGTACAACGTAACCGACCCCACATGAAGCGTTGTTAGCAGTTAGGCTTTTATGACGATTGCTTGCTTGCATGCAGGTCTTTGTATTTTACAAACAAAAAAGTCAACGGTCATAGAGCTAAAACTAGCTATAGGTGTCTAAGTTTTTATTGGACCAAAAATTTGTATTTGTATATTTCCTTAATATTTGTTTCCATCTTTGCAGATCCCAGTAAACCAAGATGGTGGGATGACGTGAAAGCCATGCTGCTGCAGCAGGCGTCTTCGTCTCCTGGTCCCAGCGGCACGGCCAGTCCCAAGCTACCCCAGAGCCCTAGACCAAACCCCAGTCCCATATTTGGTCCCAAACCAACTGGCAGCCCAAGTCTGAGCGATGGTGCCTCAAGCTCAAACAGCCCCAGGTTGGGCGCCAGTCCCAAGTACGGGAGCCCGAGATTGGGGTCTGGGAGTCCTAGATTGGGGAAGTCAGCAGTGGAAGACGAAGCGGCGCTGGAGAGACTGCAGACGGAGCTGAAGGAAGGGTGGACGGTTCACACGGGGAGGGATAGCAGACTATATTATTGCAAGTAAGTATCTAGATAATAACTCGTCTTAATTAAATGGTTTTCTTTATTTTGTGACGGCACTGCTTCAAGTTCATCACGACAATAGGTGAAGCATCTACAGAAAAGGCAACAAAGTCACGCGTATACTTTCACTCGCACAGAAACAGTAAATTAAGAAGTTCACTGGTTATATGAACTTTAAATTGAAAGTAGGTAGGTATAACGTCTCAGTAAGCCACGGGATAAATTATTGGATCAAATTATACAAAGCTGTTAATTCGGTAATGTGTGTAATAATGTTACAAAGCCAAGCCACTCTAATTGTCTAGTGGCAGCTAGTAATGATAGGCTTTTAATGGTATGGTAGGCACTAGTCGATTTGGAAACAGATAATCAACTACATCAGGTAGGTGCTTTCAATTAAGGTACCTATCTACGTAGTTATACCTTTTTGAGGACTATTAATATTTTGGATTTGGTTTCATAGGATGTGTCGGTAAGTTGTTTTTTAACCAACTTTATCAAAAAGGAGGAGGTTCTCAATTCGTCGGAATCTTTTTTTTTTGTATGTTCACTTCGAAAACAATACTAAAAAAAACGAAAAAATTACTCGAAAACGGCTGAACCGATTTTTTTTGTTTGAAAGGGTATACTTCACAGGTGGTCCCATATAAATTTTATCAAAATCGGTCGAGCTGAAAAATCAACGAAAATCTAAAAATTGTATACATCGATGATGTTTTCATGTACTTCGATACCTCGTTGTCTCATTGGAGCATCATAGTCTCAAAATACATCTACTTTCCACTAAAAATGTATTATAGGCTCAAATTTCATTCAATGAAGTCGGTTTCTTTTTAGTTTTTAAAACGTAATAATTATCAGTTTGTCATAGGATTTTAACTTTAAGGATATACCTGTGAAGTATATCCTTTCAAACAAAAAAATAATTTTCCAAATCGGTTCAGCCGTTTTCGAGTAATCGGTGAACATACATAAAAAAAAAAGATTCCGGCGAATTGAGAACCTCCTCCTTTTTAATAAAGTCGGTTAAAAATATCCTGTTTGTCTCAATCTATCATGCATTTTGTGATCCAAAAGAGAACGAAAAAGATTTTTCTTCGACAAATCGGTTACCATTGATCATTGGTGCTCAATATTGACTCGCCTCCCCTAATCCATCACATTCTAAGGATATTTATTACTGGCAGCATTTTTAAAAATACTTTTCGCTTTGAAGCACGTTTCTAAACACGAAGGCTTACACGGGCGATTAAAATTGCTAAAGTTAGAAAAACATTACGGAAGATTATATAAGAACTGAGCAAAAAATATGCAATATAACTATAATATTTTACTGAGCTAATGAAGCAATCAGAAACATATTGCTGTATTTTAGGTAATTATGTACTTACGAGTAAGGTGTTACTTATGTTAAAAATGTGTCAGAATGAAACTTCTTCTTCTTCTTCGTTAATGTCATGTGTCATAATGATGACAATTTTGCCAATGTCAACTGTTTCGATTGTTTATAGTAAGACATCACAAAGCCGTATTTTGTCGTTCGTCGTTTGTTATTTTATAAAAATTGGTTTCTCATAATAATTATACGGAATATTTTTGCTTGAGTCGCAAAGAAACAAAACATTCATTCCAATTGTTCACACCAGATTCAATAACTCTAAAACCCCGAAATAACTCAGGAAAAATAAAGAATATAATAGCACTATGTTCACTCCGCAAAACGGCCAAAAATAATCCCAGAAAGAAACAGTGGGCGTTGTTACGTATTTTAACAGAATCACAGATTATCCATTTCATCGGACAGCATTATTGTTATTGATTGATTGAGTGCAACCCTAGTCCCAATCCTTTCGTCCTTACTGTTTCCCAACCCTACCACATTCATTCTCTTCAATATAAAATTTACAACCGTGTGCACGCAAATATTCCACTTTATCTCAAACCTAAAATCCTCGCTAAAATCAGTGGTTCCTGCTTCCTGTCCGGCTGTCCAGGAAGGAAGGAAGGAAGGAAAGCCCCTGCAATCTCTAACAGGCGTAAAGGAATCATCCAAACACTCAGACTGTCAAATTTTGAAAGTTGGTTGTCAACATCCTTTCTCTTCGGAAACAATAACGGTTCTTCTTACATCTAGGGCTTACGTTCGTTCGCAGTATTTTTATCTATTCTCCGTTTGTTTGGCTCGTCAACCGGCAATGCGTTGATTATAATGAAAAGCTCGGCATCTGTCGCAAACGCGACAATAGCAGACAAACTGTGGCTTCGCTCGTTCGGAACATTCGCGCTGACGTCAATATTTTCCCGCCATTGTCTGATGAGGGCTGTCACTGTGTCGTTTTAATTAAAAGCTTCCCAGAGGTTGCTGGAATAAATTATAGATGAAATTTACATGATTTTAATAAAATCTGATTCCCTTTATTTTAGAATAGCACAAACAAATTAACGGCATTTTGAAATGAACATTTTGATAAACACAGGTTTGATTCACGTATTATTTTGTCGATGAATGAAGGCACCGACACGAGTGTACGTAAATAAAACCCGTGCTTATCAAAACGACTTTGCTCTACGCCAGTCTACCTTAAGGAACGTTTTGAGTTCCTCATCTATCCAATTCCCTATCCCTACGTTCTTCTGAAACCCTGCAGCTAAAAACTCCTGGTCATACTTCGACCTGCTATGGTAGTTCTTTTACGCTGCAGGCTGTGAAGCTTTGGAATGAACTCCCTGTCTCCATCCGGTATGCTAAATCCTTACCATTTTTTAAAAACTTAGTATACCATCACTATCTCTCATCACTCTCATAAATATATTTATATTTTGTAAGTATTTATGTATTTAATGTTTTAAGTATATATATATATATGTATTCTATTCTATTCTATTCTATTCTTTTATATTCTATTCTACCTAACTAGTTAAAAAAAATGCTTAAGTAACTACAAAAGTGTTTTTTATTTATTAGGTACCCAATTTATCCGTGCCCTTATCCGAATTGACATCCGATTTGACAGCTGACTCAAGGTAATGTATAATTACAAAGTTATTTTGACTCAACCCTAAATCCAACATGGCGGCATCACATCACTCACTATTCCCGCCTTCATTACACGGATTGAACCGAGACAATGTAGAGATATCCGCTTGTAAATTACACTCGGCTCGGATCCGCACCCATGCCACAGAATAAGTAACTAATTTATCCGGCTGCTCCTCTGGCTCATTTCGGAATTAGTTAATACCCAGTTTTTTCTGAATATTTCACGACAATAATTTCATAATGTGGCGCAGTAGGCGAAGGCCTGCCTGAGACGCAGAAGGTTATGGGTTCGATTCCCACCGCGGGACAAATGTTTGCAAGTATTTGTCTCGGGTCTGGGTTTTTTTCTATGTATACAAAAAAATAGAAGTAGTATGTCAGTCATGCATGTGGTTCCCATAACACTAGCTCTGCTTGGTTTGTCGCTAGATGACACTGTGTTAAATCTCCGACAATATTTATTTATAATGTTGTCCTTAGTTAAGATTGCATACGATATAAGCAATTGGAATAAGTACGATTTACCTATTTGCCTTCAATAATGTCACCTATCCTGTTTAGATGTTGCATTTCATTGGGACAAACCCTCTTTGAATTAAGTAACTAGACCATGTAGCAATGTAGAAGATAGTATGGGTCTGAACTTGTAATTCTAATGTAAAAAAAATATGGTTATAGAGGTTGTTTCTAATGCTATACTGGTTATAAAATCAAATGATCCTAAAGAGTAAAAGCGGTGTTGATCTCATATCTATCTAGACCAAATGTATAGTGATTCAACAATTAATGTAACACGTATTATTTTGTCGATAAGGCACTGCCATTGTTTCGATTTTTCATCCTGGTGAGTTTGATCTGCAGTTCACTTGATTCCGTTCGAACTTGCGATTCACGTTAGTAAAAACCCATAATCATATCAGCCCCTAGAAGTCCACTGCTGAACATAGGCCTCTCCAATTGATTTCCAGCAATAACGATTTTAAGCCCTCTCCATCCACCGATTTCCCGCGATCTTTACAATGTCATCAGTCCAGCAAAGTTAAGCAAAATGATTTTTATTCACGATTTTGCGTTTTATTATAACCTGTATAACAATAGTAATATTCAAGACGAGTTCTTGTAAGGTCAATATTAGGTACTTACACATCTTTTATAATTAAAACACGCTGACATCACCGACCGCGATCAATATTTCTTATGCGCGTTGTAATATCTACACGATTAAACTACCCGCAGCTGTGGCAAGCTACTCGTTATTCAGTTACTGGAGTAGGTACTGTCAATAACTAAGCGCACACACTTTCGACTTAGTTTGTCAAAGTAATGTAAAAAATATATATAACTAAGTGTGTTTACATAAGAAGATGAGTGTAGTGATTTTTGACGTGATAACATCTCATAAATCAATGAACGCCGGCTGCACGCACGAAAAATAGTCACGTTCCGCCTGAGCCGAGCGTGCAAGCGTGAGCGTGGAACATGCGATAGAGAGACACGATCGGCCTAAGAGTTCGGCCTTTGACGCATCCTAATAGGTAAAAAGTATGCAATATTTCGTCAATGTTTTCTTATGATGTTATCACGTAAACTTATCGTCCGTAAACCGACTTCAAAGACAACAATTTTTTTAAATTTATTATTATTATAAAGGTAGAGTCATAAGCATAATGTATTGCTAAGGCATTTCTGAAAACACCTGTAGGCAGGTCGGTACTTGGTACTGCAAAGTTTTTCAACTCCAACAACACTGCAAGAACAAATTAATTACTAAAGTTTGTGCGCGCCTTTTCCGCGCCACCTACCTCGCTCTGAGATAATTTATATTCTGATTTTGAGAAAAGCAACGCAACATTATTTTGGGAAAATTAACAGGCTCTTTGTGGCAACACATAATAAACATCAGGCAACACTGCGCAGAGATTTGCAGGAAATGAAACTCGCTTTTTCAAACATGGAACTAATGAACTCATAATGATTTCTTCATTGTATTTTAGAAAAATTCATCCGTTCGCTATTATAATGAGTTTTCTCGCAAAATACAAACAAGGGAGGAAAGCGCTGGTCGAATGTTAATTAAATTAGTTACAGCTCCGGATAACAAATACTTAAGTACAGATAATTAATGTTCACCGTGTACTTACCCTGTTTAAAAGGAACGAGCTACATTATTGTCTTAGGCTGATGCCTGAATACTGAAGCATTTGATACCAACTCAAACTTTTGGGAACTAGATACGCTCTAATAAAGAAGAAAATGACGGAAGCACCATTTAGATTTCAAATTTAAGCGACATTCCAGTATCTGCGTGTGAGAGTAAGAGAGAGAGAAACACAGCAGAACTTACTCTTCCTTGTGTCAGTAATTCACAACTTTTTTATTTGTGACAGTTTTACCATATTTGTTTACCTACCCAAAGTATCCATACTAATATTATAAATGCGAAAGTGTCTCTGTCTGTCTGTTTGTTTTCACGGCTAAAAGGCTGAACGGATCTTGATGAAATTTGGTAAGAAGAGGATAGTATTGCATTCAGGGGAAGAACATTTAGGTTACTTTTTGTCTCAAAAAACAACCTTGAAGGGGGTAAAATAGGAGATGAAAATTTGTTTGGGCAACTCATATTTTCTTAAGTTAGGGATCTGAAAATTCATATATAGGCTTTTGGTAAGAAATAAAGAAATACGTCAAAGTTTTTGCAAAATCATCCCTGAAGGGGTAAAATAGGGGATTAAACTTATGAGATATTCTTTAGATGCACAAAATGCATTCCTTACAAAAATAAAAACAAAGGTTCTATGCATACGCGTACGAAGTCGCGGGTAACAGCTAGTACTTATTTTATAGTAAAACTTACCTACATTAACTTTACCAACTTAAACTTTACTTAATAAATAGTTTTGCTATAAAGTCTCACTGAGACGCAAATCTTAATCTGGTAACCGTTATTTTGGTCCTCACACACAACACACAGGCTTGGCCTAGTGTGAGGTCTACGTTAGCACTTACTACCGAGATTAGTAGCAGTCAGCATTATAGATTTTTATCTTCTTTTTTGTTAATATTCTTCGACCAAAGGTTTTTTTTCAGTTAATTCCCGGTCTGAGCCAACTGCACATCAGTGCCTACATTATTGAGGTTAAAAGTGCATCCGTGATGTAGGTCAGTCTGCCAGAACTTCCTAACAATTCTGCAGATGTTCAATAAAGTCATCTTTGCAAATAACATAATAATAAAACAAGGAAACTAATCAATTTAATTAACTAACTACATACCGATTGTATATTCGTAATATTATAATGTAAATAAATATATTTCTTAAATAACTAACTGGATAATTTGTGTGGTTTATGGAAATCGCTCATCTTATGCCTCTGGTCTCCCGCAATACAGGCTTGCCCTAGTGCGGGGACCATCTGTAATTTGGAAAACACTGTATTTTTTATTTTTCTTGTAAAAGATAATTTGTATTTGTAACTAAAAAAAAATGTGTGCAATTCACACGTGGTAGAAGTGAAACCTTAAAAAAAAAACGTATAATACACCACGGTTGTTGTGATGCCTTTTCTCAAACTTTGTACTACGCATGCGTCTATCTCATTTTCTCCCACGTTAAATCTTATGAATTTATATGTCTGTCTATTTTTACTGTCGCTTTTTCGTTTCATCTACTTTCAAATCACAACGATGCTAAAGAAGTTTTCACTTCAAAAAAAAGATCACAAATCATCCAAACGGTCCCAGTCGTCACCAGTCTTCTGGAGATGAGCATAATGTAACATTCCTTGGAAGCTCAATATGATTACCCAAACTCTTCTAAGAACATCGACTCAAATGCTTACGCTCATAAATCAAAAACTTGATAGAAATGCTTTTACACATGGTCTGTTTCCACTGTCATAGTCATGTTATACGAATGTCTAATTTCACTCCTAATAAGTAACTCGCGACAACTGGCAATAGGCATAAATTGTGCAATCACTTTCTGTTAAACACGCTTTTGTTTTTTAATATCTTAACTATGAGCGCATTTTCGCGTTCATGTAGGTGACAGGCGAGTAATATGTAGCGGTTAGCTTCCGTAGAAGAGTTTTATTTACGATATGCAAATTATTTCTCAGATATTGTTGATACTGTTGTTCAACAGTACTGCAGTAGTGACTGTAATGTTCTGTTATTACAATTAGTTTTTTCTTTTTTTTAAAACAACGCAGAACTAGTCGCGAACGGGACAGCTAGTATCCTATAAAATACGTTTCATGATTTCTATGAAAATTAGAACCGACCGTTTCTTTTTTAATACTAAAATGAACTGACGAATGCTGAGAACGATATTTGCATAAAGGAACTTTGCATTGAAGCGTATCTATTTGCATAAACTGAGGTAAATACTGTTCCTCTATCTTATAAACACTTATTTAGCTAGCGTGGTGTTAACATATCGTCTATCTTTGTCTTTTTAATGTTAGTGAATAAAGATGATAACAGATTAACACATTCGCTAATTTGTGATTGTGATGAGATGGAATTTAGATACTTATAATCTTATAATTGTAAACATAGGCTAAATGCACACTGAATTGGTAGCGGCGCGACGCGACGAGACGATCACTTTTAATAACAAGATAACTTTTTTTTTTTAATAACTTTATAAATCCTAAGAACAATGTTACAAATTATAGAAACGCTTGATAGAATTCAATGTAGCGCCCACGCGCGTCAGCTAGCGACCACGCGAGACTGCTCGAGCCCCTAGTTCGTTCAAGCGTTTCTATATCTTGTAACATGTTCTTATGGTGTATAATGTCTTGTTATTAAAACTGATCGATCGTCTCGTTATGTTGGTCGTGTCGCAACCAATTCAGTGTGCATTGAGCCTTTTGGAAATCCTTACCTGTATCAATACGCTCATCTAAATCTATTCATATATTTAAAGTCAAAGTCCATAATAATTATCTGTCCTTATCTGGAAACTGCTAACTGGTTCGTAGCTTTTATCACTGTTTTGTAGAAAGTTTTTTGTTGATATGTATGTTTTCTTTCTTTGTTTAAGGTTTAATTATTATCATTATCATATTTTATATTTTTATTAGATTAGTAAATAGTTATGTAACTTTTTGTACGCCGTATTTTAGTTTTTTGTCTATACTGTCCATCCAAAGGTTGCCTGGAAGAGTTCGCTTTTAGCGATAAGGCCGCCAATTGTAACTTTATTGCTAATTGTTTTTTGCATGTCTCTCTGTGTACAAAAAAACGTAAATCTATCTGTCTAATCAGACAATTGTTAATCTTTTGCCATATTCTAACTGAAATTTCGTAAAATATGAAGGATCTTATTATATTTGCAGCAAAGTCTAAATTGGAGTAACATTTATGAATTACACTTTTAAAATGTACAAAAAATCCTTGAAAATATAATTAAATAAAGGAATCAAATGTCAATTTTAGTATACATATTTCATAACTGTCATTTAAAATGTCAGAATCAGGGCCAATTACATTATCAATCAAATCAAATTACACTTTAACGCTACATTCGCAAATTATGTGATTATAATTAAGGAATAACATTATAATTACATACAGAAATAATAATTATATTCAGTACTTCAGTATTAAGAGATAAACGGTACGACTAAATGAGATTTCAACAAAACATTTTTTTTCGCTACTATCTTTGATCGTCAAATCTGATTTACCAAAAGAGTTCAATATTCAGAAAATATTATATCGGCACCGGTTCGAGGGAATTCTCGTGCCGTATCAGATAATGGGAACGTGCCCGTTGACAGATGTGGGTCGTCGGAGCAATATCGATAGTGAAATGAAAAGATGTTGTAAGCTTGTTGCCTATTGTACCATTTGCTGGCAACACTTTGTTGATTTCGGCTAGATATCTTTTACTGACGATATCTGACGCGTGAATTGTAGAACTAATATATGGGACGAATTCCGCGAGAGCTCTGAACATTTTGTCGAACTTTTTTTGGTGATTCGATGTGTATATATATGACTTAATATTATGACTTTCTAGTCTCTAAATATTAGTGTTGGTCATACTATTGTGACTGTTTTTTACTGACTGAAATACGGAGGAGGTTCTCGTGTAAATTTTTAAATATTAGTCTGATTATTATTTTGATAATTTGAATGATTAATCGTTATTCCACTGAGTTCATGAGTGAAATTTGGCACATATATAAGTTTTAATGACACTACAACATGACGGAGACTTGATGTTAATCTGATGACGGAGACGAAGACCAATATTCGTCGGTTTATTTTTAACCGACTTCATCAAAAAGGAGGAGGTTCTCAATTCGTCGTTTTTTTTTTTAAATATATATGTTCACTGATTACTCGAAAACGCCTGAACCGATTTGAAAAATTATTTTTTTGTAGGGTATACTTCCCAGGTGATCTAAAATCTAAAAATTGTATATACATCGATGATATTTTATTTAAGTGCAGTGCAGATATATAAACAAAATACATCTACTTTCCACTAAAAATTTCAAAACAAAATAATTTTATGGTCTCAAATTGTATCCAATGGAGTCGGTTTTCTTTTTAGTTTTTAAAACGTAATTATTTGTTACAAAGTTGCGACTAACGCAAAAAGTCTGGTTTGGTACACGGTTGGTATACGTAATCATAATATTTAAACAAGTTTGTTTAATATTGGTTTGTCCTGTTGAAAAGTACATAGTACACAGGTACATATAGAAAGTCATAAATTTGATCGACAAAGGAATTTATTTTCTCAAAAGAAAGCTTAATTACCGCCATGCTACCAATACTGCGATCCAGTACCTAACAAAACCAAAGAAACATTTTACTACATATTTTAAACAGTTATCTACTTAATTCAACCCTAATTCCAAATTCTCATCTGATTGGAAAGCCTTTCAATTATTCAAGCGCTTCAAATCGCTGACGTAATTGTGACCCCGGCTATCTATGGTCCGCAGCTCCGAACTTTAGGCTTCATTCCGCTCTTCATTTGGCTATGTTGTCTCTAGTTCCCTGAGAAGCGCGACCGTCGTATTAAGGTCGTAATTTCGAGAATCACACCAAACTCTTAAGTCAAACTCGATATCAAAGTTTATGTAACTCTCTCTCGTTTCATTTGCCAGTAATTCAAGTTACAACCAAAGCTTTTAGAGGTTGTAGATGTTGCGTATACTTACTTGCGAATACTTGCGTTTCTTTTTGGGCGTATAAATAATAAGCTCGTATTAGTTTACGCGCTACAAAGCACGCTACTTTTTGCGAATCAAACCCACGCGCTTATTTCGTTGTGTTCCCTTGAACCTGTAGATCACTTAGCAAACTTAGCATTATGGAGTCCGACGGATAAACTAATCGCGGTTCGCGTTTATTTGAGTAAACAGGCCCGTCAATGCTCGTAAAAGTATTGCAATGGCGCGCCGAAAATAGCTAATCTGGAAAATCCTTAAAGTTGAAAATAACGACTATCGTTATATAAAGCCCGCTAGTTACCACTTAGGTAGGTAACCAGAGTTTCTCTCGTGCTAGGGTCTGCTTACAAATAACTTGAGCCTTTGGCTCTAATGGAATTTGTGCGCAAACTGTGTGTGGGCGGTCGATGCGTCATGTCATATCATGTGGTAGATGTGACGGTATATATCCCTGCTCTATAGATACTTACTTATGTATATGCGTAAGCTATATACACGTAACTGAGCTGTGCTGCCGAGTTAACATCAAATAAACTACGTTTAACTAGCCTGTTAGCTCAGTTAATAGTAGCTCTGCCTTCTGCGCTAAAGGTTGACGGTTCGATTCCCTGCCAGGACACGCATTTGTGTGACGAATGTAGATGTTTGTTTTGTGTGTGGGTGTTATATAGTATTGTGTATGTATATAAAAAAGTATAAGTATTCTATCAGCCATCTGTGGGGCGATTATGGAACTTTGATACTATCAAAACATTGATACTAATAGCTTTCAGTTACTATTGATGAATTGGTATTACGGATCGCTGCGATTTCTATCGGCTTCTATCGCTAGTTACAATGTGAAGTTGTTGTCAAACTATAACTCGACCAATGTACAAAGTAAGATTGTGGTAAGAACCGTGTTTAGCGCATTTAAATACATCGTATATGATTGATGTAAATAATGCCTATTGCTAATCGAAATCGATAGACATTGATGCCGATTGCTAATCGAAACTGATAGACATTGATTGTATCAAGAGTTCCATAATCGCCCTACTGGTCACCTTAGTACAAGCTATGCTTAGTTTGGGGCTAGATGGTGTTGTTTGCATTGTGCACCAATATTTACATATTACTAGTGGTCGCCCACTGGTCGAAATTCGACCATAATTAATTGATAATTAATGTATTTTATGCATAAATAAAAAAAAAATTTGCATTCTGCACTCCTCCTCTATACACTCAAGTGTGCGAAATTTCATACTCCTCCGTCCGCGTAATTTTCGTAAAAAAAGATACAAAGTATTTGCTTCACGTATTAATATATAGATTAAGAAAGAAGACAACTCTACGGCTAAACGTCAAAATTGGCATACGTAAAAAGTATTGCCAATATGAGTCTCTCTCCAGATTAGTCGATTTGTCGTTTCCAAATTTCTGTAAGGATTATTTTTTGGTCTTCTTGCGAAGTAAACATTACATCGCAAATTACATTACGCTCTTATATTTATTATTTGTCTTGAGTTATTTTCGATTTTATTAGTCATGTTGGTGTTTTCATTGAAATAGAGCTAGAGTTATCGGGTATGAATAATTGTAATAAAAGCTTTGTGTTTCTTTGTGATTCGAGCAAAAATAATCCGTATAATTATTTTATATGAAAGACACCATTTCATATAAAATAACAAATGACGAACGTAAAGATAAGACTTCGTGACATCATACTATAAACAATATAAACACTTGACACAGACTTGACAAAATGTATATTATTATGCTTGTCGCTGGTAGTCTATTGGTTGAGGGTAGATAATATCTATCTACCCTCAACCAATAGACAATCATAGATAGATAAAAACTTTATTTGACATAACATTACATAGACACAAAATAAGGTACAAAATTAAATACAAAACTTAACTACAGGGTGCCAATTAACTTTTCCTTTCGATAAAGTGGTGTACAATTTTTGAATACTATCTAATTATTTTAATGCCAGTGCTCGGATGATGATGCTCTAGATGTCTTCTATAATAATCTTCCTGAAAATGCACCTAAACAACCAATTAAGAAACTTAAAGTTTACATAAAGTCTTGTGAAAAAAACGTATTATAATATAAATGACTATATGAATGCATGCATGGCTTCATATTGCTCTGCCCCAGACAGTTAACTGACAGATTTGCATTGTATAACATACTGCTACTGCTACTGCTAATGTATAAACTAATACACCTTGTATTAGTTTTTCGTAGATAGTTTTACCTAGTTATAAGAAGGATCATGTAAAAAAATTTTAGGACCAAGACGAGTTAGGAGGAATTGGTACCTAAATTCACCTATTATGTAAAACGTTTCAAAGTGATCCTTGTGATTGTATTAATTAAATGGTTTTGACATGAAAAAACTGTATTAAGCCCAGTATTTATCCAGTCGACTGTAGAGTTCATCGTACTCTCTATTAGAGGAACAATTACTTAAACGACTCAACAATTAATCCCTCAGTGGTACGTGCGTGATTGCCTCCATTTCTTAATTAAATATCTGGGGACCACTTTTAAGCACCGACCTTAAACTATTATATAATTATTATTGAAAACCCGGCCAAAAAAAAAATGCTTATTGAATCAATTATTATGAACAATCATAAAAAAACAATGTTGGAGAGCGCAGCGAGCCGCGATTTCGGTAGCTAATTTCTTTATTCCGTTGTCAAGCACAATGGAAGAAGATTTTTTTTGTGTTATATAAAATCAGATAGGCGCGTCCTTTTAGCTATTTCTGTTTGAAGTAAACTAATAAATTCTATTTTATGCTCGGGTGGCTTTCCCCAATTTTTGGGATAACCCTTGGCTACGTCGTGCTCCAGTGATTCGAAAGTTAGTTCCAGATTACGTTCTTGTGAACTATCAATTTACAATTCTCTTGTTTTACCCGAGTAACCTTTACTGATAACTGTGTAGGTAGTAGGACAAAACTTGCGCACAAAACGCCACTTTCTGCGACATTGTGAACATAAAGGGCAAACGTCAGGATTTATTAAACATAATTACATTTTGAAAACTAAAAAGAAATCCGACATAAAAAATAATTACAACCGAATTGAGAACTTCCTTTATATGAAGTCGGTTAAAAAAAAGAGTTTATTTTACGCTTTTTAGTATAATTTTTCGAAATTTATAAACACCACTGTAAATCACGGGAAAGCAATCGTTTCATAAATGACGGAGTTGAAATCGGCTAAAAAATATATCGGAACGATAACATTGTTGAAATGTTCGTCGAGTTGACAGTTATCACTACATAGTATAAAACAAAGTCGCCTCCCGCTGCCTGTCTGTCCCTATGTATGCTTAGATCTTTGAAACTACGCAACGGATTTCGATGCGATTTTTTTAATAGATAGAGTGATTCAAGAGGAAGGTTTATATGTATAATATGTGCATAATATAGTAGAGAAACACTGATCATTTTAGAGGTTTCTAATCACATTAGACATTCTGTAGTATAATTGGTATAAACATTGCACACGTGCGAAGCCGGGGCGGGTCGCTAGTTTTATTGTAAATTCAAATTATTGTATCGTCTGTTGTAGAGGATTACGACATCGATTCTCTAAAAAACTAATATCGGTCGATGTATCGTTCAAAACGATTTTAAATTAACGAAATAACTAAGAGTGGATTTGCACGATTATTGTCCTGATATAATCGATTATCGTTTTGACCCCTTGAACAGATTCAATAGATAGCATAAACATGTACATACACTACATCTACTTGTAACGGTAGAGTGTGTACCGTAGTACCTAATAGCAAGATGCAGCCGCATTTTCGAGTGGTTTGTAGAGGCTGCTTGATTATAGTTAAGTGGGGTGACATTTAATACCAATGACATAAGGCACAAAATGCAATATATCACGGACGGGATGGCACACAGGGATGTAACCCGTCGAAGTACACTCGAGAGCATAGAAATTGCATACCCTCTACATTTTCATTTAGACCCTAAACATTTTTAAATTAAATTTTGGTTGCAAATATAACTTTAATTACATTAAAGTACAC
Organism: Lampropteryx suffumata; assembly: GCA_948098915.1. NCBI lineage: Eukaryota > Metazoa > Arthropoda > Insecta > Lepidoptera > Geometridae > Lampropteryx > Lampropteryx suffumata. The sequence continues at coordinate 1,641,460 of OX402557.1, read as the reverse complement.
ACTGTTAGCTTTCTAAAAACACATGATCTTCGAAATCATTACAGTAGCAACAAAACAATAGAATGGCCCAACGTAGCTCATTTCAGGTGGCTCGGTTTGCGGGACTATGAGCAGGTATAAAAGGTTTTGGGATCGCAGCTCGCAGGTTCTTTATCGAATACGTAATAATTCTGAACAAGAAAATGGATACTACACCGGAAGCAGCGCTTCTAGACGTTGCACTAATAGAAGCTGGGTAGAACCAAAGACTAGTTCTTTAATATTAGTTTACAAGCGTAATTTTTGAGCAATGGTTGCTCGGCAACTATTATGGGCCATTCACGTAAATAGTCTGATGTTTTCTTGACGTCATTATTGGCAAGTATTGCCAAATATTGCCAATATTACGGTTTTTTTTGATACCATTAATGTCTATAAGCTTCATGCAATAGACAGTATATCAATCAAAACAAAAATAGTTAAAAGAAATATTAATACAATCACAAGGATCTCTTTGAAACATTTAAAGGTGAATTTAGGTGCCTCGGACCCAAGTCCGAGAAGAACTGAGAAGAAACACGTCCTAGTCCTAGCGCTTTTATGTATGATCCTTCTTACCTATAACTAGCTTAACTACATAAACCTAATGCAAGGTAACAGTTGTTTATACATTGCAAATCTGTCAGTTAACTGGCAGAGCAACATAAGGCCTTGCATCTTTAGTTTGATTGATTGTAACTGAAGCCAGTTTATATAAGATTGATGGTTACTACGTAGGTAAGTTCGTATGGTATTCACATAACAGCTTGTGTTACTACTAGCAACATCAACCTTCAAAAACGATTATGGTTTTGATGGTAATCAAATTCCATAATCGCCCGGCAGAATACTAATCTTAAGAGCTGGCCTCCAATTTGGCACAGCATTATTAGCATTGCCATTCAACGTGTCCCCAGTGTCTTGGGGACGCCGCCCTCTGGCAGTGATCTGGATCAGTTGAGCTCTTTATAGATAATTCTAAACTTTTTCATCTGTATCATCCTGTAAATTTCCGTAGTTAATCTCTGTAAATAAATATTCGCCGGCAGAATTTAGCAATTTCAATTGCGCGCGTAATCGTTAAATGTAAAGAATTCTTAAAAAACTGTGTCCTGAACGAGATTTCTATCAGTGACTGATAATATGATAAATGAGGCTATTTTCATCTGTTTGACGACCTCTGTGACCCAGTGGGCCAAGGCCCGTCTGAAACGCAAAAAGTTTCGGAATCGATTCCCGCCGCGGGACAAATGTTTGTATGATCTGCATGTATTTATCTCGGGTCTGGGTGTTTCTATAATATAATAGAATAATCATAATATGTATGTATTTACACATAAAAAAGTATATGATTACTTTAACATAATATAAGACAACTCTGCTTACTTTGGGTCCAGATGGTGCTGTGTGATATGTCCGGCATTATTTATTTTATTTATTTATTTATGTAAGTCATAAATAGTCACAAATCATATAATTTTGTACCCAACGTTATTACCAAAAATATCACCCCAGCATTTTTCTCTTAGCAAACAGACCCTACTTCCATATGCCTTCACTCATTTTTGAATCTCCTGACTATATTTCCTTCAATCAAACACCTGCGAGTGAAGTATGCGGATAATCGAATTCAGCGATGTGCTTCATCCGTTGCGATCCTGTGTAGCACCACCCGTTATTCTAAAGGTTATTTTAGATTGGTAGGTAACCATGTAAGTTTATACATTAAGACAGACACAACACAAGACGCACAAGACGATCTTAGAGATACAATACACTGGATACATTCCAACAGCAAATTATGAACATCTTCTAAAACTCAGCAAGTAAAATATTTGGGTGAATCTGAAACTTTCATACGGTGTTTGAACTTAGCTAGTGGAATATGCCCTGAGCGTAGCTTGTGAGATGGTTCAATGCGTGCGTACTTTATAAATTCCGAAAGTGTGTATATTCGTCGATATGTATCTCAAAACTGTTCTATAAATCTCTTAGATACTAAGAGATTTCTAAAAGACCGATATGCCACACGATGGGATAGTAAAATATAAAACAATATTAACCTTACTTTACATGTAGGGAAGGTATCCCGAAAAAACTTTTTTTCAAAGTTTTGTTTTCAGAACTTTGTAAGGGTTATTAATAATCCTTAGCAAGAGCTCTGATAGGGGCGGACGGATAGACAAACGAACTAACAGACATTGTGAAATAATAAGGGTTCCTTATGGGGTTCGGAACCCTAAAAACTTACCCTAAAAACTTTTAACATACAAAAAAAAAGTATATCGATACTACAGACAATAATGATAGTAACTTAGTAGGTAGTATACCTTTAATATTAGGAAACTTGTTCAAATAATATCCGATCGACATTTTGAGTCGGTAACCTTGTCTATACCAACCCTTACCACCCACCACCCTCACCTTATTACATGCTTCAGGTTCCAAAAGATTTTTCTCATTATTTTTAAAATGTTTTTGATAAAGTTTCAAAGGGATCGTGAAACGCAAATTGGTTCGTAAATGTTCGCTTAAAAATTGTGTTTAACAGTTTTCAATTTTATAAAAAGTTGCGAATGCCTGTTGAGTTGGAAAGAGGTAAAATAATAATAAGTAATCAAGTGTTTTAGACATAAAAAGCAGGTTATTGATATATTTATTATTTAGGACTACTTATTTACCTATTTCTTATATCTAGCTTAACTACGCAAATAATGCAAGGTAACAGTAGTTTATACATTGCAAATCTGTCAGTTAACTGACAGAGCAACATAAGGCCATCATTAGTTTGATTGATTGTAATTGGATCCACTTTAATATCAAGGCCCGGCTGAGACGCAGAAGGTTTCGGGTTCGATTCCCGCCGCGAGATAACTGTTTGTATGATCTGCTAGTATTTGCTCAGGTCTGGGTGTATCTATGTATAATATGTATATAGGTAAGTAGTAAATCAGTCATGTGGGCTATTTACGGACCGTTTAAAACTTTAGAATTGATAGCTGAACTGATCACTGAAGCGTTCCCAAGACACTGGCGGCATTGCCACGTTGAATGGCAATATTAATAAATAATCGCGGACATTTTACACAGCATCATCTGGCTCTAAAGTAAGCAGAGCTTGATTTATGGGTACCACATTACTGATATACTACTTATATACTTTTAAACACACATATTATACAAAGAACCACCCAGACCCAGACACTGGGCCAGATACTCTTGCTTCACGCAATGTTTCTGTCAGACACCGTGAAATTATTTTGAAAACGAGATGGGCTCCCGTTCCCCACGGGCATAGGGCCTTGATTCCTAATGGTTACCTACTACCTACCTACTTAAGCTCTATCCTATAAACACATAATGATCTAACGTGTCGTTTAAGTATACTATGTCTTTGTCATTCTAATATCAACGAATATGGATGGCAATTGATTTAAACAACACGTTTAACTATTGAGTGATTGTAAGATTTTTATCTCCACTGCTTAAAAAAAAACAATACGCAAAAAAAAAAATTTTGGTTAACCACTTGAACGTCCGAGCGCGGCAGCTGTATCCCTCTCGAACGTCCGCCCGCGCGAGCGGAATTCTGCGGCGCCAACAATTCAACTTCGAGCGCGATAACTAGATAACTCCTATAGCAAGACTTAAATAAAAAAATACTTATGAATAGAAAAAACTATGAATCTGAATACTGAAAATGTACATTTAAACATGACAATGTAGGTTAAATTTCAATAAACTTTTGATTCTAAGGAGTTTTTACACAAAACCTCGTAGTTTGTAGCAATATAACCTACTTATTATTTAACTAAAATTTAAGGACTTTTTTTGACATGAATAACTAGAATACAGTGTTTATTAAAATAAACCTTTTCAAAACACCCCTAATTTCGTTAGAATACGTAAAACGTACACGGGACACGGGACATTTTGGCTGTAAAACCAAACAAATGTAAAATACACAGAGTATGTTTCATTGTATTTAGATCGTGGGAGTATATTTAAATATGATTACTTACATAATTTCTCCATTACAATTAATTCCTTATGAGAATAAATTCATTTCCTAAACATGAAACCCGCCGTGCAACGGCATTTTGTTTAATGTCGATTTTTTTGCTCTTAAGACTCAGACACAGAACAAAGACCTATGTTTATCCTGGGAAGGAATCGAACCCTCGACCTACAGCGCAGAAGGTAGAGCTACTACCAACTGAGCTGACAGGACAGCTAAAAGGGCCCTCTGCATCTGATTCACAATGGCCCTTGCTTTATATATAAAAATACTTAACTAATTATTATATAACTAGCTGCTGCCTGCTGTGGTACCAACATAAAAAGTAGCCTATATCCGTCTCCAAGGTTCCATGTATCTTTATACCAAAATTCATCAAAATCGGTTCAGCGGTTTAGGCGTGAAAACGTGACAGACAGACAGAGTTACTTTCGCATTTGTAATATTAGTAGGGATTAGCAGGGATTTGATCAAACGTAAAAGAAAGGGTTGTCGATTTATCTCAATTATTGACCTCAATATTGTTTTATTGCAAATTAAATGTTTTCCACAATAATTATTTATCCAAAGAATAATACAATATATAATGTTACTAATTATATTTTTTACACCTATGTACCTATTTACCTAAACGTTGGTTGAAATACATATTATGTACCTACTTATTTTAATATCTTGTAAATAACATTTTAACAAACTCAATAAGACGTAAGATAAGCCGTTTTGTCGCGAAAACGGCAGAGATCTCGAGATAACCTCACCTGCCGCCATGTTATCCCAAACTCTCTAATTTAATTTGGGATTTTGAGCGTCCCTGCCCGCGTTAACGAGAAATTGAATAATTTGCATTACATTTAGCATTTTTTGCCTTAACTTGATGGTTACGAGATTGTCTTTTGGTTTCTGGGCGTCTACACTACACACAGATTTCGATATATCTTTGTCGTATCGATAATAGTATCGTTTCATATCGTATCGATAATGTTGTACAAATATACGTCGATCAGCCGAATTGACAGTGGTTTCATCGTCAAATTCAAATTTTCGTAACTCATTTATTTACTTTTATCAGATGTTGCATGTACTTAGATATGTCATAACAATATTAGGGTTCTTATACAGAAAGTGTTTCACAGAATATAAATTGATCGGCTAAAGCCTCGTCTGTCTTATTGTAACTCTTATATAACAATAGCCTTTTTACGTTATTGAAAAATTCAGGGTCAGATTTAGATGTCAGTATGTATTTTATTATATAACTAGCTGCTGCCCGCGGCTTCGCACGCATGGTACCTACATAAAAAGTAGCCTATGTCCTTCTCCAAGGTCCCATCTATCTCTATACTAAAATTCATCAAAATCGGTTTAGAGGTTTAGACGTGAAAACGTAACAAGCAGACAAACAGACAGACAAACAGAGTTACTTTCACATTTATAATATTAGTAGAGATCAACAGTCTAAAAAGTTATGCTTCTAGTTCTGAAAATGGCAATACTTTCATACAACCTTTCGTTCCCCTTTTCAACACTTTACAACATTTTTGTCCAATTAAAAATTAGCCTATGTCCTTTCTCAGGCTTTAGACTGTAGGCTTTAGGCTGTACCAAAGTTACTTTCGCATTTATAATATTAATAAGGATTTAATGGACACGCACATAAAACATTTTAATGGTTTAGTCAGTCTAGTCATAGAAACATTTCCTCGTGATATACATATGTGTAACAAATTACATGTTGGTGATATTTTCCCTGATATAAACAATATTTGGATAAATAAATTCTTTATAACTACCGACAATTTGTCATTATATTTACCTATTTTCTATTGTCGTACGATAAGCCCAACAAAAATCATATTAAATTAAGAATCATTAAATTAAGATTTCTCTGTTCTCTCCGGTAATTCAACAAACATGGTCATATTGTTAAATCGTATCGTACTGTATCGAGAGGATTACAACATCGATTGTCAAATGTAATGTCGGTCTTTGACGTTAACGATGAAGCTAAGATTAGGGGTTTTCAAGATATCTCGATATCTCGTTTATCAAACAAACAAAACATTCTTTATTGAATAAAATCACAAGAACCACGTTGAATCGTCTTCTTACATGCTAGTGAATCTAGGTGCCGGTTCCTCCTAACCCCAGTTCAAGAAGAATCCGGCATCATACTCATCTGGTCTTAACACTTTTTTGTATGATCCTTGCCAAATATTGTTACGGATGCCGAGTCGAGTTGGAGCAGATTCATCCCAAGCTTTTTTGTCATCTAAATAATCAGATATTTTATAATATGCTTTTCAACACACTTGCTCATAAAATGGCTCTATGGTCACCGCAATTAGGCACAGAATGACACCCATAATCAAACTGTGACTTTTTCATTGCTATAACTCACTAGTGAGTTATAGTTTTTTTTTTTATTTTATTGGTTGAGGTGCTTTGTTCTTAAAAACGTTTTTATTTAAAAAAATATCGTGTTTAATAGAACAAATAAATTAATGTTCCTATTGCTTGCTCATTTCATGCAACTTCTTATTTAAATAGATAATTTTAACTCGTACGTGTTTAATAAATAAAACTTTCACTCAAATATAAATTTTGCTTTCTCTGTATTAAAAGAAAACTTTAAATTCCCCATTTTGTACGTGGCAGAATAGGCGCAAACCCTATGCGCGGAAAATAAAAAATAAAACCTCATCCCTTTAGTCTGTGGCTGATCGCAATGCGCGCGCATAGGAAAACTGATAAATTTTTCCCGCCATAGCGAATCATTTTTCACATCTCGATTTCACTGTTGAAATTAAACTTTTTATCTAATAGATAAAATGAGTTTTTATTGTTTTTTTATTCACAAGTGTGTTGAAAAACGTCGTATGATACACGTGTGTATTGATGATTACCGTCCTCGGCTCTCTTAAGACCCTCACCTAACGGCTCGGGTCTCAATGGCGCCTCAGCGGTAATCACCAACATTACACACTAGTACCATAATGTACTATTAATAGACAGTTTCTGTTTAATCACGTTTTTAAATTTGCCAATCGACAAATCTAACACGTCGCTTGGGACCTTGTTATACAGGCGTACACATTGCCCTATAAAAGACTTATTAACTTTAGCGAGCCTAACAGTGGGGACAGCGAGTTTATCTTTATTTCTAGTGTCAATGCTATGATTATCGCATTTTTTTTTAAAATAAATGAATATTTTTGTGCACATACATAACATTTTCGTCTATAACTGACAAGGCACTGTCATGATATTTATTTCTTTAAATGTATTCCTAAGTATTCTAATATTGATTTTAAAAGTAGGCCTCCAGGTTAATTATCGCGTTCGTATCTTTGAGGCATCGCAGCCTTATATATATAAATGGTAGCTATGGTTTTAGAACCATAGCTACCATATAATCAATTTACTAGCTTATAAAGATTTTCTATTTATTTAAATAGATTAAAATTTGGCTAAGATTACTGAATAAAACATGAAATAGTACGAGCAAAAAATAATTAATTTAGAAGTGCTATGCTACTTCATGAAATGACAAACGAAGAATTCGACATCATACTATGAACAATATAAACACTTGACACTGGAAAAATTTTCATTATTATGACACATGCCATTATCGAAGAAGAAGAGCCTGCATTCAAGCATAGGCCTGTAAGTAGTTATCTTAACCGTTTGGTGCTTGCAATACTAGAGGTAACAGTTATTAACCAACATTAATAAAAGATGAGTTTCTCAATTCAGTTGTATTTTTTTTAAATGTTTGTTACCTCACTCCGTAATTTATGAACCGATTTGAAAAAAATGTTTTTCATGTGAAAGGATATACTTCCCGATTGGTCCCATAAAATATTTCATCAAAAACAGTTTGATAGTTTGGTTTTTAAATCAAAATAGATGGAAAAAATATGTCATCCAAGTAATCGAAATTTCTATTCTTTGCTTTCTTGTGACTATCCAGTGGTGTTTACCGACTTAAAAAAAGAAGTTCTCAATTCGGGTGTATTTTTATGGGATCATATTTCATTCAATATAGTTTTCTTTTTAGTTTTTAGGATGTAATTATTTTACATTTTGATAAACACGGGCTTTACTCACGTATTTTTTTTTTGTTTATTTTGTCGACTCACGTATTATTTTGCTCGAGTTCACGGTTCGCACTCAGTGCGAAGCGGCAACGAGCGGACCGCGGATCAAACTCACTCTGATGAAGATTCTCTAGATGAATCGAAACAGTGTCGGTGCCTCCATCGACAAAATAATACGTGAGTAAAGCCCGTGTTTATCAAAATGTATAGTACAACTCACGAAAGTTTTGAAATTGTAATTATTTTGTTTATTCACTCAGTAATCTCACTTACACTTGCTCCAGTGCCTTTCAAACCTAAACACTCATGTTGTGGTACTCACTAATACGTACTAAAGAGACCTACCACTTGGTCATTGGGCGGATTTGGCCACTTAAGCTCTTAGGAGCTACTTATGAACTCTCTTTGTATACTAAAGTAATATAGACAAGTCGGCCTAGTTAGTCAAAACAAGTGAGGCATTTGTGATAAGAGCACACTTCTCTCGCGTTCTTACTTACCGTGACAAAGTGTGTGCATAGTCTTATGTTTGTGTACCAAAACTTAGAGGAACAGATGGTAAAAAAAAAATATTGTACGAGTTTTCGGAAATCTTTTTTACAAGAGATTTAGGTTGTTTCTAAAAGGAGAACCTACACGAGATACAATGCACGCGCTACACCGCAAGGCAGGTAATGAATGTGTTCAGCGAGCACAATATCACGGTATTAGAGTGGCCTGCTCAGTCCGCCGATCTCAATGCAATTAAGCATGCATGGGATTTTCTCGGGAGACGAGCATTTTGTGATCTTCCAAAATTTCAAAATTCCAAATTTGAACACGGAAAAAGAACTTTTTCACATCTCTTCAGAATATGGAACCTATTCCACAGGCGACAATTGATAACCTAATGCATGCAACTCAGCATGCCACGCCGATGTATAGCCGTGGCTATTGCCCTGGGAGGTCCGACAGATTACTAAACAGCTGCAAGGAATGTTTTACCTAATATTTTCACTTAAGCGTCATCTGTCGCTTTGTTATTTACAGAAAATAGTTTTTTCGGTTTAGGCACTATTTTAGTTTTTTGTATTAAACCTTCATTTTTTACTTACACGCTTTTTATTTATTTACATAACTGAAATCAAGAATAAATAAAGCTTCTACCTTTTTTTTCTTAAATGTTATACATCAATGTATAACATTTAAGAAAAAAAAGGTTGAATTAAAAATGTAAACTAAAATACCCTTGTTCCCTAGACTTAGGAAAAGGAATTTAAGGAATTTTAAGGAATTGAACCTGCAACCTTCTGCGTCTCTGGGGGCCTTCACACACTGTGCCATAGAGGTTATCATAAAGGTCATATAATAACTTTTCATTATTTACCCTTGAAACCCTTTTAAAAATAAGTACTAGGTATTACTTATTTAGAGTCATAAAAAACTTAATATACACAATACACCCTGTTTTGCGAACGGTACGAGATATCCGAAATAAACACGTGCGGAACGTCTCGTCTTGTTTTGTGTCAAGTCCCTCTTGTGTCGGTGACTAAGGCTGCGCCGCGATGTTTGGGCCCTTTGGACTTACCCAGTTATGGGGTAGCCACTTCATCAGATTTAGGTATCGTGTTCTTAATTGAGTTGCTATATCGATAGGATCCCTATACTCCTTGTGCTAAGAGAGGCAGAATAATTGGCTCTGCAGTGTGATGGTTGAAATAAATTGACTTAATTGGCTTTCTGTTACTAATTAGTCTTGCTTCGGAAATTATGTCTGGGGCTGTTGGTTTTCCAAATAAATTAATTAACAAAAAGTTACGATTGATAATATATTTTTTTTAAAGCATGTACCTAAAATATCGATGGCGCAATGGGCCAAAACCCGGCTGAGACGCAGAAGGTGGCGGGCTCGATTCCCGCCGCTGGACGAATGTTTGTATAATCTGCAAGTATTTGTCTCAGGTCTGGGTGTTTCTATGTATAATATATATTTATTTATAAAAAAATAATAATAAGTAGTCTATATAGTAAATTGTACATGAATCATGTGGTACCCATACCTCAAGCTCTGCTTACTTTGGGGCCAGATGATGTTGTGTGAAATGTCCGGGTTTATTTATTATTAACCTCATTTACATAAGATATAAAATGTAACGATATATGACTCTCACATTAAACACTAATGCAAAATCCTCAGGAAAATCTTTAAAATGGGTTGTGTAAACATATTATCCAGTTTCCAGAGAACTTGGCCTGGCCACTATGCACTTAGATCTTGATACATGGAAATTGGTGCCATTTCCCAATGTTGTTAAAACTTGGCAAGTTGGTACGCCAGCTGTGTGCCAACTCAAACAAGTCTGGAGTCAGCTGGATCACTTACCCTAAGGCCTTCCACACATGAAACAACGGTGCGCCGCGTAAACGCGCGGATGAGTAATATTGTATACAGGGTGTCGACCGCCATTAATTTGAACGTCCGTCAATGCCAAAGCAAAGCTACAACACGTTATACATTTTGAAAAACACGGGTTTTACTCACGTATTATTTTGTCGATGGAGGCACCGACACTGTTTCGATTCATCTAGAGAATCTTCAGCAGGGTAAGTTTGATACGCGATGCGTTCGTTGCCGCTCGAGTTCACGGTTTGCACTGACAAATGTATAGTACAACTCGCGAAAGTTTTAGATGTGAAATATACACGTTATGTTTATATGGTAATTGTCATGGTAATTGTGATTGTCATCTAGGTACAGTTTGTATAGGAACTTATATCTACACTCCAGAAATGCCAAACCGCACTGTTTTCGTATGTGAGCTGTTTGATAGCCTCATGTAAAAAGTTCTATAAAAAAAACAATTCAACCATTTAGCCGTGAAAAGATAAACTAATAGACATACAAACAGACGAATAGGCAGGCAAACAGACATACACACATTACAATTTATAATATTAGTATGGTTACTAGGACAGCCTGTATTTACAGAGTACAGTATGAATATCTCATGATCAAACAAAATGTTTGTATGATCTGCAAGTATTTGTCTCGGGTCTGGGTCTTTCTATGTATAATATGTATGTATTTATAAAAAAAAAGTATATTAGTAGTAAGTAAGTCACGTGGTACCCATAACACAAGCTCTGCTTACTTTGGGGCCAGATGATGCTGTGTGAAATGTCCGGGATTATTTATAGTATTATTTCTCCAGGACACCCACCAGTATTCATTGGGTGGGTAGGTAAAATACAGTGACACAGCTGCTTTCTTATCTACAATCTCCCCACTTAGCCGCGACTGGCAACTCGTTACAATACCTACTTATCCCTTCACGGTTAGCGGCTTCACAGATTTTAATTCTAGATCTAAAGAATCGTACTTAAATAAATAAAACGTATACTGAGTAGTAATTTGTGACCAGTAGATCAATATAGGTATGAACGAAAACATTTTAGACTGTACGGTTATGTTTTAAAAAAAAAGTTTTTGTTTCAGATATTACTTATATATTTCTTGATGCATAATGGATTTTTGGTTTTGGTTGAACTAATATAACAAATTTTAAGTTTAATGTAAATACTTACCTACTGATCACGAAATCCCATTCTTATTAAAAATTCAAATCCTAATTCATAGAATCTGTTTGCTAACAGCAATGTTTTGGGGAGACATATATGTCAATGCAATAAGATTCAATACTCTTATATTAAACATACGAGTATAATAAAAGAAAGTCGTGTTAGTTACACCCCTTATAACTCGAGAACCGCTAGACCGATTTGGATCAAACTTAAAATGAATGTAGTTACTAACTTGGATTAGGATATAGGCAATTTATTATCCCGGAAAAGCAACGGGAACGGGAACGGGGTGACTGAAGCCGCGGGTGGCCGCTATCTATCAATATTTATCCGTAACTTTGATAGTCTTTGTAGTTACATATTACAATAATTTGAATATCTAGCTTTTTTTAATAGCGATTATTAGTACTTTAATATTTTTTGTGAAGTTGTAACCGCCCAACGAAGTGGGCACGGGTCAGCTAGTTAAACATATTTTAAAAATTATAAGAATGCGCTATCTGCTTATAATATTATAATACATCTGGCATACTTATGTCACATCACGTGTTACGCATGCACGAATAAATCATTCTGCAAGTCTATACAGTACTACGATGAAAGCTTGGCGCTTCGGTAATGTTCGAGTTTCCGAATCAGTACGATTACTTATGCGACCAACGTTCAGTTGCCTCACGGCTTTTGACGGCTCGTCAGTCATCTGCTAGCTTCACGAGCGGTTCCAGTATTTGGATGTATATAGAGCTGTTAAAATCCCCAGTTGTCACATTTCATAGCAGTAGCAGTTTTGATTTTGATTGATTTAATGTTCAGAATGGATTCCAAATTAAAAAAAGGCCGAGTTTATTAAGACAGAAAAATAATATAATAAAAAAGATAATATACAACGTGTATATCTTTTTGTTTTATTTGAGGCTAATGCGTAAAAATAAATTAAAACGAATATCTCAATAAAGTTCAAGACCACATTGTCAAGGCCACTGGCAGTTTTGAGTACAGTTTGAAACATGGTATATAATTATCATTTGAGATTCAAGAAAACTCTTACTATAAAGTCATCAAAAAATAAACTAGTTCACACAATTTTTATTTTATTTTCCGAACTACCTACTATAATAATTTCACGATAACACAAAAAAAAGTATACGTAATTATACAGCTCTAGATACATATCACTATCGGGCGAGCGTGTTTCCGATGATAGACGAAATTTGCTGAGGCATCGAGCTTAAATCCTAGTACTATACCAAGTTGTATCTGTTTAAACGTGATTGAGCAAAAAAAACATACAAGCTTTTGTATTTATAATACTAGTAGGAATTAGATAGCTTCAAAAAAGCCTCGCTCTTATAAATTGTTACTCCTCGGGTGTATCACTGCAGGGTTGGCAGAACGCCAGACGGTCGCGGGTTCGACGTCCGTTTATGATATGTTTGCGGTATTACATTACCGCTCCTTTGATTTACAGTCGTTTTGTTTTGGTTAGAATCCTGAAGTTTATGCACGCGACAACCAGGCTCTAGATCTGGTTTCGTGGATTCAGTTAGGTATAGAATCCATAAAATAAATTATTACGTGGCGTCTAGTGGAAATATCGCGTGACCAAATAGCTGGCTTCGATTTGGCCCAGCGAATTAGCATTGCCTTTCAACGGTAATGCGGTCAGTTTTGGGGACGCTGTTCTTTGGCATTGTTGGCCTCGTGTTGATATGCCCTCTAACAGTTAACTGACAGATTTGCAATGTGTAACCTAGTGGTATATTTTTTCGTTAGTTAGTTTTTCGTAGATAAGCTAGTTATAAGAAGGTTTCTTGAGTTTCTTGTCAATTTTCGGACTTAGGTTAGGTTAGGTTAATCTAAATTCATCTAGTATGTGAATGTTTCAAAGTGATCCTTGTGATTGTATTAAACAAAAATATTATTGACTTTGACTGTTTTGACGATTTTCGAATAGGTCAACTTTTAAACTTTTTTTTTACCATTTGAATTTTTTATTATTGTATGAGTACTTTAAGTTTAGATTACTAAGATTTTCCTATGCTATGCTATGCTATGCTAGATTTGGGGTTAGATGATGTTGTGTGTATTGTCTACCAGTAGGTATTTATTATTTTCTACTGGTGAAAAAGTAGTTTTATATCCGTAACCCGTGGTATAAGTGACCCTGTAGAAACTTACATGGTTTCCACATCAAGTAAGTGATTGCTAGTAGCAAACCTTGGCACGGCTCCAGATCCAAGCAGAGAATGTGAACATTGAACTTACTTATTTTTATTTACTTTTTATTAGGTCGTGTTTCACCTAAATGTTGACCAAACAATGTATAAATTACTTGCTACTGCCCGCTTCGCATGCGCTGTACTTACTTAACGTAATATGCCTATGTCTGTTCCTCAGATACAATCTTTCTTCTTACCAAATTTCAAGATCTACCTGATTAGCTGATTCTGATTGTTTGGATTTACAGCTCAGTTGGTAGTGACTCTGTCTTCCGAGCCGTAGGGTTGTAGGTTTGATTCTCTCAAGGGCAAAAATTTGTGTGTTGAACATATTTGTTCTGTGTCAGGAAGTTTAGAAGTATCATAAGTATGTATTAAAATACAATATATGTAACGTATTTAGATGACAAAAAAGCTTGGGAAAAATCTGCTTCAACTCGACTCGGCATTGACAAAATTGGCAAGGATCATAAAAAACAGTGTTAAGACCACTTTTCTTGCGGGATTCTTCTTGAACTGGGGTTAGGAGGAATCGGTACCTAGATTCACTAGCATGTAGGGAGATGATTCAAAATGGTCCGAGTGATTTTATTAAATAAAAAATGTTTTTACTTTGACTTTGGTATTCTATTAGACATCTGGTTTATATAGCTATGCTTTGTGTGTGGTTTGTCTACCAATATTTATTTATTTATATAAACATACTCGTACGCAAGTTCTACTTTGTTTCTCTACAAAGCCTTCGTAAAATTTCTACCCCAATTTAAAGTTAAATAAATTAGTTGCATATACGTTTACCCGTGTTAGTGACAAATTGTATGCACTTTAAGTTTTTCCCGCGGGCAACACAAGTTTAAATGAGTTTGGAGTGTTGCCAGCTAATTATCAGGCTCTGTTCCAGGCTGAGGCAAAAACCCTTATTTTTGGACTCCTTTTTGGATAGATTGATCACTAAGTATTAAGTTAGATCGTAAAATTACAAATTCTAGGGAATGTGTTGATTGTGTTTATAGTTGCAGTAAATTAAGTCAAAGTCAAAACATGATTTATACAATAAAATCATAAGGACTATTTTGAATCGTCTTCTTACATGCTAGTGAATCTAGATGCCGGTTCTTCCTAACCCCAGTTGAAGAATAATCCGACAAGAACTCTGTACTCGTCTGGTAAGTTAAGTATGTGGGTACTAGCGCCTAATACAGATAGCCGAAATAACAGTATTATTTTATAATATAATTAAAATGTATCTCAAAATTTATAACAAGATACCAGAGAGCATAAAAGAGAATCAATTCTTGAGCTTTAAACACTAGCTTAGAGCAGTTCTTGTAGAAAAGAGTTATTACAGTATTGCCGGGTACTTGTAAATCTAATTCTAATATATAAAATTTTCGTGTCACAGTATTTGTTACAAAACTCTTCCAAAACAGCTTGACCGATTCTTATGATTTTTTTTGTGTCCAGTATCCATCCATATCCAGTAGGTCTGTGAATAGGACGTAAACAAATTTTCATACTCCTAAGTGATAAGGGTGATCCGCTCCAAAAATTTTTTTTTTTTTTTTTATTTTTTTTATTTTTTTTATGATTTGGCTTTAAGAAATACATACAATCCTAAATTTTTCCCTTCACTAGAATCTATTTATATCTTATATTATACATATATATTATTTAATTTATATTTTTATTGCCGGGTCAGCTAGTAATATTATAAATTTGCGTGCCTAGCTAAGGTAATATATTTCTTTTGTTCTTAAATAACTATTATCTGTTATATACTACAACGATATTGTAAACCTAGATTCTGACAAATAAATGAATTGAATTGAACATTGAATTGTTCGCGGCTTCGAACAGGTGGTACTTTCATAAATCTATTTACGTCCTGCCTCCAAGATACAATCTATATTCATACCAAATTTCATCAAGATCCGCTCAGCCGAAAATGCAGGAAAAGGTAACAAAGACACAAACACGCAGAGACACTTTCAAATTTATAATATTAGTATGATGATGGGTATAAATTTCGATAAATAAATACCTAATTAAGATCTACGACTCTTTTTTCACAGTGTTCCCTCAGTTAGGTTAGTTAATAAAAGATAAACTAACATTAGTGAGGTCTAATTTTAGTACATCTTTTATAAGGTAATGTGTACTATAACAAGGTCCCAAGCGATCTGCTGGATTTGTCGATAATCATTAAGCGTATTATAAATAACTAGCTGTCCGCGCGCTGCTTCGCCTGCGTTGAAGATTTTTCCCAGGATAAAAAGTAGCCTATGTCACCTGGGAATAGTGTAGATTTCAAACGGTAAAATAATTATTCAAATCGGTCCAGTAGTTTCGGAGCCTATTCAATACAAACAAACAAACAATCAAATCTTTCCTCTTTATAATATTAGTATAGATTACGTTTTAAGAACTAAAAAGACAACCGACACAAGGTAGCTACTGTAAAACGTTGAGGAGTTTCCTTGACTGTCCTTCCATCTTCATCATCAGACCCCTAATGACAGTCACAACCCATCTAGGTGTAAAGTTCTCATCGATACAAATTAATCAAGCCCAAACAGGTAATTGCTGTAAATCATTGAGGATTCTCGACCCTCGACTGTCTTTCAGCTCCATCATCAGATCGACTCCAGACCTTCATTAAATAGTAGTGCTTTAAAATACTTAATGAAAAAAATTAACAAACGCACTAGTCGCCACTACGGATTTCGAAGGTTCCTTTGATTGTCTCGGGGTCTGAGTGTTTCTATGTATAATATGTATTTACAAAAAAAAAGAAGTATATAAGTAGTATATCAGTCATGTGGTACCCATAACACAAGCTCTGCTTACTTTGGGGCCAGATGATGTTGTGTGAAATGTCCGGTATTATTATTATTAATATTATAAGAGGAACCGGCACCTAGATTTACCTAGTATATTAGAAGACGATTCAAAGTGGTCTTCAATTTGGTGTTAGTTCTTATACTCGTCTTGTTTCTAGACTATTGTTACAAATTACAATTCAAGTAATAGGCAGGTTAAATATTATGACCCCTCATTCTCGCTCCGGTATTAACAGTCTCCAAGTGTAACCCTAGACTACAATCCGAATGTAAGCTATCATATTGCGTTTTCCTTACCGTGTTTTGAAGTAGCATAATTATGCTGAGATTGCACCTTTTTGATTCGCAGGAAAGGCTAATTTTGGGCCTAGTTGTAAGCACTTTTCTATTTTCATATGTATGTGTGCTGTAATTTGTTTATCTTTCTCTGTGTGGCATATTCTTGATCCTTTTTACTCCATTTTCCTCTGTTGTTTGCTCTTTTGTATTGTTTGTTTTATGTATGTGCTAAATAAAAGTATTTATCCTCTCTTTCTATTGTTCAGATGATATATCCGGTGTGTATCCTGTATGATACGCAAATTGCTATTGGTGCTGCATCAGCAATGAGGCTGATTTCTTGCGGATGCTGGCATGGGGTCCATCAAACCTCGCTACCACAAACATGGTAGATGCATTGCGGATGCGAGCATTACCACTAAATCACTACATAGTATAAAACAAAGTCGCTTCCCGCTGTCTGTCTGTCCCTATGTATGCTTATATCTTTAAAACTACGCAACGGATTTTGATGCGGTTTTTTTTAATAGATAGAGTGATTCTAGAGGGTTTATATGTATAGTACATGCATAATACATATACTAGAGAAACACTGATAACTTTAGAGGTTTCTAATGTGATGTCGTAAATATACTCATTTTTTTGCGCTTACATTGCGAACTGTGAACGTTGTACATGGCACCCGTGCGAAATCGGGGCGGGTCGCTAGTTATGAATAAATGTGAATGTAACTATGCCTGTCTGTTACGTTTTCACGCCTAAACCGCTGTACCGATTTTGATGAATTTTGGTATAGAGATAGATGGGACCTTGGAGAAGGACATAGGCTACTTTTATGTAGGTACCACGCGTGCGAAGCCGCGGACAGCAGCTAGTTTTTTTTTATAAATACTGGTTTTTCGATACACTTTTTCGATTCTCTCAGAATCTTCATTATTAGTTTGTTCATCAGTCCGCTCGTTGCCGCATTCACGTTTGAAAGTGAAATTCTAATAATTATAAAATCAATAAATCTTAATTATTAATCCGAGTTTGAGTTTTGCTCGGGAAGTTACCACTTTTCAGTTTAACTATGACTCCAGTAAATATTTGAAATATTGACCGCTCATCACAAACGCGCTCCTCTTATGCTCCATTTGTCTACATCTTCGAATTAAGAACCTTCATTACATCTGAAAAACAACCCTTAAATAAATTATTTTATTTCCCGGAAGGGTCCTTAATGTTCGGACTCAGCTGGACTTGGGTAAAAAAGGGGGTAAAAAATTGGATCTCTGAGGGTACGGTCAGACGTAAGTGGATTTTTACATCAACTTAATAATGTGTAGTGACAAGGAATACTTATTAGTACAAATACAGAAAGCAACCTCTGAAAATATTAACGCAAAATCGTGCAATTCAGCTCAGATGATAAATGTCTAACATTATAATATAGAGCCTCATAGAGCCTCTCTTTTTATCACGTAACCATATCTTGTCGGGTGCAGCACTTCTCTATGAATTTTCCCAACAGGATGGGTGCGAAGTGCGAAGTGCTCCTGACCTGGCAAACTATTGTTAGTACCACTCTTCTTGTACTTAGCAAATGTATATAGAATTAATACTTCTTAATTAATTCAACGAGGCAAAGCAACCAGTGGCTGGGGATTCTACCCTCTGGCAGTGATCAGTTGAGCTATCTATACATCGTTTTAAACGGTTCTTAGATAGCACAACCGTTTCATATGTATTTTATATTACTGTATTGTTCTGAACATGTCTGTAATTCATTTCTGTAAATGTATTGTTTGAAAGAAATGAAACTTGTGGCCAAGAGTCGAAGGAAAACCGCCCGAAGGCCTTCGTCGTGATCAAACGGCCAGTATAACCAGGACTGCAAGACTACCTAAGCATGGAATAGGACGCTTGGTTATAAAGACCAGTGGCCGTCACCCATTTAAAACTGATTAAAAAATTAAAAAAATCCTACTAATATTTTTAAAGTTAAAGTTAGTTTTGATGTTTGGATGGAACCAAAAACATAGATAATGTTTGTGGCTCAATTACGACTGAACGGATTTAGATCTAGTCAAGGACCAAGAATAGCATACCGATATCTGTTTATGAAGGTACCACACAATTATGTATATAAGGTGCATGGAGATATACAGGTAATATCTTCAAGCACCTGTATTTCACGTCTGCTTTCTCAGCCTCGACCTCTACGATAATGAAAAGATAACAGATTCGGACAGGTCGAGAGCCTCGCACTTAAGTCTTATCATTTGTCAGAGTTTGACAGGACCGTTATCTACTTAAAGTTTTTTTGTTGGCTACGTAGAGTACTTACATCGTAGCGTACGTTCTGTAATTGTGGCTTAATTATTAGTCCAAATCCCTAATAATATTATAAATACGAAAGTAACTCTGTCTGTCTGTCACGTTTTCACGCCAAAACCGCTGAACCGATATTGATGAATTTTGGTAGAGAGATGGGACCTTGGAGAAGGACATAGGCTACTTTTTTGTAGGTACCACGCGTGCGAAGCCGCGGGCAGCAACTAGTTCCGTATAAGTAGATACTTACTTTAAATCAGAAGCAACATGCAACTTTTAGTATTGCCATAATGAAATAATTCACTAAAATTCAGTATAAATTCACTTGAAATTCAGTTTATTCACACCTTAGTATTTTTTTATAACAAAAAACCCACGATCACGATCGGAAGGAAAGGAAGCTACCACTACGCCACCAGTGTTATCATTACAGATAATTATATAGGCAATCATATCGCATCGATCACGTCAATTTGACCAAAACGTGGAATTCCTAGAAATTGAAAAGTTCACTCGAAGAACCCTTTGTCAATATTTGAGAGGCTGCGAGAAATCGCAAAGAAATAAGTGGTTGCCTCTGAGCGTTTTGTATTGTTTGAAGATCGCTGCTTTCTACACAAATTGGAAGTTCCGAACAAACTATGGAAGCTGATGCGGGAACAAGGTGTATTTTGCTCTTTCCACAATATGCAAAATGGTTTTATGTTTTGTTTGATGTATATTGGAAATTAAGGTACCGCTCAATGTCTTTACATAAGCCCTTTGTGAAATAAATATGGATTCTTCGTTTGTCATTTCATGAAGTAACAAAGTTTCTAAATTAATATTTTTCTCGTTTATTTCATGTTTTATTCAGTAATTTTAGCGAAATTTTCATGAATAAATTGTTACTACATAGGACGAGTATGGACAATTGAATTATAAGTGCATTATGGTGCAATGAGATTTGAACGACGAGGAATTTCGAGAAAGTTTTATACGGCCATTCCGCGTGACGCTTAGAATTGACAAATGACCATCGACTAAGACCGACTAAAACCGATTTTACAGATAACCATTTTTTTACTACTATATGTATATTTGTCAAATACCACTTACTCATCATCACGAAATCTCAGAAACTACTGGACGGATTGGAGTGAAATTTGGTATGCAGCTTCCTATAGAACCGTAAGTGCTCGCTAAGAAAGGGTTTAAAAAAAATCACTCGGCTTCATGGTCAAACCGCGAAAACCGCGATTATGCTTTGTAATTTTTCCGAAACATTCATTCGTTCAATTATTGTCTTGCTACTTTTTATCTACCACGCGGGCAAAGCCGCGGGTAACAGCTAGTTTATTATATTAGTTTAAAGTAAAAACAAAATTAAATGCAAAAGCTATCTTGCTACGCCGTAGCAACCAAATAGCGTAGCGTGTAGCTGACACAGAAAAAACGCTTCAAACACCGGCTCAGTAGGAGTTCTACTACACAGTAGGTAGCTTCAATGTTCGCTGTCTACGTCAGCTATCATTTTCTAAAACGAATTACACAATAAACCCCGTCTGCGTATAAAAGGGTAAAACCTTTGCCCTGAACTCAACCACAATGTAACACAAGTACATCACGCATCGGGGTTAAAAACCTTCCCCCTTAAAACTTCATTACGAGCAGAGAATAAATACTCTATACACAGGTTAAGTTAAACAGTTTGGTTTACCCCTAATCGCGCCACGGTCCTTAGTGGTCCGCAACTCACTAACAAAAACCTGAATTTATAAGGGTCCCAGGTAACCCTAATTACGGAACCCGCAGGGATGTACAATTTAAATATTTACCGAGAGAAGGGAGCTGCCTACTCTGATTACGCACTCGAAATTTCCGCGTTTTGTAACTCGGTACAGACTCCTGTCACGTGACCGCATTCACATAGAAAGCAGGTTTTAATTCTTAGTGCATTGATTTCGGTGCTGGCTTTGTAAATTGTGACCCGAATACTGATACGCTAATTAAATAACGCTACTTAGATGTAGTTTTTGTCAGTTTCCTAGAGTCGTTCGTCAACTCAACTCACACCGAAAATTTCGTACCACTTGGTGAGAGTTGACAAAACGCAAACAATTTTGAAGGACTTAAACGTTTGAGTTGGTCTCAAATGCTCAAGTGGCGTTTTAAGATTCAGACAGACGGCGCGTATTTCAAACAAAACTCAAGCACAAATTTAAAACTGAGCATTGTTTTTTTAAAGATTTTCATTAAAAACTGTCATTAAACTATGTTTAGTTTAAAAACACTGCTATTTTGACATATGTAGGCGTAAGGTCACGCTTAGTTTATTTTATCTTTAGATTCTTATCTTAGATTGTTTGATTTCGGTTTTTATTTGTAATTTTGGTTCAAATGGTGATTTTATTCAAATGTGATTCGATCAAATTTAATCCGTATAATCTGTATAACACGGTTGAATTTCTTTTAGGTTTAATCATTAGAATATATTGACAGGATAGTACTAAATATTTGTCCGCCCGTTCAATACTGCTTTCTACGTAAACGCGTTCTACAGTAAAGTATGTAGAAGCTGAATAATACTTCAAAGTTACTCTGCGCGTTTTTGAGACGAATAAATATTTTTACCGTTTCTCCGACGATACCGTTTTGTACATTTAGATATATACAGAACGTTCCCACAGGCATCTAAAGGTACATGTGACAGGCACATGGGTACATTATTTTAGCTATAGGCGTCGCGTCTCGTTATGTGAGAGAAAGCAGCATACAAAATACTTTGTTTGAGGGTGTTAGGGGTGACATTCGTTTGTCATCCCGATACAAATCCAGTAGCTTATTGTCGCTGGCTTTTCACTGTCGTCAATGTGCCTACTTGGATTTCAACATCAGAATCCAAGACCAATTTTATTTTTATGCCGAGTCGAGTTGGAGCAGATTCATCACAATTTTTTTTGTCATTTAAATAATCTATTATTTTAAATGCTTTTAACCTCTTGAGTGACGAACCTAAATCTAGACTTCTTAATATGGCGTTAAGCGGCGGTGGTGGCAAAATGGCGGCATAAGATGTATTTTCAGAAAATCAACTATTTTGAACAAACTACTTTATGTGTAACATTTCGTGTTCTGGCACTTTTGGGCCAGTTGCGAGTCTACGGCGGTCGTACTACTGGTCAAATTGTGCCTTCAAATAGCGAAAGGGTTAAGAGACAGTTACTGTTTTATTATGGTGACCAGATGACTGATAAGATAATTATTAATCTTAAAATACATATGATACTTTATAACACTCAGGCATAGAGCAAACGCATATCCTCACATAAATCTTTATCCTGGGAGGGGATTGAACCTCCAACCTACAGCGCAGAAGGCACAGTTACTACCAACTGAGCTGTTAAGTACGAGTATTTTATTATTCTTCTGGTTTCCATAGTACCAGCTTCCTTATCTGGTGCTAGATTATGTTGATACTGTATGAATTGTCCAGTAGTATTTTTGTCATTTATTGAATGCACGAAAGAGCTTCTGAAGCGCAATTTATTTCTTTCAACGCACTGAAATAACCAATGACGACATCTGTGGCGCAGTGGGCCAAAGTCCGGCTGATACTCAGAAGGTTGCGGGTTCGATTTACGTCGCGGTACAAATGTTTGTATGATCTGCAAGTATTTGTCTTGGGTGTGGGTGTTTCTATGTATAATATGTATGTATTTCAAAAAATAGTATGTATTTAAGTATTATATCAGTCATGTGGTACCCATAACATCTGCTTACTTTGAGGTCAGACGTGAAAGGTCCGGCATTTTTGATTTATTTATTGTTTTGTCAATATATTAATTACTAGCTGCTGCCCGCGGCTTCGCACGCGTGGTACCTACATAAAAAGTAACTTACGTCCTTCTCCAAAGTCCCATCTGTCTCTATGATAGAATTCATTAAAATCGGTTCAGCGGTTTAGGCGTAGAAACGTAACAAACAGACAGACACAGGGTTACTTTCACATTTATAATATTACTAGCTGACCCGGCAAACGTTGTTTTGCCATATTCTTTCGTAAAAATATATATTTTTTTCATAAAAAGTTATCCTATCCTATGTTACTTCTTGTTGTGAATGATAACTCGATTGTTTGATTAAACGGTGATTTAATGATTTTCTTGAAGTTAATTACAATAAAGAGGTTTGTACGAAAACAATGCAGTACAGACGTGCGCCCAGCGCGATGGTTTGATATGAATGCTGGCTGGCGGCTCGCGTAGAGGGGAGAACGGGCTCAGTCGGACGCCCGGGTGTAGGCAGCAACCGTATTGAGTGAATTGGGGTACTTTGGCGTTAACAAGGTCCCGGCTTTGGAACATCCTGTTCCAAATGTGGCAGTGGTACTAGCCGATTGAATCCTCTTCGAATGCTTCCAGTTGATGTCTTCAAGTCCGCTAAGCGAGCGACTCCGTCGCTGCCTCTATGGAGGTTGGTGATTCGTCCAATCAACCATCGGTTCGGCGGCAGTCGATCATCCTTTACGATCATCATCTCGCCTTCACGTAGCTCTGCGTTGCTTCTGTGCCACTTTACTCTCTTCTGAAGTTCTGAAATATACTCATGGTAAAATCGGTTCCAAAAATGAGCTTTCAATTGCTGTACTCTCTGGTATCGAGGCATCAATTGAAGTGAGTGATCTTGTACCTGAGGAGAGGGAAGCAGAGTCAATGTTCGTCCAATTAAAAAATGTGAAGGAGTGAGTGGGACTAAGTCGGATGGATCTGAGGATAGCGGAGTGATAGGTCGTGAGTTGAGTATGGCCTCAATTTGCACTAATAAAGTGTTCATTTCCTCATAGGTGAGACAGGCCATTGATAGAACTCTTTTTAAATGATGCTTAATTGATTTAACGGCGCTCTCAGCCATAGCATTAAAATGTGGGCTGTAAGCCGGTGAAAATTTAAATTTGATTGAATGTTGAGCGGCATACGAACTTACTTCTTGATTACATTGTTTTAAAAATTTAGCTAAGTCATTACATGCGCCTACGAAATTAGTGCCATTGTCCGAAAACAGATAGGCAGGCCGTCCTCTGCGTGCAATAAATCGATTTAGTGCCGCAAGAAAGCACTCCTTTGTTAATTCGGTGACCAACTCAATATGTACAGCCTTTACAGTAAGACACACAAATACGCATATGTATGCTTTCATTTGTTTAGATCCTCTTCCTTTTCTGTTCGCTATCAACATCGGTCCTGCGTAGTCTACCGCTGTGTTTACAAAAGGAAACTCGCCTTGAACGCGTTCCTTGGGAAGATTCCCCATTATAGGCTGAATAGGTTTGCCTGCAAAACGTAAACATGTAAGGCAGTTATGAACCGATTTTCTAGCTAGGTTGCGTCCACCTATAGGCCAGTATTGTGCCGTATGGATGCTAGTAAAAGTTGCGGTCCAGCATGCATTAGGCTAGTGTGATAATGTTTGAAAATGAGTTGTGTAATTGTATGTGATGCGTGAAGTAGTATTGGATGCTTAGTATCATAATCATAATTTGAATTAGACAAGCGTCCGCCAACTCTGATTAGACCGTTATGTTCCTGAAAGAATGGATTTAATTTAACAAGTTGATTTTTAATTTTTAATTGTCCGTTGTTTGATAATATATGATATTCATCTGGAAATGATTCCCTTTGTGATAATTTGCATAATAAGTACATGGATGAATTAAATTCGGTTATTTTTAAATGACTTGTGTATTTATGTTTTGGGTTACGACAGTTGTTTATAAACCTAAGTAGGTACGCTGTGATTCTTTGTAACTTGTTGATGTCTGGATACCTATGTATGAATAATGTTGATGTGTCTGATAGTGACTTGTTGTGTGTTTGTTTTGATTTGCCATGTAGTTCATCCATATCAATATATATAATATATATAATATAAGATCAATATATTCTTGAATAAATTCACAATACAATTTTTTAAATTGCGGATCTCGTTTGAATCTACGTTCAAGTGATAAGAAACGGCTTGTAGCTTGATCTAAAGAATCACCTAAATCGCTAGGTGATTTCTTAAGTGGTATGGTAACCACAAATCGACCGTCTGATTGACCAGTCGTCGTTTGTTTGAATAGTTGCTCACATTGAAATTGTTCTTTGGACATATTGTTACTGATTGGTGTAACTGATTCTAGTTCAAAAAACTTAGTGAGTTGATCGTCAAGGCTTGTGTCTTGAATGTGGTGACAGTGGACTGTAGAATTGCATGAAGTGTATTGTGAACTAATTACACCTGAAACTAACCAACCTAATCGTGTTTCACTTAGCGTTGGCTTCGTTTTGCCTAGTGTAATGCGTTTACTGCCTAATACGTCCCAAAAAATGTCGGCTCCTAATAGCATGTCCACCTGAGATGGTGTGTCGAATGTAGGATCAGCCAACTGAATGTGACTCGGTATGTTGAGTGTAAGGCAATCGATCTGTGTGATCGGCAATGATTGTGTGATGTGTGGGACAACGAAACAGCTGATGTCTGTTGTGTATGTATCGTCGTAGCACGATGAAATTGTGACATCACAACGTTTTGTGATTTGTGATAGTTGATGATTTAACCCTTCAACTGATGTGCGTGTTGTAAAGGTTTTCAAGTTAAGCCTTTTAGAAAGTGATTCTGTGATAAAACTGGATGTACTGCCGTTGTCGAGTAGCACTCGCACTGATTGTGTGTGCTTAGTCTCATGATTTGAGACATTGATGATGGCTGTCGACAGCAACACTAAATTGTTTGTTGTGGATGAAAGTGATATGTTTTGTGTAATATCTGATTGATCTGATTTATTTGTTTGTGTGTGAGAAGCTGATAATACAATGCTACTAGATTGAGACTCTTTCGTTTCTGATTTTTCGTTTTGATGTAAGAGTGAGTTGTGTTTCTCTAGACATATAGTACAAGGGCCTGAAATGCATTCTCTGCCGCTGTGACTGCGTAAACAATTCATGCAAAGACGTAATGATTTAATTTGTTCAATTCGCTTTTGAACAGGCATAGCCTTGAATTTGTAACATCTAAAAATGGCATGGTTGTGTTTGCATATCGGGCATGCTGGTTTTGTCGTTTCTTGTTGTGTCCCTGATGATGATGAGTTTGTGATGAATGCCTTATTGCGTGTGACTGAACTATCGCTGTGTCTGCGTTTATTGTTTGATTGTTCGTCCACCGTTTCCAACAAACCAGCACGACCCTTAAGGTAGTCGTTGAACTCCTTTAACGTGGGAATACCATCTGATTTACTACGATGAACCTCCCATTCGCGACAAGTTACTGAATCTAATTTGTTGGACACAATGTGAATGATGAGTACGTCCCAGTGTTCCGTGGGTAATTTCAATGTTTTTAACGCTCTGAGATTCCTATTTATGGTGTCAATAGTGTTGCGTATGGCTTTAGCAGATTCTTTACTGATTGGTTCTATATTGAAAATAGATTGAATATGATTATTGATTAGAAGTCTGCTGTTATGAAAGCGCTCACAAAGTAGCTGCCATGCGATCACATAGTTATCAGCTGAGAAATCAAGAGACTGAATAATGCACGCTGCGCTATCTTTTAAAGCGGCGCGTAAGTAATGAAATTTGTTTATGTTAGGTATTGAATGGTTGTCGTGTATTAGTGATGTGTATGTGTCGTGAAACTCTAACCAATCTTGATAGCGACCAGAAAAGCTTGGCAAGTGTATGACAGGAAGTTTGAGTGTGGGTCTACCTGCAACGGCTGTACCTGAACCTGTCACCGATGCGATACTGCTGCCGCCTGCATCCGCGGTACACGCAGAGGTAGCGTGTCTATCTAACGCATCTCGGGCAGTGGCGATCACACCGTAGTACTGGGCCTCGAATGTTTCTCGCTCTTTGTACTGATCATCTGGAATTTCAGAAAGGTTTTCTATATCAATTTGCACGGCATCATATTCTGAATAGAGGGCATCCAGCTTGGACAAGCGAATATTCAATTCGTTGATTTGAATACTACTGAGAGATGTGCAACAGCTTAGCAGTGAATCTAAGTATGATTTAAATTGGGTAAGCTTTGTTTTGTAACTTGCTCTTCGCCTGATTAATGATTTTGAGTCCATTTTAAAGAAAATAGAAATAAGTAGGCAACTCAAATAGAAATATTAATGATTAAATGCACGAAGGCTGTGAAAGAATGATTATTAAGTAGGTATGCGTATGAAGAACGAAAAGAAATTGCAGGCTTAAATAAATTGTAACCTTTAGAAAAGAGCAAACAATGAAAGTAATAAAATGCAAAGGAACAATACTTAAATGATAAAAGCAGTAGGTAGATAACGCTAGGCTGAGAGCTTTGAATGACCGTTATTGCACGCCACGCGCAAGGTCATGTTCAAGGGCATGCGCACGGGCAGTGCGCGCTCGACCCGTTTGTTGCTGGAATAATGCAGAAAAAACACACGATGATTATCAATTAACGACGATTATACCTAACCACTGGGAATAATGGAACACTTGTAGGCAATTTGAGGCGAAATTACGTTAAAACTGAAAAATGATTGAAATTAAATTTTGATGGAAATTAGGTTAAATAAAATGATAATATCATTTTATTTAATACATATTATGTAGGTTGGATTTAGGGACAGGGAATATTGGAACGAACTCACGACATGCGTTACCCTTCCTAGGTTATCACTTCTCTTTGTCTTGATTGCCACGTTGAATTGCGACGCCGTCCGTTGAGTCCAAAAAAATACCCTCTTGATTGGGTTCTTGATTCGCTGATTTGCGTATTTGGCTCGATTGGACCAAATTGTTGTGAATGATAACTCGATTGTTTGATTAAACGGTGATTTAATGATTTTCTTGAAGTTCAATAAAGAGGTTTGTACGAAAACAATGCAGTACAGACGTGCGCCCAGCGCGATGGTTTGATGTGAATGCTGGCTGGCGGCTCGCGTAGAGGGGAGAACGGGCTCAGTCGGACGCCCGGGTACACCCGGGCGTCCGACTGAGCCCGTTCTCCCAGCAACCGTATTGAGTGAATTGGGGTACTTTGGCGTTAACACTTCTAATACCTCCAAGAATATGTGTACAAAGTTTCATGATGATCGGTTAAGTAGTGAAAGCGTAACAAACAAACTTACATTCACATTTATAATATTAAGTATGATTTAAGTACCTACTATTTATTTATAACTACTTAACGATGGATCAAACACCCTACACAATCATATTAAGCCATTATACGTATAAAGAAGATGAGTTCTCAAGTATCCTTGCTTGAGCCAGCTTTGCGCTGACAGAGAACAAAAACTCCCAGGAAATTGTGGCTTTTGTTGACCCCTTGAGACGCCAAGAGGGTAAGTCAGATTAGCTTGGGGCTGACTGCTCACTGCTCAGCCCCTGCCAGGCTAGATTGATTGTTTACCCGGCGACGTGGCAAAGCCAGGAGAGTTGACTGACCTCAGCTCTGTTGATAACTCTGCCTTATGTAATTTATTCTTTCTTTTCTTCCTATAATGGCATCTGTCTTGTTGACAACTTTGCCTAATAAAGTCTTAGTCGATGGTCTAATTCTAAACGTCATCGCGGAATGGCCGTCTAGAACTTTCTTGAGATTCCTCGTCGTTCAAATAACATTGCACCATAGTACACTTATAATTGAATTGTCCATACTCGTCCTATGTAGTCACAATTTATTAATTAAAATTTCGCTAAGATTACTGAATAAAGCATGCAATAAAACGAGTAAAAAATATTAATTTAGAAATGATATGACAAACGAAGAATCCGTTCGTGCCTCATCCAATCAGCAAGCGACCGCGCTATTTGTCAACTTAATTGTCATTAAACGGATTGATTTTAGCAAATGTTTGGATATGGCTAGGGTTTTGATAAGTTTGGATATGGCTAGGATTGGTTAATCTGAATGTCAAATCTGACAAATTTTGGTATGACCTGCAAGTATTTGACGGGTGTTTTTCTATGTATTTTATGTTTATACAAAAAAGTGTATAAATAGTATATCAGTCATGTGGTACCCATAACACAAGCTCTGCTTACTTTGGAGATAGGCTGTGTAAAATGTCTGGCATTATTATTTATTTAATTCCGTGTATTTTATCAATCATAAAGCGATATAATCAAATTGTACACCATTCTGTCTATTTGGGTCAGACGATTTAACTAGGCAAGTCCAACTTCAACAAAGAGGTCAGCCGACGAATCCAACTCGGATGGGCAGCGTTCGGGAAATTAAGGCACATCTTCTCGTCACAGATACCGCAGAGCCTCAAGACGAAAGTCTAAAATCTGTGCGTGTTGCCAGTGATGACATATGGAACTGAGACTTGGTCGCTGACTATTGGCCTCATACACAAGCTCAGAGTCGCGCAACGTGCAATGGAGAGAGCTATGTTGGGTGTTTCACTACGTGATAAAATCCGCAACGAGGAAATCCGTAGAAGAACCAAAGTCGCCGACGTAGCGCTCAAAATTTGCAAGTTGAAGTGGCAATGGGCAGGCCATATAGCTCGCAGAACTGATAACCGTTGGGGAGTAAAAGTTCTCGAATAGCTACCAAGGACAGGAAAACGAAGCATAGGACGACCTTCCACCCGATGGACTGACGACATTGTAAAGATCGCAGGAAGTCGGTGGATGGAGAGGGCTCAAAATCGTTCTTCCTGGAAATCTATTGAGGAGGCCTATGTCCAGCAGTGGACTTCATAAAGGCTGATATGATGATGATGATTTTATCAATCATGTGGTTCCTATAATACAAGCTATACGTAGTTTGGGACTAGGTGATACTATGTCAATTGTCCAACGATATTTATTTATGAATCGATCACTCTAGATGCTTTGTATGAACAGTTCATAGCTCCGGCAAACTTGGAATGTATGCATCTACAAATATTTGTTCCTGATCTGTTATTATGACTTGTTTAAACAGTTCGCGAAGTGCATGTGTACGGCTGCACGACGATTGTCATGAAATCTATGTAAATCTAGCCGAAATTTAGCTAAGTTGAGTTGAATTGGTTTGGTATAATTTCATTCCTATCCTTATTGACTTAGAAAGCCTTCACTCGAAGGTCTCATGCTCTTGGCCAATTAAATCTTTTGAAGACAGAGCTCGAATGCAGTCCTTGGACCTAAAGCTTTAGGATTTTTGCAAGAAAAGGTTTGCAAAGAAATTGTACGTTGTTAAAGCAATTATGAAAGTTCATTACTCTTCGTGGAATGAGTCGCTCAATTAGTTTGTTAATTAATTATTTGCAGCAATTTTTATTAAAGGAATTTGTAGCTTTAACAAAACCGGAGATTTTGTAAAATTAATAATTAAGTTTGGAAAATACAGGTACAACTTATAAAACAAGTAAATAGGAGATAACTTTATTATTATTGTTATAAAGAATCTTATGTAAGTATGTTATTTAAAAATATATAAATATATAATTCCGGACATTTCACACAACATCATCTGGCCCCAAAATAAACAAAATTGGTTTTATGGGTATCATATTACTCATATACTATTTATGTACTTTTTTCTTGCGAAAACAGAGAAGGAATACATAGAAAAAAATGTAGACTAGAGACATACAAAAACTTGTCCCGCGGTGGGAATCGAAACCGCAATCTTCTGCGTTAAGATGCACTCCTTCACCTACTCCACAACAGATGTCCTCAAATGTTTTTAAATACATACTTAATGCCCAGACACAAAATGTTTTCCCTGGGAGGGAATAGAACTTTCAACAACGCAGAAGCCAAAGCTACTACCAACTGAGCTACGAGATAGATAACAGTATGACCAAAAATAACCAGTGGGGTGTTTGACAAGCGCTACCTTTGTTATAAAACACTTATCTCTCTATTTCCCGTGGCTCGTAGCGCTCAAGTTATAAGCCTCCAACTAATTTACATGAGAAGGGCGTTAATTAAATTTAAGACGTCACGAGACGACGGGGCGCCGGAGACAGGACGTCGGGACGTCGGGACGTCTCAGGAAACGTTAAGAGAAAAGCGGCATGACTACATCTTGATGTTCATATGATATTATGTCTTCTATGTTGTCGTAAATGGAAGTACTTAACAGTATTGTGGGGTGCGTAATATTTTGATCATTACCTACAGCTTAGTAGGTAGTAGCTATGCCTTCTATCTTGTGGGTTCAATACCTACAAACAATAGCCTTAATTCTGTTGTTTAGTCAGACTTATTAAATTGTCGTAAATCGCGACCATAATACTTAGACTCAAAACGGGATATTTACCATATTTCTGATATTTCGGCACATTTGCACGTATACTTGATACGTGATATTAAAAACCACAATAGTTTTAAATGTTATATTGATCATTATCTTTTTATCCATTATCTTTCCAAAAAAGCTCATAATTTATTGCATGGTGCCATTGACTGCCCTGGTATGCAGTAAATGCCCTTTTTTTCATTTTTTGTATAAAGTGAAACGCGCACATAAATAAGTCATCCGTCTCCATTAGTTCGTTTTTCTGCATCTTTCACTGTCATTAAATTTTTAAACGAGTATCATAATGTACCTAATTATTTAAAATTAAATCATAACCTTATTTGAATTATGTAATCAATTGATTTGTTAATAATTATTTGTTTTCTTTCGGTAATTTATCACATAGGGACTGTTTTGCGTTTGTGGTGTCATTCTTATTAGGCCCTGTCTGAAAACCAGCGCTGCTTCCCACGAATGTGTAAGGCTGCAATTAGGCTGAGACTGGACCTATTTGTCCCACACGACACAGAGGGGACTAATTAGCACGAAACTATAGCAATTAATTACCTACTGTTTTTATTTTTTATTTTGTTCTGTCTCTGTTATCTGTTTCTGATTTCTATAATGTTATTTTCGTTGTGTCTAGTGTTTTGTGTTCTCTGTGTATTGTGTGTCATATAAACAATTTCTATTCTATTCTATCATATTAAGTTAATGTCTGATACAGATTAATATTTTGAAATTACACTTCTTTAGATAAAATGGGATTATTTTTGGCCGTTTTGCGAATAAACATTGTGCTCTTAAATTATTTATTTTTCCCGAGTTATTTCGGGTTTTATTGCTGTAATTTTGCTGATTTCATTCTAATAAAGCTAGAGTTATTGACTCACGTTTTAATAATTGGAATGAAAGTTTTGTGTTTCTCTGTGATTCGAGCAAAAAAATCCGTATAATTAATTTATAAAGAGACACCACTTTTATAAAATAACAAACGACGAACGATCACATACTCGACTTTGTGACGTCTTACTATAAACTATCTAAACACTTGACATTGGCATAATTGTCATCATATGACACATGCCATTAACGAAGAAACAGATTAATTAAATGAACGTGTTCTTGACGTGTTTTTGCTCATTTTAGTCATCATGTAAAGAGTTGTTGATTAAAACTGTGGAAATTCCTAGGTTATACATATCAAATCAGTTTAATGTCAGAGGGCAAATTCTAAGTAGATATTCGAGGTGTGCAGCCTTTCATAATGAAAATAAACTTCCATTGTGTTGGTTCGTAGAGCTCAAACGCTCACATTGTCACTGTGAGTAGAGTAGGCCATCTCCTATTCACAACAATCCCCAACTTCCCCTAGATCTGTGACGACAGATAGATTCAATAGCGAGTAATCGATAGTTGGTAGTTCTGTTCGCGCATCAGAGCCAATTTTGTTTCCAACAACTTTTGCCTCTCAAAACTCCGTCAGCATAGTGCTAGGGATGTGAAACTTTATATATAAAAGTTTATTTGTGCATTAGTCTCACAGAAACTCGTAAATGGCTCGACCGATTTGAATATTTTGTTATGTTTTGTTCGCTTCTATATTGGCGTTGTGGTTTACGATTAAATGTCGGCCTCTGTGACGCAGTAGCTCAAGGCCCAGCTGAGGCGCAGAAGATTTCATTCCTGCCACGGGTTAAATGTTTAATAATAATAATAAAAACATTATTGAGAACACTACAAAAATAAATTAAGAAATTTCAGCCTTAGTGCATATAACATAAATTTATAGTGTCCTGCAATCGGCGGTCTTATCGTGGGTAACCACGAAAATTATAGCTTTTAAAACGTAAAACGGTAGAAATCGTAAGATCTCGTAAGAGACAACCGTTTTACTTACTGACTAAACTTAAATTCATTTAACTTTTAACAAAGACATTTACATTTAACAAAGCTATGACATTAACAGCGAAACTGAACGGGTTGGGTAATCACCAACCCCCGAACTAGTTTAGAACTGTCTCGGGGGTAGTTTCTATCCCTATCGCCCAGCCTTGCCATTCCATGGCAAGCTTTTGGATCCGTGGATTCGGAGGCATTATATTGGCAGATCTAGTTGGCGGATCTATTGGCTTGTATGATATGCAAATATTTGTCTCGAGTCTGGGTGTTTGTATGTATAATAATGTGTATTTAAAAAAAAAGTATATAAGTTTATCAGTCACATACCCTTAACACAAGCTCTACTTTAGGGGGTGATGCTGCTTAAAAAAACCGTTTTTGGTGGTATGAAGGTTACCGGTCCTCAGTTTATGAATAAAATTAACAGAAACAAAT
This sequence comes from Lampropteryx suffumata, assembly GCA_948098915.1. Lineage (NCBI taxonomy): Eukaryota > Metazoa > Arthropoda > Insecta > Lepidoptera > Geometridae > Lampropteryx > Lampropteryx suffumata. Next base: position 1,607,520 of record OX402557.1, on the reverse strand, counting down.
GCCGAGATCAATCGAGTAGGTAACGTAGGTATTGTAACATATACTATTCGCTCGTCAATCTATATAATATAAATCAATTGCTGTTCGTTAGTCTCGCTAAAACTCGAGAACGGCTGGACTGATTTAGCTGATTTTGGTGTTGAAATGTTTGTCGTAGTCCAGGGATGGTTTAAACGGTGAGAAAATTTGTGGCATTGCAACGCATGCCGGGTACAGCTAGTACACAATAAAAGTGTGTTAATTTCTATTGGATTGGAGAACATTTTTATCAGTTTACAAGTAAACTCTTTCGGAAATTTTATTGCAGAGTTATTGATCGATCTAGTTATCGATAGTCACAGCACTAGTCCCGGTTCCCGCATCCTCCGACGAGAGGTTCTCAACTTATCGGCGTATCAAGTGCTTGAACTATTCAAAGCATGAATCGATGTAACAGTTTCGTATCGATAAAATTGATTCATATTGATATAACTTTGTGTACTTGAATTGTCCTAGAACAAACCCTTTAGTGGGTTATTGAACTGTCGCAAGCGCTTTTTAAGGTTACGTAACTTATAAGGAAATACGTTTTTTGTCTGTTGTATGTATGTCAAGATCAAGACCATATTTTTCAGATGAAATAAATATAAAATACATAGTCTACGGTACTTGAATCGGTAAAAAAATCAAGCTTCTATGTCAACGCAATACAGTCTAAATACGGTAATTTATGCTGCTTATTACGGACTCGCCAGTATATCAAAACCTATGGAATACAACCGGTTGAACTAGAATCATAAAATTTGGTAAGAAGCAAGCTCTCACAGCATTCAGACACTAAAGGAAAAAGTCCCAAAACCGTAACTTCATTTAAAAGTACGGAATCCTAAAATACCCCTAAAACAGGGGATTCCAAGGCCATAAAGATAAGTAATGCTCGCGTAGAATCGGACTTACTCGCATAAAACTGCCTGAACTGGGTCAGATGGCGCTTGGACCTGTTGAATCCTACAGTAAAACGAACGTCTTCACTTCAGAGAAAGAATTTGATCGGAGGGTTTTTGGATAAGCATATTTTATTAGGGTTCCGAAATCCACAAGAAACCCTTATAGTTGCGCTATGTCTGTCTGTCTGTCTGTCTGTCTGCCCTTAATCTACCTCTTGCTCGCAAACTATTAGTTTTATCGTGATGAAATTTTGAACGTATTAGTAACTCCTACAAAGCCATGAAATAAAAACAACTTTTTGACGACCTCTGTGGCGCAGTGGGCTAAGGCCCGGCTGAGACGCAGAAGGTTGCGGGTTCGATTCCCGCCGCGGGACAAATGTTTGTATGATCTACAAGTATTTGTCTCGGGTCTGGGTGTTTCTATGTATAATATGTATGTATTTACAAAATATAAGTATATCAGTCATGTGGTACTCATAATACAAGCTCTGCTTACTTTGGGGCTATATGATGCTGTGTGTGAAATGTCCGTGATTATACTCGTATATATATATATATTTTTTCTAACATTTATACATGTAAATTGGTGTTGATTTTTTAAATATTTACTATCCTATCGTGTGGCATATCATTGAGTAGGTCTTTCGAAGATTTTACGAGGTTTCTTAAATAGTATTTAGATACAGATATATATACAGGCAACGCGTTCCACAAGCGGACAGCCAGCACTGTAAACGACTTTCCATAGGAGGTACAGGAATTTTAAGTTCATTGGTTTCTGAGGAGCGTAAGGATCGAGAGTTAGAGAGATAGAGAAAATCAAACCGTTCTTTTAGATAAAAGGGAGTTGAAGAAGAGAACAGAATATTATAGAGAAGATTGAGAATGTGAGCATTCCGGCGAAAACGGATTGGCAACCACTTGAGTTTATTGCGAATTTCAGAAATGTGGTCATATTTGCGCAAACCAAATATGAACCGTATACAGTAATTTTGGAGACGCTCAAGTTTATAAAGTTGCTCTTCAGTGATGTCAATATAGCAGGCGTCAGCATTATCAAGGATTGGAAGGAGGGATTGTGCAAGCGCAATTTTAGTAGCGGTAGGGAGAAAATTCCGAAGCCTTCTGAGAGAGGCACCAGAAGCAAACACCTTCCGACTGACGTCAGCCAGGTGCGGTCGCCACGAAAGTTGCTTGTCTATGTGTACGCCTATGTTTTTGACCGAGTCATTCAGCTGAATGCATTTCCGGCGAGGATCACAGGAGGGAGATGAAACCAGTCAATTTTTGATATCATTCTGGGGCTGCCTATTACAATGATCTGCGTTTTATCGGGATTGACAGAGAGAGAGATGTTGGATAACAGAAACGATTTCATCAATAATTGGGACAATCATGTTACGGCTTATACTATCACTTCCAATTGCATTCGAGGATATGGTCGTTACGCTCTTCTTAACATAACTTTCGGAAAATTGAGTAAAGTCAAAACTAGAGTAGTCAGGATTTGGAATACTAGAAAGATTATTTAAGGTTAAACTTTTATATACGTACACATAAAATAATCTAAAAACAAAAAACCAGAACTGATTACCTATCCCCAACTAATAAGGGAAGGTCATTCATTGGCCCAACTATTACTAGTACTTGTGTAGTGTCTGGGACATTTTTAAGAGTAGGCTTGCAGCTCTTTTACCATCCGCTTTGCTTAGTCGGCCGAACCCACAGGAAAGACATTGTCAATACGAAGCAGGCTAAGCCTCTGGTTTGCCTTCACTATTTGAAAGCATTGACACTGCTCTAATTAATTTTCCGTAAAGAATCAATTGGTGAACGACAAGGTTCAAACACACGACATAAGAATTGGAAGGCAGTGGTGTTACAACACCAGTGCTCATAAAATAAAAGGCTCTACTCAAAACAGTATCATTTTACTGTAGCGTCGAAACGCATTACTTTCAGAACACGTTCCACAAAGGAAGCTGACTGACGACGGTCGGCAATGAAAATTACAGTCGTGAAAATAAAGCTTACAATACTGACGCGAAATGTGCGAGACCTCAGACCCACTGTCCAAGTCACGAGAGGCTGTATTCTTGATACTGTTTTTTTATTGTTCAAATCTAACAAGGAAGGAACTATAAGGATAGTTATAGACCTCTGTGGCGCAGTGGGCTAAGATCCGGCTGAGACGCAGAAGGTTGCGGGTTTGATTCCGCGGGACAAATGTTTGTATGATCTGCAAGTATTTGTCTCGGGTCTGGGTGTTGCTATGTATAATATGTATTTATTTACAAAAAAAAGTATAAAAATAGTATATCAGTCATGTGGTACCTATAAAACAAGCTCTGCATAATTTGGGCTTTGGGGACAGATGATGCTGTTTAAAATGTCTGGTATTATTCATTTAAACTGCCGCTATGTCCGACTGTCTATCTGTCCGCCCCTAAACAGACCTCAAACTCGCAGACTATAAGTCTATGATGATGATGATGATCGTGATGAAGTTTTCAGGGTAATTAGTAGCCCCTACAAAGTTATGTAATAAAAACTTTTATAACCGCTTAAATCTTCTATCTTGTACCACAACCACCTTGAAATGTAACGTCCTCGGCTCCCAGTGGCCTTAAAAGGCTCCGTTGAGCCATAATGAATAAAATTCTACGTATTTAATGTCTCCGAGTTAATGATGGCCGCGACATCTTTGCCATTGAAAGACGAGAAGGCATCAGAGATGGGGCGATTGACAATTGAAATTCATTTCATGTTATTTTGTAGAGAAACCTATAACTAGAACTTTACAATATTGCTCTCATTGTGTTTTGAGCTCTGGCAGTATTAGCTGTAAGTAGATAGCTAGTTTTTTTAAACTTAGAAGTTCCCTATAAACTTTATCAATTTTTTCATTAAAGCTTTTGCCGTGTCACTGGTTCTTTCTTGTTCATACACACCACTAAGCAGGTTAGTTAGGTTAAAGCAGGCTGTATACACCTGGCTTTTACTATAATCACATAATTATTTAACGTGGTATTAAGGTATGATTTGTCCTTATTATTTTAAGGTTATTAAAATAACAAATGACCTAATTTGTGATTGATAGACATTTTAATAAATAACAAAAATCCCAATGTTTATATGTTCTAGAAGAAAAAAAACGTTTGGTAGAAACATCGCATCATTACCATTGCCATTCAAGGTTGGCAATGCCGCCAGAGTCTTGGGGCCCCCTCAGTTAAGCGATCTATAGATCGTTGTAAAATCCTTAGATAGTTAGTAATAATGCCGGACATTTCACACAACATCACCTGGCCCCAAAGTAAGCAGAGCTTGTGCTATTGGCACCACATTACTGGTATACTACTTATATCCTTTATTTTTTTAAATACATACATAATTTACCCAGACCCGAGACAAATCCTTGCAGATCATACAAACATTTGTCCCGCGGCGGAAATCGAACTCGCTCAACTGTTTCACGTTATATTTTCTACTAGCTGGAACCCGCGTGACTTCACCCGCGCGTTTCTATGAGAAACTATCGAGTTTATATTATAGTATTATTAATATCAAGTTTCAAGGAAATCGCACCCCGCGTTACATTAGTTTTCACCTCCTTTCACCCTCTTAGGGGTTGTATTTCAAAAAATCCCGCCTTAGTGGGTGGTTTTGCTATAACAGGAAGCTACCTTCCAAATTTCAGCTTTCTAGCTTCAGCGGTTTCGGCTCGGCGATGATGAATCAGTCAGTCAGGTTAAGCTCTTTTGTAGGTTTAGATTATTGTATATTATTCTGTACATAAAACTATTTTCTTATCTCCTTTGTCCTTTTCAGGTAAGTTGCCGTTCGAAAAAATGGACTAAAAATGTGAAATCGTAAGTTTATAAATAAGTAGGTACATATGTTCTTACAGATTAGATGTATTCTTGCTGGGGTAAAATATACTTGCCTTATGAATCCTTAAGGAGAAATACGTATGAAAATCCGTTTGGTAGTTTTTGAGTTTATTGCGTACAGATAGACAAAACGCAGACAGACTTTGTTTTATAATATGTAGTGATTACAAAATAATATATTTTCCAACTCACTTGCCTTTTAGACCTGACCACTAGTCATTAATAACCTTATTGACTTCGGAAGCATTCACTGTGCATTGTCACATGCATTGGCCAATTAATTACGAGGTACTCTACCAAATATATCATCTACTTCATGCCAAATACGGCTGAAAGTTACCTACATAATCACTCTTCTGTGTTCTCAAATGATTGACGACTGTGGTGCAGAGGGCACAGGTCTGGCTGAGACGCAGAAGGTTGCGGGTTCGATTCCCGCCACGGGACAAAAGTTTGTATGATCTGCAAGTAGTTGGCTCGGGTCTGGGTGTTTTTTTTTAAATTTATTCAGGGATAATTAACAGCTACAATATACTATTATGTTAAATAAATGGTAACTTAAAGATAGTATCAATATCATAGCCCACTATCCACATATTTGGTATACAACATTGAATTTTTGTGGTAGTACGCCGATAGAGGCTATGTTTGTTTCTATGTTTCTATGTATAAACAAAAACAGGAAGTATATAAGTAGTATATCAATCATGTGGTACCCATAACACAAGCTCTGCTTACTTTGGGGCCAGATCATGCTGTGTGAAATGTCCGGGATTATTTATTTATTAAGGAAAACAAATCAACAAATAAAAGTTCCAATACAAAATGTTTTTGTTTATTATAAGTTTATAACCAATGTTCATAAATGACTTGGCCTATAAAACGTTGACAAATTGGCCCTCCAACTTGTCCGGAATATCAATTTGGTTTCAAAGTTGGAGGCGCGTCGTTAGTTATCGACCAACTTGAATAGAGTCAATTTAACTTTGCAAGTGCTTCTCGGACGTGGTTTTATTGAAATATTTCAAGCACAAGTTTGGAATATTCTAAAGGTACCCTTAGCACCCGTTCACTGTTCACAACGCAAGTCTGCCACGACAAGTCGGTAAACAGGAGTAGTAACCAGTGATAATTTATATTTACTTAAGTACTTTAGTCAAGTACTTTACTCGAGTACCTACTTTACTTGAGTACTTTAATAGAGTATCTACTTTGCTCGAGTACTTTACTCGAGCACTTTACTCGAGTACTTTACTCGAGTACTTTAGTACTCGAGTACTTTACTCGAGTAATACTATTGAGTAATATTCTCGAGTATTTTAATAGAGTACATCACTCGAATTCTTTAAAAAAGTACCTACTTCACTCGAGTACATTACGAAAGAAATTTACTCGAGTAATATTCTCGAGTACATTAATAGAGTACTTCACTCGAATACTTTACTCCAGTACTTCATTCTAGTAATTTACTCAAGTTATTCACTAAAGTACTTTATACAAGATCTTTACTTAACTTTACGTACCTTCTTACTTACTAGTTTGTTTCAAACGATGACCTAGTAGGTTGCTTAAACTTATGATTTCCATGCGTACATTGAAATTACATGCAATTTCATTTTGCTGCAGAAAACGTTCACGATCACTTTTTACGCAAGTATTATTTGCGCCACGGGCAATTTATTTTTATTTGGAATATAAAAGGCACATTGATGCGTCGATAAGGCATTCAGCTCGTAAAAACCAATCAGCAATCGAGTAAGGGATGTGAATTCACACCCGCAATAAACAAAAACGTATGAAAACTGCGATGGACTAATATTTTAAGGCAGGCCCAATTTTAACAACATGGTACTTGCACATGACCACGCCGATGCCGTGCTGCGAAATTGAGGCGGAATTATTCACGGCTAAAACATAGGTAAATGCTTAGGTAAACGCTTAATTTTGTAATAATACACTGCATTATGATATACTCACGCCTCCTGTGAGTTTAGCTTCTTCCTCACACAAAATCATTCCTGTTAATAATTTGTAAAAAAAAACTAAATCATATACAAAGCTTCATGCCCGCGCGGACATCGCAGGCATGGACTGTTCTATAAAGACATGTACTTTGAACATATTTTTCACTCAAAACGGGATATCATGGTAAATATCCCGTTTTGAGTGAAAATTATGTGCAAAACCATGATAGTTTTAAAAGTTATGTACTTTGAAGTCTGTAGAAGCGTATTTAGAAAATAAAAATTGCGAAATAATAGGTGCAGCGGGTAAAAGTTGGTATAAAAATAACATTACGCGGACGAAGTTTAGGGGGCTCTACTTGTTGGTTACAATCTATAACAGGAAATAGTAGGTATTTACAAAACAAAAAAAAAATAAGTAGGTATTTTCAAATACTCGTACCTTATTGTCATGTGAGGAGAAGACTATTAAATATGGGCATTGGGGCAGAGAGAGCACCAACTCCAAATATATGTATTATGTGAAAAAAGATATACATAAGAAACGAGTAAGTACTAAAATGACGACTGATAAAGGAGAGTGAAAGAGAAGACGATGTTGTAACAACATCACATAAAGTAGGATTAGAAAAAATGTTTCAAAAAAATTTATGATGCTGACCTTAATCTCATGTTTTTGTAAACAAACCGCGACATACCATGTCGTTTGCAACATCGCAGCACAGTGTGCAAATACAGATATTAATCATGCTCATTTATAACGGAGTAAGTATTTTTATCCGGTCTCTGGACCGGATGAATTATTACTTTATCCCGGATCCGGTGTTTTTAATTATTTTCCGGAACTAATAGCTCTCCTAATAGGCAATTTTGAGCGACGTCATCTCAATTTAGTAAGGTTAAGGTAAGTACTACCGTTTTATTTATACCTGAAGAGTTGATTTAGGAAAGACGGACAAAATTGATAGTCCCGTATTTGTTATCCAAGAGATTATGATTATTGTATTAAAATTTTTCTTTCTCTAATGTTTTTGTCTTGACTATTTTGTATTGTAATTGAACCTTACATGAATGACATTTATAATAATCTTGTATTTTTTAACCTTGACATATTCTATTCGACATAATAGGTTGGGGAAAAAGTTTCTTCGCATTTTTTAAGAAAATTCTAAACATTTTTTAATATAGTTTATTTACATTTAATTAAAGTATGTAGGTACCATTTTGTTCGATAAATTTTTGCCATCTTGTAGGTAGGAATATGATCCCATTGCAATAGAAATTTTGGGACTTCTGATCAAAATACCGCGACAAGTGGTTTTGGCAGTCCTCTCGTGATGTTAACCTGACACGGCCTAAAGAATTCTGAAGAGACCGAAACAGGTGGAAATCTGAAGGTGCAAGGTCAGGACTATACGGCGGATGCATTAACACCTCCCAGCCAAACTCTCTTAATTTTTGCTGAGTGGCTAAAGATGTGTGAGGTCTAGCGTTATCATGATGAAAAACCACACCCCTTCTGTTAATTAATTCTGGCCGCTTTCTCTCAACTTCTTGCTTTAATCTCATCAGTTATTCGCAGTAGAGTTCAGAATCGATGGTCCTGCTTGGTGGTAACAGCTCATAATGAATAATGCCCTTCGAATCCCACCACACACACAGCATCACCTTGTTGCGAGTTAACCCGGGTTTCGCCACAGTCTGTGAAGCCTGACCGGCCTTTGACCACGACCTTTTTTGCACGTTTTGTCGTACGTGATCCACTTTTCATCACCAGTTATCAGCTTCTTTAAAAATGGTTCGGTTTTATTACGTCGTAATAAAGAATCACAAATGAGTACACGGTTCATTAGGTTTTTTTCAGTGAGCTCGTAAGGTACCCAAATATCGAGCATTTTTGTGTACCCAGTTTTTTTTCAAATGCTGCCATGTAAGGTGACAAGAAGTGAGAGAAGTGGAAAGAATAAGAGAGGAAAAAACAGTTATAAGTTTAAAAAAAGGTGTATTCGTAGACAGGGTCTGGTAGATCAAGCCAAGGTCATGTTTTACGCCGTTCGGTTTGGGTAATACCGCACTCTCCTTTGGCAGTCTCGTCCACGGCCTTCCGCCGTGTCTTCCAGGCAGCGTTCCGGAACAAGCGCTCATTAACAGGAAGGGCAATGCTACGTCCGGTCTTCCCGTCTTCAGATCCGTTTCGTCTTCGTCTTCTCGTCGCAGCTAGCTAGCTCTCAAAGCTGAGGGGTGTTCCTGGAATCGCAATACTAGGGCATTACGATCACGCAACGATAGGTGTTTTAGAAGAAAGCCTAGGGATCATACAGTACTCCGCACTACAAATCAGTTAACTCCCAAGGCGAAAAGAAATAAAGGCGGCGTTTAACATTTAGCCAGCACAGCAAGAAGAATAAGGACAGATGAGAATAAGGTCTAGGTTAAATAAAACTTAAAACACAGCTTACCCAGTATTGGGGACACAGTTGGCACTGAGTAGGTATAGTTTGAAAGTAATTGTTATAAATAAAACGTAACGTTTTTGCGCAGAAAAGTGACGTGGTGTAAGTTTGAGCTCGGGTCGATCACTGGTCCGCCACCTCCAAGCGAATGAGCTTGTCGTATGAAGCGTCGCCGTCAGAACCGGTTTCGCGCTGTGAAATAGGTAGTAGTATCGTCGCCTGTGTGTGTTTGTCTGCTTTTAACCGACTTTATCAAAAGGGAGGAGGTTCTCAATTCGTCGGAATCTTTAAAATAGTTACGTTACAATGCGCCAAAACTGTTTTGTGGTCAATTCCCAGTTCTTCAGCTACGTCGTAACTACTGATATGCCGATCTTGCTCCACTTTTTCAAAAATGGCATCTTTTTTATCCGTAATAGGGCGACCAGAGCGACATCTTTGACATCAAAATTTCCGGATTGAAAATGCTTAAACCAAATTTGTCCAAATCCTAAAACTAAAAAGTAGAAAATAAATAATAGTCGAAAAAAACTAAAAAATACGCTTTATATAGAAAACCAAACTAAAAAATAGAAAATAAATTTTAATAAATGTAAGTAAGAAAAAAATGTTTATTAAAATAAAGCGTGGGGTGCATAGTGGAAGGATTATCAATTCGATCGAATTCGAATTTATTTTCTATTTTTTAGTTTAGTTTTCTATATAAAGCGTGTTTTAGTTTTTTTTAACTATTATTTATTGTAATGAAATTTTAAAATGTATCGAATTTCTTCATTAGATTCACTCATCTTGACAGTACGAAAAAGAAATAAAAATCACACATTTTCCTTATATGAATTTGGAATTATGTTCTTTAAAATGTAAACTTTGATTGATACCAAAATCAGCCAGATACAATTAGTATATATAGCCAAAGAGATTTTATTACAAGTTCATACATACTATAATGCGAAAATACTTTTTCCCCAACCTAATATATATGAGGAACGGTTTGAATTTTTCTATCTCTCTAACCCTCGACCCCTACGCTCCTCAGATACCAATCAACTCAAAATTCCTGTTCACTCCTCTACCTTTTATGGTAAGTCATTTACAGTGCAGGCTGTCCGCTTGTGGAACGCGTTGCCTGTAGATATCAGAAAGGCAAAGACTCTTCCCATCTTCAAAAACATGGCCATGAAACATTATTTGTCGTGCTGTTATACGTAGTCATTTCTGTATTTTTGATTTTTTATACTGTTTATCTTTATGTATATATATATCTATTGAGTTCATATGTATGTATATATTTATATTAGTATTTGTTTAGTTTACACATATGTATATGTAAGTATGTAATTATATAAATACACCACACCTACATGCCCCTTCTCTGTTTATTTATAGTCCAGTCCATCCAACGGTTGCCTGGTAGAGATCGCAGTTAGCGATATGGCCGCCCATTGTATTGCCGTAAATAAGTTTAGTTTTTTGTTATTGTAATATTTCGTGTGGTAGTCAATAAAGTGTTTTCTATCTATCTATCTTTATATATTCTAAGCTTGTATTAACTTGTAGGTAGTACTTATTATCATTTAAGGTTTTTATTATTGTTTTTTTTTTTTAACTAGTGTTATTTGTTCGTTCTTACTAATTAATAAATAAATAAATAATTAAGTAGTCTACTTTATATTGAAAACAGAAAATCTATAGATCATATAAACTATACCAATTTTCGGTCTCCCGCGATGAATGAATGCTACAGTAACCAATTACAGATGTGCACAGTACATCTAAATAAGTCGAGATTTTTTTGTGGTGCTCTTGTGGAAGTGGCACCTCCTTCCGATCCTGTAGTCGTGGGTTCGGATCCAGTCAGATTTTTCAGTTATACCAGTACTCTCAAACGGTAAAGGATATTGAAAAAAACCGGTATGTTGTAAAATCTTAAAACTTCGAACATATGTGTCGAGTTCGCAAAGGTATCTCTGTGGCACACTTTATCATCACACTGGTTCTTAATAACCAGTGACACGCTTAGAAGAAAATCGCATTCTATCGTAATATATCGATTGAAAGGCGACACAAAAGATTGAACGTTTTGCTTAATAACTGTCCTATGCTCGTTCTCAACTTACGTTAGACAAACTTGCGTGTTTTTTTGCAACAGTTTTAGAGGTAAAGCTTGCCGTTATTCTCAGCACACTGTTTATTTCATGGGCATTTTATTCAGTTTGATGTTGTACCTATATCATAGTTAAAAGCAAACTGCATGGTTGAGACGGTCTGGTCTGGGTACGGCAGTAAAAATCTGGAAATACAAATGGCCCATTATATACTATATGTATGTAGTGTAATTTCAACTTTCCTTGTAGGTAATTGCGGCTTTGACTTACTTTTATCTAGACTTCTTAACGTGAGTCTAGGCTTTATCTTTATTGAGAAAAGTGGAAGAACATGACAAGTCTTCAAGTAGCTCTGCCTTCGGCGCTGTAGGTTGAGGATTCGATTCCCTCTCAGGAGAAACATTTATGTGATTAATATAAGTGTTTATTTAGTGTCTGGGTGTTATAAAGTATCATAAGAAAGCATTTAAAAATATGTAAGTATTTTAGCAGTCATCCGGTCACCTATGCTATGCTTATTTTGAGGCAAGATAGTGTGCATTAGTGTGCATTGTCCACCAATATTTAATATATATTATATAATATTTTCAAGCAACAGATCATTACGATACTTTAGGACCACCTCGGTGGTGCACCTTATATAATACATATATATTAATATCCATATATTATATAATATATATATATATATTATTACGTGAAGCAAACACTTTGTACCCTTTTTACGAAATATTTTTTTTATTTTTTTTTAATTATGCACAAAATACATTAAATTTAATTATGGTCTTATTCGACCAATGGGCGACCACTAGTAATAATAATTAAATTTTAAAAACTAAAAAGAAAACTGACATCGTGAATATATTTTTTTTTAAGTAAAGAAAAGTACATATATTTTGATTATATTAATGGGTAGGCCAACTTAATTCACTGCTCCAATGAGACAGCGTGGTTCCGGAGTAAACGAAAATATCATCGATGTATTAATTTTTTTTAAAACCGCTCGACCGATTTCGATAAAATTTAAATGGGACCAACTGGGAAGTATATATACCCTTTGAAACATTCTTTGAATAATCGATGAACATACATAAAAAAAACAGATTCTGAATTGAGAACCTATAAATCCTTTTTTGATGTTTTTTGAAGGTTAAAAATAATCATCAAAATCGGTTTACAAAAACTATTATCACGCAAAAAATATAAAAAATAATACAACTGAATTGAGAGCCTCCGCGTTTTTTGGATGTGGTAAAATGATTAGTCGAAAAGAAAGGAGGTTTTTATCTTACAGTGGTATGACAATAATTGTTTCCAACTTCTTTGTGTAAGACTTACTTCTCCAATGGAAAGCGGTTCATGACATATCGGAACTGCTTGGTAAAAGGCTGCATGCAGTGCAGAGCTACGTCCACGTGCTGCACTACACTGTACGCCCACTCAGATCGCTCGAACAATTCCGCTGGAAATAACAGAAACATGTCACATCAAACCATTGAGTGCCAAGAATACCATAAAACCCAGTTCCTATCTTACCCTTCTATTAAATACGAGCTTCTGCCCCGCGGCTTCGCACGCATACTACATACATAAAAAGTAGCCTATGTCCGTTCCTAAGACACAATCTATATCCATACAAAATTTGATTGATGCAAAAAAAGTTCTGTCGTTCAGATTGCTACCAAACTTCACAGGATCACCCGCTCGTCCGATCTGAAGATTTCCTAAAAGTTTCATTGAAATCCGTCTAGCCGTTTCAGAGTCTATAGGGAACATACATACATACATCGCCTTTTATATATATTTGTATATATATATTATATATATGTCTTTCTATATATATGTCTGTCTGGACTACAAAATACTTGGAACATTCGCAAAAAGAGTAATAATACGCCACTTACTGTTATATTCAAATATTTTTATTGAATACAAATACAAATACAAATTCATTTATTTATCAAGATAATAAAAATACAGTGTTAACAAACTTACTGATGGTCCCCGCACTAGGGCAAGCCTGTATTGCGGGAGGCCAGAGGCATAAGATGAGCGATTTCCACAAACTACATAGAGATAAAACAAAACAGATAACACTTAAACAAGGCAAGACACAAGTAGGACAATCCATGAGAAATAAAATAAATATATAATACAATAATCACTTAATAAATATACTAGGTGGCCTTCGATGCCTATTCCTCCTAACCAAAGTCCGAGAATTGACAAGCAACTCGTCCTTGTTCCAGCGCTTTTTTGAATTATTCTTATGACCACGAAAAACAAATAAATGTAACAGTAGGCTCTACTTAACAAATATGTCAGTAGAGCAACATGAGAGCATGCATTCTTATCAACAATATCAATCTTATAATTTATATTATAATACTTCTTCGCAAGACTACTCCTTATGTAAGATTTAAACCTTTAAAAGGCAGTTTTCAGAATATTTATTACGACTGTCTTTTGCCCTTGACCGATTAATTTATTTTGTAGTGTCCTTGAAAACGTGGTTTTCTGCTTGTGGAGGGAATAGCAGGAATTCTTTCAATTCTCTCACACAAAATGGGCCCTAAATGGAGCGTGCTTTCACTTCACATTTATGCTTCACATTTATTCACCATAATTGTTTCTAACGCACGAACGCAGCCATCGATCACCCGCTAATAACAACCATGTTGGGGGTTGTTGATGTTGGATGATGTACTTTTAAGAACAAATTTGAGCTTTGCCAAAGCTCTCAAAAGGAGAAGAAAAACTCTTAAAACTCACGCCTGAGTCTTATGTCTTTCCTGAAAGTCTCGACAATTACATCACGCTTAGTTTGCGCTAAAGTTAGTAAATCTTTTATAAGCGTACACATTACGCTTCTATAACAAAGTTAACGTGCTCTATTTGTAGATAGGCAAATTAGAAAACGTTATAAAAAGAAAGAAGCTTATTATAAAATAACAGATTATTTAGATGATAAATGGATTGGGATGAATTTGTTCCGAGTTTCTTGCCGGATTCTTCTTGAACTGGGGTTAGGAGGAACCGGCATCTAGATTCACTAGCATGTAAGAAGACGATTCAAAGCAGTCCATGTGATTTTATTTAATAATAAATGTTTTGACTTTGACTTTAGCGAAAAGTGTAAATTAAGGGCAGAAAGTGGACCCTGTCTAGGCCCTCTGGTGACTTTATTTTTGTACCAGAATCTCCTACATAAAACTTACATTCAGCATTGCTCGTGTTGTCGTAGTCGCTGTAGCTGGGGATGTCCAGTGTCACGTCCATGCTCTCATCTTCTAGATGCATGTATGTCTTGTTCATCCTCGTGTTAAGCACGTAGGGGTACGAAACAGTCACTGTTGCTGTAAAAACATTTATCTATATATATATATATATATATATATATATATTTATATTGGTTTTATCATAAACGAGCTGCTTCTGCTTTGTCCAGGTGGTACGTAGATAAAAGTGTAGCATATAAAATAATAATAATTAGTGGTCGCCCACTGGTAGAAATTCGACCATAATAATTTAAATAAAACTATAAAAAAAAAAATTCTGCACTCCTTTTCTATATCCCTACGAATATTATAAATGCGAAAGTAACTCAGTCTCTGTCTGTCTGTCTCTTTGTTACGTTTTCACGCCTAAACCGCTGAACCGATTTTAATGAATTTTGGTATAGAGATAGATGGGACCTTGGAAAAGGACATAGGCTACTTTTTATGTAAGTACGACACGTGTGAAGCCGCGGGCAGCACCTAGTTAACTATAAGTGTGCGAAATTTCATACTCCGTCCGCGCAATTTTTGTAAAAAGAGGTACAAAGTTTTTGCTTCACGTATTAATACATTTTTTTTTATACTACAATGTTGGTAAATAAGCTTACGGCCCGTTTGATGGTAAGCGGTCACTGAACCCTATGGACCTTTGCAACACCAGAACCATCACATGCGTGTTGCCGACCTTTGAGAAACCTATTAACCTTCTTCTTGAAGTACCCCATACTGTATTCCCCGGTAAAACCTTGGCCGGATCATTCCACATTCGGAGCGTTCGCGGTAGGAAATCGCTGAAACCGCACTGTGCGCGACCAGTTCCTGTGAGTGCGGATGAACTGATGATATGCCGTCGTCGATGATAAAACGTAGCTGTGGGCATCATGTCAACAACTCCTCGGAACACAACCCGTTATATAAGCTGTAGAACACACATAAAGAGGTCTCTCCTCAGACCTAATGGCTCGATACCGCTTGCGAGTTTGGGATACGATATTTCCCCTGGTAGAAACAACTGACCTAGCGTATTAGCATTGCTATTCAACGTGGTCATGCCGCGAGTGTCTTGGGCACGCTGCCCTCTGGCAGTGATCTAGATCAGTTGAGCTATCTATAAATCATTTTGATTGGTCCTTAGATAGCTCAACTGTTTCACTAGTATTTTTTATTATTGTATGCCGTACTGTTGATGTTATTCCAGGTCCAAATCTGTATCTAAAACGCTTCAACCATTGTTTGGCTGAGTAACAAACTAAATCCAGAAATCCACACAATCTTTCACTTCTATAATATTATGAGCATAACTTGCTTAGTTTTTTCAATACTAGATGACCCAGTGAACTTTGTTCTACTGAAAATTGATTTGATTGTAAACCACTTCCGTGCTGAGGCAAACAAATAAAACAAATCTCTCGCGCCATTACTAAGTTTTTAAGCCTGACTAACGCAAGGGAATTAATTATTATATACTAGCTGCTGCTCACGGCTTCGCACGCGTGGTACCTACAAAAGTAGCCATGCCCGGCCCTGAGATATAATTTATCTGCTAACCAAATTTAGTCAAGATCTGTTCAGCCGTTTAGCTGTGAAAAGGTAACATAGACAGAGACACTGCCGAGATTATATTAGTATGGATGATGAAGTAGAAAGGTGATGGCTTTGAATGGGGATGTATTTAAGGGCAGAGGTTGGCTTAGAAAAGAAGGATGGACAGTGTGAAAGATAATTTACACTGAAAACAGGATATTTACCATGGCATGTAGTGTTTGTGCTTCCAGATATTTCAGTACGTTGCATGCGCCATGATCGCGAGATAAACGAGATAAGTGTGTGGTAAATATTCCATTTTGAGTACTTGATTTTTTTATAAAAAATAAATTTTATTTTATACTTGTTTTACTTTTACCGTCCGCTGTACTCTATAATGATCAGCTGAGGATCATCAAAAATGGCTCAGCATCCGCATCTGAGTGTAAAATCGGGTTGGTAATTTTCGGTGAATAATATAACACTTCGAGTGAGGATTTCTACGTGGAACTGATCCCAGATTAGTGCTGCTTGGAGACTGATGATGGAGACGACTGCGATATTCTTCAAATTATTGGGGATTAGTCCCCCTGCTGACTAACAGAAGAGCTAGCAATAGAGAAGGAAAACTTGAAACAACCGACACCGCATGTATAGATTCGTCTTTCCTGCGGGTCCTGTCGGCAAGGTCGAGAGCTTACATTAAGGCTTACCTAGGTGCACGAAAAGAGCCTCTGAGGCGCACTTTAATCCTTTCACCACACTGGTTAGAAATAACTAGGGACACGATAAGAAGAAGAAGTGCAAATTATCTGTCACACATTCAATCCATCTTTTCTAGGTCCTTCACATATCATGGTATATATCCTGGAGTACATACATAAAGACTATACAAAGTTTCTTCCAAATACTTTCATCCGTTACGATGTAATTGAGCCACATATAATATACACAAACTTCGCCTCTATAAATGCTTTTTAACCGACATTAAAAAAAAGAAGAGGTTCTCTATTATGTTGTATTTTTTCAAGTGTTTCAACTTATTCGTCAATACCTCTGTCATTTATGAATCAATTTGAAAAAATCTCTTTTTATGTGAAAGGATATAATAATACCGGACATTTCACACAGCATCATCTGGCCCCAAAGTAAGCAGAGCTTGTGTTATGGGTACCACATGACTGATATACTTACATATATTTTTTATGTAAATACATACATATTATACATAGAAACACCCAGACCCGAGACAAATACTTGCAGATCATACAAACATTTGTCCCGCGGCGGGAATCGAACCCGCAACCTTTTGTGTCTCAGCCGGACCTAAGCCCACTGCGCCACAGAGGTCGTCGGATATACTTTTGAATTCGAAAAATCTTTCAATAGGAAAATCAAAATCCGATCAATAGTTTGGTTTTTAAATCAAAATGACTGGAAAAAATTAAGTCATTCAAGTAAACGAAATTTCGTATTTTCATAGTCAGCTTTTTAGATTTTAAACACAAGTAAATTGTTTAGTAATGAACACCCTGACAGTAGTTAGTTAAGAAGCTATCTACATTATCTTAGGAGCGTGTAAATCGATATGAGAACTCTGTATAAGGTTAACAGAAAGCCTTCGGATCTCCCCAACTTTGGGAATCAATTACAGGAAATGTTGTATTCTTTTGAAAATACACCTTTTGAGCACTTTGCCTGCGGTCAGTGAATTGAATTCTGTTTTTTATCTATAAGTAATTGTTTATTATTTTCTACATTTCAGTAATACAATTCATAATCAATAATTGTTAGTTGTAGATTAATTTATGGTCATTTAGTTGTCATTTAATATTAATTATACTTTTATATGTTGTGTTTTGTGTCTTGTCACGGCATGACGTGCCTCCTTGTTCGGCGCAGTCTGATCTGACCAGCGCTATTTTGCAATATGTGAAGTAGCATAGAGCTGAGACTGGGCCGTTTTGGCAAACACAGACTGGGTTGGTGCAGGGTAGGTACACATACTCCTATTTTTATTTTATACTCATGTTAAAGTCCTTTTCATTGATTTTTATCTGTGTGTGTGTGACAAAATAAACTTATTTTATTTCATTTTTTTCATCATAATGAAATTTCTTATATATTTGAGAATTTACTTCAAATGAATATAATATTAAATAGGTACATACTAAGATCTTATATATTTATAAAGCTAATTGTTGGCTGTCATGCGAAGCAAACATAGCGCCCGAACCTTGGCACAATACGCCACAGAGGTCGTAATATTGTAAATTTTATAAACACAAGTACATAAATAATACAAATCTGAAACTACTTAAATATACCTCAGTATAATTTGGTATAGTTTGTAGGTAGTTAGGTGCCCATCGGTCAAAGCTAAGTGGCATTCTATACGCCAGACTATCGTAATAATATACACATGAATGGCACTGCACTAATTGCTTTCTGTTCAATAGACAAGTGAACGTACGTGTTGAAATAGCGCTTACACAAAGAAGTATTGATTTATACATTTAGGTAAACACGGGTTTTACTCACGTATTATTTTGTCGATGGAGACTGTTACGATTCATCTAGAGAATCTTCATCAGGGTGAGTTTGATCCGCGGTCCGCGAATTGCCGCACAGTGCGAACCGTGAACTCGAGCGGCAACGAGCAGCGGCTCACAGCAGAAACTCACACTGATGAAGATTTTGATTTTTGATTTAATTTTTTTAATCCCGTGTTTATCAAAATGTATAGTACAACACACGAAAGTTTTGAAAGTGACGTATAAATATTATAGACACACAATGGTGGCAATTCGGTTGGTCCATTTCTAAAATTAGGAATTGTCTAAAATATATTTAGTTAGTCATAGAATTTGTAAAACCTATTCGGTTGGTACTATCTAACTAAATTAGGAACGCTTTATTAAGTAAGATAAAATTAAATTAGGATAAGTTGGTAGCAGCAGAATACAAAAGGTTATTTTGACAGTTCAAAACCTAATTTTAGCTAAAATTTGTTAGGTTGGTGCCAACAGAATTGAGGCCAGTAGTGTTTCTATGTAAAAAAAAAGCTGTACTTCTTTAGCCCAATATCTGTATACCATAGAACCAAACATTCAATGTGATTTGCAACCTCACGAACGATATCCGTAATATGCAAAATATATATACCAAATTATATGTTTGAGCGTGCCTGACTTCCCCCAGGCATCCTCAAATACTTTAATATCTACAGAACTTACGAGATGTGTAGATGGTGTTGTGTGCATTGTCTTCCAATATTTATAATCATTATTCTAAAGCATGTTTGTTTTTTTCATTGCATCAACAAAATTAACCTTCTACTGTACTGTTTAATTTAATTTCTTACCGTTTCCCGAGAAACTCATCAGGTCATTCACCTTGCCATCGTCTTCTAAAAAATAAGAAAATATATTACAAATTAAAGTGAGAACAATTAAAATAATGTATTTCATGTAACGACCTGTCAGAGAGTGTTGGGCATTTGCCAAAGATCGAAAAGAATGGAAGGCTTTGGGAGAGACTATACCCAGCAGTTGGACATGATTAACTGCTGGAAAGTATTTCAGAATAAAATCACATAATTTGGGAACATAAGATTAGGCGTGATAAAACTAGCTGTTGCTCGCAACTTCGTCCGCATTTTTTTTTAAAGAAATTGTAGCTTCCCCAGGATGCAATTTATCTCCTTACCAAATTTGATTGATAAGTTTCAAACCAATCACACCCAACACCCATTAAAAAGTTTCCATAGAAACATTCACTCCCCATTTTACTCCTTTATGAGAGTTACTTTGAAAAATCCTGAAACAAGTATCCATTTATTTTGCATTTTAAGTATACAAACCTAGTTTCTAAGAAATCACACCACCCGTTAAAAAGTTCCCATACAAACTTTGACACCCCAGTTTACCCCTTTGTTAAGGTTATTTTGAAAAATGCTGAAAAAGGTGCACATTTATTTTGCATTTTATTTATTCATATCATGTTTCAAGCAAATCGCTCCACGCGTCAAAAAGTTTCAGATTCGTTTTCACCCCTGAAATCCCGCCTTAGTGGGTGGGTTTGCTGTAAAAGGATGCTACCTTCCAAATTTCAGTTTTCTAGCTTCAGCGGTTTCAGTTCGGCTGATGAATCAGTCAGTCAGTCAGGTTAAGCTCTTTTATAGGTATAGATAATTTTGTGTTAATGATTGAAGGAAAGTATTAACCACACTAATTAACGAATAGAAAAGGGACTTACCATCATCAATAACTCTGAGTTTTGGGAATTCTGTAAAAATATACCTGATTAGTATTGAACTTATGAACTTCTGTACCAATAATCACAATCGCATCAGTCACTAACTAGGGTCATTAAAGATTAAAAAGATTATCCGTAGCAAAATTGGCAAGGATCATACAAAAAAGTGTTAAGACCAGACGAGTTTCTTGCCGGATTCTTCTTGAACTAGGGTTAGGTGGAACTGGCACCTAGATTCACTAGTATGTAAGAAAACGACTTAAAGTGGTCCTTGTGATGTTATTGAATAAAGAATGTTTTGATTTGATTTGAGTACTTACAGTTATTGGACACTAAGGTTAACACTAATATGCGCAAACCAAAACATAAGCTAATTTCACGCTTCTATATATCAAAATGCTCTAACTGACGGAAGGATTAGCTTTGACTTACCAGTATCAGGTGTAGCGCACGGCACTGAAGAATCATTGATTTGCTGGATATGTAGCGGCATCGAGAGAGTCATCGCGTACGCCCTACTGTTGATGTTCAAGCTAAAAATAATTTCGTTTGAAAAAATAAAAAGAAAACCGACATCATTGAATATAAAAAAAAAATGCAACCTAATTGAGAAGCTCCTGCTTTTTAAACTGTCTCAAAACAATTGAGGAGTTTCTTAATTCGGTTGTACTGTTGGCTCCAATTTAATTTAAAGTCGGTTTTCTTTCTAGTGTTTTAAAACGTATATATTTGTTTTGAAGTCGGTTAAAAAGGTTTTATTTTACGCTTTTTAGTACTTTATCGTGTTCTGAATGTTATTAACACCAATGGAAAGTCACAGTAAAGTATCATACGAAATTTCGTTGAATGACATATTTTTTCCAGCTATTTTGATTTGAGAACCAAACTACTGAATTGATTTTGATGAAATTTCTATGGAACCAATTGGAATGTATGAAAATAGTTAAAAAGTTGTTCGAAACAATTATAAAAAATAAAAATAACATTAAATATACAACCGAATTCAGAATCTCCTCCTTTTTTTGGAGTCGGTTGAAAGTAATGTACACACACTACTATCTCTTTGAAGAGAGTAAATTGAAAAAGCTGTATTTTATAGGAGTAGGCCGCCCATAAGTACTGTTAATACTGGTTTTGTTTCATGTAAGTACTACTGACGCCTGTTTACAACACCCGTTAACACTAATAGACTTCTAAAACGGACTCCTTAATATTTAGAAAGCAAACATGTTTCCTCAAACGTTAGGCACTATCTAATGTGACAGAAATGGCAAGTAAATAAGCATTTCTAAGTAGATATCAAAGGGCCTAGACAAGATTTATATTCTGTTAGCGTTCTCGCTTGCGGGAAGATTTAATTGTATGGTATTAATAATATAAGATCAGCAAAGGCGTTTTGAAGTAAAACCACGCGTGAGGTTTTTGTCTAGAGTAGATGGGAAAATTGTGGTTAGTTTGTTCCAACAGTAGGGGTTGCGAAACAGATCAAATAGCGTGTTATGTGTAGATCCGCGATCAATTGAATCAGAATACGCCATCAATGGGAGCTTAATATGGCAATGACATTGTAAAGATCGCAGGAAGTGGGTGGATGGAGGTGAAGTAAATCGTTCTTCCTGGAAAGATATTAGGGAGGCCTATGTTCAACAGTGGACTTCTTAAAGGCTGATATGATGATGATGATGATGATGATGTGAGTATAATTATGCTAAATAATTACGTTTTAAAAACTAAAAAGAAAACCGACTACATTTATATAAAATTACGATATTTCGTTTACTAGGATGATTATTTTTTTCCAGCTCATTTCATTTAAAAATCAAACTTCTGAACCGATTTTGATGAAATTTCTGTGGGACCAATCGTAATGTATATCTTTTTACATCATATTTTATTCAATCAGTTCATAAACGATGGAGTTATGAGGTAATAAAAAAAATACAATCGAATTGAGAACTTTTTTTATGTCGATGAAAGTGCATAAAAAAGTCGATAGAAAACTTTGATATACTGAGATATTACTGACTTGGTAAAATGACCATTTGTAAAAATATTATCGCCATTTAAGCTTTATGAGGGATACAACGCCAAGTTAATGGATCTTGTAAATAAAATATATCATAGTTACCCAACAGCAACAAGTTCGCTATCTTCAATTCCACTGATTTTGATACAGGTATTCGTTTCTCCGTATTTGAAGATGTACGGCTTGTAGAAAGTGATGTTGAGCTTTTTGTTACCTAGGAGAACATGATTCCGCAGCCCAAGGAACTGAAGCTTGAAGCATACGAAGTCGGTGGATCGGCAAGCAAACATATAGCTGCCTGTAAAAAAAAAAATATTTGTATGTTAAAAAGAAAGGGTAGAATTATTTTTTTTGAAGTGAAAACTTCTATAGCATCGTTGTGATTTGAAAGTCGATGAAACGAAAAAGCGACAGTAAAAAGACACAGACACATAAATTCATAAGATTTAACGTGGGAGAAAATGAGATAGGAAGCATTATTCAGTGTTTCTTATATTTTTGAAGGTTTCACTTCTACCACGTGTGAATTGCATACATGTATTTTTTTTACTTCTCTTTATTTCAATAGTTGAGTACTAGAGTGAAACATTCATAATAATAGATTCTTTCAAAACTAGAACGAACTCCTTCAAGTCGAAGTGAACTTGAATGAATGAATGAAACTTGAAAGAATGTTAAAAATAATATAAACCCAAATGGCAGCATTAGGGCGGCGGCGGCATGGTGGACTTATGTTTAGCTAGCTTTTCAATAAATCATAAATAAAAGCACGTAAAAGTACGTTGTTGACTAAGAGATTGTTATTGCGGAGTGAGGACTTGGAGGGTGCCCGAGCTCATACATATTTATTGCTGTAGAATTTTAGATAAGTCTCCAAGTGAATTCTGTGGAAATGATGAGAAAACACTGAGTCACCGACTCTAAATGTCATGGCTCATGAATTTGACATTGTTTTCTATTTGTTTTAGCTTAAGCAAAGGGTAGTGTAAGATGAGCGGAAATGATAAATATGATCAATTATGGAACATCATCTTTTAGAATAGCCGAAGGACTTCCTCTTAAGACGGTGCACTCAGTAAGTTAACTTTTCTACGGAAAATATAAGTCTTTATCTTTATATATATACATACATGTCCCGTTCGCGACTTCGTCCACGCGTTTTTTTTTAAAGTTATCTAATTTTAAATCTAAACCATTCTCGAATCCATTTAAACACACAAAAAAATTCATTCAAATCGGTCCAGCCGTTTAGGAGTTCAGTGTCAAACACACGTACAGTAGAATTATATATATAAAGATATATAAATAGGCTATCTGCTCGTTTATTGAAGAGATAATAGTTATAAAAGATATTATGGTATGTATTTTCAATATTTTAAAAATACATACCACATACTTATTCCTACTTCCTCGTTTCAATTTGTTTTTAAAGTAATGGTTAGTTTGATAATTTAATTAAGAAATAATGTCTGAAATATTAAATAACCATGATCTTCTCCTAAAGTTCACATCGTTTTTCTAGAAAGTCCAATATCTGCGTGCTCAATAAAATAAACACACTGGCTTTATAATCTTGTTAAATATATATTAGCCAATTTTATAATTAATTTACGAAGAAGGAATACGTCTGACACCTAGCAAAGCATAGAGCACAAGAGGCAGTAAGACTGTTGGTTTATTAACTATTTGGTTTACAAAAATAAATCTTTATTTGATATTAAGGAGCACCATCACTCAGATATCTGTGCCTTTTACACTTATAGACAGAAAGTAAGTTAATTAAAACATTACCCGTTTTAAAAACTTTTTTCTGAGTCATTATTTAAATGTTTTCTGATAAAAAAACGCGGTATGAGCTCCGTGAATACGCGTCAAGATCATTTATTGAAAGAATCGCTTTAAGAGGCCAAGGCTTTGATCATTGTCAACCCTACTTCATGCAACCTTAAAGATGTCTTCTGCCTTTCGAGTTTGCTTTATATGTTTTATATTTTTTCTCGTTACGCTGTACTAATCCATGTACAATAATGTATGAATTTATAATAATAAGGTACTTATATTATATGTAATTAGTTTTTTTAAGTTCTCATATTAAGTGAATTGTAAATTCTTTTATGAAAATAAAGTTTCTTAAACCGTATTTACAAAAAAAAGTATATAAGTAGTATATCAATAATTTGGTACCCATAACACAAGCACTGCTTACTCTGGGGCTAGATGATGCTGTGTGAAATGTCCAGCATTATGACTCATTATGACTTCACTACTAATATTATAAATGTGAAAGCGACTCTGTCTGTCTGTCACGTTTTCACGCCTAAACCGCTGAACTGATTTCGATGAATTTTGGTATAGAGATAGATGGGACCTTGGTGAAGGAAATAGGTTACTTTTAATGTAGGTACCACGCGTGCGAAGCCGCGGGCAGCGGCTAGTTATCTATATATTAATACTGAAGCAAAAATTAGTGATGCATAAAAAATACAAGAATTATTAATTAGTTATGGTCGATTTTCGACCAGTGGGCAACCACTAGTTATTACTAATGTGCGTAACCCCTACGGTCACTATACTAGTGTACATAGTGTGTACGGTACATTGTACATTTTGTACACTAATCTTTTCATAAATAGTACCATCTTTCATTGTATTAAAGTGAATAATGTTTCAACTTTTATTAAATAACAACAATAAAAGAACAATGTCTCCAAGTATTTACATCGTCTGGACTACGAAAGGGCCGGGTACTTATGCAAACGACGCCCTACAGTCCTGGAGTTTGCATATTTACAGGGATCACGGTGAATAGTGATGTGGTACTCGCCTTTTGGAAATGTCCGGCAATTTATTCTTTTATAGACTAAAATGTGTTTTCTGTTACGGTCTTGTAGTACCTAAATTACTTTTAAACGTGACAATGGCCATGCTTCAGTTGTTTCGCCAGACTAACTAAAATGCGTAAAATGCTATCGATCCTATTTTGTTTACACCAAAGTCCTAATTAGAGGAACAGTTTGTTGAGTAGTACGTCTGCTTACCTTGTCTTTTTTTCATTATTTACCTATGTTTATTAATAAATTACGAGTATGTTTTTCGCCCGCGAAGTCACGCCGTTCAAGGTCTAGTCCGAAAACCAGCGCTACTTTCTAAGAAGAATAGCATCATCGCTGAGATTAAACTACCACACACATGGAAAGCCTTAAATATTTTTGAACCACAGTTAGTGTACTGTTGTACTATGTGATTTTACTGTATTGCACTCTTTGTGTTTGCTTTTTTTGTTTCTCTATTTACCTTCTAACCAAATTGTTCTAATTACCTGCTAAACTGCTTCTTTAAGATAAGATAAGATAATATTTATTACCAAAAAAAAATTCACATACATAATACTAGTTACTGGTGATCCCCGCACTAGGCCAGTCCTGTGTCAAGGGAGATCGGTCAAGCAAAACGTAATTACCTATCACAAAAGTACACATTACAGGGCCGACTGTATTATCTTTCTACTGTATTATCAATTTCCGTGTGTGTATATGTCCAAATAGACATATATTCTATTCTATTCTACGTTGACAGAGCATACTTAAACGACACGTTAGCTAATTTGTGCAATTATAGGAGAGACGTCTTATTTATAAATGTGTAACCGCGTCGGATATCCCATTACTGTTCCCGGACATTCGTTTGCTGCCGGCCTTACTGACGTGAGAAATAGGTGTTGTTAAACTAAGAGAAATGAGTGTGACTGTTTGTTGTTTAAGAAGTTTCTATAAACAAAATACTTGCACAAAAGAACCGACCGACTCATATGACTGAATGATTCAATGCGATCTGGTGCCTTTTGTAAAATAAAAACAAATAACAACCTAAGGCCGTGTTTCCTGAGTTTACTCTGAAAAACATAGAATCAACTGCTTCTAGACCATGATCTGATCATGTGTCTGCCTTCTGTAAACTGACCAAAAACTAACCACATAGGTACATATAAGTTACATGTTACATGTTATGCCAATTATTTTAGCGTTTTATTACTCTCGTAAAACGTAACAAGGAAAGAACATAACTAA
The DNA here is from genome assembly GCA_948098915.1 of Lampropteryx suffumata. Taxonomy (NCBI): domain Eukaryota; kingdom Metazoa; phylum Arthropoda; class Insecta; order Lepidoptera; family Geometridae; genus Lampropteryx; species Lampropteryx suffumata. The sequence continues at coordinate 1,581,024 of OX402557.1, read as the reverse complement.
AACTGTAATAATAAAAGTGCTCGTACATTGGAGTAAATTTGCTTGACTTTTGCAAAGGCTTCCAAATACACACGTTCGCACGCGATTTAGCACGCACACAACAAACAACACAAATTATAAATTAACTAGCTAACCCGGCAAACGTTGTTTTGCCTTATTGAACTTCTATCAGCGGAAACCTGTTATTGGCTTTCTGTTATTTATGTAATTATTTAAGTTAAACGTGTATAGCTGTTGGTTTTCCTTAAAAATAAATAAAAAAATAAAACAATAAAAAACTAGGGTGAACCACCCTTAACACTTAGGGGTATAAAAATTAGTTATAAACCTATTTTCAGACCTACTGAATATACAAATAAAATTTCATCAAAATCGTTCAAGCCGTTTCGGAGCAGTATAAACACGAAAACTGTAACAAGATTTTTATATATATAAGGATAACATTTCAATGATTTAAACCACGAAAACCGGTAGCAAAATAAAAATTCCGTCGATTTTATATATTTTTTTTCCGGCTTTTAGATGCTTTGAAGGGCATCCCTGTAAGGGATCATCTCGTACGTGCGGAGCGGATCTTACACGCTCGTTTACACTCCATTACGTATTATGTCGTTTAGGGAAATTGTTTCAAGTCCAATAATCCAGGTATTTTTGGAAACGGATTCCTTGAAAACAGATGTATGAATAAGTGCTTATCTACCGACGCATAGTTTTAAAAATATGAAGTAGTTCTAAAATTAGTAATACATTCTGAATGACACAGATATCTCCTTCTAAAAACTTTATACAATAATGTTATTACATATAGCTTGAGGAAAATAACAATAAAATAAGGTGTTTAGTTACGACTATTGATAAACATTACTGATACAAGTGTTTATATGTATATATTAAACTAAAAGTAATACAATTTTGATAGGTTTGCTAAAAAAAAAATATATATTCTTTCTTTATTCCGTTTCAGCCGCTTCTGTGTTCTGTATGTACTTATAATTTTTTGCAAAACGAAAAATTCATTCTCTCTTCTCGGAGTTGGGTTAGAAGGAATTAGAAGGCACCTAAATCCACATGTATGACGATTAAAATTAACCCTTGTGATATTAATGAATATAACATTATTTGACTTTGACTTTGACTTTATCAGTATATTTATGAAACAAATAAAACAAATGAACTTACCCAATTTAACCTCATATGTCTTCGAGATCATCACACAAATATTTAACATCAATAACAACGCATTGGTTTTTTTCATTTTAATACACAATATTAGGTACTAATTATTAATTTAGTATTATGATATCCCGAAAGATGTAAGACCACATATGCATGTATATTTCACCGTGGCACGTAAATGACTGTGCTAGGTTGACGAGTAGTACTCTGAAACTGTGGACCGCTGCATTGTATGTACTTGCCAATATAGTATAACCCTCGAATGGTTTGTCCTTGTCATTCTAATGTCAATGAATAGAGATGGCAATAGATTTAAACAACATATGATCTTACTAGATGGTGCCCGCGACTTCGTCTGCGCAGGGTTAGTACTTCGTGTAATTCTAACGGTTTTTGCAGCGCACGCCAGAATAGCTCGCAGATGGCAGATTTTTTTCTTACTTACTTGACACTTATCGTTATATTTTGGACAAATCACACAATATCTTTATAAATTATAGCCTGTGTTATTCTGATGTATAAGCTATATTATTGTAAAGTTTCATTAAAATCCATTCAGTAGTTTTTTCGTGAAAGAGTAACAAACATACATACAAACTTTCGCGTTTATAATATTAGTAAGGATAAGGATGGTAAGGATGTAGGTAGCATCTTATGAGCTATTTTAATAATGAAACGAACTTGTGGATTCAGTCGTGTGTCTCACTAGTACAACACTAATAGTGTAATAGTCATGTTTTGCTGAGACTAGACCTGTTTGACTGCACTCTCAGGGTAAAATTGATAACGCTAATTGCAGATCACTTTTAGTGTTTAGTTTCCGGTGTAGTGTGTAGTAAACATAGTGACGACCTCTGTGGCGCAGTGGGCCAAGTGCCGGGTGAGACGCAGAAGGTTGCGGGTTCGATTCCCGCTTCGGGACAAATGTTTGTATGATCTGCAAATATTTGTCTCGAGTCTGGGTGTTTCTATGTATAACATGTATGTATTTACAAAAAAAAAGTATATATGTAGAATATCAGTAATGTGGTACCCATAACACAAGCTCTGCTTACTTTGGGGCCAGATGATGCTGTGTGAAATGTCCGGCATTATTATTGTTATTATAGTACTTTATTGTCGAATAAACACATTCCTTCTAATAGCAATATTGTGTGCGTAAGAGGGAGAGACTAAAACCGGCATGTAAGATACTTACATTTTTTTGAACTGAATATAAATTAAACTGTACATTAAACTTAATCATAAAAACCTTAAAAACCTAAATGTGGTTAGTCTAAAGTGCAAAATTCCATTAGAACATAATAGTAAAAAAATATCAGAAACTAGCAGTAAATAATGCATATCTATTCAACGAATAATGAACAGTAACTATTGTTAAAATCAGACTTCAGAGTAGGGTTTACAATTAGTTTTATTTCAGCCGAACAAGGGCCATCGCAATAAGAAATTCTCTTGTACCAAATTGAGGGCTACCACCCCCGTCATTTTCAATAGATAACCCAACATGACTACCTATTACAATGTATTTGACATCTGACATCTATATATTAAACCCTTTTTACGAAAATTGCGCGGACGGAGGACTATGAAATTTAGCACACTTATAGTTTATATAGAGGAGTGAAGAATGCTTATATATTTTTTGAATAAAAAATACAATAATTATTAATTAATTATGGTCGAATTTCGACCAATTGGCGACCTCTAGTTACAATTAATCAATCTATTGAACAAATTGATATCAAAATCTATTTTCAATAGTAGATAAATGGCTATATAAATTTAGTCAAGTTATGCTAATATTATTAAGATTCGGTAAATGCCAGTAGAAGTTACATGCTGAAGATTCGGAGGTTGTTATCTCTAGGATTAGACGACCCGGTCTTTTCGTACCACCAAAAATTGATTTGATTTTAAACGAGCATTGATGGGAACAAAAAAAAAAAAAACCAGCCAAGTGCGAGTCGGACTCACGCACCGAGGGTTCCGTACAAACCTGTAGGTATATAAGTAAAAGTTCACCCATCAAGACAATTGAGTCTTAGTTATAGTATTTTTATTGCAAAAAAATATTCTTCTAGATCTCAAGAAAGGGGTAGTAAGTTTAAAATTATTAAAAATATTTTTATTATATGATGTAACGAAAAATTTACGGTTTTCGCAATTTTTCCTTTTTCTGTGTTATAAGACGTTGCTTCATGCCAAATTTCAAGATTCTAGGTCGAATGGAAGTACCCTTTAGGTAGTTGCGAGTTTGAAAATATGCGACTTAAATTGCTATTTCTTTTGATTGCGATGACATAGAAGTTTGATTTTGTTACAGCTTAAAAGTGTTATAGACCTGAGTATTTGATATGAATTTCAATTTAATACATCTACGCGTTCATGAGGAAAGGGGTAGTAAGTTTAAAATTATTAAAAATATTTTTATTATATGATGTAACTAAAAATTTACGGTTTTTGCAGTTTTTCCTTTATCTGTGCTATAAGATGTTGCTTCGTACCAAATTTCAAGATTCTGAGTTCACGGGAAGTACCCTGTAGGTTTAGATTCCCTTACGAGTGTCGAAAATTTGCGAAATTTGCGGCATAAACGGCTGTATCTTTTGATTGCGTTGGCTTAGAAGTTTGATTTTTTACAGCTTTAAGAGACAGTAGATTTGAGTATATGATATAAATTTCAGTGTGTACCTCCACGCGTTCCTGAGAAAAAGGGTCTTGACAGACAAACGGACGGACAACAAAGTGATCCTATAAGGGTTCCGTTTTTTCCTTTCGAGGTACGGAACCCTAAAAAAAACTGTGCGTCTCGGGACGCCCGATATAAGTGGTAACTTAAACTAATCTAACTAGCGCTGTGGGTTAGAGTGAGAGAGGAGGAGCCTGCCTACCGCTGCCGTATGCGTGAGAGAAAGGGAAGCCAGATAAACTGGCGCCGTAACGCGTTACGTAAAGAAGCAGTGTACCCTCCCATAAGATGTTATCACTTAAAAAAATACTCAAATCGAACGTGCCTTTTTCGAATGAATTTGTATCAGAAGATTTATATTTCGGATTTTGAATGGAAAATTATTTTTTCATATTTACATATTTTCCACCATTTCCGGCTGATACCTCTGAGCTTTGAATAGCTCATTTGTCAACACATGGCACAATGATGAGACACGCATACGGGTAATTTTGTCTAAATTCAAGGATAAATTGCGTCGGAAATTCACATTAGCCCCTCACATTATGTAAAACGGCGCAAAGTCACATAATCTCTCGTCCTGAGCTACTGGCATCACATCCTCTCCTTGAGGAGTGAGTTGAATAGACAAATATGTTGGTCTAACCTCTAACGGCTCCCGTAGGATTTGAGAAAGGTTCAGACTAAGTGCGTTTTAAAGCGTTACTTGCGCAGTTACTCTATTTGGTTTTATTTAGAAAACCTTGTTGATTCTATAATTTTTGACGTGACAACGTCTAATAAATCAATGAACGCCGGCTGCACGCACGAAAAAAGATGACTCATATCCCATTACGCCCATTGTCCCGTTACGCTCATTGTAACGTTACGATCGTAGCGAGAGCGCATAACAAAATCTGTTTTGTTATGACGTTGTCACGTTATACTATCGTCCGTAAACTGACTTTACAGACAACAATTTTCTTTTTATAATAATATTGTTATTTAATTCTTTCATATTGTGATAATATTGTTGTTGTATTGTGTTGTAAGTTCCTTATCGCACGGCAAAGACTTGGCGGATGCGGGCTAGACGAAAAAAGTGTATGATTTTTCCGTCACGAATTTCCGAAATAAATAAATAATCCCGGAAATTTCACACAGCCCCAAGGTAAGCAAAGCTTGTGTTATGGGTACCACATGACTGATATACTACTTGTATACTTTTTTTTCGTAAATACATACATAGTATACATATGTACATAGAACACACAGTACATAGTATACATAGAAACACCCAGACCCGAGACAAATACTTGCAGATCATACAAACATTTGTCCCGCGGCGGGAATTGAGCCCGCAACCTTCTGCGCCTCAGCCGGATCTTAACCCACTGCGTCACAGAGGTCGTCCGTGAAAAAATATATGAATTACAAAATTTCCTATCATTCCTTCAATTCATTAGTTATTTCTGCGTTTCATTTAATTGCTCTCATACGCTAGTAATTCATTAATTTGTATTTGCTAATCAATAATTTAACGTTTACCAAAAATAATATACTAAGATAGGAACTTCATTCCAACCGAGTGTTCCACGATACTCACGCATTTTTGTTATATAAAAAACTATAGACACTTTTGAATTAATTTATTTACAAAAATAATGACAAAATAATATGAAATACATGCGAAACAGTTGAGCTATCTAAGGACTGTTTAAAACGGTCTATAGTCAGCACAACTGATCCAGATCCCTGACACAGGGCAGCGTTCCCAAGGCACTGGCTGCATTGCCACGTTGAATGGCAATGCTAATACGCTGAGCTAGATAGGAGCCAGTGCTTGGGTCACGCAATGTTTCTATATTTCTTTTTAGTAATTCATATTTTTCAATAAATAAAAAAATAAGAAAATGTGTTCATGTTACAAAAATACGTAGTTGCAACGCCTGTACTACGTGGCCACAAAATAATAATACAAATTCGAATATTTCGTACAACCTTCATAATACAATAATACAGTGTCACAAAAAAATATAAGTACAAAATGAAAGTAAAACTATCTGTCTTCTTTTCGTGCATTATACGTACTCGTACTCTACTGAGTGCACTGAGTTTCTTTTATTTTTTAGTCTCGAATTGTACGGATCACTTACTGACTAGCATTGGGTATTGCTGGAGATTGATTCTGTTGTATCGCTAGACCAGATAAAATTTCGTACGATACGAACTGTTATACCTATACTCTGTTTATAAAAACGATGACATCTTGCCGATGTCAGCGCTATCCTCTATTCTAAATAACCGTCTATCCCTCCTTTCCTCAGTCTTGACTTTTACTTCTTCGCGAGCGGTTGTCTCTGGGTCATATTTTTGTCAAACCTATGTCTATATCCGAATAAATAGGTTTTAGTAATAAAGTCCTTTTTTTTAAAAGACCCTAAGCAATTCGCCTATAACATTTGGTGGCAGCGGTGGGATACGAAAATCCCCAGTGTCTAGTGAACTAGCAAAAGTGTGTGTCCTAGTAAAAGGGCCTTATCTAAATATCCTGTGACGGTGCTCCTCTAGTGATAGTGTATACGTATACTCGCTACCGCATCCTGGATATCCTGCGGAACGCGGTATAATTATCCAAGTCAAGACTCATCATCACTATCGTCCAGAAATCAATTCTGACCCCCGAATCCTGAAGTAAGAACCAACCTCATCCGGGACCGAAGAAATCCATACCCGGCTGACGGTGAATCAAGCTGCTGCGACGGCAGGGAACGACCCCAGAAGATATCATCTACGCCGTGCACCCTGTATCCTGTGTTACGACGCGACATCCTACAACGACCAATAATTTAATTTATTGATCGCGATCATCGAGTGTGAATTAGCCGTCCTCTCGTCGGACTGCATCGCCTTATCACCCGGAATGCTCCAGTTCGTCGAATTGGTCGCCGCCGCATACGCGTTGTTTATACTGTGAGTCTTTGGTCATTGTGTTTAATATTATTAGGGTTCAGTGGGTAGAAATATAAAATCTATTCTTTATTAATAAGTGTAAATCGTATTAGCTAATTCGTATCCGTTAACTAATTTAATTTTCCTTACTAAAATCTGTAATGCCAAAAAAGGCAGACGACGGTAAACTCGCTGTGGAAGTCCAAGATACCCCCGAAGTTAAATCACCCCTTGGCTCTCCGCGACTCACAAGGTCCGCAGTCGCGGCTGCAGCAATGGCGGAAGTCGAGCTTCCCCTAAGTACACTCTTTAAGTTTGTAAAATCCTACGACGGCAGTCGGGAAACTGTAAATTCTTTTATAATCAATTGCAACAATGCTTGCGAATTGGCCTCGGAAACGCAGAAACCTATTCTGTTCAAATACATCCTTAGCCAATTGACTGGCAAGGCGGAACTTGCTTGCTCTATTAAAGAGTTCACATCCTGGGTTCAACTCAAAGAGTTCCTTAAAACTCAATTTAGTGAGCGTAAACATTACGCTCACCTCTTGACCGACTTACAAGAGAGCAGGCAAGGCCCGCAAGATAACGTGAGCCAATTTTCACTCCGTGTCGAAACCCACCTCTCACAATTACTCACGGAAATCACCTTATCAAATTCAAAAATCAAAGAATTGCCCGGTCGGTGTGCGGCGATGGAAGATCTCGCCCTCCACCATTTTCTCATGGGTCTTCATCCTAGGGTGTCGAACATCGTGAGATGTAGGTCTCCCAAATCGTTAAATGAAGCCATTAATATGGCAATATCAGAAGAGAGAATACAACAAAGCATCTATAGGAGGGCTGAAAACAATTCGAGACCTAAACCACAAAATCTTAACCCACAGAAGTCAAACCAATTCAGTTCATTTAGGGCACCACAAAAACCAACATTCAATTCTAATCAACCTCAACCAACTTCGGGGTCATCTTCGGCGTTTTGCCGCTATTGCAAAGTCCCTGGGCATGATATTTCGGCTTGCAAAAAGAGGGAATATAATAATAATCGCTTCAAGTCCCCACAGAATGTGACAACCCATCGAGAGTCGTATAAACCTCGAGTCAACTTCGTATCCGAACAAGAAGGAACCGATGTCGTTGATTCCTTTGCCTATGACGACGAAGCTTCCCCCAATGTCGATGACTGTACTTTAAACGAATAAGAGTCTCGCCACAGTGTCGCTCGAGACCACCCACAAAAGTCGACACCCATCATCCAAATCCTAAATGGGACCACACGGGTAACCAGCCCCAAATAAGTGCCCATGCCTTTGTTACTAAAGGCTCCTTGGAAAAGAAGCCCCAAATAAATATTTCAAAACGTATCCAGACCAACCAACAGGGTAACCAGCCCCAAACTGACGGTCTATCCAATAAAACATCGACTTACCAACAGGGTAACCAGCCCCAAACTGACAGTCGACGTATCCAGACCAACCAACAGGGTAACCAGCCCCAAACTGACGGTCTATCCAATAAAACATCGACTTACCAACAGGGTAACCAGCCCCAAACTGACAGTCGACGTATCCAGACCAACCAACAGGGTAACCAGCCCCAAACTGACGGTCTATCCAATAAAACATCGACTTACCAACAGGGTAACCAGCCCCAAACTGACAGTCGACGTATCCAGACCAACCAACAGGGTAACCAGCCCCAAACTGACGGTCTATCCAATAAAACATCGACTTACCGACAGGGTAACCAGCCCCAAACTGACAGTCGACGTGTCCAAAGAACTAACCAACAGGGTAGCCAGCCCCAAACCGACAGTTCCAATCCTAACGAATCCTTAACCAAGGTCTACGAAGTGAATTTAGATACAACCAAAAGGTTGTTACCACATGTACTCCTGGACTCTCAAATATCCGAGATTCCTCTGACACTTTTAGTAGATTCTGGATCCGCTATATGCATAATCAAACAATCCTGTATCCAGACCAATCAAAAACTGATTAGAGAATCCATCAAGATCAAGGGCATAGATCCCGGTGATGAACCGACCCCAACAGAGGGTTACTTCCAACTCAAACTTAAAATACCGGAGAACAAAGTTGTATCCTATAAATTCCATGTCCTCAAAGACATTAGCTTACCTTACGACGGTATTATAGGGTCGGACTTCCTTACAGCCTTCGGTTGCAATATCGACTACACGACTGACGTCCTGAAAATCAATAAACTCAGTATCAAGCTACACTTCTTCAATCCTTTTTACGAAATTCCACCTCGCATGGAAACTGTTGTTGAATGTTCAGTTCAAAATCCTGAGATTAATGAAGGCATCATTCTGAACCAACACCTTTCTAGTAGCCTGTTGATATCCAATTGTATCGTTAAAGTGAAAGAAAATAAACGGGTAAATCTGACGATTGTCAACACATCCGAATCGCCCGTGAACATCAATTCGAATCTAAATCTTAAGCTTGAACCTTTAGTTTCTTGTGCCATCCCATTAAGCACCAAAGTACGCAATACATCTGAACGTACTGCTGAGGTTATTAAATCATTAAGAGTCGATCATCTCAACCGAGAGGAGTCTGACGCCCTCTTAGAACTTTGTTCTCTATATTCTGATATCTTCCATTTATCCAACGACCAATTATCCTTCACCGATGTCCTAAAACACGAAATCAAAACATCCAATGATGTCCCCATCCATACCAAATCGTATCGATTCCCAGAATTCCACAAAAAAGAGGTTGAAACTCAAATTCACAAAATGATAGATGATAAGATCATCAAACCCTCATCCTCTCCATGGAGTTCCCCCATATGGATAGTCCCTAAAAAACTCGACTCACAGGGTCAACGAAAATGGCGGATAGTCATTGACTACCGAAAATTGAATGATATCACTATTGGGGAAGTATATCCTATCCCACAAATATCCGAAATCCTAGACCAATTGGGCAAAAGCAAGTACTTTACAACTCTAGATCTTGCGTCTGGTTTCCACCAGATCCTCATTTCACCCGATGACGCACCCAAGACAGCATTTTCCGTTCCTCAAGGACATTTCCAATTTACAAGGATGCCTTTCGGCTTAAAGAACGCCCCTTCCACCTTCCAAAGACTTATGAACACCTGTCTTACAGGTCTTCAAGGAACCAGGTGTTTTGTCTATCTCGACGACATAGTAATCTATTCGTTCGACCTCAATTCGCACATGTCCAACTTAAAGGCCGTCTTTAACAGACTTCGCAACTTCCATCTCAAACTACAACCTGAGAAGTGTGAGTTTCTTCGAAAAGAAGTTGCCTATTTAGGCCACATCATCAGTGAAGAAGGTGTTAGAACAAACCCTGACAAGACAAAAGCCGTAGCTGAATATCCCGTTCCTAAATCTCCAAAAGACATAAAGTCATTTCTAGGTTTAATATCGTATTACAGACGTTTCATACCTGATTTTGCAAAATTAGCAAAACCTCTTACGAGTCTTTTGAAGAAAGATGTTTCTTTCATATGGCAGAACGAACAACAACTCGCTTTCGAAACCCTGAAAGGAAAACTAGTATCCGCTCCAGTTCTCGCCTATCCTGATTTTTCACAACCATTTAATATGACGTGTGACGCGTCAAACTATGCCATTTCCGCGATACTATCGCAAGGACCAGTAGGCCAGGATCGTCCAATTGCTTACGCGTCCCGCACGCTAAATAAGGCTGAGTGCAACTATAGCGTAACTAAGAAAGAATGCCTCGCCATTGTCTTCGGAACTAAAATGTTCAGACCTTATCTCTATGGTCACAAAATTGTGATACTATCAGATCACAGACCATTGCAATGGCTATTCAATTGCAAAGATCCAGGTTCGAGACTTATTAGGTGGCGCCTAAAACTCGAAGAATTCGAGTATAACATCCAACATAAAAAGGGAAAAATCAATACTAACGCTGATGCTCTCTCCCGGTTCCCAGTTAATCCTGTCCAACCTGGGGAACCCGTACCGTCTAATCCCAATAACGAAGCCGAATCTCATCGAGAATTAGATGCTGATTTAATGGATCTCTTTAGATCCCCACCTTCGTTTAATCCCGACGAAGCTATCGTCCAAAATCCTGAGTTCGTCGATCCTTACGAAGATATCCTTCCCTTACCAGATATTGACTTGCCTGATAACATCCCTGATCCTCTTAGGCAACAAATTGAGAATGAGGTAAACTTCCCTGGCCCTATCCAGGAACTGCCATCCTTACCTGATCCGGTTCAGGAAATACCATCCTTACCTACTCCTCAATCTCAGTTTGATCCGACACCATCAACAAGTGCAAATCCAGATACACCAGTCGACGATTATCATACCTTTCTGAGAACAATGTCAGAAAAAACATTTAACACCGAAATTATAGAACATAATGAGAGTCTTATGAAGTGTCCTGCAAAGGTTTTACTAGTTCCTACATCTATTGATTTAGATGAATCCAATCCATACCTCCAGGAAATCCTGAGTGATCCTGAAATTTACGCAAAAATACGCGACACTGAAAAAGAACTCTTCTTATTTGAAAAACTTATTACAGGTAATAAAATATATTACCTACTATACTTTAGAGTCCATCATTTCGATCAAACAAGGTATCCCGAAATCTTCGAAACCCTAAAAATTATAAGAAATGAATTAGTATCCATCGGAGACATAACTGAAATCGGTATACCCGACTTAAAGAACCCTTTCGAAAAACATTCCTTCATAAAGATATATAACATAATAACTTATCTTTTCCACGACACCCGAATTAAAATTAATATTTATCATAATAATATCATATTCCCTGTTCCATCTGAAATCAAAAGGATATTACATGATAATCATGATATCCCTATAGCGGGCCACCTAGGATCTGCCCGCATGTTTAATAGACTCAAACAAACGTATTATTGGAAGGGAATGCACAGTGACATAGAATCGTATGTTAAGCAATGTAAAGCCTGTCAAGAAAATAAAGCGCTTAGGAAAACCAACCGAGCACCCATGCAGATCACCAGCACATCTTCTGAACCAGGTCAGCGTATCTCTATCGATGTCGTTGGTCCACTTCCAGAAGCAGGCCCTGCAAAATTAAAATTCATTTTAACTTTTCAAGATGACCTCACTAAATTCTCATCAGCATACCCCATTCGTAGTACAACGGCGGAAGAAACTTGTGAATGCCTCCTCCATTATATATCTATATTTGGAATACCTAAAATAATCCTCACCGATCAAGGCACCAACTTTACATCAGATCTGTTCAAAAAGACATGCTCTTTCCTCAAAATTAAAAACCTCTGGTCTTCTCCTTACCATCCACAAACTCAAGGAGCTCTGGAGAGAAGCCACTCCACCCTGAAAGAGTATCTCAAATCCTACATAAATGCGGAACAAACTAACTGGCCGCGTTATGTATATACAGCCATGCTAGCGTATAATACTTCCGTTCATACAACAACGCACTATGCGCCTTACGAATTAATGTTTGGTAATAAACCATTTATACCAAATTCCATTTACGATGATTCTTTAGGAACCACGTACCCGGACTACGTTCAGATGCTCCAAAACCGACTGAAATATTCGCGAGAGAAAGCTATGGAACTCATTAGGAAATCCAAAGAATCATCTAAAACGTACTATGATTCCCACACTCGACCTATGTCGTACAAGGTTGGTGATTACGTCTACCTCAAAAATCATCTCAGACTACGCAAGGCCCTCTCTCCCATCTGGAAAGGTCCCTATAAAGTAGTAAAGACAAACGGTAACAACACACTTACCTTGTTGATTAACCGACGACATGTAACTCACCACTATGACCAGGTAAAACCTGCCGACGTCAGGAACCTGTAAAAGGAAAATAGTTAGTAAGTAGATATAGATCTAGGTATACTTTTACTTTTACACATATTATTAAATACTAGTTATAGGTACTTACATTTTATTTCTATGCTTTTTATTCGAATCCATTTTAGTTAAACACATTTTTATTGTTAATTTACAGGGGTTTAGCACGAGGGCAATTCAGTACGGAATACCTTCAACCCATAACATCAAGCCCAGGCCTGTATTTTGACTACTTAGGTACCCTAAAAGCTAGTAACGGCTATCTCAAAATTTTGATACCATTAGATATATCACATTTTGATCCTCATATACAAAATATCGAAACAGCACTCGAAACCACCAGGTACTTGTGCAACCAAACTCATATAATCCAAATAGATTCATTATGCCATAATAGGTTACAACCTTTGATAGCACGATACCACGATTTAAGTAATGAATTCAATTCTATTTCACACTTGATAGATAGCCGTACCAAACGTGCCTGGATCGGGGGTATAGGATCTGTATTAAAACAAGTTTTTGGTACTTTAGATGAAAACGACGCCCTAAAATATAACGACGCAATAGAGTCCTTACAAAATAACGAAAAACGTCTAACCGCATTAATGCAGGAAAATATTTTAGTAACCACTTCAATTATAACTTTTTATAACAAAACATTGAGCAAAGTCAAGGATAACGAAATCAATCTAAACGAAGCTATTGACCATCTCTCGTTTAACTTAAAGAATATATCTCAACAAACAAACGGATTGCATATACTTTTTAAAGTAAATCAAATCTTTAACAACTTAGAAACATCAATCCTTACCCTATCTTTTCAACTAGAAGATATAACTAACGCGATACTGTTCAGTAGTCTAAACATCCTGCATCCAGCAATTATGACAACATCGCAACTATATCGAGAACTGGCCAATAACTACAGACACTTATCTAGGGATTTACAATTACCTACTGTTTTAGATTTAAATAATATTCATTACATTTTAAATATCTCTAAATTAGTTTGTTATTATGTAGATTATAAGATTGTGTTTGTCTTACAAGTTCCATTAGTTAGTGTTGAGGAATATACATTGTTTCATACTATCGCTCTACCTACACCCTACAGTTCTTTAGAACCAAATAAATTCAGTTTAATTATACCTAACAGTAAGTACATCGCAATGACCAAAGACAAATCAAAATATTGTAATTTCGACGACTTGAGTGATTGTAGGAGTGTAAGCCCAGGAACTCTTATCTGTGACGTCACGAATGTTTATACAACAGACGCGTTACCTACCTGTGAGAGTGAACTCCTGTCTAAAGTGATCAGAAACATACCTACACAGTGCGACACTAAATTTATTTATGGAAAATTAGATATCTGGAAACCTTTGATTAATAATAAATGGATTTATGTTCAGTCGGAACCTAATAAAATTTCTATACATTGTACTAAATCTAAATTATATGAAACTAGTATTTTAGCTACTGGAATTATAACCATACCTAATGATTGTATTGGACGTTGTAGAAGTACTACACTCATACCTAAATATACTCTTAATATTACGTCACCTGTCAACCATGTACCAAACTTCAATCTAATTAATGACTCTTGCTGCAACATTGTAAAATTTAATGACCTTATCGAAGATAATGTGTCTCCTATTCACTTACAAAATATTGATTTGGATGAACTTAAAACAAGTAAAATTGCACTAAACTCATTACTAAATAATGTAAAAGAAATTAATGACAGCCCTCACATTGTAAGATATGGAACACATAATTCTACTCTAATTATCGTCATTTTATGTGTAATCTTATTGTATTTGTTTTATGTAATGTTAAAACGGTTTTGTAAACCCAATGACAACCGAATCCTTAAATTTAACTTTAAATCCAATTCACCCCTTCAGTCAACCCCTAGAAATACTGACTGTACGGACACACAACATCCCGATTTTGAATTGAGCCCTATTGCTACAATTAGAACCCAAACTTAATCTTGGAACTTAGGTAACAAAACTACCCCTAAGTATCCTCTTAACGGGGAGGTGTTATACCTATACTCTGTTTATAAAAACGATGACATCTTGCCGATGTCAGCGCTATCCTCTATTCTAAATAACCGTCTATCCCTCCTTTCCTCAGTCTTGACTTTTACTTCTTCGCGAGCGGTTGTCTCTGGGTCATATTTTTGTCAAACCTATGTCTATATCCGAATAAATAGGTTTTAGTAATAAAGTCCTTTTTTTTAAAAGACCCTAAGCAATTCGCCTATAACAGAACGACATTATTTTACAAAAAAAAAATACGTTTTAAAATGACAGTTTTAATAGTTTTTAACAGTCAAGGCATATCTTTATAAATAAAAATGTCCCGTGACGACGTTTGTCCGGGAATAAACTCTTCCAGAGTTTATCCTACTTTTTTTGAAATTTGGGTTACTGTGTGTAATTTGGTCAAACTTAAAAGATAGGGTAGTTTATAGCTTGATTATTGACCTCACTATTTTTTTATAACAGTTAAATGTTTTCCTGCAATAAGTTCCATATGTTTCTAACAGATGGCACTGTATGTTAACTTCAACATCTTGTACTATCTAGGTTGGGTAAGTGTATGTTGGTTCAACGTATTAGAACTACTGACCCACAGCAACGCGTGGCGGGCTCAGCTAGTTATAGTATAAATTAGTTATTTTGTGATAAATTTTATTTATTTCTTGATTAAGAATTTTACATTTAAGATATTCTTCAAATTTATCATAATTACATAAATTTCGCACGCTGTGAAGCAGAACATCGTTTTACTTTATCTATGCTTCTATCCCCTGCTTTGTTAGCTGCCTGTTTTTTTGCGAATAAACTATTGTAGGTATTGTATTGTATTGTATTGCATTATTGAATTTTATTCATTGGATTTACACACATTTGATTTGAATACACAGTTTTATTCAATACCAATTTACATGTCGATTAAAATGAAATAAAACACGTCAATTTAGTTTTATAAAGTGTACCTAATTTAAAATTATTGTTACTTTATTTAAAACGTTTAAAACTTAACTTTGGTTCAAACAAAATAAAACCGTATTTTAAGAAATGTTAGTAAGTCCAGCGAAACAGATTCAAGGTCATTATTTGGTTTTAAGGTATCAGGGTCTTGGGGTTAATCTCATCAACGAGTCGAAGTAATTGATTTCGCTCTTTACATCTAGGTACCTACTACTGCTTCATATTCGACGACCTCTGTGGTGCAGTGGGCTTAGGTCCGGCTGAGATGCGAAAAGGTTGCGGGTTCGATTGCCGCCGCGGGACAAATGTTTGTATGATCTGCAAGTATCTGTCTCGGGTCTGGGTGTTTCTATGTATAATATGTATGTATTTACAAAAAAAAGTATTTAAGTAGTATATCAGTCATCTGATAACCCATAACACAAGCTCTGCTTACTTTGGGGCTAGATGATGCTGTGTGAAATGTCCGGTATTATTATAATTATTATTATTATTATTCATATTATTCATATGACTCACCAACTCTGATGAAGTTCATAAGCCGCCCGAAAGCCTCCACCATGGTTCACCTTATATAAACAACGGGCCGACCGCTTAACGTACCCTCCAAAACACGGAAGCACTGAACGAATCTAGCTCTCTAAAATGCTACTAACAAGAGTAATAAACTGAAGCAAAGCTTAGACAAGTTTCAGAGCAGTTTATCTGTAGGTAACTCAACAGGTAGAGTAAGTTAGAAGTTTAGCACTCTACTTAGTGCGAAGCCGTCTCACGCTGATAACAACTCTCGTATAACATTAGAAAGTTTCGTTAAAACTATAAGTATAAAACGAAGCGTCACAACACAAGTTTATTATTAGTTATAAAAGTATTCCGTTATTTCCGTCTTAGGGCATTGCTGATTTTCTAAAAAATCAAGACCTTTGAAGTAAAATATATTTTATCACTCCGATTCAATCCTCCACTACATGTTCCAGGTGCGTCCACTAAGTATAGACAGAATTCATTATATGGTGCGAGCTAATGAAACCCTGAACAATTTTAGTAAGTTGTTGGATATTGATCCATATTGTACAAGTGTTCTCAGGGCAAGGCAACTTAACTCTCGACTTCTTTAAAGATTTATTAGGACGATTCTTATTTTGTTTTTTTGTTTATCTTGTGTTAGATTAGGTATGTAATGTAACTGTATTATTTAAACTTGTGTTCACATTTTTATTTTTTGTTATATTTCTTGATAGAAATGTAATGTGGTTTTGGCGTGTTAAATAAATAAATAAATAAATAAATAAATAAATAAATAAATAAATAAATAAATAAATAAATAAATAAATAAATAAATAAATAAATAAATAAATAAATAAATAAATAAATAAATAAATAAATAAATAAATAAATAAATAAATAAATAAATAAATAAATAAATAAATAAATAAATAAATAAATAAATAAATAAATAAATAAATAAATAAATAAATAAATAAATAAATAAATAAATAAATAAATAAATAAATAAATAAATAAATAAATAAATAAATAAATAAATAAATAAATAAATAAATAAATAAGGTGCCAATTCCTCCTAACCCAAGTCAGAGAAGAACTGGCAAGAAACGCATCCTTTGCATCTGATAACTACCTTAACTACGAAAAACGAATACAAGAGAGTTTATACATTTCAAATGTGTCAGTAAACTGTCTGAGAGCAGAGCAACATGAGGCCATGCATTCTAATCAATAATATATTCATTTATATTATAATACGCTTTCTACGCTTTTGAAGAAAGCGTATTCAGTCAGTCAGTTCCCTTTATGTAAGCTTTAAACTTCCCGAAGCTTAAAGCACACCGTGTTCCCCATTAAGGACTAACTTTTTCTAGTCAAAACCTAGGGATGTATAACTTGTTTCTGTTCCTAGTATTGATTTTATTTAGATTACTATTTTGCTAAAACAATTTTACTGACACCATTTTTAATGAAGGGTTATACAAAAAAGCGCTTGGAACAAAACGAGTTTCTTTACAATTATTCTCAGTATCGGCACCTAAATTCACTTACCATGGGAGACGATTCAAACTAACCGGTCTTTGCCGGACTATATGCTGGTTTCATCCATCGCTGACGTAGATCAATCATTTCATATACACACGCCGGCACAATTAGGGGAACAAGAACAAAAAATGGTTTGTTTTAACTTTTTTGCGTGATTCTGCAAGTGGTTTTAGTTTTTTTTATTGCTACCCTCTTATGAAATTACATAATGATAAAAAATGCCGTTCTCCAATGTTTTAACAATAATTATACCCTCTTAAGTGTTTGTTGACGATTTTACAGTTTTAAGTGCTCTCAATAGGAATATTGTTTAAATGGTTTAAAGTCACTTCATATCATGCTACTGTTAACTTTTGAGAAGAATACACTGTATTGAATATAAAATTGAGTGATTTACCTGCAAGTGAAGTTGCCAGAGCTGTAACAATGATCGAGGAAGGTCACACCTACCGTTCAGTGAGTCTTGCATTAGGTGTGTCGGTATCTATCATCGATCGCAATGTGCAACGATACAGGCAGACAGGGTCTTACGTGCGGAGACGGGGACAAGGCAGAAATCGAGCAACCAACACCATAGATGACCGCTTTATAAAGGTGCAAACCTTGAGAAACCATCGTCAAACTGCTGTTCAGACCCGAAATGTCTTGGAAGAAGTCCGTAATGTGCGCGTTAGTGAACGGACAGTGCGACGAGGTCTGAAGGAAGTTGGACTGAAGTCATACGTGCCAGCCAAAGCACCGAAACTTGAGGTGAGTCATCGAGTAGCCAGACTAGCGTTTGCTCGTCGGCACCGTGATTGGACAGAAGAGTGAGGACGAACTTTTTTCACAGAAGAAAGCCGTTTTTGCATTCATTCCATAGATGGGAGGGAGTGGATGTGGAGGTATCGAGGGGAACGCTATAATCAAGCTTTAGCTTTACAGAAATAGTGCCATATGGTGGAGGTTCCGTTATGGTGTGGGGTGGCATTTGTTTGGGAGCACGCACGGAGCTGGTTGCTATCGAAAATGGATCTCTGACTGCACTCAGATACATCTCAGAAATCCTGGATCCCCACGTGATGCCCTTTGCCCCATTTATAGGCGATGATTTTATACTAATGCAAGATAACGCTCGGCCCCATACAGCGCGCGTGGTGCGCGACTACCTTAATGACGTTGCCATAACACAAATGGATTGGCCAGCACGTTCTCCTGGTATGAATCTGATAGAACACGTTTGGGACCATCGGAAGAAGGGTTCATCAAAAAAATCCAGCTCCCAGGAACACTGAAGAGCAGGGCATTCTTTAGAAATTATTGATGGCATCATTGGGAGCATGGGAAAACGTATCCAGGCTTTTATAAGAGCCCGTGGAAGCAATACGCGCTATTTTTTTTTTATGAACATGTAAGCTTTAAAAACTGCACTACGTTTTGTTTAACTTAAATTTTTAAATTTGTAATTATTGGTTTTTATTTTATTTTATCTGAAAATATAAAAGTGTGGCTCTGAGGCACACTTTAATCCTTTCACCACACTAGCTCTATATAACTAGTGACACGATAAGAGCAGAAGTATGTCTATAAAAGTAGGTAGGTAGGTTCCCGCGTCTTTCAATAGATTTTCACTCTGTCGGATTCTCATCTCGAACGATTATATTGAACTAGACTGGTTTCTTTGAGACCCACTCAAACGGAATGTCTATTCTTGCTATGGACTACATTATTTTCTTTTGAGAACTGAACGTTGCATTTGTAAAATGTCTTTAATAACATCGTTGAACACCCTATTTGTAACTGCACACTAGCCTCAATTCTGTTGGCACCAACCTACCTAGTTTTTTGCTAAAATAAGGTTTTGAACTGTCAAATTAACCTTTGGTATTCTGCTGCTACCAACTTATACTAATATAATTTTATCTAACTTAATTAAGCGTTCCTAATTTAATTAGATGGTACCAACCGAATGGGTTTTACAATTTTTAGACAATTCCTAATTTTAGATATGAGCCAACCGAATTGCCACCATTATACAACTCCTTTACTAAGTACTTTATATGTGTCAGTGGCAAACTTTAGTAATGGATTTAATAGGTAGCCCGAAGGTTTCTGTCATAGTCTAATAACTCTTGAAAAGCCGGCAGCTTAACCGTCCTAGTTTTGAGACAAGTGAGGTTAGATTTTCAGTAGGAATTTACTGAAAAAAAGTGCGGAAGGAAATTCAATAAGTCTAGTTGTATCTGTTACTCTTTGCACATAAAGATTCGAAATATCCATTGAGTTCTTAAGCGTGAAAATAATTGAGGGTAAAATTATCTGTTTACCAAAATTTGTTAAATTTTTGTGTTGTAATACATTTTGATTAACACGGGCTTAACTCACGTATTATTTTGTCGATGGAGGCACCGACACTGTTTCGATTCATCTAGAGAATCCTCATCAGGATGAGTTTGATCCGCGGTCTGCTCGTTGCTGCTCGCTTTCACGATTTGCACTGATTAAGAATAACTGACTGATGATGGGTAAATAAAACCTGTTTATTAAAATGTATGGGCCACATAGAGCTAAGTACACTCCATGAACAGCACAATGACCTCCTGTAACTTTTTAATTAAGCACGGACGCGCTCAGATAAAAATGTCATTGCGTTCACCTGTCCAAGAACTAATCTGATGATTGTATGATTTGTTAGGAACAACTTATGCCATGACGTGGTTATGATAAGCGATTCTACGCACAACTTTCGCTATAGACTCTTAATAAAAATTCGGTCAATTACTTTGTATAAACCGATAATCGGTATCTCGGTAATCTATTCCTAAACGTTCGAAAGGACCTTGGC
Source organism: Lampropteryx suffumata (assembly GCA_948098915.1). Taxonomy (NCBI): domain Eukaryota; kingdom Metazoa; phylum Arthropoda; class Insecta; order Lepidoptera; family Geometridae; genus Lampropteryx; species Lampropteryx suffumata. The sequence goes on along the minus strand of OX402557.1, from coordinate 1,560,472 downwards.
CAGAAATAACTCGCTGTGGTAATAAATCTTAGAAGGTATGAAGGCACCAAGTTTATTTCCACAGCGTTTTCAAAGTTTATTTTATTTCTAACATAAATTTAACTTAGCTTAAGCTGGTACTTAACCTTCAATTTATTTTGATTATGGATGTTTCCTGAATACATTTGTAGTTGATGAGTAAGAGGAAAATCGCTTATTACGTATATATTTGCTTAAAAATCGTTTGACTCTGTGTAGACGTAATTATTTAATAAGTATTTTAACTTCACTCAAAACATGATACTTACCATGATATGTAAAATAAACTCAATTTATCTCGTTATAGCCTACGGTCATAATTCATTAATTTACCTAGTAAATTATGATAACAAAAAATATGAACTACCGAACGAAGATACCAAACCCGAGTGAGGTGTTGATAGATGTGACTGTCAAACCAAGCCTCTTATACCTCTTTTCATGGTTAATGAAAATGTGTAGATAATACTGTCTTATTATTAATCTTAACAATTGTTGAGTTTGAGGATGACAATTTACTTCTATTTAAATTAAAGCGACGACTTACTAATTTTGACGATGTAAACAATGCAATCTAAAGATGTAACATGGTTCAATCAATGTAAACAACCTATTACTAAACGAGACAAAAACAAAATGCATTCGTTTTATACTGCCCAATGTTAAACAAATAATAAACGAAAAGATAGATCTTAGGCATTACCTTAGATAATACGCTGCAATGGGGCCCGCACATATTGTCAAAGGGACTCAGCTCTGCGGCATAATATGCTGTTAAAAAGGTCCGTCACATTACCGACGTAGATACCGCTAGATTCGTTTACTTTAGCTACTTTCATAGCATTATGTCTTACGGCATTCTGTTGTGGGTACTGTACTGCAGATATTAACACACTATTTGTGTTGCGGAAGAGAGCTGTTCGTGCAATTTATAACATGGGCCTTATAGAATCACTTAGAAATAAATATCATGACAGTGCCTTGTCAGTATTTATCCGAAAATCAAATGTTTACAAAAATTTTCATTTGTTTAAAAAATCGTAATCATAGTATTTATTCTAGAAATAAATATAAACTTGCTGTTCTCACAGTTAGGCTCGCTAAAGTTAATAAATCTCGTATAGGGCAATGTGTACGCTTCTATAACAAGGTCGGAAGCGACGTGTTAGTATTGTCGATTGGCAAATTTTATAACGAAATAAAACAGAAACTGTTTCTTAAAGCATATGAATTCGCTTCAACTCGAATCGGCATCCTGAACCAAATTGGCAAGGATCATACAAAAAAGTGTTAAAGACGAGTTTTTTGCCGGATTCTTGAAAAGGGTTAGGAGGAACCGGCACCTTGATCTACTAGCATGTAAACAGACGATTCAAAGTGATCCAATAAGGTTATTCAACAACCTTATTGGAACAACAAATGTTTTGACTGTTTCGTTGATCTAACTTAAATTTATTTACATCAAAGTTTGAAATAGAGTAACATTTTTAAATAGCAGTATCCAATTGCCATTTGTTATTTTATTAGATTATAATATTTCTTGGATTTTCCAAATAATTGCTTGCTCTCTAACAAATTAACCCATTGGTTTATTATTAGTGTTTTCTCTTGATCTTCTCTTCTCTCTTGTTTTCTCTTGTATTAGGTTTTCGTAGTTAAGGTAGCTATAAGATGGATAATGCAAAAAAGCGATAGGACTAGGACGAGTTTCTTGCCAGTTCTTCTCGGGCTTGGGTTAGGTGGAATTGGCACCTAAATTCACCTAGTATAAAACGTTTCAAAGTGATCCTTGTGATTGCATTGCATATTGAATTGAATGGATATTTTGACTTGACTTTAGCCATTATTAACTTAAACTTGCCTTGATTACATGTTCGGGTCTGTTTTCTTTGGAATTATTATTTTGGGATGGTACCTACCTACCTAGGTGTGTTTTGAATGTTATAACCTTGTTTTGTTAGATAGCTGTGTAAAATACCCTGACCCCTACATAAACATTTTGATAAGGCCTTCTGTTTTTAGAAAATACGCACCTTAATTTGATGGCTTGAAATAGCGGTGACCTTTCTGCTTTATTTTATGACAGACATGTGACGGTTAGCGTTATTTAGGAAACTAGGGGCAGGTATAAAACACCCTGAACCCTAAATAAACTTTTTGGGAGAATTTCGCCTATTCGTTTAATCACAGACAAAAAGCCAAAATGGTTTTAACTTACGGCTATAATTAATTTACATACCTACCTAAACTCTAAAACTATGAAAACCAAAATATATGAAGGGTAGCGAAGTGAGGTAGCGAAATGATCCATAACCACCTACCTTGTTATAATGAACAAGTTGGAATAAACATTTTGAGAAACACAGATTTTTACTGACGTATAATGTTAAGTTTTTAATCTACTTAACTAATATTATAAATCCGAAAGTTCCTCTGTCTATTGTCTGTTTGTTACGTTTGCACGCTTAAACCGCTGAATCAATTTTAATCAATTTTGGTAAAGAGATGGGACCTTGGAGACGGGCATAGGCTACTTTTCATGTAGGTACCACGCGTGCGAAGCCGCGGGCAACAGGTAGTAATAAAATAATCCAATGTATAATTATATAAATATATTTATATATAAAAATCTCACGTCACGATCTTTGTCCAATTAATGTTGTGTGAAATGTCCGGCATTATTTATTTTAATTGGTGTCCAAAATTGGTTAAGTAGACAATTTTTCAATAAATTTGACTTAATGTGTGTAATTTTGTTAACCTTAAGAGATATTAACTCTTACTTAGCTTTGTATCGATATTATAACAAAACTAAACCACTTGGCATTTGGTAAAATTGACAACGAGACAGATGCCATTATATGCAGAAGAAGAAGAAGACTACCATGCATTCATTGTGATTAATTAAACAAAATAATTCACAAACAACATGCACGCTGGTGCCGAACAAATTATTATTCAGAACGTGATAATAATTAACAAAAGTACGTGACAGCCAAAACAATTAATTCGATTTTTGTTATTAAAATACCCATACGGATCTCATTTATTTGCGCCCTTGCAAAACAAGCTTTATTAAAGGGTTGCTATTTGTGAAACACATCTAATTAAGAGATGTGTCGTGTCAATCGTAACCTAGTTTAAATCCAACCAAAAAGCTTTTGATCATAGACTCTCATAACTTACGACTCACTTTGGATACATTATCTTACTACCTGCTGCCCGTGGCTTCGCTTGCGTGGTACCTACATAAAAAATAGCCTATGTCCTTCTCCAAGGTCCCATCTATCTCTATACCAAAATGAAAGTGAAAGTTTAACAAACAGACATACAGACAGACAGAGTTATTTTCGCATTTATAATGTTAGTTAGATATAGATTTGTTTGAAATTAATTTATTTATATAAATAATTACAAAAATGTACATAATTATATACAATAATATAAAATACAAGTGAAACAGTTGAGCTATCTACGAACCGTTTAAAACGGTATATAGATTGCTCAACTGATCCAGATCACTGCCAGAGGACAGCGTTCCCAAGATACTGGCGGCGTTGCCATATTGAATGGCAATGCCAATACGCTGTGCTAGATAGGAGCCAGCTCTTCAGTCACGCAATGTATGTACCAGACGTCGTGAAATAATTTTGAATTCTATTTTATTCTTTGACTAGCGACCTTCCCCGGCTTCGCACGGGTGCAATGCTAGTACTAAATATACTATAGACTAGGTTTATATATGTATTAATATTTATACATATGTCGGGACATCGGGATCTAGGCTTCTATTTTCGTTCGACATAGCTGCTGGGCGTGTTGCGGGTACTCGTGCAAATTATAAAACGGTCATACAGTTACACTAAATCAGTCGTTTATTTTACAATGATTAGGTACAGAGATTAAACTGGTATGTTAAGCACTTTATAGTAACTAGACAAAGGATAGCCTAGCACGGACGGGGCGACAGTTTCGTGAAGTGTATCTACCGAGCGCCGAGAGGGGAATGCCGAAAGCGCAAGCCGCTCAGTCGCCGCCCGGGCCGATGACGTCACGACCCTGTCAGGCGCGCGCGCAGTGAAGTTCGCAGCGCAGCGCCTCCGTTCGTGATGGATGCGACACGGCCATCCTACGCTGACACACGCCCTCGTGTGTTAATCTGTGACAAGAGAGAAACCAGCACAATTTTCGTTCGGCCAACCCTGTATACTAGGGTTTTTTTTTATTTCTATACTAACGTCATTTAAATAAAGAAACTAATTATTTTTATCCAAGCAAATTTTAATTAAAGCTAACTAAGAACACTTAACTAACTCAACATAAAAGTTAATTTAAACCAAATTAATCAAAATTACTAGAACTATGTTGATACTACGAGTATACTGAGAGTATAATCTAACTATTTAGATTTTTTTTTATTTTTTTTTTAAGGTAGAGTAACATTGACAGACGTTCTTACTAATCAAAAATCACTTTACAGATTAAAAATTACGACAATCAAATTTCATCAAATTTTTGTCTCAATCTCATACAAGTGTCTATTTCGTGGTCCCTGGCTATCCCATAGCCCCAGCAAAAGCTTTTGCTCTAACGTCGAGTTGTCCCATAACTCTATGGTCTTCGCTACAAGGCAAGACCCGACTATACTACCCAGAGCTATCGCTTACTGCGTACTCACGGACTGCTCTAGGAGCAGACGCCGATTTCTAACGAGCTACAGCTACGATACACTGGTACAGTCTCCGACCCACCGAAATTAAAACTTGTCTGCACAACTGATCATTATTCAGTATCTGAATCTCCCACAATCTTGTCTATGTCAATCGGTACTTGACCCTTGGGCATCTTCCTAACGCGATCATGGGCATACTTATAGGTACGCTTACTGGTTAACGATTTTAATACGTAACGATCCCCATCTAATACCTCAACAATCTGAAATGGCCCTCTGTACTTAGCGTCTAACTTCGTTTGGTTGCGTTCCTCGTTTTCGATAAGTACGAATTCGCCGGTCGAAAATTTAGAAACGTTAGCCTTAGTCTTGTCAAAACGTTGTTTGTCGTAACGCACGGATGTCGCTATACCGTCAGATGCTAATTTCCTAACTTCATCGAGACACACAAGTTCGTCATCATCGTCAGTGTAAAGTCAGTCGCAGTCATACTTACACGAAAACCGTTATTTAAAATTTCACGACCTAACATGATATCACAACGTAGGTATACATCTGGGAGAACGTGAAATAAAATCTCAATCATAAATCCCTTAATCTGTACCTCACATTAATTGAACAGTACTTTGTACGTTGTTTTTGCCTATACCTACCACAGACACTACCTTATCAATTCGTCTACCACTAAATTTATTAGCTACAGTCTCTTTTATCAAGGAACATTCAGCACCAGAATCGTAATCAAATCTAAAACACCTACCAGATTGTGAGAGTGTTCCTGATGGGGGCTCGACCACGCACTGGTCCACACGTCGCTCTGCCGGTGCTGCCGAAGCGCTGGTTCTCGCTGATGTGCAGCGACTCGCTATGTGGCCCGTCGCGCCGCATCGGTAGCACACGACCGAGCTGCTACCGCCGCTGGTCTGCTGCCGCTGTCCGGAACCAGGTGTATGTGACTTCGCTGATGAGTTTTTCGTTTCCGCTATCTTTTTTCGACAGTCCATTTGCTTGTGACCAAGTTTTCCACAGTGATGGATATTTAATCTACGATAATGCAAGCTTTTGTCGTTTCTCGTTCCCGGCGTCATTTCGTAAGTCCGTAGGTAGTTTCCGTTTCAAGTAGGAGAAGGCTTGAAGCTCTTGTTGCAGCTGCTGTCGCGTGGTAACCTCCGTAGTAAAAGCAAGTCTTTGTAGGCGGGTGTCGATTTGAGCCAAGTGACCAATTACCGTCGAAATCGCTATCTGTTCTACGGTTAAATTCTTCCATCCATTTAATAACGAAGTGACTACACGGCTCGCATAAGCAGCATACGTTTCATTTTCTTTAGGTTTGTCACTATTTAAATATATGAGGGTAGCTGCAGAAGTTTCCGCACAGACGAATCGGGCTATAAATAGCTCTTTAAACTGTGTCCACGTCATACCTGGGTAGGTTATTTGCGACAACCAAGTAGTAGCTGATCCTTTGAACACCTTACTGATCGTCATAATTAACTGACTTCCTTCCACATTTTTTCCATCGAAGCATAAATCTGCGGTAGTGTACCATGATCGAGCGTCTGCTTCGCGCTTATCTGGGTTGAATTCCAGCAAGATAACATCATGTTTCTCGGTAGGCCGACTGAATGCTTGAATTAGTGCTTGAATTTGTTGATTTTGCATCTCGAAAAGTACTCGCCATTGTGACTCGTTTCCATTGCTGGTGAACGTAGAATTATTTGCGCGTTCAGATCCCACTTCTGATGTCGGGACATCGGGATCTAGGCTTCTATTTTCGTTCGACATAGCTGCTGGGCGTGTTGCGGGTACTCGTGCAAATTATAAAACGGTCATACAGTTACACTAAATCAGTCGTTTATTTTACAATGATTAGGTACAGAGATTAAACTGGTATGTTAAGCACTTTATAGTAACTAGACAAAGGATAGCCTAGCACGGACGGGGCGACAGTTTCGTGAAGTGTATCTACCGAGCGCCGAGAGGGGAATGCCGAAAGCGCAAGCCGCTCAGTCGCCGCCCGGGCCGATGACGTCACGACCCTGTCAGGCGCGCGCGCAGTGAAGTTCGCAGCGCAGCGCCTCCGTTCGTGATGGATGCGACACATATATAAACCTTCCTCTTGAATCACTTTATCTATTCAAAAAAACCGCATAAAATTCAGTTGCGTAGTTTTAAAGATCTAAGCATACATAGGGACAGACAGACAGCGGGAAGCGACTTCGTTTTATACTATGTAGGGATAGGAATATAAACAAAAAAAAAATCGTTCGTACGTTTACGAAGTTTGGATAGTCTGGTTAAACTACAGTTACTAACATAGTTAATAATAATAAATAATAAATAATCCCGGACATTTCACACAGCATCATCTGGCCCCAAAGTAAGCAGAGCTTGTGTTATGGGTACCACATGACTGATATACTACTTATATACTTTTTTTTTTGTAAATACATACATATTATACATAGAAACACCCAGACCCGAAACAAATACTTGCAGATCATACAAACATTTGTCCCGCGGCGGGAATCGAACCCGCAACCTTCTGCGTCTCGGCCGGAACTTAGCCCACTGCGCCACAGAGGTCGTCAAACAAAAAAGTTGAATAACAGTTTTACCCTTTATCGTAAAATCACGTAATTATAGCTAGTATAGCGTTTAAGTATGTTTTGTCTTTGTCATTCTAATGTCATTCTAATGTCATTCTAATGTCATTCTTATGACAGCTCATTAGCTACTCTGTTTGTTTGTTTAGCCCACCGCGTTTTCAAAATCTGAAACAGTTAAACGAACTATAGAGCTATCTATAGTTCGTTTTAAACGGTCCTTGGATAGCTGTCTGTTAATGTATATTATTCATTACATTTCTGTAATTAGTTCTGTAAATAAATACCTTTACATAGATAGATCCATAGTTTATAAGGATATATATGAGGAATGCAAATAGGTATGTGTGTTAGAATAACTACAGTGATAGGTAGGATACAAGATCGTAAAGTTTGTCACTTTTATCCAACTTTTTGGCAAGTTTTGGGTTAAGGGTTTCTTTATTTAGTTTTACAAGCTATTTGTTGAGCAAATAATAGGTTAATCTCATTTTAATGAATAAAGTTTCGTTATTCCCTTTGTTAAGTTTTACCCTTCATAAATTGCTAGGTTTATTATAAATATTTATTTTGTGGTTAGAATGAGCTCGCTTTTCCAATTTACTCAGTAACTTATTTGTATTAAAAGGTTACCTTAGCTGACTGGACTGGTAGTAGCTCTGCCTTCTTTGCAGGTTGAGGGTTCGATTCCTTTCAAAGGCAAACAATATGATGAACGTAGGTTTTTTTGTTCTGTGTCTGAGTTTTATAAAATATCATATGTATGTATTTAAGAATACATAAGAGATCAAGGGGAGGCCTTTGCCCAGCAGTGGGACACAATGGGCTAATCGTAATAAGTATTCTATCAGTCATCTGGTCACCATAACACAAGCTATGCTTAGTTTGCGGTTCAATGGTGTTGTGCGCAATATCTGCCAATATTTATTTATTTATTATTATTTATTAATAAAGGTTTCGTCCGTACCTAAATAGGAAAATAAATAAAAAAATAAAAAAGCCTTATATTTCTTGAAAGTAAAAAAAGGTACTATTGAAAAAAAAACTTAAAAGTAGGTATATATAAAGAGACTTATTCTAATAAATTTATTGCAAGAACCCTTCCGAAGGTAAAGGCCTCCTCCAAGGAATGACACTTTTCTCTGTCTTTGGCTGTTTCCATCCAACTTGGCCCTGCTGTTTTTAATAGGTCATCCGCCCGTATCGTCAGCAGTCTTCCTCTATTACGCTTACCACTTGGGCCTCTCCACGCATGACGGTATCAAAATGAAATTAATATCAAGTACTAAGATCTATGGTCCCTTAAGGATCTAAAGAAATAAATCTTCGATATCTTCTATATAGTCGACGCTATATAAAAATACGGCCTAAATACGGTCATTTGTTCCTCATATTTTGTACTCGGCACTAAATCAAAACCTAGAGGGTACTTCCCGTTGAACAAGAAACATGAATTAACCATTATTGTATATGTTATCATGTATATATTTTTTTAGTCTTACGTCCACACCAACTCAATTAAATTTATTGTCTCCTCTCTATCAGTGGAAACTTGAATATGGCCATCTGCGTAAATAATGCCGGACATATTCACGCAGTATCATCTGGCCCCAAAGTAAGCAGAGCTTGTGTTATGGGTACCACATGCATGACTGATTACATACATACTTTTTTTTTACTTACAAAAAAATGTATGTATGTGGTATACATACATACTTTTTTTTTGTAAATACATACTTATTATACATAGAAACACCCAGACCCGAGACTAATACTTGCATATCATACAAACATTTGTCCCTCGACAGGATTCGAACCTGTAACCAACGTCTCAGCTATCAGTCTCACTGTGCCAGAGGTCCAAACCATTAACCATGCAATTCCCTAGATTCCCAAAGCAGAAACATTAGTCTTCGTCCAAAGACCAGAGGGTCCAAATCCCCCAATCGAGGGTCATCTATCAAGTGACTTGCCAGATCTGTGACCTACGTCAAAGCACAGTAACTGCTGTCAATCTGTGGTCTTATCACAGAATATATATTACTTAACCTCAAAGTACTCAAAGCTTAACATCGGCCAGGCGTACTCCGCACTTTTAGCACCACTACATTATTCGTATTCGTATTGTAATGGATATTTGACGACGCCTGTGGCGCAGTGTACCAAGGTCCGGCTGAGGCGCAGAAGGTTGCGGGTTCGAATACTGCCGCGAGACAAATGTTTGTATGATCTGCAAGTATTTGTCTCGGGTTTGCGTGTTTTTAAACATAATATGTTTGTATTTACAAAACTAAAAGAAAGTATGGAAGTAGTAGGTATATTAGTCATGTGGTACTCATAACACAAGCTCTGCTTACTTTGGGGCTAAATGTGTAAAATGTCCGGCATTATTTCTTTATTTCTTATAATGATAATTATTTATAAATAAATGGCCTATTTATTTATAAAACAAATATCTCTTAAAAAATACATCTTTAAAAGATCTATCTAACGATATGCCACTCGGTGGGGTAGTCAAATATAAAAACAATTAAGCCCACTTTCCATGGCTTTACAGAATTAAAGGTGAGACTGCATGTAGGGTAGGTATCTCTAAAAGCCGTTGTTTTTATATTTTTATTTTATAACTTTGCACATTATCGTGCAAAATTTTATCGCGATAAAACGAATTGTCTGCGAGTAAGAGCAAGATTAGGGGCCAACAGACAGACAGAGATACAGACAGACGGACAAAGCGATAGAAACCCTATAGTTTTCCTTGTACACTTCAGAATTATAAAAAGATAAGGACAATAATGTAACCTGTGTGTAACCTGAACACTCGTGTGAAGTCGGAGCGATTCGTTACCAGGTATATTAGTTACGTATAGGTAGGTACATACATTAGATAGCGTGCCTCCTTGCAGTAATGGTATTGTAATGGTTTTCATGGAATATGGATCGATAACATTACCGCACTAGCAGTGGTATTTGATAAACAATGCGACCATAATTCTAGGGTACAACACAGTTATTTAGAAATTGCAAGAAATTATTGCTGGTGATATTCTGCATTGGAATTCAGTCACGAAACGTTTCTATCCCAAATAAATAAATAAATAAAAAATGACGGATATTTAACACAGCGTCATCTGGCCCCAATGTAAGCAGAGCTTGTTTTATGGGTACCACATGACTGATATACTACTTACATACTATTTTTTTTATACACACATATTATACATAGAAACACCCAGACCCAAGACAAATACTTGCAGATCATACAAACATTTGTCTCGCAGCGGAAATCGAACCCGCAACCTTCTGTGTCTCAGCCGGACCTTAGCCCACTGCGCCACAGAGGCTGTCAAAGCGGACTAACCTAATTAATTTCATACGTAGTCATATTCGAAAATATATTGGCTACCTCATTAATTGCTTATTTATTCTTCTTTTTATCGTGTCTGTATCTATTTCGATTCAGTGCGGTGAAAGGATTAAAAAGTGCCTTAGATGAGCCAGTGTGAGAAAAGATTACATAAATAAATCTATATCATAAAAATCAATTGGTGTTCGTTAGTCTCGCTAAAACTCGAGAACGGCTGGACTGATTTAGCTGATTTTGGTGTTGAAATGTTTCTCGTAGTCCAGAGAAGGTTTAAACGGTGAGAAAATTTGTGGCATTGCAACGCATGCCGGGTACAGATAGTAAATAAATAAATTTTAGTTGACAATGCACACAACACTTGTTTTACTTTCAACACAACACCACATTGCCTTAAACTAAACATAGCTTGTATTATAGTAACCAGAAGACTGATACAATACCTATATATTTTTAAATACATACTTATGATATTTTATAACACCCAGACACAGAACAAGCACCTGTGTTCATTACACAAATGTTTGTACTGAAAAGGAAGCGACCCCATACCAACAGCGCAGCAGACAGAGCTACTACCAACAGAGCTGACAGGTCAATTAAAGTGTGCCTTAGACGTTCTTATCGTGCACTTGGCACATGTCGTCGAACTTTTTTAGTTCTACGACATGCCGGTTTCTTCGCGATGTTTTCAGTCGCCGTTTGAGAGTACTGGTATAGCGCACATTTTTCCAACAAAAAAACAATTAGTTACTACCGAATTCGAGCCCAAGTTAGCCCTAGGCCCTCTCGCATTGTGGATTAATCCGTGGGTATTTTTTACACGATAACATACAATCAAACGTAGGCGCACATACTAGCGGAAAATACCACGTTGAAACCCTACGTTGAAATTACATACATCAGAATAAACATCAGAACAGCGAGGCTTGAACGGTATTAATTCTCAAGTGACTGTGTCAGAAATGTATAGGTACCTCCTCTATTACAAAAATATATGACACCTAATATCAAGATTAGATAGAACTCTGAGATTGTCTCAAAGAAATCTTAGAAGTTTATAATGAAAGTTAGTAAAATTACTGAAGTTGAATACCTACTTTTCACTTGAGGAATTGAAGCTAAATGTAAGCAAGGATAAATTCAATAAAAAGACAGAATAACAAATGTACCATAGTATATTCAGTTTTCTTTATTCAATAAAATCACAAGGACCACTTTGAATCGTCTTCTTACATGCTAGTGAATCTAGGTGCCGGTTCAAGAAGAATCCGGCAAGAAACTTGTCTGGTCCTAACACTTTTTTGTATGATCCTTTACAATTTTACACAACACAAGTACTCTCCTACAAAATAAACACCATAAGGAATATAAGGAAACAACGAGAGAATACCTAGGTAGGTACACAAAATGCACATGGAAATAATAAGTAATTTATAGTACATAGAATAAGATTCATATTACGTAAAGTTACAGAATTGGTACTTAACTTTGAAGTCTGGTCTGCTGTCACACGTGAAGTGCCACTAATAGCATTTACATCTGTTTATATATATCCTTGCAGTAACAATTTCATGGCGCCAACTTAGACCAATCACAGCAAAGGAAACATTCAGCCGGAATATCTTTTAACAATCAGTAACAATAATAATGTTTTATGAAGTAAAATTATGTTAAAACCTAAACAACGTTCATTAAAATCTTTATGATTAGTATCTATTAACGTGTATCAGTAATATTCACAAATCATTTCGCTACGAAACAGCTACGGGCGTAGAGCATGAAAGTACTCGTAGCACTCCTACGTACTGATACCTAGGAGTGCCCACCTAAGTACTCGTTAGGAATAAAAATAATTTATTTAAACAAATACTAAGTAAGTAAGTATACACAAAGAACTAAAAACATAAAAATTGTTCAAAGTTAAATTATTTAAGCCTTCCGTGGTAGCTGAAAACTATGTTACGGCAAGGTAGCGATACTCGTCCAATATAAATACGGGTCATTTAGAGTGCCGAAAGTCTGGTGGAACCAAAGCAATTTAAGGTATGCAGGGTGATCCCAGAAAAATGCTCGTTACTCTGGTGATCGCTCTGTGACCAGCGTCAGCTTCTGTTTTTTACTTTTTATTTTTTATATCATTGTCTTACTAACTCTCTTTTGTCCTATGTATATGTGCTACTAATCTCACTGGATCTAAGTTGTCCGAAATAAAAAGATTTGAATTTGAATTTGAATTCCAGTATAACGAAACAAACGAGTCTGTTACAAAAATGAAACAAGCTCATATTTGGACGTACTTGTCTGCATTTATAAACGAAAACGAACTAAAATAGTTGCTGTCCTATTTTACTATCCTAAAATGAATGGGACCGCGATAGTCTAATAAAACAGGGGATTTTAAAGGTTCAACTGCGATTCGGACATTCGTAATGGCCCCATCAGCTGCAGCTCAGTCCACTTCTATTTCTGCGTAGCCTCTAATGGTCTCTGAAATTTTCATTCGAGTTTAAAAAAAAAAATCTGGCCTGCCAGCTTAGTTGGTAGTAGCTCTACCTACTGCGCTGTAAGTTGAGGGTTAGATTCTCACCCAAGATAAACATTTGTGTGATGAACACAGGTGTTTGTTCTGTGTCTGGATGGTATAAATAAAGTATCATAAGTATGTATTTAAAATATATAAGTATTCTATCTGTCATCCGGTCACCATTATACAAGCTTTATTTAGTTTGGGGCTAGATGATGTTGTGTTGGCTGCAAATTTTGTTTTTTTTTATAAAAAAACAATTTTTTTTTTAAAATCCAAATCATGATTTGTTTCGTGAGTCCATAGTACCTTAAATTAACCCATCTACACTTAACACATTTTTTTTACAACCTAGCCGGTAAACAATCATATGGACTACCTGATAGTACACGATTTTCCACCGTAACATATGTACGTTCGTAATAGCTTTAACACGTGCGTTGCCGACTTAGACACAAATACACTCGAGAGCATAGAAATCACACACCTAAATTTTCATATTGACCGCAAATATTTTTTAAATAAAATTTTATTTGCAAATAGAACTTAAAATAAATTAAAGATTACTTGCTAAAAACCTATAATGTGTAGCCGTGACTTTCGAAGTCATGACAGTGTAACTTATCAATAGAATGACACAAATTCGCTCGCTTCAGGTAGCTCAGGGATTCTTTGTCATTTCATGAAATAAATAGCCCTGCTAATTTAATAGTTCCTACTCGTTTTATTGCATGTTTTATTCAGTAACGGAATTTTAATGAATAAGTTGTGAATAAATGGGACAATTATGAACAATTGAATTAACTGTGTATTATTGTGCAATGTGATTTGAACGACGAGGAATCCCAAGAATATTTTAGACGGCCATTCCTAAGACTTTAACATTAACAAACTTATAGACTCTAAACAAACATAAACACTTGACACTGGCAAAATTGTCATTTTAATGTGACATGCTATTAGCAAAGAAGAAGAAGAAGAAGGTAGTTCGGTTTGTGGGACTTTAAAAGGTATAAAAGATTTAAAAAAAACATGTTTGCAATTCTCACGTGGTAGAACCTTCAATAATTTTAGAACCACGAATATAAGAAACACTATAATGCTTCCTATCTCATTTTCTCCCACGTTAAATCTTATGTATATATGTGTCTGTCTCTTTTTACTGTCGCTTTTTCGTTTCATCGACTTTCAACTCGCAACGATGCTAAAGAAGTTTTCACTGCAAAACAATACATTTTTTTCGCTGTTTTCTAGTGGTCCCAGGATTTTGTCCCATTAATGGGACCACAAGGGAGAACTGTTTCTCGTAGTCCCATTCCTATGCTCAGTAAAGTATTTATCCTCCTGTATATAGGTATTATAATAACAAAATCCTTAGAATAGATAAACTTTTTGGAGTGTGTAGTGAAGTGTTAGATGATGAATAAATGACACTTGACTGACACTAAATACATCAAAATTCTGTTAATACTTAGAATTCTGTTGATAAGTAAACACGAAATAATATACTCATGGAAGAAATTTTGTTTCTTAAAAGAAAGGGCGGGACCGTATTACTATATGATGGGAGACAATATTATAGGCATATGGTTTATAAAAGTGGGAATGTGGTTTGGAAGTGTAGCCAAGCCAAGAAAATAAAATGCCGTGGATCTATAACTCTCAAGGTAAAATTTGGTTTTTTATTTATGACTAGCTTTTACCCGTGAATTCGTCCGCATGGAAATAAATAATTAGAGTCGGGTAGAATGCCTTAGATTGTATCTGATATTTTATTCCTTTTTGCGTTTCAGGGTAAAGAAATAGTTAAAAATAAAACACATTCATGTAAATTGGATTACAGTAAGAATAAAATTGACGATTCAATAGATAAAATGAAAGAACAATCGCGCTTAACAGACACACCAGTGACACAAATTTTTAAAAAAGGTTTGACGGAATTAGAAAATGAGGGTCTTAATTTTGTATCAACTTTACCTTCCTTTAAAAGTGTACAAACATCTTTGTACACTTATCGCAAACGTACTAACTTTAAAAGTATCGAAGAAGTGATTATCCCTCCGAAATTCTCAGAATTTGTACTTGCTGAATACTACGACAAAGATTGTGGTATTATTATTTTTTGTTCAGAAGAAAACAAAAATACTATCAAGAAAGTTGGTGAGTTTTTTATTGACGGGACGTTTCAAAGCTGTCCAGCTCCATTTACTCAACTTTTATCTATTCATGGTGATATATCTGAGTCACCATCAACAACACACGTTATTCCGCTTATATACGCATTGATGACGCACAAAAATGAAGAATCATACACCGCTTTATTTCTAATTATTAAAGCACAAATAGAGTGGTCGCCAAAAAAACTTCACCTAGATTTTGAAGTAGCTCCTGCAAATGCAATAATGACCATTTTTCCGGGCATTATTTTGAAAAAGTGCTATTATCACTTCACTAAAAGCATCTGGAAGAAGGCCAAAGAAATGAAAATTAAATCAAAACAGGAACGGCGCATCGTGGGTCTACACACTGCTTTACCTTTACTACCCTTAGATCAGACATCAGATGGTGTAGGTAGAGTATATAAAAAAGGAAAGTCCCGGCACTGCCAAAATTAAAAATTTCACAAAATATATGGAAAGGACTTGGCTTAAAAATGAAGGATTTATTTCACAGTGGAACGTATATGGTGAAAGACACCGCACCAACAACGTAGTGGAATGTTGGCATTCGCTTTTAAATGAAGACATGAAGAAACGCCATCCGAAATCTTTATTAAGACTATTAAACATTCTGGTTGATAGAGAACAAGAATTCTCTAAATTTCTAAATCATCAGAAAGGAGACGAGAATTTGTAAGGCGGGATGAGGACGTTATGAATTACCAACTACAGTTGATCCACGGTGATATTTCGGTGGGACATTTTTTAGAAAAATTGAGATAAAATATAATTTCGAGTCCCGTTTATTATTATTGTTTCTTTTGGTAACCACATAGTTTTATATACAGGATGTAATTACACAATAATGGGACTACGAGAAACAGTTCTCCCTTGTGGTCCCATTAATGGGACAAAATCCTGGGACCACTAGAAATAGCGATTTTTTTTGTAGTAATTTTGTCTATTCGCCTATTAATTTCACTTGTCAATCCTAAACACAGTAATGCTTGCACGTACTCGTACTTGAAGGTAGAATAAATTTAACCCTTATAAGCAGTTTAGGTACCTTTTAAGCTTATATTTTGATCGTTTCGGCGCTGAGCCGTGGAAAGCAGAATTTTGCGCCGAAAACCTATTAACCCTCTGAAATTAACCGTTCTACAGATTGCCGGTGCTTGCCTTGTTTATTTACTGCCAATCCTAATAAATAGGTAGGTGATGCCAGAAGAGTTGGGCAGTAGGTACCATACCGACATTGGTTTCGATTAAAGTTAATTAACCTCTTTTTATGATACGTCTATTTTTGGCTATTACATCCGAGACTTGTGTCGCACTGTTATTAAGACATAGATTAGATATAAGATAACTCTAGACATAAGGACAGACTAGCAATACCTGTACATAAAACTGAATTGTTTAGTCGCAACTGTTACACCATGGCTATCAGAATTTACAACAAATTGCGATGTCATGTAAAAGAGCTGAGGGGGCCCTTATTCAATAGAAAGCTATTTAATTTATTAATTGATCATTGTTTCTATTCTGTTGACATGTATCTTCATTTTATGTTTTGACCTAAGTATTATTAATTGTGTGTTTTATATCAGAATGATCAGAATCAGTTGACCATTTTAATTTATAAGTTATTTCAAATTGGTATTTATAGTGACATTGTATTTGATTAATGATATGTTATAATTTCAATTAATTTGTATGATAAATGAAATATATTCACGTGCCTGTACTCGGGCTAGATATGCAGCTCTACTATTGACAATTCCACCTAATGTATATTATAACCATGCCTTATGTGAATAAACGTACTGAATTACTGAATATTAAGACGATTCAGGGAGTCCACTTGGAACACCAAATTCGATATACGGCACAGATAACGTTTGTGGAAATTGCTTATATTTCAGTTGAATTGAAAGAAAGAAAGAAAGAAAAGAAGTAAAATATTTGTCCTAAAAACTACCTACTTACTTACAAACATTATAATAATAATAATAATAAAATAAATGAATAATCTAAGACACTATCGTTCAGAACGAGTCGAAACGATGAAACTTAGAGTAGGGTTTAGTCGGGTTTGCACAATTATTTTCACGATATATCTTTAATTGATTTCAAGAGTATAAATTAACCGATCATCCATGATATTAACCAATATTTAATTTTTGTTTATAAATAATTAGAGAATGTGCAGAATAATATACATTAATATAAAATACAAGTGAAACAGTTAAGCTGTCTATGGCCGTTTAAAACGGTCTACAGATAGCTCAACTGATCCAGATTAATTAAATTAATACATTTAATACGATAAAACAAAATTGCAAAGATTGAGAAAGTTTTCTTCGTAGACCTACAAATTTCAAAACTCTTACCGTAAACTTTTCTGAAGCAACACTCAATCGACTTTACTTAGTTTCCTCGACAATGTCCTAACAAATTGGTTTGAGAAAACCAATAAAGCCTGAAGGCAATAATTCCCAATGGCTCCTCAATGGATCCAATAAACCTATGGCAGAACGAACCAGCGAACCAATGTAACCAATAAAAACATTACCCGTTTTCAATCGGGTGAAAATAGCCAACCAACCACAGGGTAAAGTCACGCAATTGTACCTCTAAATAATGTTCTAACTGATTCATAAATTTTATAGAAACAATACTAGGAACAGAAACAAATTATATATCCCTAGGTTTCGACTAGAAAAAGTAAATAAGTCATATATGGGGAACACGGTGCGCTTCTATAATAAGCTTCCTGAAAATGCAACTAAGCTCTTAAAACTTTCGTGAGTTGTACTAAACATTTTGATAAATACGGGCTTTACCCACGTATTATTTTGTCGATGGAGGCACCGACAATGTTTCGATTCATCTAGATTCAGTTGGTTCAGTGTGAACCGTGAACTCGAGCGGCAACTCAAGGACCGCGGATCAAACTCACCCTGATGAAGAGTCTCTAGATGAATCGAAACAGTGTCGGTGCCTCCATCTACAAAATAATACATGAGTAAAGCCCGAGTTTATCAAAATGTTTTGCAACTAAGCTGCCTATTGTGAAGGTTAAAGCTTACATAAAGGGTAGTCTTTTAAAGAGAGCGTATTATAAATGACCATAATATAGATAATAATGCATGGCCGCATGTTGCTCTGCCCTCGTTAACAGACACCTATGAAATAGGTAAACTCTCTTGTTTTAGTTTTTTGTAGTTAAGGTAGTTATAAGATGGATCACACAAAAAAGCGCTAGGACCAGGACGAGTTTCTTGTCAGTTCTCGAGCTTGGGTTAGTAGGAATTGGCACCTAAATTAACCTTGTATGTAAGACGTTTCAAAATGATCCTTGTGATTGTATTGAATAAAATATCTTTTGACTTGACTCTGAAAGCTCTTGCCGTGTCACTGGTTCTAAATCGGTCACACACACCACAATGTAAGTTTTAAGTTAAAGCAGAAAAAAAGACATCTGGAAACATAGCGTGACCCAAGAGCTGGTTCCGATCTGACCCAGCATATCAGTATTGCCATTCAACGTTGGCAATGCCGCCAGAGTCTTGGGGACGCTGCCTCAATTGAGCGATCTATAGATTGTTGTAAAAGGTCTGCAGATAGTTCAACTGTTTCACATTATATTAATATTATTGTATATTTTAATATTTTGTACATTTCTGTAATTAATTTCTGTTTTATAATCTTCTTTTTCTTTTTCAGGTAAGTTGCTGTTTGTTTAAATGGACTAGAAATTTATGAAATCGTAAGATTGTAAATGCGCAGGTATGTAATTAGATTTATCTTAAAGGGGTAAAACAACTAGTATCCGGTCCAGATCAGTTATACACCTAAACTTACCCCATGAATCCCCAAGGAGAAAAACGTATGAAAATCATCCGTTTGGTAGATTTTGAGTTTATCGCGTACAGATAGACAGACAAACGCAGCGATAACAAAATAATGTATCTTTCAACTCACTTGCTCGTAAAGTGGTTCTTATTGCACCGATTTTAGGTTCATAATGGTGCTTATTATACAATACAAAATACAAATACAAATTCATTTATTTACCAAGATAATAAAAATACAGTGTTAACAAACTTACTGATGGTCCCCACACTAGGGCAAGCCTGTATTGCGGGAGGCCAGAGGCATAAGATGAGCGATTTCCACAAACTACATAGAGATAAAACAAAACAGATAACACTTAAACAAGGCAAAACACAAGTAGGACAATCCATGAGAATAAAATAAATATCTAAAATCTAAAAGAAGAAATCAAAATACTAAGAGAACACAATAAATAAAGAACATGACCAACTGTAAGCTGTAAGTTTTCGAAGTTTGTGCGAGTATGTGTGTGTGTGTGAGTGTGTGTGTGTGTGTGTGTGTGTGTGTGTGTGTGTGTGTGTGTGTGTATGTGTGTGTATTGGAGAGAGAGAGAGAGGGGGTAAGTGGGGAGGGGAGTATAAAAGTTATGCCACAATATAAAAAGTATATGTTAGTCCGACACTACGAGAGAGGTCAGACCAGAACTTCCAGCAAATTTTCCGTTCCGTCATAGTCTAGCGTGAGAAGCCATTTTCTTATCTTTTCCTTTACACCAAAGAGAGAGCAGTTTAGGTCACAATGCTTACAAACACAGTGGTATATAAATGGGAAAGAATAATATTTAAAACGTCTTGAAAAAGAGGTTTTGACCACTGGCACATTGACTTTCAGCCGCCGGTTTTCCGTGGAGGAGAGAGAACTGCAACCCGAACGGAAAGACCTATGGTACGCCAATGTTACTCGCTGCAAGTAGAGCTGCCGGACACTAAGTGTTTGAGTAAATGCATACAGGGATACAGTGGGATAACGAAAGGGTTTCCGGAACATGACCTTGAGCACAGATCTCTGGGCTCTTTCGAAAGTGATCATAAAGGTTTTCGCAGTTCCACCCCAAGCAGTGATGCAATAGCATAAAATGGACTGGCAAAGAGCTGAGTAAACTAGCATGAGACAGTCTGCATCAGAGCCATCCCGGAGGAGCTTCATGACGTATATAAGCTTTCTGACTCGTCCAGCAAGAGCATTTACATGTGCTCTGAAAGATAGTTTCTGATCTAGCAGAACACCCAAATACAGAAAGCATTCCGTTCGCTCTATAACAGGACAGGAGCAGTTTAACTCAGATGCATTATATTTATGGATCCGTAGGGATAAGGAACAAGGAGGGCGGGATACTTTTGTTTTGTGAAAACACAAGTATTTGGTTTTCTGGGCATTAAGAGTCAACAGATTCATATCAAGCCACCAGGCTACACGAGACAGTCCTGTATTAGCGTTTTGAGCTGCCTGTCCCCACGTGTCACCTTTAAAAAGTATGGCTGTATCGTCGGCATAGCATAAAATTTGCGAATTATCTTGATTTCCATCAAATAAAGAAATAATGTCGTTGATATAGAGCGTGAGAAGGGTTGGCCCCAATATGCTACCTTGCGGAACCCCGAAAGAAACGTCACTGATTTTACTCGAATGACCAGCAATTGAGACACACTGACCTCTATTAGACAAGTAACTGCGGAACCAGTTAAAGGTGACACCTCTAATACCCAAACACTCTTACTTTTTTAGGAGGATGATAGGAGATACGGTGTCAAATGCCTTCGCAAGGTCCAAGAAGACACCGATGCATTTTTTTCTGGTGTCAAGTGCTGAAACTGCACCGTCAAGTAGCATGTGCACGGCATCTTCGGTTGACTTACCTCGTCTGAACACTCTATACACTCGTGTTTTTTACATTACATTACCGCACTAGTGCTTTTTACTTTGATTTTTTTTTTCAATGACTGCATAGTGTTTGTTATGTCTTAAAACAATGGTTAATATATCTGTGAAGATATAAACTATTTTTATATACGCTGTTTAGCTGTTTTGCCAGTGCCTTTATTTGCACTTGTAGCGCGGCCGGCGCGCGGAAAAAACAAAACCACCGTGCCATTTTCCATAAATATTTCCAAAAATAACTGTATTGTATCATTTTTAGAACTATACTTTCACTAAGTGTTCTAATAACTAAAAGTTAATAACAATACAAGTCTGTTTTTTACTCGCAAGTGTGTTGAAAAACGTCGTATGAAACGCGTGTGCATTGATCATTACACACTCGGCTCCCTTATCGCGAGAATAATACCCCCTCCTGTGTAATAACCAACATAACACACTTGTATCATAATGTACTATTATGAAGATAGAATACTATTATATCTGAATATAAGTCATGTGTGTCTGAGAAACTACAAATAAATAAGAAACCAAACATCTTTCTGTATGTTAAAATTGAAATTGCAATAATGCTGCTAGCGAAACAAACAATAAACTAAGTAGGTGTTATGTTATACTTAGCTGTAGTTTCAGCTCTTATTTCGTAGTTTGGCTATTCCCAAGTGTTCACTGATTATTCTCCATTGCAATAAACGACTTGAATGCACGTGACGGCCGCTTGTGCAAATCTGGCCATTTGCATAAGTTTGCCCGCTGTGTCCAACATTGATTTATTCGAGCGCTGGAGTCTGTGTTTAGGGTTATTTAACGTGTAGTTTAAGATTAATGTCTTCTTCAGATGAATCGATAATAGCGTATGACTCTACTCTAGAAATTGATAAACGTTATAATATCGCGACAATTAATATTCTCACAATAGCTTCACAATATATATATGAAAATTTGTTATACACTCATCAAAATAGCAAAAAAAAAACTCATGAAAATAGGGTTTCAGCAAAATAGTGATCTTCAATAGAATAGAAACAAATTATAAATTCCTAGGTTTCAACTAGAAAAACTAAATAAGCCCTTTATGGGGAACACGGTACACTTCTTTAATAAACTTCCTGAAAATGTAACTAAACTACCTATTAAGAAATTAAAAGCTTACATAAAAGGTAGTATTGCATGATAATAATGTATGGCCTCATGTTGCTCTGCCCTCAGACAGTTAACTGAAACATATGAAATGTATTAACTATATTGTATTCGTTTTTCGTAGTTAAGGTAGTTATAAATAATAAATAAATAATGCCGGACATTTCACACAGCATCATCTGGCCTCAAAGTAAGCAGAGCTTGTGTTATGGGTACCACAAAACTGATATACTACTTATATACTTTTTTTTTTAAATATTATTTATAAGATGAATAATGCAAAAAAGCGCTAGGAGCAGGACAAGTTTCTTGCCAGTTCTTCTTGGACTTGGGTTAGGAGGAATTGGCGGCAAAATTCACCTAGTATGTAAGACGTTTCAAAGTGATCCTAGTTTGGTCTATTTATTGATCCTATTTTTTGACTTTGGGTTTGATTGAACATGCAAAAACCTACTCATAGTTACTTTTGATTTTTGATTACTTTTGTCAATTGATGTCGTAATCCTCCACAACAGATGATAATCAATGTGACTGAGTTTGACGTACATTTCAATAACATTATCCTTCTGATATATCAAAATCGCTTTGTCACGTAGATGCCCTACTTTTGATGACCACATGTGATGTGAATGCTTCCAAAGTCTGTAAGAATGACTAGTCAGCACGGAAACTGACTTTTATTATATATGTCAATCTCAAAGCTATAATCTAATACCTTTAAACGAGCAATGCTTGTATATATGTATATATATAATATGAATTTCGGAAACAGCTCTAACGAATTTCATAAAATTTAGTATGCAGGGGAATTTGGGGGCGATAAATCGATCTAGCTTTCATTTTTAGCAAACGTCGTTTTATCAGTGATTTCAGGAAATGAAAAATGAAAAATTTCTTTCTTTCTTTACCTATATATCAAATATCTGTATCGAATAGTAAAATAAAAATAAAAACCTACTACCTGCACAGTGATGAGTGCGAACCGTGAACTCGAGCGGCAACGAGCGGACCGCGGATCAAACTCACCCTGATGAAGATTCTCTAGATGAATCGAAACAATGTCGGTGCATTCATCGACAAAATAAAACGTGAATAAAGCCCGTGTTTATCAAAATGTATAATACAACTCACGAAAGTTTTGAAAGTGAAATTACTACAAGTAGTTAGGTAATTCTTAAATCTTTGTTTTAAGTTTTGATTTCATCTATATATTATATTAGATACGTGAAGCAAAAACTTTGTACCCCTTTTTACGAAAATTGCGCGGACAGAGATGTATGAAATTTTGCACACTTATAGTTTATATAGAGGAGTCAAGTCAAAGTCAAGTCAAAAGAAACTTTATTCAATACAACCACAAGGACACTTTGAAACGTCTTGCATACTAGGTGAATTCAGGTCCCAATTCATCCTAATCCAAGCCCGAGATGAATTGGCAAGAAACTCGTCATGGTTCTAGCGCTTTGTGTGCAGAATGCTTATGTTTTTTTTTTTTATTTTGTAAAAAATACATTATTTTTAAATTTGTTTCGACTAGTGGGCGACCACTAGTACTTATTACCTTGCAAAGTTGAATTACAATAATAAGAAGAGTCTGTGAACAAGAGCTCTTATTAAGAGCGGACAGACAGACAGACGGACATAGCGAAACTATAAGGGTGGTAGACTAGTTTTATTGAATTATAACCATGTAAATCCACTCGTCCAGCCAGCCGTGGCTGAGTGATTGAACCACAAACAACATACAACTTTGATAAATTGATTTGACTGTGAGGTTAGACTCATCTCGACCTACTCGTAACTCCCCTATCGGCTCCGTGTACAAGCACTCTACGAAATTCACATTAAACCGTCCATTTATCCACGCTCCACTTTCCACAATAGTTCTTCCTGGTAACCTATACCCTACTTCACCCCAGACCATACCCCAGTTTCCCCCAGCGAGTAATTACTCGCTGTAATTAGTGAAGCAACTTAATTACTAGAAACCCGGCCACTACCGGTTTTGGAGTGCATAGTTCGTTTGATTTGATTTTGTTTTGTTTTGTTGCTTTGTCGAAATAAATCTTACCGGTTAATGGCTTGTTTACATGGCTCGAAATGCACCAACACCTAATAGGCGTATATTCACACTTTGGTACTAACGTTGACATTTGGAAGCTAGTAGGCTACCGCTTAGCTTCTGTCTGAATCACAGTCAGCAAGGTATTCTGTTTATCTGAGGTCAACGTTTACTCTCGACGTTCGCAGCAATCCCGTATCTGTGTTAACGATCTCGACTCCAGCTCAAAGAAATCTATGCCAGTTTCAGTCGTCAAGTTGTCAGAAGTCCAGTTTGTAGACGCCAGTCGCTTGTCAGGATTTCCCATAACATAGCTGACTTTTTGATTACTTAGGGTAGTGTGATGTGTCTAGTTTGATTTGATGATTACCTACTTTGTAGTAATTAGCACTAATTTTAGAGATAAGACTGCCTAAGGTACTTTTGCAATTAGTCATATATTGTTTAATACCAAAAATACAGTAAAATACAACATATTTTTTGGTTTTAGCTCTCTTTCTCTTGTCGTGTCACTAGTTGTTTTGAACAAGTGTGGTGAAAGGATTTAAAGTGCGCCAATTAGGCTTCTTTTGTACACTTGGCACAAGTTTCTTCACAATGTATTCTTTCACCATTTGTAAGTACAAGTGTAGCTAACGTAAATTTTTCGAACAGAAAAATCGATTGGTGCGCAACCAGATTCGAACCCAGGAACTTAGAATTGGAAGACCACTTACCGCTAGACCATTACTACTAAACCACCGGAAAAATAACACTTTTGAAATTTACAAAATGTTTAATGATGGTGACTTATTGTAACTCATTTTAGACGCCATGTAATTTGGTGTTTAATAAATTACAGATAATCTTTGGAAAATCTCTTCAATATAACCCAATGTCAAATGTATCCTAATTTGGGTTATTTTGTAAGCAAGATCGTTCGTATTGTTATAGCAGTTAGCAGGTTTTCCCGACGTTTATGTTGCAATAACCGGTGGTATTCGTCTGACTGACCGAAAAAAACCGAATCCTCGGGAATTAAAAGGCGCGCGTACACGAAAGGAATTTCTGAAAAGGAAGGAAATTCTGTACCTAAATCTATTCACCACACTGGTTTGAAATAACTAGTGACACGATAAGAAAAAAAAAGGTAATAAATAAATACCCCTTAATTACTTAAATATGAATTCTGAGCGCAAATCTTTAAAAACAATATTTTGTATTTTACAAAATTTTTGCTTGCCAATTGAGTCACCACCAACGTGTGCCTATTTCGGTTTATTTAATTGCTAGTAAAATCTCCAAGTGCCATGGAATTCAGCTCAGTCCAGTATTTCTAGTCCACAAGTTTCCTTGAAGCAAGTTATAGTAACTTCAGTAAGAAGCCACGTAGATATACTACAAAGTTTGAACTCCAGCGGTAAATTTTGCAAAATTACAAACTCGGTCTGTGGTACTGCTAGTTAAAATAACTCGTATGTTCATTATTATTAAATTAAATAAATTAAATAATGCCGGACATTTCACACAACATCGTGTGGCCCCAAAGTAAGATGAGCTTGTGTTTTAGGTAACATAATCAGTCATACCAGTCATAACATGACTGGTATACTACTTTCTATAAATACATACATATTATACATAGAAACAACCATTATGTTAATACATTCTATTTCTTTATATTATTGTAAAGTCCAACTAGGTCAACTACCTATATTTTAAACAATTTACTTATTCTGTACAATCTGTAATTAATTTCAGGGGTCTGATGATGAAGACGAAGGACAGTCAAGAGAACTCCTCAACGTTTTACAGTAGCCTTGTCTATACATGAAGTCGGTTATCTTTTTAGTTTTTAAAACGTAATTATTTAATACGTACTTATGATTACGATCTAATCAAGCTACATGTATACCTAATAAGAACGTATACTCTTATAACGTAGATAGTTATGACGCTGTCGTATATAATATACCCTTACCTATGGGTAGAAGCAAATTCTTTTTACCTACCCCCTTACTACCTAATCTGTCGGACGAAAATGAGTTTTATTGTCATTGAGATAGTCTCAACGATGACACAGCAAAATATAATTTAGTTTGAATTTGAAGCAGTGTCTGAGACATAGACATGACAAGTTGGGGCTGTTACAGACTTGTCACATACAGGGTTGGTGACTGATTCGAATCCGTTCAATCCGGACGCGCTCATATATTATTTATTTATCTCGTCTTATTTTCGGTATTATTAGTAATTTTGGAGTTTTAATTAAAATAGAGCTATTGTTATTGACTCGGGTGTGAATTATTGGAATAAAAGCTATGTGTTTCTTTGTGATTGGCGCATAATAATTTAGTACTAGCTTCAGCCCGCGGCTTCGCACGCATGGTACCTACATAAAAAGTAGCCTATGTCCTTCTACAAGGTCCCATCTATCTCTGTACTTACCAAAATTCATCAAAATCGGTTCAGCGGTGTAGACGTGAAAACGTAACAGACAGACAAACAGAATTACTTTCACATTTATAATATTATTAGGAATCAACAGAAAAAAAAATTATGCTTCTAGTTCTGAAAATGACAATACTTTCATAAAACCTTTCATCCCTCTTTTCAACCCTTTACAACACTTTTTTCCAATTAAAAATTTGCCTATGTCCTTTCTCAGGCTTTAGACTATCTGTGTACCAAATTTCATTTTAATCGTGAAAGCGAGACAGACTGACAGACAGACAGAGTTACTTAGGCATTTAATCTATTAGTAAGGTTGAAAGACACCATTTTGTTTGAAATAACAAATGACGAAAGACATGATACGACATTTTCTTCTTTTCTTCCTATAATAGCATCTGTTTTGTTGACAATTTTGTCAGTGTCAAGTGATTGTTTGTTAATAAAGTCGATCGTCATTTGTATATTGTATACGTAATCGCGGAATGGCCGTCTAGAACATTCTCGGGATTCCTCGTCGTTCAAATCACATTGCAACATAATACACTTATAATTCAATTGTCCATACTTGTGGTATGAAGTCACAATTCAAATTCCGCTAAGATTACTGAATAAAACATGCAATAACACAAGAAAAAAATATTTAGCGGTGCTACTTTATGGTACAATACTTCAATGACAAACGAAAAAATGACTTTATAACATCATACTATCTTACTTTATCCTACTATTTTAATAATATTATAAATGTGAATGTAAGTTTGTTTGTTACGATTTCACGCGAAAACCGACTACTTAACCGATCATCACGAAACATTGTACACATATTCTTGGAGGTATTAGATGTAACATAGGATACTTTTTCTGAAAAAAAATTTTTTTTTACGAATTGCGGACTCGCGAGAAACGGCTAGTAAACAATAAAATTAAACAATTGATATGACAAAATTGACATTATTATGACAAATGCCATTAACTAAAAAAAGAAGAAGATACCACATTTTCGTGTAGGTATGTAGATAGTATTGATCTTTTTATGCAGCAGCTTTTTGAAGATTTCTTCTTCTTCTTCTTATTGTGGCATTTCTATTTCTAACCATAGTGGTGAAAGGATAAATGTGCGCCTTGAAGGCTCTTTTCGTGCACTTGGTACATAACTTCGAATTTTTTGCATGCATGCAGGTTTCTAACACGATTTTTAAACGACTTCAAAAAAAGGAGGATCTCAATTCGTCGAAATCTTTTGTTTTTAAATGTGTGTTCACCGATTACTCAAAGACGCCTGAACCGATTTGGAAAATTCATATTTTGTTTCAATAGGTATACTGCCCAGGTGGTCCCATTTAAATTATATCGAAATCGGTTAAGCTGTTTAAAAAATCAACATCAATTGAAAAATTGTATACATGATGATATTTTTGATATTAATGATACATTTATATACATGAAGTCGGTTGTCTTTTTAGTTTTTAAAACGTAATTATTTCCATCATCGTTTGAGTTTGTTTTTTACCCAGTACGTAAGTATCTAGCGAAGTATTTTTCTGAAGAGATGTCTTCCTGGGGATCTCATTCCAGTCGTGAGCCTTATATCGCTCAACTCAAGTAATTTCCTTAGCTGCGTCTGTCATATGACGGCAGTAAAACAGCTGAGATGTGTGTGTTTATTTTTTTAAGAGTACAAATAAATAAACCTTACGCACAAGTTTCAGTGCGACTTTTATTAAAATTCCTCAAGTAGGAGACTTCACTCGTTTCCGTCCAACACAACCCTTTGAAGTATTTCTCATTTGGTTTGTGTATTCAACCAAAATACTCGTGTAAGCAAGGCGTTTATCTGATCAATTAAATTAAGCAACGATCTGCACAGTCTGTACCTGGTAGGGTGACCGCAGTGGTATTTAGGGTTTCGAAAACCAAAGAACCCAGAGTTTCGCAGTGAATGTCAGTCTGTTTGTCTGTCCGCCCTAATTAGAGCTCTTGCTTGAGAGCAAAGACTAGTGCAAAGGAGCCTCTTAGGCGCATTTGAATCCTTTCACCTTGATAGGATCATGATTAAATTTTGCATGGTAATACAGATTCGTATTCACTATAAAGTTATAAAACAAAAACTTGGGTTTTTAGAGATACCGCCCCAAAATGTAACGTGGGTTGATTTTTGTATTACTTGAATACCCCATCCCATTATACATCCCTAGGTTTCGACTAGACTACTACTAAAAGTAAACATGTCCTATATTAGGAACACGGGGCGCTTCTATAATAAGCTTCCCGAAAATGCAACTAAACTACCTATTTTAAGAAATTTAAAGCTTACATAAAGGGTAGACTTTTGAAGAAAGCGTATTATAATATAAATGACTATATTATTGATAAGAATGCATGGCCTCATGTCGCTCTGCCCTCAGACAGTTAACCGACACATTTGAAATGTTTAAACTCTTTTGTATTAGTTTTTCGTAGTTAAGGTAGTTATAAGATGGGTCATGCAAAAAAGCGCTAGGACCGGACGAGTTTTTTGCCAGTTCTACTCGGGCTTGTGTTGGAAGAATTGGTAAATTCACCTAGTATGTGATCCTTGTGATTGTATTGAATAAAATATCCTTTGACTTTGATATCGTGTGGCATATCGTTGGATAGGTCTTTTAAAAATACTACTAAAGGTTTTTAAACAGGGTTTCGATACAGATATTCGTTTGATAAATATTAAGTTTTGAAAAATAATAAGTGGCCATTTTTGATTGAGGTCAGTGTCACCCCCTATCGGCTAAACTACTGTTTAAAGAAACCCGAAATGTTTAACAAAATGGTTGGATAAATGATAGAATTACATCGAAAATTATCACGGCTAGTAAGGCTTTAATATATTATGTGCAACATCCTATTTGTAAACATTAAAAAAAAATTAAAGCTCCTCTAAAAAAAATCTACGATTCTATTTCTATTTTGACTGATTTTGAATTGGATGAAAAAGACCTAACCTGACTAGTAATTCTTGTAATCTAACTGTAGAATCTTCACTGCGTGGTGACATGGCGCATCACCATTATTGATGTTTTATATTCCCGATGTAGAACATCAACATGGCTAGTGGGGTAGTGAAGTGACACCAAACTGTGCATGTGATTGCGACCGGCGACCTCGACGTAGGCGTTTAATTTCCGTTTCACTATACACAAGCAGACTCGATACTTGTGTAGGTCGGTACAGGACGTTTATAAACAAGCTTTTTACAAGATTTACATACGATTCACTTACAGACTGCCGATTTGAGGCACGACCTGCTTGTTAGCACGCATGGTATCTATATATTAAGCAGTGTATTGCGTGATGATGATTATGATGATGTGACATTTTGAAAGATAACAAACGAACCGACATATTTGAAATGTATAAACTCTCTTGTATTCAATTCTCATAGTAAAGGTCACGTAAAAAAGCGCTAGGATGGATCACGTAAAAAAGCGCTAGGACTGGGATGAGTTTCTTGCCGGTTCTTCTCGGGCTTGGGTTAGAAGGAATTGGCAGATAAATTCACCTAGTATGTAAGACGTTTCAAAGTGATCCTTGCGATTGTAATGAATAAAGTATTTTTGACTTTGACAAACAAACGGACAGACAAAGACACTTTCGATCATATAATCTTAGTATAGACATTTATATTTACTAGTAAAGGTCGCCCACTGGTAGAAATTCGACCATAATTTAATTATAAAAATTTATTTCTTATGTATAATTTAAAAAAATATAAGCACTCTGCACTCTTTTTCAAAATTAACTATAAGTGTGCGAAATTTTATACTCCTCCGTCCGCTCAAATTTTGTAAAAAGGGGTAGGTACAAAGTTTTTGCTTCATGTATTTATAGATAACTGGCTCTGCCTCCTGCGCTGTAGGTTGAGAGTTCGAATCTATCCCAGGCCAAACATTTGTGTGATAGGTGTTTATTCTGTGTCTGGGTGATATATAGTAAATAAAGAAATAAATAAATCCACCAATATGTATTGATTATTATGATTATTATTTCCTTTCTCCTTCAGCACCACATTTCAAAATGCTTCAATTCTGCAACGCAATTTCAAGATCCAAGATATCTCTGTCCCGAGTATAAAATAAATAAATAAATAATGCCGGACATTTCACACAACATCATTTGACCTCAAAATAAGCAGAGCGTGTTATGGGTACCACGTGACAGATTTTTTGTAAAAACATTCATATTATACATAGAAACATAGAAACACCCAGACCTCAGACAAATACTTGCAGATTAAATAGAAATAAATAAATATCACAACTAATCCCTCAACACCTTATTACTTAAAGGAACGCTTCGAGTTTCTCCGTTGTGAGAATTCTCTTAGGTCCTCCGAAAACCTCTTCCTTAAAACCCCAATGCAAAGCTTCTATGCAAATTCCTTCTCTGTCCAAGCTGTCCACTTATGGAATGCGTTACCAGCTTCCATAAGACAATCCCCTTCACTAACCGTGTTCAAAGCTAGGATCAAAGACCGGTTTCTCTCTGAATTGTCATGAATCATCTATATGTTGTTTTGTAAAATTATGTTTATTATTCCTTGTATTATTTTATATTTATTTTTATGTGTTAGGTATCTGTTTTTGTGTATATCGTTTATTTATTTATTTATTAATTAATTATTAATTAGAACGGCACAACCAATTACTCTAATTAATCACATATTTGTTTCATTTGTTTTAAATGAAAAAAAATATATATGTCACATTAAAAAATATTAAAATCAGAATAAAATAGATAGTAAAATGTTGTATACATTTCAATATTAATAATATAATGTAAGATTCCAATCATCCGTCATTCTCACAATACTTCAAGCATACCAACACTAGTCTCTTCCATTTATCCACAAACACATCACATTCTGGGTTGGCAGCTCGTAGCTCATTGAGGGCGATGAGCGTGCGAGGCAGAGGTGAGCTAGAACGCGCGACAGTACGGGCACGAGAGACAGCAAAAAGTTCATGCCTCCTGCCTCTAAGATATCTATCCGGAACGCAGGCGAAGTGACTCGTTAAACAAATCGGGTGCGTCTATTGTGTTGCGGAACACCTTGCATATGGTTGTCATCTGATCATACGCTCTTCTAGTCTTAAGGGAGTTATATCTTAAATATCCTAAAATATATTTTGTTGGGTACATATAAGGAAAGTATCCTGCAACACGTTTAAAAAGGTATCTAAGGAACGCCTTTTGTACCTTATCTAGGTGAAGAGCGTATGTCACCTCGCGCGGGTTCCATACACAAGAGCCTAACTCAAGCTTGCTCCGCACCAAAGCACTGAATAACAGCCGTATGACGCGCCCAATCTGGAAGTCTTTCGCATTTCTAAGCACAAAGCCCAGTCTTCTGAATGACTCCTTGGCGACGGTCGCGATATGATCATGGAAAGTAAGACCCCGGTCAAATGTAACTCCCTAATCTTTAATATTGATCTAGCGATCGTGGTGCCGTTGATTGTGTAGTTGTATGATATTGGGAACCAAATTCTTCCGAAAGTCATTACTGAGCACTTGGAGGGATTCAATTCCATTTTGTTATCTATGCTCCATTGATACAATGCATCAATGTCCCGCTGGAGCGCCAAGCAGTCATCCTGAGATCCAACAACAGTGTAAAGGGCTTCAAGTCATCTGCGTAAAGAAGACATTCTGCATGTCGAAGAAAAGCCGGTATGTCGTTTACCATAAGTAAAAATAACAAAGGCTCCAAGACGGAGCCCTGGCTGACTCCGGATCGCGTAAGATAGGGCAAAGATTCATAGATTCCAAGCCTGACATACTGTTGGCGATCGCGGAGATAGTCTGCTAGTAGCTGTAGGAGATTAGGCTCAAAGCCTATAGCGCTAAGTTTCGCCAGCAATATGTCATTATTCACCCTATCAAACGCTTTCCGAAAGTCAAAGTAGAGCACGTCCACTTGCCGCCCCCGGTCAAGTTTTGCAGGGATGTACTCAACCAGTGTCAACAAGTTAGTATTGACCGATTTTTTACTGCGGAAGCCATGTTGTGCATTGCATAAAAATGTATGCACCTGCGGGAAAATGAGCCCATACAGTACGTCCTCATATATTTTAGCAGGTGAAGACATAATGGCGATAGGACGGTATTCTTCCACCATTTGTTTTTTCGAGGTCTTAGGTATAGGGGTCACTCTCGCGACCTTCCACTGAGCAGGGTACAAGCCCGACCCCAGAGCTAAATTAAAAATATGACATAGTGAAAAACAATGTTCTGCTTTACCCGTTTAATAATTACAGAAGGTATACCATCAAGGCCAATGGATTTGCCATGCTTTAGTTTGTTGATCCCCCTAGTTACATCCGCGAGCGTAAATTTTAAGATATTAACATAGTTACTGTTGTAGCTTTTGTCAAGATTATTAATAGATCTAGCGCTAAGTATAGGTACTTTGGGAAGAAATACGCTTGCAAAAAAGTTAGCAAAGGCTTCTGCTGCTGCAACTCCGGAACAAGGTTTACCCTTGTATGTGACATTTGGTTCAAACACGCCCTTGGCTCGTAGACTTGATATGTGGCGCCAAAATTCACGTGGGTTTGCGGATACGTTGTTTTAGATGGAACTCATGTGTATTTCATAAGCGGCTGCTGCGCGAGATTTTAAAGAAGCTCTGAGGTCTGAAAATGACTTATAAGCATCATCAGTTTTAGTGCGTTTCCATACCGAGTGTAGCTTGATCTTATACTTAGTATCGTGGATGATATCGGGAGTAAACCAGACAGGATACCTAGTACACACAGTCTTTTTTACGGCTTTTCCTTCGCATGCAGGTGTCAAAGATGCTATAGATTGTGTAATAAAAGTTATTTGTAGCTGAATCAACATTGTCAGATAGTAAAACATGTTCCCAAGAGACGTCGGCTAGCAAATCATACAACCGTTCATGATCACATTTGCTAAAGTTCCAATCCATAGTAGGATTGATATTACTAGGTTCTATTTGATCTGAATAACGAGCCAATTCAACTCTTACCTCGACATCAAGAGAAGGGTGTGGTAAATCCATGGGGACAATACCATCCGTACCGGCAACCAATACTTCCTGCACCGCATCGCCATCTTGAACCAAAACTACATCCAACATACCACCATACTGATTCATTACGACGTTTTTGTCTACTAAATTACAAAATGATAAAAAATAACAATAGTATTTACGAATATTTTGCGAGGTACTATTTAAATTGAGGTCTCCTACAATTATAACAATTCCCTTTAATTCTTTTATGAAACTTTCAATTTTACAAAATAGAGTCATGTATTCCTGGTCAGTTGCGCTGGGTTTGATATAAAAAACACTAACGTAATAGGATAGACCGCTTCTAGTAAAAGTCGCCCAAAAGTCTTCACCACAGTCGGTCTCGAAGTCATGTCGTCGTTTAAGAGTGATAGGCAGCCTCGCTGCCAGTAGGACACCTCCACATGGTGTGCTTCGGTCTCGACGCATTATATTCCAGTCCGCACATACCAATTCAGAGTTCTCTACAGAGTCGTCAAGGATTGTCTCAGTTATTGTCACTAGATCGTGCTCAAGTAGCGCAAGGTTATTTCGAAACATTCGAAGCTTGGTCTTGAACCCCCTAACATTTTGGTAAAAGAACTGGATACTAGTGCTTTTATTGCGCACTGTTTGAGCCACAAAAGGGCTGCTTAGGCCGCCTTGACATTGAAGTGGAAGTTGAAGCTCTCTCCGCCGCCGCTGTACTCACCCTTGGCTTTTTATTGTTGACCCATGCCCTTATCCGAGCATTGACAGGCCACACATCAATTGAGTAGCATATGTCATAGTGGGCCTCAAGTATGCCAATTTTGTATGACTTATAATTTCCTCTTGGAGTTAGCTCCTCAGCAGTACAAGGATCATTAGAACACAGTTGCCTCAGGTATTGTAGAACATCTTCAGAGCTGGATGCCATATTCCATAAGTGCAGGTATTTAACTGGGTCGACTGCTCTCAACTTCGTTATAGCAGGACCGGCTACCGCACAGCGATGTAGATCCGCGGGTTTTACGCCTCCTCACTTCAGTCCATTGCTGATCTACTCTCGGGCTCAAGCCGTCATTCTCACCGTCTCACCGTCAACTTCCTGCGCTCGAACAAAAGTATTGCCTTCTTCTTTCTCTAATCCTGCAACGGATGTGATGTCCCCCAGGGAAGCAGATATAGATACATTTTTCGAACCCAAGCATAGTGGCTTCAGCTTTGCACTTTCCTTATCATGTGATTTTTTGGTTACTTGCTCTTGGTTTTTAGGTGAAGGCAAACCAGAAGTGGAGGGCTGAGATCTAAATTGCGTTTGCAAGGCTCTGTTTTCACATTCGTCGAGCTTAGTATTAAGTGCCACTACTTTGAGAGCATAGGTCTCCAACTTATTTTCATAACTAGTAATTAGTGAAATAGCCGGTCTTTCAATGCAGACATTTCCGCTTAAGTGACGTACCTATCATGCTCTATGTCCACCCGTACATAGAGCATGATAGGTTTTATTACATACCTCCATTGTACAGCATAGAACATCTTCATTGCTGGATAAGGCACCGCAACAGGCGGAGCAGCTCATTGCGATGAGGATAGGGAATAAGGAGACACTACTTTGAGGTAGGTAACTAAAAATGAAGCGCGTGGCACCGTTGGTATGCGTTGGCAGTGCACTTGTCCAAACGCACAGCAGCGAGGATGACTCATGCAAGCGAGCAGAGCACGAGTTGTCGTAGGTCAGTTATGAAGCGGTTGGAAAAAACTTTAACTCATTCACTGCCACCACGATTTTCTTGAAGTTTATCGAGATGCCGCCGTATAAAACCGCGGCATTGCTTGGAAAAATAGATTTTAGTAAGTAAATTTATTATAACGTAATTTAAGGTTCTCAAACTTTTTTTACTAAAATTCCCATGCATAAATGAATAAAGTTTTATTGTGAACTGTAACATTGGCATTGTTAACAGTGCAAGTACATTTGTTTTAATAATATATTGAGTGACAATCATATTTAAACATATTTTCAGTGTTATATGAGTGAATTCATCTAAATTATGAAACCGATAAAAAGCTTTGAACTGCAGAAAGTTTGCTTACGTTATTTATCTCGTATTATCGTAATGTTGGTTGATTGGCCTTACCTAATTACATAAGTATGAATTAAATTCAAAATATTCAAATGAAATAAATTGATTTCTTAAACTTTTTTGCAGGAAAAGATAAATTTGTACCGGAAACGGAAGATATTAATGATGACAAAATTTTTAGCGAGACAAACGAACAGCAATTGATTTTTATATAATAGAGATAATTTTACTGTGCGTGTGTATGTATAATTATATAAAGATATACATCGGATAGGTACGTTTTTTTTTCATTGATGGCGTATGGAGTTGTATAAGCGACTTCATATAAGTAGTATATCAGTCATGTGGTACCCATAACACAAGCTCTGCTTACTTTGGGGCCAGATGGTGCTGTGTGAAATGTCCGGCATTATTTATTTATTTAATATTTATTCATACATGACACAGTACTGTATACGGTAAAAACAACGGTCCGATAAATTATGCCATTCCGTTTTGTCATCAAATACTGGTTAAAAATCTCATATCGCAAGCTTATAACTCTGAAATTAGCGAAGCGTTTAATAGAATAAAAAAGTTTGGGAACCTAAGGGTAGCTTCAGTAAGTGAACACACCTAGCGTGTTCTCGGCACTACAAAATACCTATTTTTCGTAAAAAAATCTAACTCGTTTTTTTAGGGAACCGCTTCAATATGCCATAGCCTATCCTTTAAAAATGATGCACTAAAAATTTGAACAGAAAATCTGGCCTAGTTTTGGAAATATAACCGAAACATTCAAAACACGCCTGGCGTGTTCTTGGCGTAGAGACTTAGATTAGCCTGAACACGCGAGGCGTGTCAGTGGCAATGAATGTGTTAAATGGTTTTGCTTATAACTATGAAACTACAACGTTAATTGAGTCCAAATCACTGTCACTAAATAGAGTTTTGCACTGAGCACACAACTGTATAAGTCACTGTAAAGTATCTTCAAAGTTTACCCCTTTTAATAATTCAATTCCACAGAGCAAACAAGCGAGTTGTTGATTCAACGGTATGCGGTAACGATGTATATATTTATGTTAAAATATATAAGTATCAATAATATTGTGCAAGTTTATTGCGTTTATTTGCTCTATATAAGTTATAGTACATAATTTAGTGCACCCCGACCAATCTTCCAAATAAGTTAAGCTTCTCTACATCCAAAGGTTGTCTGGAAGAAATCGCTTCCTTAGCGATACGACCGCCCATTGTACTTAATTTTTCATACTAAATTAGTTATCAAATTATTGTGAGGTGTACAATAAAGAATTGCCATTCATTAATTTCTTAAAATTGTCACATTGTTAAGAGAAAGAGGCCACGGGCAAAAGGACACAAATAATAGGTTGGGGAAAAAGTTTCTTCGCATTTTTTAAGAAAATTCAAAACATTTTTCAATATAGTTTATTAACATTTAACTAAAGTATATAGGTACCATTTTGTTCGATAACTTTTTGCCATCTTGTAGGTAGGGACATGATCCCATTACTATAGAAATTTTGGGACTTCTGATCAAAATACCGCGACAAGTGGTTTTGGCAGTCCTCTCGTGATGTTAACCTGACACTGCCTAAAGAACAGGTGGAAATCTGAAGGTCAGGACTATACGGCGGATGCATTAACACTTCCCAGCCAAACTCTCTTAATTTTTGATGAGTGGCTAAAGATGTGTGAGGTCTAGCGTTATCATGATGAAAAACCACACCCCTTCTGTTAATTAATTCCGGCCGCTTTCTCTCAACTTCTTGCTTTAATCTCATCAGTAGAGTTCAGAATCGATGGTCCTGCCTGGTGGTAACAGCTCATAATGAATAATGCCCTTCCAATCCCACCACACACACAGCATCAACTTGTTACGAGTTAACCCGGGTTTCGCCACAGTATGTGAAGCCTGACCGGCCTTTGACCACGACCTTTTTCGCACGTTCTTGTCGTACGTGATCCACTTTTCATCACCAGTTATCAGCTTCTTCAAAAATGTTTCGGTTTCATTACGTCGTAATAAAGAATCACAAATGAGTACACGGTTAATTAGGTTTCTTTCAGTGAGCTCGTGAGGTACCCAAATATCGAGCTTTTTTTGTGTACCCAGTTTTGTTCAAATGTGCCAAAACTATTTTGTGGTAAATTCCCAGTTCTTCAGCTACGTCGTAGCTACTGATATGCCGATCTTGCTCCACTTTTTCAAACATGGCATCCATTTTATCCGTAATAGGGCGACCAGAGTAACGTGCATCTTTGACATCAAAATTTCCGGATTGAAAACGCTTAAACCAAATTTGTGCTACTCTCACAGACACTGCACTAGGTCCATAAACATCACAAATTTTTTTCGAGGTTTGCGTTGCATTTTTACCTCTTTTGTTGTAAAATTTTAAAATGTATCGAATTTCTTCATTAGATTTACTCATCTTGACAGTACGAAAAACAAATAAAAATCACACATTTTCCTAATTTGAATTTGGAATTATGTTCTTTAAAATTTAAACTTTTAATGATACCAAAACCAGCCAGATATAAATAGTATAGCCAAAGAGATTTTATTACAAGTTCATACATACTATAATGCGAAAAGACTTTTTCCCTAACCTAATACTTGCATAAATACTTACTATAACGAAGTATCTCTATTACTTATCAACTCTTATAACAAAGTATATCTCCAAAGCGTGCCGGGAACACGCCAGCCAATCCAATATCTCCGTCAATACCCCCCGGAGCGATATCATTTTCATAATTTAAATTGTATGAAAATCTCATAACTGAAAATGAGTTTGATACTCAATAGGAAGTTGTTTATTTACGTGCGAGTTATGAAGT
Source organism: Lampropteryx suffumata (assembly GCA_948098915.1). Classification (NCBI taxonomy): domain Eukaryota; kingdom Metazoa; phylum Arthropoda; class Insecta; order Lepidoptera; family Geometridae; genus Lampropteryx; species Lampropteryx suffumata. Next base: position 1,521,752 of record OX402557.1, on the reverse strand, counting down.
GAGTTGAGTGGAGTGTGAATTGAAATCGTGTAGGTAGGGTATGCATATATTAACCTAATATTATTAAAATTGACGATCTCTGTGGCGCAGTGGGTCAAGGCCCGGCTGAGACGCAAGGTTGCGGGTTTCTCCGATTCCCGCCGCGGGACAAATGTTTGTATGATCTGCAAGTATTTGTCTCGGGTCTGGGTATTTATATGTATGTATTTACAAAAAAAATTTAGGTAAGTAGTATATCAGTACCCATAACAAGCTGTAAGCAGAGCTTGGGCCAGATGATGCTGTGTGAAATGTCCGGTATTTTTATTATTATTATTACTAACAAGAACCACTTTGAATTGTCTTCTTACATGCTAGTGAATCTAGGTGCCGGTTCCTCCTAACCCCAGTTCAAGAAGAAACCAGCAAGAAACTTGTCTGGTCTTAACACTTTTTTGTATGATCCTTGACAATTTGGTTACGGATGCCGAGTCGAGGTGGAGCAGATTCATCCCAAGCTTTTTTGTCATCTAAATAATTAGATATTTTATAATATGCTTTAATAGACAGTTTCTGTTTAATTACGTTTTTAAATTTGCCATTCGCCAAATCTAACACGTCGCTGCAATGGCTAAACTGAGATTAATGAAACTTGGCATTCGATTTGGACTTAGAATAACTTTCATTCATATTATATTATAATAACAAGTTGCTGAGCGCGGCTTAGCTCGCGCGGTACCTATATAAAAACCTATATAAAGACAGATAGACAGACAGAGACACTTTTGAATCTATATAAGTATCGGTCTATTCTCATAAGAACAAAGAAATACAGTTCACTTATACTAAGAATTAAATTTGTTAATTAACTGGTGCATAACCAATATACCTAAGTATTTATTTTGTTAAGCTAGTGGCGAAGCTTGCAGTACTTAAAAACTATAATTATAACTAGGTAAGTAAGAAGGTAGGTAGGTTTTTGTTTGCAAAAAACATTATTTCGAAAGATAGATATCGACACACTTAAACTATAACAGAATTAATAGGGTAGTCGAATAGTTTTTGAAGCGAAAAATAATATAGGATAATAATAAATATTACGCAATTCACGAGGCGCCATCTAGCCGCAAACATAGCTTTTATTATGGTGACCAGATGACTGATATTTATATATACTCTTAAATACGATACGTTCATACTTATGATACTACAACACCCAGACACAGAACAATCATCATCATCATCATCAATCATCTATGTTCTCAACACAATGTATTGTACGAATATATCCCGTGGGGAATCGGCGGCGCAACGAATCTATGAAGCCAGTTCAATATTATGGGCTACTTATTAAATTCTTAAATACCTACCTATGTGTCTGTCTAATGTGTAATTATGCTAAGATCAGTAATAACTGGGATACAGGTTTCCTCGACACAGGCTTTGCCTAGTGAGGAAGCTAATATATATACCAAAACTCAAAGTTAAATATTTTTAGTCAATACAATCACAAGGATCACTTTGAAACATCTTAACGGTGAATTTAAATGCCAATTCCTCCGTACCCAAGTCCGAAAACTGGGAAAAACCTCGTCCTGGTCCTAGCGCTTTTTTGTATGATCCTTCTCATAACCTACGAAACACTAATACAAGATCACAGTAGTTTAAACATTGCAAATCTGTCAGTTAAGTTTCTGAGGGCAGAGCAACATGAGGCCATGCATTCTTATCAATAATATAGTCATTTATACTATAATACGTTTTCTTCAATAGACTACCCTTTATGTAAGTTTTAAATTTCTTAATAGGTAGTTTAATTGCATTTTCAGGAAGTGTATTATAGAAGCACAACGTGTATAATAAGTGAAATAAGTTCTCCGCAAATGTTTCTTTTGAGTTCAATTATTTTGCCTATCGATAAACTAGGTACTGCTATAGTTATAAGGATTTATACTCTGTTCTTACTGTAATAAATACATTTCAACATTTTATTTTTGACTTAAAAAAAATATTATCTTACGCGGGCAAAGCCGCGGTTTGAAGTATAATGTATTTGTTCTCTCGTCACGCCCACTGAGTAAAATAAGTTTCCAGGGCGTTTTACCAGAAAATAACTCTCCAAGATTAGTTTATTGTACCTATTAGGTACACATTTTTATAACGCAATACTTACAACGTCGCATTTCGGCAGCCGAACCTACATATAGTTTTGGGAGTAAGTCATTCTGTTAATTTCCGTAAGCTCAATTGGAATTGAACCGTATCCGAATGATAGCTTTTGATGTTTTTGTGTATTCTGCCAATGAACAACTACTCAACTTTACTACGACTACGTTTACGCAGACGCCAAAGATCCATCGAATGTGTTCTTTTATTTGGATATAGAAATAACATAATAGGTTTTTGTGTAATTATCGAACAGTCATTTGAGCTGAAACATAGAGATGGATTTGAACTGTTTTGAACGGTTTGAATAATAACCGTTGTACACTAGTGGCTCTGTGAGCTGTAGACCTCGCGGAGTTAAACATTTTGATTTTTTTTCGAAATGACTGAAATATAACTTTTTTTACGTTTTCAACCTTCATATCTCCGCTATTTTAAAAATTCCAAAAACTTTATCGACAAATAAATCCTATATAGTTATAGAACTTGTTCTCAAAATTTCACGAGAATCGGTTGAGAAATGCGACCTGTAGAGGAGAACATCCGAACAGACGCACCGACCGGACAGACATACGAAAGCATTTTTGCCTAAGCTAAAAGAGAGACACTAGCTCGCGCTTCGCGCTCGCTCAGTCAATCAACAGAATTGAGGAGAGGTAAAATGAAATTACTGCTGATGCCAATATACAAAACACCCTTTTACCAAAATTCTAATTTAAATTACCATAAACATAATAGGCATGTGAGCTGCATGATAATGAAAACGAGATACGTAACTCGTTACAGGTGGGTGACGACGTGTCATAAAAAATAATGTGACATCGCCTGTGTGTCGTTAGAGAAGACATAATAGGTGCCTATTCCTCATAATAGGGGTGTTTCACACTTCCATGTCGTAAATTTATTACTACCTACTTTTATCTAACAGGTGATTGCAGATTTTGATAGTTTTGGAATAGAGGTAAGTTACTTCGCTCGAGGATTATTTTTGGTCGTATTATTAGGCTGCAGAATTAGTGCACTCATCGAGTGTTTGCATAATATTTTACGCATATTTATATAAGGAGATCTACCAGGTTGCCTATCAAAATGTGGCCGCTAGTATTTTTAATTAAATTATTGTTAATTGATTTTTGCTGCTGTAGGATGGGGGTTAGATTCCCTTCCAAGACAAACATTTGTATAATGAACATAGGTGTTTGTTGTCTGGGTGATATAAAAGTATCATAAGTATGTATTTAAAATACTTATACATATTCTACCAGTCATCTGGTCACCATAATACTAGCTATGCTTAGTTTAGGGTTAGATGATGCTGTGTGCATTGTCCATCAATATTTATTTATACTTACAATAAAACTAAAGCACTACCGATTTTGCAACAGTCACCTCGATCGACCGAAGTGTCTCACCTAGTTTGAGAAACGGTCAAAAACATATAATCAGCCCTGTGGTTTTACTCGAATAACAGAGAATTAATTCGTGATTTTTGGTACCTAATTTCAACCCCTAGCTATTAGTTAGTCGCAAATTTCAGATAACAAGAACCACGTTTCAAAGGTATCCAGGCATTTCAAATGGACATGGCTTTGAATCTCCGTTGATTTTCAATTAGTCAGTCGCGTAGCGTTACTTATTTAGATGTAAATCCAGTTTGAGCGGGACTAGGGATGCTGATTGGCGGACATTGTGGGAAATGGCTCCCGGTTTGAGCAAACTTTGCTCTGATTTATTGATTTTAAAGTCAGTTTAGTTACAAAACCCGCAGTCAAATTACTAACGTACTTATATATACGATTTGCTTAATAAATTGACAGACAATAAATAGATAAACGCTTTATTGTCTGTCAATTTATTAAGCAAATATATACATATATATATATATATATTTATATATATAAGTAATATAAATTGATAAATGCTTTATTGTTTGTCAATTTATTAAGCAAATATATACATATATGGTAATATAAATTGATAAACGCTTTATTGTCTGTCAATTTAAGCAAATCATCTCTCTGGTCTTCACGATACAGGCTTGCTTAGTGTGAAGACCGCTGAAAGGTCTGCCTATTTAAAATCCGAGCAGCATCAAAGTGCATTTAAACATTGTATATGCATTTAAACATTGTGCATCATATGAATGCTGAAATTAATATTTTTTCATTTTCATTTCATTTTTTCATTGTACTTAGAAAAAGAGATCAAAAAATATATCAGCTATAATATTGTACAATAGGCGACCTTATCGCTATATGTGATCTCTTTCAGACAACCATCGGGTGAACAGGATAGCCAATAAATAAAAATTCTGCGGTATACAAAAAGTCACATAACATTTTATTTATTTCAGAAGTAGTTATAACACCATAACTGGTTTTCCAAAGCGATGTTATACTTACACATTACTTAAACATAATAAAATGAATATAACAGTATAAACTAATAAAAAATTATAATCTCTACACAGTATAAAACAAAGTCGCCTCCCGCTGTCTGTCTGTCCCGATGTATGCTTAGATCTTTAAAACTATGCGACGGATTTTGATGCGGTTTTTTTTAATAGATAGAGTTATTCAAGATGAAGGTTTATATGTATAAAACATGCATAATATAATATATGAGAAACACTGATAATTTTAGAGGTGTCTAATGTGGTGTCGTAAATAAACACATTTTTTTGCGTTTACATTGCAAACGCTGGCTGAACCCTACGACATAGATCAAAATAATGTAATACAGTATTGTACAACTTAAAAAGGTCCACAAAAGTCCGCAATGGTATTTGTCTATCTCTTAGTCTATGTTATTCTCTTAGATAACGTTGTATATAAAGATATTCTGTAGTATATATAGTATTAGCATTGCACCCGTGCGAAGCCGGGGCGGGTCGCTAGTAAAATATATAACCTGTTAGTTATTAAACAAGAAAAATATCTTAACATTTAGTCTCTAAAACTATCTGTGCTATTTCCATGACTTTCGGCTGGCTATGCTAGGCTAACATACTACATTAGCACGTCATGGGTTCGATTCTGGTCGTTCACTAATGGATGTTTGTATAATTTATGCGCGCTATACCAGTACTCTCTAACGGTGAGGGAACATATTAGCAGAACACGAAAACACGAAAAGCTCGTTCAGTTGCAGTTCATTTGGCATTTTAGGTAGGTACTAATAAGTTTATTTATTCAAGGATAATAAACAGCTACAATATATACTATTATGTTATAAATGGTAACTTAAATATAGTAATAATATCGTAGCCCACTGCTTTATCCACAAATTAGGTACCAAATTAGTACCTAATTAGTAAAAATAGTAGGTCAAAAACATATTTTTAACAATTAGGTATCGTGAATCATTATACAATAACAGAATTAGGTAAGTAAGTAAACATTGGGAGATAAATTACGTATGAAAATTACTTACATTACAGTTGGAAGTGAGTAGAATGAAAAATACCGATATCTTTCAAAGTAAAATATATAAAAGTTAAACATATTGAACCTGAGCCCGAGGGGAACAGGAGCTCATCACGTTCTCAAAATTATTTCACGGCATAACAGTGGTAGAAATATCGCGTGAGTCGCGTGACCAAAGAGCTGGCTTCTATCTGGTTTGGCGAAGCTGCGTTTTCACAGTGATCTAGATCAATTGAGCTACCTATAGATCGTTTTAAACGGTGCTTAGCTCAACTGTTTCTATCTCAACTGTACTATCTGATCTGGGGAAGCTGCCTTTTCACAGTGATCTGGATGAGTTGAGCTACCTATAGATCGTTTTAAACGGTCCGAAGCTCAACTGTTTCACATCTATTTTATATTATATTCATTGGAAGTAGGCGCAAATATGCCGGTCTTGATAAAGCTTACATATTTAAGCCTTTTGGAGTCGAGACCCCGGGCCCGTGGGGAACAGGAGCCCACCGCGATTTCAAAATTATCTCACGGCGTCTGGTAGATACATTGCGTGACCCAAGAGCTGGCTCCTATCTGGCTCAGCGTATTAGCATTGCCATTCAATGTGGCAACGCCGCCAGTGTCTTGGGAACGCTGCCCTCTGGCAGTGATCTGGATCAGTTGAGCTATCTATAGATCGTTTTAAACGGTCCTTAGATAGTTTAACTGTTTCACTTGTATTTTATATCATCATCATCATCATCATATCAGCCTTTAGGAAGTCCACTGATGGACATAGGCCTCCCCAATAGATTTTCAGGAAGAACGATTTTGAGCCCTCTCCATTCACCGACTACCTGCGATCTTTACAATGTCGTCAGTCCATCGGTATTTTATATTATTTTATATTTTTGTATATTATTCTATACATTTCTGTAAATATTTTTGTTAATAAATTACCAAGTAGCTTTTGAAGTATATTCTCAAATATATATGTTATTTTTTAAATTACTGAAATATACAGAATAATAAACAATTACTTATGGATTAAAAATAGAATTTAGAAAGACCACAGAACTGCGGTCAGTGAACTCACTGACCGCAGGCAAAGTGCTCAAAAGGCTGGCAACGTTACCTCGTTGAATAGCCATACTAATCCTCTGTCCGAGGTAAGCACCACCTTGTCCACCAGTCTCGTCGATAACTCTCTGAATAGGTGATAGCTACGCCTCAGGTCCCCGCGGAACTAAAGTTTTTACTCCAAAAGGCAGAAATATATAACCATTGCCAATGAATGCATATTTCCGTCTATTGAGATCTATCTGATGCAGCAATTCAAATATATTGTATGAGATACCTAGGTATTCCTCAAAGCCACACAGAACTCAAAGCCAAGAGAAAACTACTTCAAAAGTAAATTACCGCGACCCTTCATCTCAACGAGAGTAGAAAAAATTCATTCACATGCTCACGGAATAACCTACTTTTGAAGATAGAACTCACTGAGCAAGGATAAGCTTGGGGTACACTAGAAAGCTTCTATTTTCGCTCAGAAATATCTTTAAGTACTCTGTTTGAGGAGCACTTTTTTCTCGCCAATGGTAGGAATTCGGTTGGTTCATTTCTGAAATTAGGAATCGTCTAAAATATATTTAGTTAGTCATAGCATTTGTAAAACCTATTCGGTTGGTACCAAATCTAATATCTAACTAAATTAGGAACGCTTAATTAAATTTGATACAATTAAATTAGGATAAGTTGGTAGCAGCAGAATACCAAAGTTTCATTTGACAGTTCTAAACCTAATTTTAACTAAAATTTGTTAGGTTGGTGCCAACAGAATTGAGGCCAATGTCTCGTGTGTCTTGCTAAATTTATCGACAGGTATCGACGGTAATCCACATCTGTTGATTTATTTATTTTATTTGGGAAACAAAGATTACTATTTACAATAATAAAACACATTTTAGATTATACAGTAACCAATAAAATTTCGACCGTAAAGTTTTACATGAATGCTAGTGAACAGAACGATACAAATCATACACATAGCGACGACCTTTGTATGATCTGCAAATATGTCTTGGGTTTGAGTATTTCTATGTATAATAAGTATGTATGTATTTACAAAAAAATAAGTAGTATATCAGGCATGTGGTACTCATAACACAAGCTCTGCTTACTTTGGGGCCACATGATGCTGTATGAATTAATAATCCCTGACACACGCAGCGTCATCTGGCCCTAATGTGAGCAGAGCTTGTGTTATAGGTAGCACATGACTGATATACTTTTTTGTTATATACATACATATTATACATACAAATACCCAGACCCGAGACAAATACTTACTGATCATACAAACATTTGTCGAATTTGTTCGAGCAAACATTTGTTCGATTCTCGCGGCGAGAATCGAACCCGCAACCTTCTACGTCTTAGTCGGACCTTAGCCTATTGCGCCACAGAGGTCGTCATGTATCATGTCTTTGTAAAAATACTGAATTCTGAATACCTAATATAAAGCCTTCTATAAAACCTCAAATCAATATTGCTTAAAAGCTTTCACTCAAAACGAAGCCTTATGTATTCGGAGCTTAGCTTTATCCAACATCCAAATTTGATAGATAATGTTATTATAATACAAATTAATGTAACTTTACTGAGAAGTTATAAGGTTATAATAATTTAACGCGGAAACTCTAGAAACTTTGCTTGGCGTAAACAAACCTATTTTGCCCGAAGCCCCTGATACTTGGAAAAGTTTAACTTTAGAGCGAGATACAAAGCATTAACCGCGTATGTATGTAAAGCGTAACCAGTTCTTGTTATCATACACTAAGAGGGACTTACATACCTATATGTCTTCTTCTTCTTCTGGTCCGTATAGCTATTTTGATATAAAACTACAGAACCGATTTTAATGAAATTTCCATGAAAAAGTCACATAAAAGTTTTTTTTTTAAATCAGTTCATAAATGGCAAAGTCAATTTGTTCAAAGCGGTTAAAAAGAATATGGAATAAATAATTACGTTTTAAAAACTAAAAAGAAAACCGACTTCATTGAATGAAATTTGAGCCTATCATACATTTTTAGTGGAAAGTAGATGTATTTTATATATATATAATATGCGTAGGCCAAATAAACGCACCGCTCCAATGAGACAGCGAGGTATCGAAGTACATGAAAACATCATCGATATATACAATTTTTAGATTTTCGTTGATAATTCAGCTCGACCGATTTCGATAAAATTTAAATGGGACCACCTGTGAAGTATACCCTTTCAAACAAAAAAGATTTTCCAAATCGGTTCAGACATTTTCGAGTAATCGGTGAAATTCCAACGAATTGAGAACCTCCTCCTTTTTGATGAAGTCGGTTAAAAATAGAATATGATTAAACTTAACACATTTTTTCTCAGTACTCAGTACTTTCTATAATCGTCTTTCACAAAATCTAAAGCTACATCTTTTTAAACATTTAATCTATTTTTCCATTTTCTTTTTAAACGATTTGATTAAATTGATTTCGCCATTTATGAACCGATTTGAAAAAAATATTTTTATGTAATTTTTAATGGAAATTTCATTAAAATTGGTTCTGTTGTTTGGTTTTTAAATTAAAATAGCTGGAAAAAATATTTATCTATTTAATTAAATATTTATAGACGAAATTTTGTAGTTCTATATTCATGAAGCATGAAGTTTTCTTTTTAGTTTTTCAAACGTAATTGTACTAACTGCTTCCCGCGGCTTTGCACGTGTGGTTCTGATACAAAAAGTAGCATATATGTCCTTTAAAACTATATTATATCCATGCATCCATATATTATATCCATATTATATCAAAGAACGTAAAGACATTGTCGCCCACTCTGTAGAAAGACACATTGAGATAGCCTGCATAGAGTTGGAGCGGTTCCTTGTTATAAGCACTTATAGCCCACCAACCGCCTCATTTGATATTTTTGAGAAAATTATGGAGGACATTTTGCATAAGTCTATTACAAAATCAAATAAAGAAATTGTTGTATGCGGTGATTTTAATATAAATTTGCTTGAGAAATATTCATTGAGTATCAGAATAACTAGTTTATTTAATTCATTTGGTCTTGAACCTATATTTATGGAGCCAACTAGAATAACTGCCACTTCAGCCAAATGCATAGATAATATCTTTACCAATATAAACATAATAAGCAAAAATATAATTAGTAATATTCACTCTGACCATCTCGGTCAACTAGTTCAAATAGAAACTAAAATGAACAATAAAGATGTACAAAAAAAAATTACTTATATACCAGTTACCACTGATCGTTTAGAGAAAGTAAGATTGAACCTGGATACCAACTTGCCTTTTTTATTGTATAATGATGATAATCCAAATGATTTATACAATACATTTTTCACTGAATTTAATAATGTATTCAGTTCCATTTTCACATCTAAAACTATTGTGGTCTCTGGCAGTTCAACATTTTGTGAGTGGGCAACAGCAGGTATTCATAAGAGTAGGCGTACCTTGTATGAATTGTACAGTGAAAAACGGTATAACTTTAGTGAAGAGTTTAAAGAAAAAGTAAAAAATTACTCAAGAATCTTTAAGAATGTTTGTCGCTTTGCTAAATCTCAGTATTTAAGCTCAAAAATTAGAAACAGTCAAGATAAAATAAAAGCAGCTTGGAAAATAATTAATAGTGAGACCGGAAAATCCAAAACTCATAATAGTGTAATAAATTTAAATATTAACAATAATATAATTAAGCAAGATATAGATGTAGCAAAGGCATTTGAAACTTTTTTTACTGATATTCCAGTCTCCACTACAAAGTCTTTAAACTCTTCTCATGTAATAGCAGTATCATTGTTAAAAGATAGTTTACCTGAATGTGTCACACAATTTTACTTTGAACATGTGGACAAAAACGATATTATCAAGGCATTCAAAATGATTAATGTAAAAAAGACCACTGATCTCTGGGGCATTTCTGTCAGTGTTATAAAACCACTAATTGACATTATTGCACCAGATCTAGCTTTCATATTTAATCAATGTATTGACAGTGGAGTATTTCCTGATTTGATGAAACATAGCAAGATCATACCTCTATTCAAATCAGGTAGTCATTCCGATCCTAGTAACTTTAGGCCTATATCAGTACTTCCTACATTTAGTAAAATATTTGAAAAACTTATTCTAAACCAATTACAACGGCATTTTAATACCAACAATTTACTAGACAGTAAACAATTTGGATTTACAAAGGGACGCTCAACGACTGATGCCGGTGTTGAGTTAATATCACATATTTTTGATATCTGGGAGGAATCACGCGATGCCTTAGGTATTTTTTGTGATCTGTCGAAAGCTTTTGATTGCGTTCACCATGAAACTCTAATCAGCAAACTACACCACTATGGTGTTAAGGGAGTTTCACTTAAGCTTCTCACATCCTACTTAACTGACCGAACACAACGAGTAGATGTAAATGGAAAGCGTTCTCCGGGGTCAATGGTAAAAATGGGTGTACCACAAGGATCAATACTCGGGCCATTCTTGTTTTTAATATATAAATGATCTACCTAAACTTGTAAAGGATGATCACGAGATTGTACTGTTTGCTGATGACACGTCACTTTTATTTAAATTAAAGCGACGACTTACTAATCTTGACGATGTAAACAATGCAATCTCTAAAGTTGTAACATGGTTTAATGTAAACAACTTATTACTTAACGAGAAAAAAACGAAATGCATTCGTTATATACTGCCCAACGTTAAACAGGTGAAAGCTAATGTAAAAATTAATAACGAAAAGATAGATCTCGTCGACACCACAGTGTTCCTAGGCATTACTTTAGATAATAAGCTGCAATGGTGCCGCACATAGATAAATTGTCGAAGAGACTCAGCTCTGCCGCATACGCTGTCAAAAAGATCCGTCATTTTACCGACGTAGATACCGCTAGACTCGTTTACTTCAGCTACTTTCATAGCATTATGTCTTATGGCATTTTGTTGTGGGGGAGTGCTGCTGATATTAACACCATATTTGTGTTGCAGAAGAGGGCTGTTCGTGCAATTTATAACATGGGCCCCAGAGAATCACTTAGAGATAAGTTTAAAGAAATTAATATTATGACAGTGCCTTGTCAGTATATATACGAAAATTTAATGTATGTGCACAAAATTGTTCATTTATTCAAAAAAAATTGCGATAATCATAGTATTAACACTAGAAATAAAGATAAACTCGCTGTTCCCACTGTTAGGCTCGCTAAAGTTAATAAGTCTTTTATAGGGCAATGTGTACGCTTCTATAACAAGGTCCCAAGCGACGTGTTAGATTTGTCGATTGGCAAATTTAAAAACGTAATTAAACATAAACTGTCTATTAAAGCATATTATAAAATATCTGATTATTTAGAAGACAAAAAAGCTTGGGATGAATCTGCTCCAACTCGACTCGGCATCCGTAACAAAATTGTCAAGGATCATACAAAAAAGTGTTAAGACCAGACAAGTTTCTTGCGGAATCTTCTTGAACTGGGGTTAGGAGGAACCGGCACCTAGATTCACTAGCATGTAAGAAGACGATTCAAAGTGGTCCTTGTGATTGTAATGAATAAAGTTATTTTGAATTTTGAATTTTGAATTTTGAATTTTGAATTTTGCCAAATGTCATTGAAATGTACGTGTATTTAGCGGTTTAGCTGTGAAATGCAAACATACAGACAGATACACAGAGTTACTTTTACATTTAAAATATTAGTATGGATCGGATGGATAAATGTGTATAGAAAATATTAGTCGGAAGTGCGATGATCCAAATAAACATCTAGGTTGTTATTTCCAGACATCAGTGTGTTCTATTATTTGTTTCCCTTGGAGCCCAAACATTTCTGATATAACCGTATAAAGTTATAAACTTTCTGCTCTGTGACTTGAAAGTTTCACAGCGAACTAATCTTCGCGGTCCATTGCCGTTTTGCGGAGCATAACTTGGAGATAAGCAAGTTGAGGCCAAGTATTCTATCTATTGTTCCGTCGTAGTCACTCGAGCTGTTTAGCTGCGTATCGGATTCATGACTGTCCAACAACCTGAGGATTACACGAAGCTCAGATAGAAGTTTTTTGGAACTAAAGCTTCTTCGACTTACTGTTGGAAGTGTTAAAATAATAATAAATAATTCTGACATTTCCCACAACATCATCAAGTCCCAAAATTTAGCTTGTGTTATTGACTTGAGCAAAAGCAAATCTCTTAAAATAGAAGGTTTTACCATTGTCATAAGTAATGTACTCGTATCTTTTGGTAATGCAATAAAAACATTTGTGTATTTGGAGTACATGATCTCGTTATATAAGGCATTGATTGACCATAAACTCTATACTTAACTATCTTTTAAGTGGATTACATCCCTGGAACCTTTCTGCGAGTACGCTTCTAAATAATGCGATACTGAACTGAAAAACATTGGTTCTAAACCGAATGATTCGGCTGACTCACCGAACCGGTTCTTTAGACTCATATCTATCCCACACTAGTAGCTACATATTCAAGAATATATTTATTATAATGTCATAAATATAAATCAAAGTCAAATTAAATAAATTTTTATTCAATAAAATCGAAGGCTGACCCTGAATCATCTTCTTACACGCTAGTGAATCAGATGTCAGGTGTCAGTTCCTCCTATCCTCAGTTCAAGAAGAATGCGGCTACTGAATCAGATGTCAGGTGTCAGTTCCTCCTATCCACAGTTCAAGAAGAATGCGGCTACTGAATCAGATGTCAGGTGTCAGTTCCTCCTATCCACAGTTCAAGAAGAATGCGGCTAGAGACCCGTCTGGTCTGAACACTTTTATATATAATCCTCTCCAATTTTGTTACGGATTCCGAGTCAAGTTGAAGCAGATTAATTTCGATTACAAAAAACCCAAGCATTTTTGCCATCGAAATTGGCAAATAAATAATATTATTTCTACGTTTTAAAAGTGTTCAGAAAATTAAAAGAGGCCACATTCATCTTGTTGGTACTCCCTAGCTCCCTAGCTGAACAGTGTTCTGAGTAGACGACAAGTTCAGGAGAAGGTCAAAGACTTTGAAATTGAATTGAATTGAAGGCGAGAACTACTTTTTAAGCACTCAACTCAAAAACAGACGACCTTCCAACATACAATATAACTTTGTTAATTAATGATCAAAGGAACTTACCTTGTACGTGAAGTTCGATCATTATTATATTTCACAGCTTAATTCGACGCGATCTTCTTCTTTTACATGTTGTAGGATGTTCAGAGCATCATTGAAATAAATAGAACAATGGTAGCTAAATCATAAATCAATAATATTTAGTGAAACATTTGGCGACGATATTGCTTTACCAACAAGATTGGGATAATTCATTAATAGAATAGAAAACAATTTATTGCACACCACAAATATTATAAGGCTGCTATAAGAAACAATGGTTATTACACGGTAGTACAATAAGCGGTCTTATCGCTAAATAGCGATCTCTACCTTGCTTATTATAAAACTTTGCGAAAACCTAGAATAAATCTGACAAGCCAGCAGTTTTGCGGATTACGTCTAGACTGACACCGAGTCTGCTGGCGGAAAAGGTGGACGAGTGTCGGATACTGTGAGCGGTAAACACTGACGTGTTACCTCCATTGCTCCTGGGTAGGTATATTGTCTTTATAAATCGTTTCAGGTCATCATCATTCAAAATATTTGGACAAAGATGTATAATGGAAAATGTAATGCAGATTTATGAGAGTTTATTGTGCCATTAGGAAATCAATAATGACTGAAATAGATCCAACCACATAATCATAGCCTTGTTGTTTACAATAATAGACCCATAATTTTATAGAACAATCATATTGTTTATGTATTTGCTGCTAGGCCTGATAACATAATATCGATTAAACTTTGTGGATCGAATGACCTAAGTTGTGACAATTGACAGCAATTAAAATTAAATTAAAAATTTGTTTATTCAGAACAAAGTACACAAGTGAACATAAATTACAAGTACAACGATGAAACTACAAAAGTTATAAACTGTGAAGCAGTCTCAACGCCCACCTCCAGGACTGATGAGTAGATTCTGCATAAAAGAAATAATTAAAGTAAAAATAAAATAAAAAATATAACACTAATGAGAAAATCTAATGAATGACTGAGGAGGAGATGATAAGTGTGAGTGTGTGGGGATGTGAGTTAAAAGTGTGGGAGTGTATATGAGTGTGTGTGTGTGTGTGTGTAATATGTACCTATGGATGTGTGGCTTATGTAACTTGCCTTTAGCATTTATGAGAAAGGAAGGAGGAGATCTTCTGTTTTTTTCATATGAAAGAACTAAGAGCTAATTTAAACATTTCATTTTACATTTGTGTTGAGGGAGCGGGTATATACCTATAGCCTTGTTAACCTTATTATACAGTGGAGAGCTTAGATAACAGAAGTGGCGGCTACCTATAGTTGTTCTTCGTGGTAGAATTTTGCACACTATGTCTGAGCGACGTTTATTTTCAAAGAGTTTAGGGTCATAAAACAAGTGCCGGTGCTGACGTAAAACAGTAGCTAAGACAAATATTTGCCTAACTGAAAGAACTTCGCATTGTTGTAAAAGAAGTTTGGTGGGGAATTTCCTTGGTCTAGAGGACATCACTTTAAGGACAGCCCGCTGCGCCCGCTCCACTCTAAGCATCTGAGTTTAGATGCAACCGCCCTATGCAGTGATGCAGTAGTTCAAGATGGATTGTGCGAGAGCAAAATAAACAACTTTCATACACTGAGAATCAGCAACACTTCTTAAGTTCTTAAAGACGAACATGAGTTTGCGTACCCTAGCTATAGTATTCTCGATGTGAGGGGTCCAGGAGAGGAAACTATCGACGTGGACGCCAAGATACTTTGTCGAAGTGACGTGATGAAAGGTTTGGCAGGAGCAAAAGTAATTGACTGCGACTGGACAAGTGTGTGCGCGAAGGGAAAAGGAGAGTAGTTGGGTTCGATTAGTGGGAGAGAAGGTAATAAATTAAATAAATTTTTGTTAGCGATCGATGTAGGTTGTGCGAGATTGTAAATGGAGATATTAACAGATTAATATTTGGCCTAAAATATTTTAGGTTTTGAAACTATGTACAACAACTCCTAACCCTTCGATCTATAATTTATCATTTTCTGTAACATCTTTAATATTAAAGCAAAAGGTGTAAATAAATGCATAGAAGAGCATACTTTTCCAAGATATAAAAGCATATATAGCGTAAGCGTCGGGATCGCCGTTAGTCACATGATGTATAGACAGGGCATGTCGCGTTACAACGACTAGCAAATAAGTCTATTTCAGGTAAACCAAATTATTCAATGACCTGATTGTAAGCTGAATCGCACAATTCCCACTAGGTATCTGCAAACTTTTGCGCGACAGACTATCTGCTTCGCGGTTAGCTTTTGTACGATGCGAGAATGACTATCGTACGTTATACGCACCATTCCCATATTTCTCTAGCAATTATTGAGATGTGGATATTGTACATGAAATGGCTGTGACGTTGTCAATGCGTATTATAATTTTATAATCCTCTTAGATGTTATACAAATACCTTTAATGCTAGCTTGCTTTTAGCTCCAACATATTGATATGTTGGGTAAGTTCTTCTGATTTCCAGAAACCGAACCGAACCGATTCGATTATTAATTATAAGAGCACGAGCCCCAGCCACTCTTTGATGCATCTGAGAAAACATCTAGCTTATATTCATTAAAAGATAAAGGTTGTGAGCACAACGAGCACAACCTTGGTGGATACTTCCACCAATCCACCAATCTAGATCATTATTTTACAGTGTGAGAAATGTGAATCCTAATGTTATAGCTAGGATTGTCTAACAAACATAAGTACCTACGTATGACGTTCAAGTTGTTTTGTGTACCCCCATGCATAATGTACAGCAGGAACAGCAGATTCTATTGACCTAATTAGACGTGCGAATTCCCTTAACTTGATTTTCTGAATCCAAAATATATTTTGTAGTAAACGGGTGTTAATAAATATGCATCTTTCATATCGATTCTAGCCATATAGCAATTGTATACATTTTTGAGACGGTTCTATAGTCTTTCATCTTGAAATGTTGAGAAATCACATGTTTATTTATTCAAGCGTTTTAAGTTAACAATAAAACGACCGACCATTTGGTTGAAGTACTAAAAATATAGACGATTAAAATGATTGTTAGTCATTCTGAGATGGCATTCATTTTTAAAAGCTTTTTTATTTCAACGCCATATTCTAAAAGTCCTTGACGCGCCCTAGTTCTAAAACTAGGTTTATCAAATTCTAGGCTCTGAAGCGAAAGGAATTTTGTATCTCTGGATCCACGATAAGACGATCGAATCGTCCGTGGTCTGGCGCCATTTATGTAAAAAATGTTGTAATGTCGACCAGCAAAGCATACCTCTACAAGCGCCTCCGAAATCGCTGGCGTGATGCCGGTGGCGGTGGCGACGACCGATCCCCAGCTTCCCGGTGTTGAAAGCCACTCTTTATGTTGATGTTGCGTGGCTGGTACTGGGCTGTGCATGACCCTATATCGGCTTGCCCACTGGTTTCCGTTGCAGGGGCCTGCAGTTTTACTGACCTTTGTCATTGTTTTTTTCATATCACAATTTATTGACGAGATTATAAAGTGTCTACGCGTTTTCGCAAAGGGTGCGCCATGCACCACCGATTTTCGATGATAGTATGTCTACAGCCTGTGACAAAGCAGCTATTGAAAAAACCAATTTGGTTTTGTTTTGTCTCCAATAAACTGTCACTTTTCACTAAAGTTTCAGCGATAGCTGCTTTAGTTTACTTCTTTAGTTTAGTTTTACTGCTAATCGTGTTTCACAATCAGACGGTATAGGTAACACTTTCAATATTTTTTCTTACCCCCTTCGGTAAACTTTTTGTAAGAATTTCATCCGACCTAGTTGCAATATTTACCTATGTGAACAGGTTTTGCCCAAAGCCTTTTCACTTTTGGGCGCATCACCTAATAGGGCTAATAGATTCAAAGATTCAACTTCGTTTGAGATAAGAAAAGTAGAATTCCCTTCCAACATGCCTCCTGAATATGATTTTGACGTCGATGGTACATATTTGACTAACGTACTTGTATTTAGATAGATATATTAAGATATTTACGTGAATAAGGTATGTGTCTCGCGCTCAATAAGAAGGTATTCGCAATGTGAACACTATCATAAATAATATGTAAACATAGTCCCCGCTGGACTATGCGTGACCAAAAGTAAGAAATGGACACAACCCCGGTAGTTGTTCGCATTACAATCATACATTGAGATACGTACGCGGGCGTAATTTTTGCTGGGCACAGCCAAGCGTGACAGAGACAACCCCGCTGGTTGAATCGCATCACATCTATGTTAACTTGTATCGATCAAAGTGACAGAGATAAACCCGCTGGTGTCTCGCATCACTAAATCGATTTAAAACAATGTTTAACATACACCGTGGACACATATTTTAATCGAGGGTAGTTTCATAAAACTTACCTGTGATATCGTCCTCTGACAATGATGAAGATTGATTCGGCAACGTTTACTTTTCACTTCCAAGCGACGTGGGTTTTGATGTATTTCTTACAAAGCACATCTTTTCCATAATTACATATTTTTTTCTTGTTAAAAGTGATGAACGAACACTAATTTTGACGTGCAGTGCGAAGCCTTTGCACACAGAACACAGAATGCAGTACCGCCGAGTAACTTTTATGAGGACAACTTCCCTAGTATTGCCACATTGTGTTTTCGTTTTACCTATTTATTTTATCTAAAAATCTGTGTGAAGCCAATGCCTAGGACTCGGCTACAACATGTAAAAGAAGAAGATCGCGTCGAATTAAGCTGTGAAATATAATACTCTAACTTGCGTCTTGTGCTCTCGTATATAGAATTAAAACAGTCACTGTAACACTGTAAAACTGTGAGCCGAAAACGGCTCAGTGGATTATTATTAAAAACTACTACACGAAAGATATCAGAACATCATAAATATCCCGAACACGTAGCCTTGACTTCAATTATGGTAATCGTGAGAAGAGCGTCAATTTCCGTTATATATCACAGTTCAGCCGGATCGTGTGATCTAGAATCATGGGTCTCGTTTCCACCTTTTCATTTAAGTCTCAATAACCTTCGACCTTCATGTTGTACCTTAAATTCATTGACGCTCGAAGCAAAGGTTGCTCTTAACGTAATCACTGCAGGTGCTCGACCGAAAAACTACAAAGTGAACAATTTATTTTCAAGCCCTTTCATCTAGCTACACTGTGAAATGGGGTTCTCAAAGTGGCAGCTATTGCCGTCTGAAATACAGCGTTGGGAACGTCTACAGATGAATATACCTGACAACCAAAGATGTATTACCTACTCGCAGTAATCCTGTAAGCGAATTAAGAAAAATCATTTACATTGATGGTACCGACGCTTAGTTAGATGATTGTGTTGTCATGTCAAAATTAAATATAGATAAATAATATAAATACAAAATATTCTATCCATCAATGAGTACAATGTATGTACCTGAAGTTAATGTACGCTTGAGTTTGTCATGCATGAGTGAGGATTTCTACGTAGAACTGACCCCCGATGAGTGCTGCTTGGAGACTAGCAAATTATTGGGTGTTAGTCCTCCTGCTGACTAAGAAGACACGAAAAACTTAAAACAAACCCGGCTCGGTGCCAGCCGTTATGCACCTGCAACCGAACCGACACCGCATGTACTGACTCGTCTTTCCTGCGGGTTCTGTCGGCAAGGTCGAGACGTTAGTGTGGGTACCTGGGAAGGTCTGCGCTATCAAACAGACTCCCAGGCAGAGTGGCGTCAGTGGAGAGGAAACTTCACCCACCTCAGCTTGCTGGAGTGGATCCATGAACGAAAGTTTTCAATTACAAATAACTGCTCTGTATGAAGTTGGTCAATGATACATTTATTTTGTAAAGTTGATCAAGCCATTGATTGATCCCAGTTCCGATTCTCAGCTGGACCACTGAATCTGAAGTATTTAGAACATCGCTTGTTCACAAACTGTGAGAACATTTCCCAAAATCCAGCAATCAGCGTCCTAACCCTAGTTACGTCTGGATTAAATTTGGCAAATAAACAATTAATTTGAACAATAAACATCAAACACCAATTTGCCCGACTGATCTCGAATTAATCAAAGTTTGATGAAGTTTGATCGGCGTGTGCTGATTTGAATGTCCATTGTCCATTTGTATTTTAATTGTTTGTTTTAGAATATATTATAGAAAATGAGTCAAAAAGCTCTTTATGACTCTCAGGCACTACTAGGTACTACTACTTTGAATTAGTCAGTTGTAAACTCTGGTGAGGGGATTAATACAAGGATGTAATAACAAACTATCTAGCACACAATGGGGGCTTAGAAATACAAGCACTTATTTTAGATGCCAGCGTTGATGTGTGCCTGTTAATACACTTCAGGAGAAGTAATGAGAAAACACGGTTTCCTTTTAATGGGTGGAATCTTAGTTTTTTTTATAGAAATCAATAAATAATAAATGCACACATCACCATTTAGGTTGGGGCCAGATGGTGTTGTGTGCATTCAGCATAGCTTAGGACCAATGAGTAAAAAATATTTATATATTTTTAAATACATACTTATGATACTTATAACACCCAGACACAGAACAAGCTATGTTGATCACACCAATGATTGGCCTGGGAGGGAAACTGCCAATTGAGCTGACAGGCCAGTCACAATGATATACATTTTAAGTAAATTAAGCATAGTTTTTTTGGCAGCATTCTGTACATTCAGTTCTTAAATACAAACCTTACAGATTTCGACCCCATGATTAGAAGTATTGTTACCCAAATAGGCACAAGCGCTCCGCCACACTTTCTGATCCTAAAGGCTTAGAACCCGGTCGTGCCCCGTAGATTTTTCTATTCAAAAATGTGTTTGCTCTATACAAGTACTCCCAACGTTGGAGAAAATTGTGAGGAAACCAGACATGTGTCAAGCACACGAAAGGAGCCACTGAGATGCAGTTTAAACAATTCACGATACATGTTCAAAAAGACTACCACATTTATGCCAAGTACCTTGCCTAAATTATGTAGGTATTGAAATACTGTAGGTACGTTACATAACAGTGGCCACAAAGCGAATGGAAGGACCGCAATATCATCGCTATGTCGGCGACCCGTCGGTCGGCGGCATTCGGCTACCCAAAACGGCATTTAATAAGTAACAAAACACATACCTAGGTATCTACCAGATATGCTTCTTATCTGCCTTTCTATGTACAAATGACTAGTAAACGTAGATAATAATTATGTTTTAAAAACTAAAAAGAAAACCGACTTAACTGAATAAATTTGAGACCTTAAAAAACTCGTGTTTTATCACCCTTAGGGATACCCTTTTTAAATGTGTAATTTACGAGTATATCTCAAATTCCTCATTACTCATTTAAAAGTCAAAATTACAAAAATACCAAATTTCTTCCCCTATTTTTCACGCGTTTTTTTTTGGGTTTGATATTTTCTTTAAATTAAAATGCATTCAAACTAAGAGTACATTCTTTTAAATATAAAAACATAAATGATGAGTGAAGTTATAAAAAATTATATCGCCGAATTGATTATTTCCTTTTTTACGGTTTAGCCACACAACCACGACGCTACCGAAAAGTATGTAGACATACGTCATAATCAAAAGTGCAACGTCACATCGTATTATCCAGTAGGTAAATAACATCGGTATTTATATACGCCAAATTATATTACCATTATGTTTCGAATAAAGGGTCTTCTACACTGTGCGATACAAATTACGCAATACATTTTAAACGCGTGATTCGACTTATCGTGTTTACAATAATAGGTATATTTACACTAATCTCGAACGTACGTTCGAGATGACAGCGATCTTTTGCTAATTTCATCTCTGCACATACCGATAAGTGACCTTAATTTTATAACTATTCTATACAGGGTAAATTCGCTAGTCCGCCTAGCTAAGTTGATAGTCTTCCTATAGTGGCACTTGGTGACCATTATATTGCAATAACGTCACTAAGTCGCCATTGATCGTCATTTGTGTAGAATTTTCTTGTATATTTTATTGTACAAATTCAAAGCAACATAAAACACGTATAATTGTTTATAAACATTGTTTGATTAAAATTCCGCTAAGATTACCCAATAAAACATGAAATAATGCGAGAAAAACGTATAAATTATCAGAGCTTTGTTACTCCGTAAAATGTCAAACGAAGAATCAATTTTATAGTCTTCTTCTTCATTGCTTCCTTTAATGTTAGATGTCTTGATGACAATTTATCTAATGTCAAGTGATTGTTTTGCTATAATATTGTCACAAACTCGCAGTCGATAGCCCTTTGTCTATTTTTATACGTCATGGCGGATGGATTGTCTAGACCTTTTTTTTTGGATTTGTCGTCGTAGAAATCACAAACATACATAAAACACACATAATTCAATTGTGTCACAATTTATTGATTAAAATTCCGATAAGATTACCCAATAGAACACGAGAAAAATGAATTAAATAAGCATAAAAGAACTATGTTACTTCGTAAAATGTCAAATGAAGAATCCATTCTATAGTCGTGTGATAAAGAAAACTTCAGAAAATATCAGAATGATGACGTCACTCATCGATTTAAAACGTCCTATAACATTTTCTTAGTTTTTTATTCCTCAGTGATTTACAGTGATTAACATGTTAACACGGTTAGGGGGACTGAGATCTTCTCACGCTAATTCACTTCACCCTTTGTCAACATGTAAGTAGGTGCTATCTTCATTTTATCGAGTTTTTTCAAACTAGTGTCATCATCATTGGTCTTTCATCTGTTGAAGATGATTTAGATGGAGTCACTCATGTTACAGATCAGTTATTTGTGATTGAAAAATTTCGTTCATGGATCCACTCCAGCAAGCTGAGGTGGGTGAAGTTTCCTTTCCAGTGACGCCACTCTACTTGGGATTCTGTTTGATAGCGCAGGCCTTCTTAAGTACCCACACTAACCTCTCGACCTTGCCGAGAGGACCCGCAGGAAAGACGAGTCAGTACATGCGGTGTCGGTTCGGTTACAGGTGCATAACGGCTGGCACCGAGCCGGGTTTGTTCTATGTTTTCCTTCTCTGTTGCTAGCTCTTCTGTTAGTCAGCAGGTGGACCACGTGCACAATTTTATATTACATTATTAAAACTAAATACTATGTTATAAATTGTGACACTGAATTTCCATTTGAATATCCATTTTTGTCATAGTAGTTTATTAATCCAGGTTGACCTTAGACCTTCTTCAATTTATGGCATTGATCGCAATCAAGATACATTTTAAGCTATTCCTCTAGGAATAACTACAGAACATTCTCCAATAATTTGAAGACTATTCTTTATTCTTTATTGTGCACAAAAAAAACATAATCAATAATGGCATAGGTACACAGGCGAGCTTAACCCTAAAAAGAGTTCTCTTCCAGCAAACCTTGGGAATTGGAGTTATTAAAAACGAATGGGTGGGTAAGAAGTGTACAAAAGGAGGAAAAGAGAAAGATTAAATTCATAAAACTAATATAAATATGAACTATTACTAGAGAGACTATCTCCATCTCCATCATAAGTCTAAAAGAACTAGTGTGGTGAAAGGATTATAGGATTAAAGCGCGCCTCGAAGGCTCATATCTTAAACAACAATAATATCAATCCTAATGAATTCGACGCATGTTACCGCGTCTGCGTGGGTGCGCCTTAAGTTATATTATCCGATAATGTGTTTTCAATGTACACGGACTGAACTGATAGCCATTAAGCAGTGATATTAGTGAATTATAATAAATTGCCGCTTTCCTGTGACGTCCACTTAATTGACTTTAATGATGTTGCGACCTACACAACAGACGTTATGTAGGGTGTTTGTACTGAACTGCGATTATGTACCTAATTCCGATACTAACAAACGTGAAAATTTAAATGAATAAATGAATAATAAATATTGGAGGACAATGCACACAACACTATCTAGTCCCAAACTAAGCATAGCTTGTATTATGGTGACTAGATGACTGATAGAATACTTATATGTTTTTAAATACATATGATATTTTATAACACCCAGACACAGAACAAACACCTATGTTCTTCACACAAAATGTTTATGCTGTGGCGTAAACTTTTATGTATATATTTTTACCTAACATATATATTACTGTTTAATTCACTTTAATTGTATGTAAAGATACCTATATTTATTTATTTTAATTTTGTAATTGAGCACGCTTGATTCATCTATTTTTATATTTGTTTATGTGTCGGGTCCGTGCGTCAATCACGGTCTGTGTCGAAAACTAGCGCTGCAGAATAAAGCTGATTATTGACCCTTTTTGACGTACTGTACACATCAGTGCTCCATACATATATGCAAACTCTTTTATTGTGACGCGCGGACGAAATCGCAAATGGGAAAGCTAGTAAAGCTTTCCCATTTGCGACTTCGTCCACGCGTTTATGAAGTGATAACTTCTTATAGGAGGGTAAACCGCTCCGTTACGTAACGCGTTACTTAAGCGCGCCTACCTACTCCTCCTCTCTCAGTCTAACCCACAGCGCTAGTTAGGTTCGTTTAAGTTATCACTTCTGTCAGACATCCCGAGCCGCACACTTTTTTTTTAGTTTTTCTGCTATTCGGGAGACAAAGCCAACAAATCGAAAATCATGTAAATCTGTCCAGCCGTTCTTCACTACATAGTATAAAATAAAGTCGCCTCCCGCTATCTGTCTGTCTTTATGTATGCTTAGATCTTTAAAACTACGCAACGGATTCTCATGCGGTTTATTTTAATAGATAGAGTAACTCAAGATGAATGTTTATATGTATAATACATGTATAATATAGTAGAGAAACACTGATAAATTTAGAGGTTTCTAATGTGATGTCGTAAATAAACAAATTTGTTTGCCCTTACATTGCAAACGCTGGCTGAACCCTACGAAATAGATCAAAATAATGTACTACAGTATTATACAATTTAAAAAGGTCTACACAAATATGTATGTATCTATCTCTTAGGCTATGTTAATCTCTTATATAACGTTGTATATAAACATTCTGTAGTATATTTAGTATCAACACGACACATTGCACCCGTGCGAAGCCGGGGCGGGTCGCTTGTGATTTATAAATGGTGTAATCAACACTACCTTGTTATATATGTATCTTTTTTTCTTATCCTGTAAATTTGTATGGATACATTATTTTAATTATAAATCTTTTAACCCTAGATAGATAACCTACGTCGAATCGACGTAAACAATTTTGAAAAATTGATATAATTCGTTAGTTTTTCGCATCACTAAACTGGCGGTCTCGGCCAGCTCAGTCGGCCCGCGGAGCTTGCAGGAAACACCTGTTTGGCTCAGGTAAGTGCAATACTTTCGTCAATATTTACCAACTGTACGTCGAAGTGGCGTATGGTTATCTTTAGAGTCAGTTTTACGATTTTTGAAAAAATGCATTCAAATTACTTTTGTGAGGATATTATTATTAATTATTTTTATTAATTTATTATTTGTTCACTATTATTTATATTATTCAAACAAACGCAAAATACCTGAAAAGCTGAAAAAATATGAACTCCAGACGTGTAAGAACATCCATGTTCTGTTATGATGGGCCGTTGACGTTAGTGTCCTATAAACCGAAACCGAGCAAAGTGGGGTTTATTCTATCATCGTGCGATGAAGAGGGCACGGTTCATTGTATGACAGGCAAGCCAAATATGATTCATTTTTATAATGAAATAAGAGGTGGAGTCGACACATTCGCCCAAAATGTGTTCGTCGATGACGTGCAGCCGCAAACCAAAAAGATGGCCCCCATAGCTATGTTTTATGGGATTTTGAAAATGGCATTTATAAATAACGCAAATATAATTTACTGTGATAATATGATATCCAAGAAAGAAAAACCGCTGGGACGAAAATAATTTATAAAAAAATCCAGCGACAGCTTGTACCCCATGGATGGAGACAAGGCAGCAAATGCTTGCTTTGCCAACAAATATAAAAGAAAAAACGGTGCCATTTTGACCAGCGGAACTTGCGGAAGGTGTGCCTGAGCCAAAGAAAATAAAATATTGTGCCTTTTGTCAATCAAAATTAAAAAAAATGACAAAGTCAATGTGTGACAAATGCAATAATCCCATTTGTGGAGAGCACAAGTTTAGCACCTGTCCTAATTGCCTTTGAGGCCAAAATGAATGAATAAAAAGACTTACCAAGATGGTTCCTATTATAGAGATTACAAAAAGTTGATTTTTAAATGTTTATATATTAAATAATAAGACTGACGGAGATATTTTTATGTGTTTAAGTTTGGTAGAGTAAGAAGTAACGTGTTTAGTGCTTTTAATTTTTTTTCTAATATAAATGTTGATTATCCTTTTAGTTTTTCCATTATCCACAGCATAATAACATATTTCTAAACATATAACCATATTCATAAACGTAGTATATACATAATCAAAAATATGCGAACTTAAATAGGAGCACGTCAAATCGACGTATGGTATCTTTAAAGTACAGTGAAATATGGTTATCTATCTAGGGTTAAAATTATTATCATCCTTTTTTAAGCTACATTCTGTTCAATCCATCCTAAGGTTGTCTGGCAGAGATCGCTACATAGCGATAAGACCGCCCATTGTACTACCGACTAGCAATCCATTGTTATTTTTGTTTCTACTTGTATATTTGGTGTGCAATAAAGTATTATCTATCTAAAGATTTTGATCGGTGCGAAATAAACTTTTACTTTACAATCCACTCAAGACCCCAAACCAAGCATAGGAAATATAACTTTTAAAACTATCATGGTTTTGCACATAATTTTCACTCAAAACGGGATATTTACCATGATATATGAGTTTTTATGCTTCTCGATATTTCGGCACAGTTGCATGCGCCATGATCACGAGATAAACTGACGCTGATAAACGGCGCATGCAACTGTGCCGAAATATCGAGAAGCAAAAAAAAAACTCATATATCATGGTAAATATCCCGTTTTGAGTGAAAATTACAAGCATAGATAGACGCGATACGCAAAATTCGACGTCGCCATTGCTCAAATTGTTCATGCCCAAGCAGAAGTAATGTTAATCTGTTAGTCAAGTCAAAGTGCATAATGAGTCAAACGCACGAGAGAGCGGACGTGTCGCTCCAAACGTCGCGCGCTCTCCGCAATTTCAACCTAAGTCTCACGCACGATTACTTGGCCGCACAGTGAGTACAAATTTACAAATTTACAGACGCACGCACACAAGTAAAATGTTGTAATAAGGATTTCTTCTCACACATTGTAACAACTACGTTTAGATAGATAAACGCTTTATTGTTGACTATAATGTTTTGACTAGCCTGTCGGCTCAGTTGGTAGTAGCTCTACCTTCTGCACTGTAGGTTGAGGGTTCGATTCCCTTCCAGGATAATCATTTGTGTGAAGAACATAGATGTTTGTTCTGTGTCTGGGTGTTATAAAGTATCATAAGTATGTATTTAAAAATATATAAGTATTCTATCAATCATCTAATCACCATAATACAAGCTATGCTTAGTTCGGGGCTAGATGGTGTTGTGTGCATTGTCCAGCAATATTTATTTATTGTACTTATCGCTAAAAGCGATCTCTTCCAGGTTTAGTGCAGGTGCAGTACTTTTTGGGCTAGACCGTGCAATGATATCACGATGACACTAATAATAATAATAATAGTCTGCAACCATAAGCTCTGATTAAGGCTAGACATAGCCTACATAGACATTCCGACAGACAGACAGACAGACGAACAGACATAGCGAAACTATAAGGGTTCCTTGTGGACTACTTAATTCTAAAAACACATTAATATCTGACCCCATAACATTTCATAGGTTTTATTTGGCCCCGGATAAAAAATGATTTTTCCCTTGGCTGGACGATCTCTACTATGGGACCCAGATAAATATTGACAGCTATCAGTAACTATAGATGAATTGGTATTACGAAAGGTTGACGTTGATGGTAACACATGCTGTCATACGGTACTGACGTGCATAGTTTTTATGTTGATTATTGAGATTCTTCGTCTGTCATTTCTTGGAGTAACATAGCTCTGCTAATTTAATATTTTTTACCCGTTTTATTGCATCGTTTATTCAGTAATCTTGGCGGATTTTTTATGAATAAATTGTGACTACAGGACGGGTATGGATAATTGAATTATATGTGTGCAATGTGATTTGAACGACGAGGAATCCCAAGAAAATTCTAGACGCCATTCCGCGTGACGTCTAGAATTGATAATTGACCATCGACTAAGACTCTAATAACAAACAAACCGACTATCAACTAAAAACACTAAGAAACATTGTGCTCTCGTATTATTTATTTTTCCGGGTTATTTTGGGTTTTATTTGTAATTTTGGTGGTTTTATTCAAATAACGGTAGTCAATACTCGGGTGTGAATAATTGGAATGAAAGTTTTGTGTTTCTTTGTGAAGCGAACAAAAATAATCCGTATAAATATATTATAAAGCGACACCAATTATTTTATAAAATAACAAACGACGAACGACATACGACTTTGTGACGTCATACTTTAAACAATCTAAACACTTGACATTAGCAAAATTGACATCATTATGACAAATGCCATTAACGAAGAAGAAGAAGAAGAAGTTTTTAAGTTAATATCATAATTTTATTTTTCAAAACTATATTAGTGCCTTAGATTCTGAGTCAAATGCTTTTCTTTCTTTTATTTATGAATTAAAACCGAATTTACGTAATACTAAGCTTATTGCCAATAGAAGCTGATAGATATCGATTGTATTAAGAAATCACATAACAGCCACTTCTTATTTTGTTAAATACGTGTTATTTTGTCGATGGAGACACCGACACTGTTTCGATTCATCTAGAGAATATTCATCAGGGTGAGTTTGATCCGCGGTCCGTGAGTTGCCGCTTGATTTCACGGTTCGTACCGTATACGAATCGGTGTCTATCAAAATATAGTACAACTCACGAAAGTTTTGAAGGTAATTAATTATTATAATTATATTTTAATAGAAAATAGAACTGTATCTTATAAGTTTCTTGATAAGTTTTGGCATATAAAAGTAATTGAAACTAAACCACACATTCCCATTCAGTACAAAATGTTTCCACAAAAACCGATTTTTACTAAACGTAGCTACACCTATGTATAGAAATTCGCATACCAACGCAGCCATCGCATATCCGGGTAGTTAATACCCGGAAATCCGGCTGTCCACTAAAGCCCACGTTCGCCAGAAATAGTTTCAGGAAAACCTAGACCTAGGCGGTGGTGCATCATCACATGGATATTACATGGATTTTACCTATGAGCGCGCTCGGTTATAGAGTTGGCTGTCAGACCAACCCATTTTCCGAGAGGTTGGTACTGTCAGTCATCAGTGTGTGCCTGTGTGTGTGAAGAAAGAGAATGGAAAATAGAGAAGGTGAACGCATTAAATATCATATGCGACTCGCGCGTTGTTTTTTATTATATCACATTTGAAGTTTCCTATTATTTTTGTGATTATTGCGATAGTAAGAACGTGTTTATGTGAAACTGTTGTATAGAACTGCCCAATTTTTTCTATAAATATCCATAAAAATGAATATATAATCTTAAACTACCATACTATTCTCACGGTTGTTATTTCTTGTTCACTGGCAACACTGCTATTTGTTAGATATTTTTGAAATTTTTCGATAAAGATTAATAACTAAATATACGGTACTTTTTTGAAGGTTTTTAGGAAACTATGGCTTAAATAACTTAGTTACGGCAACCGATGGGTGTTCGGACGAGTGCGATAACCGCATATTCATTAGCCACGATTTTTTGTATATGCTGAATTTTTACCCGAATTTAATATTCAATTCAATATTGTTTTTTCGGGCGGCGAATAGCCGGTTGCTTTTGAAAGGTTTTATTTCAAACGTGTTATGAAAATGGCGGATATTCATTGTTAAACGACAAAGGCTCTGTTGGTGTGTTGGGCGAATACTCGACTGAGAAGCGAGAAATCAATGGATCGATTCTCACTGCGGTATAAAGCTTTATGTACTCTTAATCTTTATAGATATAAATCTTCTGTGCCTGTGTTTGTAATTAAACTCCTAAACGGCTGGACCAATTTTGATGAAATTTATTTCGCTTCGAAAGCCGCTGACGCGTCACGCTCGCTTTGCTCGCTCGCTTTGCTCGCTCGCTTTGCGCGATGTTTTCTACAATCTAACATAATCTAACTTGTTACAACTGATATCTTATTAACATAAAAAACATAATATTTGATTATAATTTCTTGAATGTACCACGTTTAACAAAACACTATATTTTCCGTACTACTGACGTAATGGAACGACGAGAGCACCGGTTAATTAGAGGTAGTGGCCCCGCCTTCCGATCCTAAGGTCGTGGGTTCGAAACTGGTCGTGCACCAATGGATTTTACCGTTCGAAATGTATGTGTATATATAAATATAAAACGAAGTCGCATCCCGCTGTCTGTCTGTCCCTATGTATGCTTAGATCTTTAAAATTACGCAACGGATTTTGATGCGGTTTTTTTTAAATATATATAATGATTCAAGTGGAAGGTTTATATGTATAATACATGCGTACTATAGTAGAGAAACACAGATAATTTTAGAGGTATCAAATCAAATTAGACATTCTGTAGTATATTTAGTATCAGCATTGCTCCCGTGCGAAGCCGAGGCGGTTCGCTAGTATACATACATAGTAAACATAGAAAAACCCAGACCCGAGACAAATACTTGAAGATCATACAAAACTTTGTCCCGCGGCGGAAATCGAACCCGCAACCTTCTGCGTCTCAGCCGGACCTTAGCCCACTGCGCCAGTCGGTGTCGATGCTTTCATCGACAAAATAATACATGAGTAAAACCCGTGTTTATCGAAATTTAAAGTAAGTGGAGTAAGCTTTTGGGTTTTTCGTTATAAATTTAATACTGGGTGAAACACATAAAAGCAGTGACCACCGCCGGAATAATCCAGTTCAGTTTTAAAATTCAAATTAAATTGTTTCAAAGTTGGCTTTAAACCCAACGCTCACTGGCACGGTTTTTCCCATAACAAGAGCCTTCCTATAGATTTATGGATTAACTTACGCCATGTAACTACTCTGCTGTGTCCTCAGACAGTTAACCGACACATTTGAAATGTATAAACTCTCATGTATTAGTTTTTCGTAGTTAAGGTAGTTATAAGATGGATCATGCAAAAAAGCGCTAGGACCAGGACGAGCTTCTTGCCAGTTCTTATCGGGCTTGGGTTAGGAGGAATTGGCAGCTAAATTCACCTAGTATGTAAGACGTTTCAAAGTGATCCTTGTGATTGTTTAGGATAAAATATCTTTTGACATGACTATGATTTGACTTGACTAACGCCAGTAACTAATGCTAGTTACTGAAATAATTTTCTTATAACTTGTAAGTGAATTTTCCACATGATAGTTAACTAATAGAACTAACTTTGTCTACAAACTACTTCCATAGCTCAATGCTAACAAACAAACTTACGAGTACAGTCAACATCAAAAGTATTTCGATATTAATTTTATAATGTCACTAGTAATATCTAACAAATGTGGTGAAAAGATAAAAGAGCTTCTCAGAGGCTCTTTTCGTGTATTGGTATTTAGTTTTTTCTTTTTCAGTTTTGTTTAGCTAATGGTTATCAATTATATCTATAACTAGTGGTTCTGAGAGCTGTAGGCCTCGCAAACATTTTTCTAAATGACTGAAATATAACTATTATACGTTTCAACCCCGTTTTCAACCCCCGAGATATGGGGGTTGAAAACGTATAATAGTAACGTAATAACGCCATTTTGAAAAATTTCCAAAAACTGAAACGACAAAAAAATCTATATAGTTATAGAACCTGCTCACAGGTTCACGAGAAATTTCACGAGAATCGGTTGAGAATTGCGACCTATAGAGGAGAACATCCGGACAGACGCTGGCCAGACAAACATACAAAACCATTTTTGCCTAAGCTGAAACGGAGACACTAGCTCACGCTTCGCGCTCGCTCTGTCAACTTAGACCAATAGTTTGCATATTTTAAGATAAGTTTAGAAAGTGTTTAAATTAATTAATGAACTAAATTTAATGAATTTAATTTTAATAATTAAATTTAAATTAATGAAAAACTGATATAGGTCACAGAATACTTAGTACAAAAGGAGAACTCTGCAAAAATATTTTTATAAATCGAGACTCTTGCTACGACGCAAGAAAATGTAATTCAGCTCACACAAGCGCTTTGTGCCTAACATTATATTAACCTACATAGTGCTTCTTTTTTCCATCACATAATTCTATATAGGATATTTTTAAATGCACATCTGTATAATTTTTCAGCACACTAGGTAACTCCACTAATTAACTAAATGCTCCACTAATTAACTAAATGCATACCAGAAAAATGAATGCTGTGCTAAAAAACCAATTGATTAACCATAAATGTCCTACAATTGATTAGGTTATGTTAGAGTATAGAAAACAACGCGCAAGGTGAGCGAGCGAAGCGAGCGTGCCGCGGCAGCGGCCGCCGAAGCGCCAGAAGAATAATACAAGGTCACGGTAGGAGCATAAGAGTTCTGCAAATACCATTAAACAGTATATATAATTTGATTTATTTAGTGTGCATAACTTGTGTGCAAGTCAGTATTTTTGGTTGAACTTTGAAATATTTTGTTCGAAAAAAGGAAATACACAGATATGGATTTAATTACATGCCATTCTACATTATCTGGCGCGGCACTACTCTATGAATTTGCCTACCCGACGTAAGTACTTATAGCTTCATACCTATAGTGCGGAGTACGCCTGGCCTGTATAGGTTTACAAAGCTCTCAGATGTCTCAGGTCTAAAATGAAAAATCAGGATTCTACCTCAGGATAAGTATTCTATTTTAGTTAAAAGGAGACGCAAGTACTTACATAATTAGGTATAGGCTAGCAGTACTAGATGAACTTACAACTACAACTCACAAATGTATAAAATTATGTATTTGTATGTGTGTACATATAAATGAGGTATGTTTTTCTTATACTTACAGATAAATATTTCTTTTAGTTATAAATAATATTGTAAATATTTTGATTAAAATAAAATAATAAAAATCGAAGAATATGAAGTAAAACAAAAAAACAGTGTATGTTTTTCTAAATTTGGTAATGGCCTGAGACCGTATTATCGTTTTTTTCAGGATATCGGCCAAACGCAATAAATATCGTAAATAACAAAGTCATGAACTTCTATGCTAACTGTACCTACACGGTGCAAAACTAAAACTTCGATTAGGGTGTCCACACGGTCCGTATCGCCCGTTTCCGGACCATTTGCCGCGTTTCCGGTTATGACACCCGGATTTACAGCAACACTTATTAATACGATCCGATATGACCAGCTACACATAAATTCCGGATAACCGGTCCGGATGTTAACGGATTTTTCTAGTCCTAGAACTTTCTTTTCTTTTTTTCTATTTATAATGAGTTAATAATCTTGGGAGAACTTATTCTAGCTGAATTAAGCTAGGTATTTTCTCGTCGTTTCGTAAGGAGTTAAAAATGAAAAATATATTATTATATATTATATTCTAAGGTGAATATAATTTATATTTTTCATTTTAATTTTCAGCAGTTCAGTACCATTATAATTTCTAATTATTAATTTAATGTAATAAATAAATATATAATATAAATAATAAAATAATAAATAAAATTTGTTTCGCAAAATATGATTTTTGAAACTTTTATAGCAATATTGTGTGAGTGAGAGAGAGGATATAACTAAAGCCGCCATTTAACATTCGTTTCTTTATTGAAACGTATTATACGTATGTACTAATATTACCTACCTATTTGTCTTTTTAAGGTCAATTACGTACTACACATACGTTACGTACATCCATGCATATGTGTAATAATATAAGAAATTTGTATCTGTCTCTGCCTTTCGCACGTCTTCAAGGCTAAACGGCTAAACGAATCTTGATTAAATTTGGTATGGAGATAGATTGTATCTTGAGAACATAAGCTTCATTGTATGTAGGTACCACGCACGCGAAGCCGCGGCCAGGAACTAGTAACTTATAAATATAACAGCCTCTGTAACGCAGTGGGCCTAAGCGCGGCTGAGACGCAGAAGGCTGCGGGTTTGATTCCCGCCTCGGGGCAAATGTTTCATAATCTGCAAGTATTTGTCTCGGGTCTGGGTATTAATGTAGAATATGTATATATTTACACAAAAAAGTATATAAGTAGTATAATAGTCATGTGGTACCCATAACACAAGCTCTGCTTACTTTGGGGCCAGCTGATGCTGTGTGAAATGTCCGGCATTATTTTTTTTTTATATTAACTCAAAAAATCTCGGTATTATAATTAATTCTTCAAAAAATACCAACATTTTCCAAAAGCATTGAAACAAAGGGGTTTCTAGAGAGAAAGGTTTTTGTTTAAATTTTAAAGTGGAGTGCATGTGGGCGATAAACATAGGTACATACGAAACCAGGGTTAAGCCGGCCGTAATCTCGCCGGCACCAGCGGAACAATGTACTCCTGGCGCTCCGGAATCTGCCTTTGTTCAATCCCAGCTCTCACAAACTCTAATTAAAATTGACTTGAGAGGACAATAAAATTTCTACTGAAAGTAGATACGTAACAATGCTAGCGGTAAGATTTTTTAAGCCCTGGATATTAGTCGTTTTAGACTTTTTATAGTCAATTTCATAATCATTTATTATAATAATAATTAATCTATGTATATCAAAATTTATTCGTATTTCCCTAGGTCACGGCATCACGCGTCAACGGCTAGACAAATTTGCTAATTCTTTTTTGTTGTGTTTATTATGTAACCTTTTCTAATGTAACCTTATGACGTTTGACATAACTGTCAGTCGTTTGACTGTTATAGATTATACCAATTTGAATTCAATATTCAATACTCAATAATACTTGCCTCGTGTCTGGGTGTTTTCGTATATATAATACTAGCGACCCGCCCCGACTTCGCACGGGTGCAATGCTGATACTAAATATACTACAGAATGTCTAATGTGATTAGAAATCTCTAAAATTATCAGTGTTTCTCTACCATATTATGCATGTATTATACATAACAAACCTTCCTCTTGAATCACTCTATCTATTACAAAACGAAATAGCGAACCAAAATCCGTTGCGTAGTTTTAAAGATCTAAGCATACATAGGGACAGACAGACAACGGGAAGCGACTTTGTTTTATACTATGTAGTGATGTACTTATGTACAATTTACAAAAAAAGTTAATAACAAGTATATCACTCATGTAGTTCCCATAACACAAAGTCTGCTTACTTTGGGGCTAGATGCATTTATTTATTTATAATTTACCGGTATATCACGTCTTCTGAGCTAAGGTTCCAGAATACAGCTTCAACTACAAATGTGTGGAGCTGCAAACATGCTGAGGCCAGACCTATTAGACCCACACGACACGACTAATATCACAAAAGTAAACCAATTTATTAACTACTCTTTTTTTCTTTTGCTCTATTTACGCTGTTCTGTTTGATCTATTATGCTATTTTTTGTGTCGTTTTGTGTTATCTGTGTATTGTGTGTCAAACAAACAATTTATATTTGTTTGACGAAGGAAGAAAATAATAATTTGAGTTTTAAATTCACAACTAGGTGGCGCGACTAATGTGTTACACAGTTTTTTAAAGTTTTTTAAACTTACGCGATCAGAACACATTATTACAAATATTTACGGGTATTTATCGCGTTTATTTACCTATTTTTCCCGACGTTTCGACAGGTTTACACTCTACACAGGTCTACACAGGTTTAGCACTTAGATCGCGCTATCGTTGCGTTATAACAATATTGTATAGAATCGCAACATTTATTTGACAGACCTATCTGTCAGCTCAGTTGGTAGTAGCTCTGCCTTTTGCGCAGGTTCGATTCCTTCCCAGGATAAACATTTGTGTGATGAACATAGGTGTTTGTTCTGTGTCTGGCTGTTATAAAGTATCATGTACATATGTATTTAGAAATATTTAAGCATTTTATCAGTCATTGTCACCATAGTACAAGCTATGCTTTGTTTGGAGCTAGATGATGTTATGTGTATTGTCCACTAATGTTTATTAATTAGTATTATTTATTTATTAATGAATAGTTCCCCCCTCTCGTGGACACCTACCACGTACTAAGAGTTAAATACATTGCAATACATTCAACGTGGCAATGCCGCCAGTGTTTTGAGGAATGCTGCCCTCCGGCAGTGATCTGGATCAGTTGAGCTATCTATATAGATATATATAGATAGCTCATCTGATGGATAGATAGATCGTTTTAAATAGTCCTTAGACAACCTGTTTCACATGTATTTTATATTTCTATATATTATTCTGTACATTTATGTAATTATTTAAAATAAACCTATTTATATACTATTTTATAATAAGAGGCGAAATTGCTTGTGATCTAGAACTTGGTTAATCTGCAGAGTCTGCACAAACCAATGAAATATGGCCACGTTTGAATGCTAATCCACTTTGCAGTCAGAATGCAATATGCAGTCTGCGGTCCGCGCTACCGAACGTACCATTCAATGAATAAAACAAAATTAGATTTCGTGCGAAAAATGGAGTTATACTTACATACCTTTCATATCCATACATGAATACCACGAAGCTCGTGAATTTGAAAATGTTCTTCTGAGACGGGTTAGGAGGAATTGGCACCTAAATTCACCTAGTAGGTTTTTAAGACGTTTCAAAGTGATCCTTGTGATTGTATTAAATAAAATGATTTGATATTGACTTTGACTTAAGCTACATAATCTAATCTAACTATATCAAAGTAAAAATAAGCTTAAAAAGCTCTTGCTGGAAGGGTGCTATTATACCGTGAACGAACTCCAACTGTAGTTGTTATTAACATTTAATTATATAACATTAATATTTATTTTTATTTTCTTTAATTTAATTGTATTTTATTGTTTGTTCTTTTAAATATCTATTGTTTTAATTATGTGTAATTTTAGGCTAATTTAATTTAATATATTCAAATACGATGTATATTGTTAAATGAATAAATAAATGAAATTAAATTGTAACTAAATCGAAAATATGATATATTTTTTTTAAATATGATAAGGTATAATTTTTTGTAAATATTATGTATCAGCTATTGTGGTAACAGTCGCTATCACAGTTGGAAAATATGATAATTTATGAATAAGGTATAATTTTCTGTAAATATTCTGTATCAGCGATTGTGTAAGTACCTATGACAGGTTTTAGTCATGTGAAAGGCCATGGCTAAATACGCCATTTCTTTATTGAAACAGGTTATGCCTACTTACGACTAGCAACAGTTCAAAATCACTATCTGAATTCTTTATCTGATTCTCCTAAGATTATTGCAAAATCGGTTCTATAAATAAATCACAGTCGTTGACATGACTTCCGGGCAATTCGCGGTCAATTGACGCCCCCTGGCGAGCAGTGCCGGCAGCGCGGTCGTGCTTTGCGGGACTGCGCAACATGATTGTTATTGAGATCTACGACCACGGTCTGTTCATTTTATTAATGAATATTGGTACCTACCTAATAGTAGGTACCTATATTTGACGATTATACGAGTGTTTCGTCTTGGAACCTGAAATGCTGGTATAAAATTATTATTAGAATCTGAAAGTACAATGTAGTATATAACTTTTAAAACATTCGTGATTTGTACTTTTGATACATTTTGATAAACGCGAGTTTTACTCACGTATTATTTTGATGATTGATGACCATGGATCAAACTCTCTGATGAATCGAAACAGTGTCGGTGCTGCCATCGACAAAATAATACGCGAGTAGGTATATAAATCCCAAGATACTGGCGGCATTGCCACGTTGAATGGGATGAGTATTTATTAGTGTGTTTATTAAATCGCCAAAGGTATTTATTTAAATGTATAATGACCTGTGCAACAGATTTTTTTTCAGAGACGCTTGACCCACGCTTGAAGCGTGCGGCCTGAGTCGTTTTATTTGCTCACGAGTGTACATAGGTATTAGTAGGGTAGTAGGAAGTTGTAATGTAAGGTGACCTGACTGACTGACAAAGCAGTGGCATTAAATCACCTTGCTTGGCACCACAAGCGAAAAATATAAACTCTTGAAAATATATAAAATTTGGCCTACCTACTCTAATCATTTACGTGTATGTTTCCCTCAGTCTGTAACTTTTTTCATGTGTGTCAAATAAACCATTACAATGTTCCTAGTTTATTCATGGCTTAAAATCTCATAAATAATGCCAAAACTTTGTCATTTTCTGATAAAGCTTTAACAGTTGGACTTGACGATGGATCAAAAAACCTACCTTTGAAATTAGATGCGTATCGAAAACCCAGGAAATCCCGGTATTAAACCTATGCTGTAAAGTTTTAAGAAAATAACATAATAAACGCGAAAGAAGTCGCTGAAAGTTCCACCCTGCCTGAACATAATACTGAAAGTAACTCGTATACAACACAACTTTTCGAATCCCAGCGCTACTTGTAATTATTGGTTACACGCGGCGTCCGTTCAATTCCACTGTCCCCGGACGAGGCCGGCCAATTCAGGCTCCTCGTCCCCCATTGTGGGGACTGACATGAGCATATGCACAATTATGACAAAATGATCTTTTTTCGACTAAGACTAACTCGAAAATTCGACTGGTATCTTACGTCGTGTGTTGTCCCGACTTCTAGGGGGTAATAAAAAGTAAACATCTGTATTGAATTGTTAAAAACTTTCTTCTCGCTTTCCTGTAATCTGGGGGATTGATTTCGTAAAAAGGGACGGAAGTGTGTAATAGGAAGCCAACAAAACGTGCGCTATTAGATTCGACCATTGAGCGCGTGCGGTGATAGAGTTAGCTGTCAGATGGTATCAACCCTTTTTCCTGAGGTGTTAAAATGTTACACATTTATATGCGACACTCTAAGCCTTAATATACAATTATGAAACTATCTAGGTAATAACCTAACAATTTATTTTTTGCATAATACCTACCTACACCCATTTTAAAATGAGAGCATGAAATAATCTACCATAAGGTAGATTGATTTTTGAATGTTGAATTAAGAAATTAAGACAGTTGTAGCTAGTTTTCTGGAAAATATAATACAACTATTTTCAACTAATCTTACAATAATAATATACATTTTTCTTTCAGTTTTTCTCATATAATTTATATCTACATATTAACCCTCTCTCGATAAAATAAAAAAACATCTTTCAGAGTCGTAAAAATATTCCTTGCAATCGTAAAGCGATCACATTCCAATTGGACAAAGTTTTTCCTTTCGTGGTTTTCGTATTTCCGTTCGTATTGATTTATGCGGAACCCTGACGTTGGAATCGACAACTCCCTTAATTGAATTCCCGTGAAAGAATTTAAAACTTATATTCTGCACCATCTACTTCATAAATGCTTTGATAACTAGGTTTTTATTGAGTTATGAAAAAGGTGTTCGAGGTCTTTTTTTTAGTGAATATATTCATAAAATTCTGTTGTAGGAAAGAATTTTAGAATTCCTTGATCCTTGCATTTACACTGAAGGTGTTTGTCGGTGTTACTTGGAAAACATTACTTTATTTAGTGCAATCCCACTCTATTTTGAGGATAACCTGAAATCAAATCACATCAGATCAAAATATTCTTTACAAATACCACTTCGAATCGTCTTACATGCTAGTGAATCTAGGTGCCGGTTCCTCCTAACCCCAGTTCTAGAAGTATCATTAAGAAACTCGTCTAATTACTAATTTTGTTACGGATGCAGTCGAGTTGGATCAGATTTACTAGATTACAAAAAGCTTAATTTATAATAAACTTTATGATACGGTTTCTGTTTTATTTGGTTTTTATATTTACCAATCGACAAATCTAGCACGTCGCTTGGGACCTTGTTATAGTAGCGTACATATTGCCATGAAAATATTTACTCACACCAGTTATCCTAATTGTGGAAACAGCGAGGTTATTTTTATTTGTAGTATTAGTATTCCGTTATTTAGTTTTAACAAATAAACATTTACAACCTAAAAACTACAATCTGGGTCTCTTCAAGTCAAGAGTAAATCGGGTTACTTCTAGACCTTCATTCCCCATCGTCAGCCGCATCTTCGCTTCCCACCAGGCGAGATCGTAGTCAAAGGTATATCCAATGATAAAAATATATATATGGATTAGATGTTCTTCTATATCGATAAAAGGCGATGCGTGTATGTATGTATGTTTCTTATTGACTCCGATAGGGCTGGACCGATTAAATTAATGAATTTCGATTAAATTTTTAGGAAATCTTCAGATTGGTCTAGCGGGTGATCCTGTCAAGTTAGGTAGCGATCGGAACAACAGAACTTTTTTTTTTTGCATCAATCAAATTTGGTATGGATATTGTATCTTAGGAACGGACCTAGGCTACTTTTTATGTATGTACTATGCATGCGAAGCCACGGTCAGAAGCTAGTTTATTTATATACAGACAGGCATTATCATGATATTTATTTCTTCTAATTTATTTGTAAGTGGAGGAGCAATTCTAAATCACCGTTTTACCCTAAAACGGCACAATAAAACGGTACAATCAGGATAAAGGGACAGGTTTGCGAAACTGCAGTAATTCCTCGTGTAATCACGCAAATCTAAACTTTTTATTTATCCTCCCCCACACAATCAGTTACTACCCGCAATTGTTGGGGTCTGGGGTAATTCGGCTTAATGCGAGACATTTACACCAGGTGGGCAGCAGGAAGTACAAAGACTGTATAGAGTTGCCCGAAATTAAAAATAAAACTTCTAGTTAAAGATTATCACGTTATCAATAAATAGAGCAGGTAGATTTTACTTACTGCTAAATCACAGAAGGTCTATATTTATTTTTCTTTCTCTAAATTACCGGTATGTTATTTTTATTCCCATATAATTTTTTTTTCGGCCTTATTCACAATTGGTTCCAATAAAGAAAGTAGATAGATACTTACTTTAGTTATTTCTTTACACACCTACGTATTTTTTACTTGCTGCTAAATCACTAAAGTTATATATTATAGGTACTTTACTTTTATGTATATACTAGCTGACCCGGCAAACGTTGTTTTGCCTTATTGAACATAAAAACATTTTTTTAGGTGAGCCACCCTTAACACTTAGGCTTATAAAAATTTGTTATAAACCTATTCTCAGACCTACTGAATATACATATAAAATTTCATCAAAATCGGTCAAGCCGTTTCGGAGAAGTATAAACACGAAAACTGTGACACAAGATTTTTATATACATAGGGATATAGGGATATGCTAGCTGACCTGTGCCAACTTCGTAGGGCGGTTACAACTTCATTATAAATATTAAAGTGATAATATCGCTAGTAAAAAAATATAGCTATTCAAATTATTGTAATAATTACTGAGATTAACATAGTTACGGATAAATATTGATAGATGGCGCTAGCGGCCATCCGCGGCTTTGCCCGCCCCGTTGCCGATCCCGTTTTCGTTGTTTTTCCGGGATAAAAAATAGCCTATATTTTAATCCAGTAGTTACCAGTAGTTACTAACTATATTCATTTTAAGTTTCATCCAAATCGGTCAAACGGTTCTCAAGTTATAAGTGGTATAACTTTATTTTATATATATGTATATAGAAGATAGATATAGGCTGGTCATGATTATCCTGAGGGCCGTTTATGAGTAGATGTTGCGTTTTATCGTCTTTTGTTTTATTCAAAGTTGAGTGAAATCCGTGAAGAATCTCCCTTTACATCGTTGAATATAAATGAATAAATAAATAATAGGAGCCAGATCATCTGATCATCAACACAGCATCATCTGGCCCCAAAGTCATGTGGTACCCATAACACAAGCTCTGCTTGCTTGTGTTATGGGTACCACATGACTGATAAACTACTTTTATATACTTTTTGTAAATACATACATATTATACATAGAAACACAGACCCGAGACAAATACTTGCAGATCATACAAACATTTGTTCCGCGACGGGAATCGAACCCGGAACCTTCTGCGTCTCAGCCAAACCTTAGCCCACTGCGCCACAGATTATGTTGAGTTTGCTAGATGATGATATTACAATGCAAGGTTGTGAGCGAGCTTGCTATTTTCAACGTCGATTCGACCATAGCATAGCACTATCATGGCTGAATCTCAGTTTTCTCTTATTTTCCAGTAAAAATTAAAGACCTCGCTTCGCAGGCGGATTTCCCTTTTGCCCTTTGTCAGAGGTTTAGAGTAGAATTTTATAACCCACGGTCGGAAAAATGAAAAAAACCTTGGTTTTCCAGTTGCTCGACATTTTCATTACAATTTCTCGTTCATTGAAAATTCGTCGGTAGGTACCGTAGAGTGTAGATAGCTGTGGGTGCCTGAACACCTCTTTGTGTTGGAAATGCTTTTAATGCTGGGTCGCGATCCGCTGAATATAATCTCGGGCCTAGCGCGTAACCATTTGCTTAATATATTGCTGCAATGCATTAGCGTTAGCTGGCTCGGATTATAGTCGGCTTTCTTTACATGTGCCTGATTGTGAGGTATTTTCTTTGGCTTTTTGGCACCAACCTACCTTTTTCTAATGGTCTATCAGCTCAGTTGGTAGTATAGATCTACCTTCTGTGCTAGGTGTTATATTTCCTTCCCAGAAAAAACATTTGTCTGATGAACGTAGGTGATAGATCTGTCTGGGTGTTATAAAGTATCATAAGTTACGTATTTAAAAACTTATAAGTATTCCATCAGTCATCAGTCATCAGTCGGGCTATAATCTGATTACAATAGGATTTTTTTTCGGTAGTCTTGCGAAGCAAACATGCGCAATGTTTGCTTCCAATTTTATATATTCTCAAGTTTTTTTGTGTTTTATTCATTTTGGTGATTTTATTCAAATAAAGCTACACTCGGGTGTAAACAATTGGAATAAAAGTATTTAGTTTCTTTGTAATTCGAGCAAAAGTAATCCTTAAATTATTTTATATGAAAAACCACAATTTTATATAAAACTAGTTTCTGCCCGCGGCTCTGTACGCATAGTACATACATAAAAAGTAGCCTATGTCAGTTCCTAAGATACAATCTATATCCAGACGAAATTTGCCAGTTGCAAAAAAAAAACCAATCACAGGATCATCCGCTATGCCAATCTGAGATTTCCTAAAAAAAACATCGAAATCGGTCCAGCCGTATCGGAGTCTATAGAGAACATACATACACACTCCTTATATAGATAACAAATGACGAAAAACAACATACGTTACGTACCCTACATACACATATACACACATCGTCTTCTATATATATATAGATAACAAATTACGAAAAACAACTTGCATCTTGTTGACGACTTACTTTAAAATCGAATCACTTGTTATTGGCAAAATTGTTATCGTTATGTCACATGCCATAAACAAAGAAGCAGAAGAAGAAGATAGTAGTGTTCATTAACACCCACAGCCTTACTTATAAACCCCTCTCAACTTGAACACAGCCTAAATAACTAAATAAATAATAACTTTTAAAACTATCATGGTTTTGCACATAATTTTCACTCAAAAAAAAATAACACTTCAAAGACTTCAGTTTATCTCGTGATCATGGCGCATGCAACTGTGCCGAAATATCGAGAAGCAGAAAAACTCATATATCATGGTAAATATCCCGGTTTGAGTGAAAATTATAAATAAATAATATTGATGGACAATGCACACAACACCATCTAGTCCCAAACTAAGCATAGCTTGTATTGTGGTGACTAGATGACTGATAGAATACTTATATATTTTTAAATACATACTTATGATACTTTATAACACCCAGACACAGAACAAACACCTATGTGCTTCACTCAACTGTTTATCCTGGGGGGTAATGGAACCCTCAACCTACAGCGCAGAAGGCAGAGCTACTACCAACTGAGCTGACAGGCCAGTTAGTCTAAATACTGCTTAAGATTCGCCCTGTTACTTTTTGTTACTCTCTTACATAAAGAGATGACATTATTTTTAACAGTGACTAGCTAACCCGGCAAACTTCGTACCGCCTCAAAATCAATAAATAAAAAAGTTGAATGATAATTGCAGAATGTTTCAACTTTAGAAACCTTCCCTGGACTTCCACATATAATTCAAAACCAAAATTAGCCAAATCAGTCCAGCCGTTCTCGAGTTTTAGCGAGACTAACGAACAGCAATTGATTTTTATTATATACTTAGATTATCTTTCGATAGAATTTAAGAAACGTTTCCAGATAAGGCTGCTGATCTCCCAGCTGTGATAGATTGTATACTAGCCCCTCAGAAAGTACCCACGTCTTGTACCTACGTCTGTTTATTTTGTAGAAAGGGCCACGCGTGTCTGCCAACGTGGCTGCGCAATATTTGAGTTTCTAAATGTCAGCGGTAAATAGACCCTTCCCCACGTGTAAACACGCTTTAAGCAAGGAAATGTCGAGTTCTTATAAACCGCCGACCGCTTTATGCAGTCTGACATTATATCTATATGGGAGAAACAGCTATTCAAATTTAAAATCAAAAGTTATTAATTGAACTAAGATACGTACAGTAGGTACACTTGGAAAAGTCAGGTACATCAAATACTTACTTAATATATTACGGGCTTACTGTTTGGTTAGAAAATTAATCGGTAATAATTTATTTAACTAAATTAAATCCTAAATAAATTCATTGTGTAAAATGGTCATCAGTAGGTGCTTCGGCTCTAGACGTATAAATATTTTTCCAACTTTATACTATAAAGAATACTTACACTATATGACGACCTCTGTGGCGCAGTGGCCCTAGGCCCGGCTGAGACACAAAGGGTTGCGGTTTCGATTCCCGCCGCGGGACAAATGTTTATATGATCTGCAAGTATTTGTCTCGAGTATCTATAATATGTATGTTTTTGCAAAACAAAAATATAAGTAGTATTTCAGTCTTGTGATACCCATAACACAAGCTCTGCTTACTTTGGGGCCAAATGTCCGATATTATTTTACTATAACATTCAAGATCAGAGTTCTGTAATTCAGGCGTCCATTTAT
The DNA here is from genome assembly GCA_948098915.1 of Lampropteryx suffumata. NCBI lineage: Eukaryota > Metazoa > Arthropoda > Insecta > Lepidoptera > Geometridae > Lampropteryx > Lampropteryx suffumata. The sequence continues at coordinate 1,476,901 of OX402557.1, read as the reverse complement.
TGTATTATTTCATTGCTTATATAGGAGAAACTATTACCTACCAACTTTGGCTAGTCTATGCTTAGGAAGACAATATGCAAATATTATATTTATTTCTTGAATTATAATTATGAATGTCACACTAAGTTCAGTTTCATAAGCAATTATCGCTCGTGCGATTTGTCAGCTGTCACCTGTCAGCTGAATGAATAGACAGTTCAATGACCAGCGAGTTTTATGAATAAAAATATTCTTAATTTAAATATTAGAGTCCTAACTGTAACCTTGAAAATGACACATATATTCGTGCATCAACTGTTGCGCGCGAAATATCTGTTTTTTAGTTAACGGGCACTATCGATTTTCGTTATAAGTTGTCGTTATAAATTGGCGGTATAGTACTAAATATTTGTCTATCTGCTTAATTACGATAAAAAAACAACATTCAAGATTAAAATATTTTTTGCCACAATATTTGTAAGTACCTATTGTTATTACCTATGTACTTACCTTACGTAGGTATTTGAATTTTCCTAAGTAGGTATTAAGTTTGTGCTTACATTTTCAAATGAACAGCTATTGTATACAAAATGCCTTCGAGCATTGCTGAACAAAGGCGTCTAAGGAATTCTTAATTTTTTTGCAAGCAAATTAGAATACGACGTCGCCTTTTATAATACGAAGTTAGTGAAATAATTATTCATTTTGTAATACCCATAATACCCATTATTATTATTATTATTATTATTATTATTATACTCAGTATTTTGGTCTCTCGTTGAACGCCCGGGTCATTAGCACTTCGGCTTACTGTAATATTAATAAAAATATTTGAACAATTTCCTTTTCAAAGTATCTCAATAGGTTAACTTTAAAACTAGTTATTTCACTACCTTATTGCAGTACTTTCCAGAGCGATTTGTACAGTTCTTTAAAGTTTACGAGTTATAGTCTAGGGAAAACTTGAGAAAGCATTTTGCTCTAGAATTCTCAAAGTTCTCAGTTCCCGCGGTCACAGACGTGCGCGTAGAGGAAAGTTATGCCGGCAATACGAGTAAGACCATAGCCACGTTTTGATATTTCCATTTAAATCTGGAATAAAAGAAATTGACTTTTATTTTTAAATCAACGACTTCGCCCTTTAGTGATTGTGCGAAGGTGGTAATAGACTCCTGCAGTATGGTCAGCTAAGTGTGGTGTTTTAGGTTCTGGGTATAGGTACATTCAGAAACTACAAGTACCTACCGTTTACAGTACGTACAATTAATTGTTTTAGATACTTGGTCCACGTCACAGATCTGTACAAAACATTCAGATTATAATGTACTGAAATTAGTTAATTAGCATTATTTTGTTTTTATTCCAGCCACATCACGAGAACGGCAAGCTGGCTACCCCCTGCGGAGAGCTGGCCTGTCCCCACCAGCGGCAGCGCTACCAGCCAGAGCCCGGAGGAAGAGGATCTGCCCTACGGCTGGGAGCAGGCTTTCGATGGCCGAGGGAAGGCTTACTACATCAAGTGAGTTATTCCATTGGGTTAATTGGGTATTGGCTGGCCGCCAGTCAGAACACCTGTGGCGTTATAGGCTGAGGTGTCGTGAAAAGCCGGTAAGGCGTCTACCGACCGCAATCTCTCCCAACTTCAATGAAATTGTTATTTTTAGGGTTTGGTATCTCAAAGCAAAATAAAGGAATCCTTCGATCACTTCGTTGTCCGTCTGCCTGTATGTCAAGATCATTTTTTCTCGGGAACGCGTAGAGGTATAAAGTTTTGTTATTGGATGTCAGTTGATCGACTGACTAAAGCATCTGACGCATAATTGGTTCGGGTTGTGTAAGGCTGGAACATTTGATGTATTTATACGATACGATACGCTAATACGACTATAACATCTAAATCTAAATTTGTCTAGCAGATATTGAGAGTCAACATGGCCTTTAATAATTTTGTATAAAAATACCTGATCGCGTTCTGTTCTCCTCTCAAGCAAAGACAATAAAACAGGTGGAGATAACCCAATATAACATACCCTAGATAGCATACATCGACGTATTGAAACATTTTTTTTAACTACAAAGTGAAATGTCAAATTTTCGGTGCTTTAATAGTTTGTTACGGTGTATTTGCCCTGAATTGGACCGATTGTTAAATAACCATGACGGTGAAGTAAGTAGGTAGAAGGATAGGCACGGTAACCCTCTTAGGTGCGGCTCTCGCATTTGACCGTTTTATTTACAAGTAGGTATATTTAACAATAAGGACGAGGAGTATCCATTCCCTCAGCATCGCAGACAGAAAATTAAATATCTCGTGCTAGATTCACCAGCGAACTAATATCATGTCAAAATAAGAATTGCAAGTAAACTTTATACAAAGAAAGTTGAAACAATATTAATTCATTAATGAATAAATAAATAAATAATGCTGGACATTTTACACAGCATCATCCGGCCCCAAAGTAAGCAAGCTTGTGTTATGGATAGCACATGACTAACATACTACATTATATACGTTATTTTTTTGTATATACATACATATTAAACATACAAATGAATATAATGAATGAATCGTTTATTTGGCAAACACAAAAAAAACAAAAATCTTAACTAAAACCTCTTAAAAATAGGTCTACTAACCAATTAAGAATATGAAAAGTAAGAACCTACCTATTGAACATAGTGTGAGTAAGAATGAGTGCTAAAAATGCGCCACAGCTCAGCATGCATTGTGTTTGTTGGAAGCAAGTAATGCTTACACCTAGGTTTAGCAAAGTAGAGCAGCAACGACAACAGAACAATGAACATAACATAAAAACATATGAGTGTGGTGTTCCGAAGTCATCTGAGTCTTATAGTCATCTGAATCTAATAGTCATATGAATTCTCCAGTCTGAATATCACTTCCTCATTCCAGCCACGTAAATAAGACGACCACATACGTGGCTCCAGAGGGCTGCTCGTGCGAGTCGCCCCCCGCCCCGCGCGATGTGGTGCTGGCACGGGACGCTGAGCTCGGCTTCGGGTTCGTAGCCGGTTCGGAAAGGCCAGTCCTGGTTCGGTTTGTGACGGACAACTCGCCCAGTGTGGGAAAAGTAAGTGAATTTTGTTGGGCAGGCTGTTTAAATTGTAGTTCTCTGCCATATCACTGATGATCAAGTTTAGGTAATTATGGCAGCCCGTAAAGAAGTGTGTTTTACGGATCACGAAAGAACTAGTATGGCAACTGTTTTGTTTGTTTGGTTCTTAGACACGCAGCGTAAGAAAACCCATTAACTTATCCATAAGACTAAGATCGGAACCTTCATAAATATAATCTTTGGATCGAAAGGCAAACATAACTATTACTCCCTCATTTTTTCAGCCAGAAACATAACCAAACCATTTTTTAATTTCAGCTGGAACCCGGCGATCAGATCCTATGCGTCAACGGCGAAGACGTTAGTTTAGCCGCGAGAGAGCACGTGATAACCGCAGTTCGAGCATGCACCGAACAGGTCACGTTGCGAGTCTGCCAGCCGGCACGTACCGGCAACCCTACCAGGCGTTCAGCGCTGCTGACAGCGGCGAAGAGGGCTAGACTTCGAGCCAGGCCGCCGAGGGTCCGGTTTGCGGACTCTGTTCAGCTTAATGGAGCGCCCATGTACCCAGTAAGTTTGCACCATGTCAGCAGACTACTTTTTTGTCTCTGATCTCCTGATGGACTTTGTGCTAAACTACAGTACATACAGATGCAAGATTTGCGTATCAAAGACATTTTGACTCAAACAGTGTTGACTACTGGGTTTCTTAGCTTATTTGTTTCTGTAGTAAAATCATACTGTTTCAGCCATCAGCCTTCTCTCTTGGCGATCTCTGCCTTCCACCAATGGCCAACGTCCTAAAAGTATTCCTCGAGAACGGCCAGACCAAGTCTTTCAAGTACGACACTACGACAACAGTAGCTGACGTGGTCACCAGCCTGAAGGACAAGTTGTGCATTACCGCGGAGGAGCATTTTAGTTTAGTGGTGGAACACGTCAAGAGCCTAAGGCGGAATAAGCTGACGTTGCTGGATTCGACGGAGTCTTTGGCAAGGGTGAGTCTGCTCTCTTCTTTTGACAAACGAGACCGAACAATACAGTTTGCGACAGTTACTTCTTCACCTATGCCATATAATAATTATTAGTACAAGTAAGGAGGATTAAGGAAATACATATTAAATTTCTTTACGTATGTTGAGCTTAAGATGCGTATCGAGTAAATATACCGCCGTATGTTCCGAAAGCATTTATTACATTTTGATAAATCTCAAACTCAGTAGCTGTCAAAAAAAAACAATTAGGAATAGTCAAATTAAACTAGTCAAATAAATACCCCAAAACACCGGTTTTCCAAGGTCCACTCTTGTAAGCGTTCTTACCAATTATAACAAAATCTTTGTTAAAAACTTGAAATGTTCAAAAGTAATACATAAGTTAGTAAGTATAGTAATGAATAAGTATATTTTTTTTTATTTTGAAAATATATTTGACGGTATAAATGTACATCACAGAGAAATAAATAGTGTTTATTTTATATTTTAAAATGTCTGTTACTTAGATTTGCCATTTCCAGATCGCTGCTAGACCTGGCTCCCATAAGATGCGTTGCCTTTTCCGAGTAGTCTTCATGCCTGCTTCGGCTGCAGAACTGGCCCAACGTGACCTCGCGGCTTTAGACTATCTATACCTTCAGTGCTGTAACGATGTGGCGCAGGAAAGATTCGCCCCAGAACTGCAACCTGAGGTGGCGTTGAGGCTTGCCGCACTGCATATGCACCAGCATGCACTGGCGAACAATGTCTCGCCTGCTAAACTTACTGTGAAATCTGTTGAGTAAGTTTCTTGTAAGACTTTCCCCTTAAAATGATCATCCATTCAATCGGACCATAGTCCAGCTGCACACAGCTGCATACATTAAGATAGGTTAGATAGATAGATAGATAGATAAGCATAGGATGAGGTTTGGGCGTGAAAGGTTGATCTGTGACTGTTTTTGCTTGTCTTTGTGAATACGACTGTAAGCTGCACTTTAATCCTTTCACCACACTAGTTAGATATACCTAACTCGTGACACGATAAGAAGAAGAAGCTGCTGAAGGCTATTGATCTCTACAAGCGAAATCAAAAACAAAATGTGGAAATGTTGGCCTCGTATTTATCTGCAAGAAAATGATAAATCAAAACGTATAGAAAAACGAGCAGTTTGCTACAGGCGTGAAAACAAATTTCTCTTTAATATTATAATATTTTTCTTTGTCTATTTCAGGAGAGAATTTGGCTTGGAGCGCTTTGTTCCGAGCGGTCTGCTAGAGAGTATGAAACGCAAGGAGCTTCGGAGACTGATAGCTCACTTCCTTAAACTCAACTCACAGATGACCGGCAGTCAGAGACAGCTGACACAGTTGCAGGTGTGTACAGAATACATCAGTAAACCGCGAAACTAAAAAGAAGTAGAAGAACAGAATGACCTAACATAAGAACATTTAATACTAATAAATACAATCTAACTCTTACTGTTAATGTATAACAGTCTGACAATTGGATAGGACGACAATCAGTATGGTAAGCTGGTGGACGGAGAATGACATGTCTATGAATAGTCTTTTCTCTAATGCAATTTTTGTTTTACCCTTAAATTCCAGGCTAAGCTACATTATCTAGACATAGTTGGCGGGTTGCCGAGCTATGGCGCTAAGTGCTTCAGTAGCAGTCGACCAGAGCGGGTGCTGCTAGTATCTCCAAGATTCGGTTTAAGCCAAATCCCAAGCAGGAATCATTCTGTGGTGAGCAATTTGTTGTGAATTTTTATGTAGAGAAAATCAATGTCAGCTCGGATTTTCATGACTTGATAAGGTCAAGGTTTTGGCTACAGCAACTATGCTAACTTAACAGGGATAATTAACTCTAACCTAAAAGTTACTTTAGTAACTATTAAGGGCATTTTGATCAGCCTTTTTCTGCGCTCTATGATGACTTACTTATCCAATTTCGATGGAGTACATACGCATTTTAAGCATGTTACTTTCCGAACGTAATTCTAAGTGATGTCCTCTGGTGGTCTGGTTTTAAGTTCTTCTAAATTCCTATCAAGCTCAACACAACGCTCGGTTTCAAAAATGTTCACTTGTTGAAGAATTAGATGTCTCCATTCGGTGCGCTGTTTTGCTTTTACCTCCCATAGAGATGGCTCTATTTTGCATCTTTTCAGAACATCCATGTATCTCAGGTACTAACCGCTTTTACGCTTACCATATTGGAGTTCTTAAAAGAAGATGCGCTTCACTCTACTGATTGACATACGGGACACGTGCACTCACCAGCGTAGTTGTCATAAGATATCTAAATCAATGCCACGGATGTTTGCGCGTTTCAGAACCTTTGTGTTTCTGACACGCTTCTACCACTTGATGTTTCATCAAGCCTCAGAGCCATCTGGGGTGAAATCTATCGAGTATTCGAATATTCTTCGGTATAAAACCCATTTATCAGAGGAGTACATATTTGTGTTGCAGAAAAGGGCTGTTCGTGCAATTTATAACATGGGCCCCAGAGAATCACTTAGAAAAAATTTAAAGAAATAAATATCATGACTGTGCCTTGTCAGTGTTATATACGAAAATTTTATGTATGTGCACAAAAATGTACATTTATTTAAAAAAATGCGATAATCATTGTATTAACAATAGAAATAAAAATAAATCGCTGTTCCCACAGTTAGGCTCGCTAAAGTTAATAAGTCTTTTAAAAAAGCCTATAGGTTTTCTATTTTGACCTATAGGTCAAAGTGTACGCTTCTGTAACAAGGTCCGAAGCGACGTGTTAGATTATCGATTAGCAAATTTAAAAACGTAATTCAACAGAAACTGTCTATTAAAGCATATTATAAAATATCTGATTATTTAGTTGACAAAAAACTTGGGATCAATCTGCTCCAACTCGACTCGGCATCCGTGACAAAATTGTCAAGGATCATACAAAAAAGTGTTAAGACCAGACAAGTTTCTTGCCGGATTCTTCTTGAACTGAGGTTAGAAGGAACCGGCACCTAGATTCACTAGCATGTAAGAAGACGATTCAAAGTGGTCCTTGTGATTTTATTGAATAAAGAACGTTTTGTATTTGGTTCGGCAGCAATATGGCCATACTGAGTACAGGCGGTCGATCCAGAAACAGTCCATTGCGCATGATAAATTATTATGCGTAAAATTTGGCGTAAACAAAGGTGCGTCTGTGTTTACGCGTTCTCGTCCCTTCTCCTCTACCTAGAGCCGCTACTATCAGAAAGGAGTTGGAATGCAGTGTCTGAGTATCATAAAAGTCATAAGTATTTATTAGATACTTTGGTGAGCATGTTCAATTATGAGCTGAGAATCGATATATTGTGTCGTTCGATCTTAATGACTAATGAATGTATGCTGCCTCGATTATGGATTTCAAACTTCAGATTGAAACTAAGCCATCTGTAAAATGTTAATGGATTAATAATAATGGAATAAAATGATATTTTAAATAAACATACTTAATTAATTGTGTGATTTCAGCCGCAATCGATAGCCTCTCTAGAGGAGGTGGAGGGCATCAGAGTAAAGCGCGAGTACTCTGGCAGCGCCGACGTCGCCATCTTCCTGCAACGCGACCGCGTGCTAGCGTTACTGATGGACGAGCGAGACGCCGCTGAAATGCCTCTCATTATAGCTGGGTACGTGTATTAAATGACCCTAGCAATACGGGATTATGTCATCCCAAAAGGAATAAAAAAAAACCGTAGAGACTTAAATTTGATTGACGAAATCATGTTTGGTATAAATTTGTATTTGTTAACTATTTTCAGTTACTATCGCCTAGCCACAGGGAAGGAGCTGAATGTTGAATTAGAAAGAGAACCAATGACAGAAGATATAGGTAAATATCAGGGTTTTTACTTCTTAATATTTAGTGAATGGCTGCATGATGTTCATACTTATCTTTCCTTACTTCTGTTTCCAGCTCCACCATATCTATCTCAACACAACGTAGTGCCGGCAAAGTGGAGTTACTTGCACTACGATGATCCGAACATTCTTTCTAAGAAACATTTTGCTATCTTCAGCATGCCTCCACCATATCATTCTACGCCAGACCTGTCTAAGGCCAGTCTGGATACGAACATGAACTCTAGCATAGCTAACAGAAACCATAGTAATAATTCGAGCCCATTAATAGGCTACGAAAAACAAGGTATTTTAGGCCATGATGTGCATTTCGAGAAATGCAAGAGAGGCGATGATTTCCGGCTGTTCGATCCAAATGACGAATGCTACCTCGACGATGGCATGGGTTTCGATCTTCAAAGTGTTCTGTCAATGGAACTCTTAGAGAATGCCAGCAACCCTAAATTAGTCGAAGCCAAAAACGAAGAAGTTCTGAGAAGAGTTGCAGAAATGCAAAAACTCGTTGAAAACTCTGAACAATATTTAACCGAAAATAGGTTTCAAGATGCATATCATGAAGGTGTTCTTAGAGATGAGTTTGTAGGTAGAGAAAGTAATGTAGATCATGATCACGTAGAAAGTGATACAGAGTCGAACACAAGCAGAATGTCTATGACAGATGATGCTCCTGGAATTCTGAAGCACAGTGATTCTCTACTACTACTAACTGAAACAATAAACCATGGGCTTAGTGTGTTGCCACTTCCAGAAGAGAGTAAAAAAACTCCCACTTCTAACTTAACGATGCGACAATCGCAAGGCCTAAGTGCTATTTTAAACAATTGTGGTCTTACAGACGCTCTATTGGCTTTAAACACTGATATTCATTCCGAGAGTGATAACGACTCTCTGTACACACCAACGAGTAGTCCAATACGAAGAAATCAAAATAGACCCACTACAAATAAGGCTGTACGAACAAGCTTCGGCTTGCACAGTCCTGATAATACAGCAGATAGTAAAGAGTCAAACCTAAGAGAGTATTTAAATCAGCTTCGAGAAAAGAGCAGTAAAGAAGATGCAGCTATAGATTATCAACATTTCTATCAAGAGGACTCTGTGGACGTTGATGCTGAGCTTATAGATTTAACTTTGATACCTCCCCCGCAAACTCCCGATGAACTGGATGGAGTTACACATGTGCCCCAGATTTTACCAGCTGTACCGCCGTCCTTTGCCGACGAAAAGGCAAACTCGCAAGAAAATCTTGCTAGTTCTCCAAATGCATCTGAGCTAGAAGAATTTATCGCTAATGTTACGATTCAACCACCAACTGTTAGAGTGACACCGGCAATAGAGCTAACCCCGGAAGAGATCTTGTCATATATTATTCCACCACCTCCAGGGTCTAACTCATCCACTTTAGATAGAGATAACGTTAGTTACGTTAATCAAGCTCAATTAGCTGAAGCTAAGAGTGAACTGAACAAAAATGGTGATAAAAAGACTTCAAACGGCGACGTAGTGAGAGGAACACTAAGCGTAAGTGAGATTAGGAATATGTTTTCGTCGAAGAGTCTGAGTGATGCTAGGAATAGTCTCCTGTTAAAAGAGAAGAGTAAAGATAAAAATGTACAGGGAAAGTCTGATTCTCCTAAAGGTAAAAGGAAAAGTGTGTCCAGTGATAAACAGCCCAATGGTAGCGCCCATGTGATAGAGTATCCCACTGTAGAGAGGAAAGGTATGTTTTCGTGTTGTACAAAAGATAAAAATAAAAGTGACGACGATAGCGAAGAGTCCGAGAAAGTAGAACCTCAAATACAAAACTCAGATTCCATGCCTGATGTTTGTGAAATTAGACCACCCCCCAGAAGAAAAAGCAATGAAATGAAAAAACCTCCAGAAAGACCTCCAAAAATACCCCCCGTCCCCGCTCCGAGACCAAGATCGAACTCTTTTACTTGCACGAACAACGAACTGACTGCTGTCGAAATCCCAACTAATCATTTCAATACGTTGAATAATCGAAAACTAAACTACAAAGTCGTTTGCGACATCAACGAGCAATACATGCAAAACCCACCCCAATTACCACCCAGATTAGAAAACAGAGTTCTATCTCCACCTCCTCCTTTATTATTGCCACCCAAAAAACCTCCGCTACCCCCAGTTCCGAGCATCGAAGTATTACGTCTGAAGAGTGCCAAACTGTCCCCTGTTAGAAACCCCGAAGTGAGATTAGCCAGCATCGGCTCTCCGCATTTTCACCGAAACTTGAACACTTACAGAAACCTCGAAATTGAAAACAGACTGACCGACGAAGAGTGCCAGGCGCTCCGCTCTACGCCGAACTACAGCTCGATGACGTTGCAAAACCGACACGTGCGTTCCAACTCCGAAACTAAAAACACGATCCTAAAAAACAAAGAAATGTCCACAGCGCTGTCCCTCTGTTCTCCACAGATGAACAGAAGGACCAGCAACCGGCCTGATTTACTGAACGGTGCTGCAGGGAACGACCAGAAAGTGTTCAGTCCTCCATTCGACAGGAAGTCGTTCCGCCGCAACAGCGCTAGTCCTACTCCTAAAGTGCAGAACCACGTGCGTTTCAAGGAAGATGTGAAGCCTGACGATATTCCGACGCCGCCTTCGCCTCCTACGGTGAAGTTTCCGGACTTCCAGGTGAATAACGGGCACGTCTCTATAGAAAACCTCCTGTGCAAGACCGAGGTGGCAGTGGACGGGCTACTGCAACGGCTGCACCAGGTGGCGCAGAAGTGCTCGCACCAACACGCACACGGGGGCGGGGAAGACATCGATGAAATTAAATTTCAAGTGAGTTTCGACCTTAACTTTTCTAAAAAAGCCTATCATCAATTACATACATTTTAAAGAATGTTTTTTGTCTCACGTGCTTTGTCGTATCAATGATAAGTGCTTAGGACGCCATTTTTGAGGCCTTGACGGAAGTCTACGAATCTCGGAATTCATAGAATTCATAACTCAAACGAACTCGCTTTTTCGTGGTTTTCCAGCGCGCGCGCAGCGAGTTGACTTCGTGTGCCGTGTCCCTGGTGGGGGCGTCGCGGACGCTGGTCGGAGCGCTGGGCGGCACGCTCGCCGCCGCCGCCGCCCTCGCTGACTGCCTCACGCCGCTCCGACGGCTGTCTGACCTCGCACAGGTAACAATCAAATATCATAGACAAAATAGACCTGTTTCTAAAATGAAATACTAAACATACGCGGCCTTACTTATAAATGCCTCATAAGTTAAACACTGCTTAAGATACGCTCTGTAACTGTTTGTCAATATCTTACAAAAAGAGATGGCACTATTTAAAACAGTGGATAACTGAGATGTTTCTTACCTACTATGTTATTACTTCTAGTGGTCAAACCAGATCTCATTTTCGGAAATGTATTTAATTAGGTATGTTTATAGTTGAGTTCGACAACTAGTAAACCCCTGCTAAGCTAGTACCGTTTATAAATAAGGTTATAGGTTTAATCAGAGCACAATAGCATACGCTACGGCGGGCGCGGCGTGATCCTAGGTTAACAAAGTTTTTACAAAAATATATTATTCGTTGATTCCAGGCACTCGGCAGACACACATCTTCGCCATTGCAAACGCGCAACCTCGTACTGCGAGTGCATGACGTCACAGCCGCCTTCAAAGAGCTCGCCGGAGCAGAAATGGCGGGCATCATCCACGAACATAACGCGAAGAAGTCACAAGCACAAAGTCAGGACTCTACCTTAGAAGGGCAGCTCGCTCTGAGGGCTGAATGCTTAGCCAATGTGTTGGCCACACTACTGAGGAGTTTAAGGGTATTCTCTCCATAGACAACAAGTTTCGAGCCGTTTTCTTCAAAATGGCCGCCGTTTTTTCGTAAAATGTAAAATATTTTCCATTTTATTTCTGTTAACGTCAACATGTTACTAAATGAGACCAAATAAAATTAGGTTTTTTATAAATTGTAGTTGGAAATATTTGCGTTAAATTAAGTTGTAGTTATGTAAATTTTAACATACGTTAAACTTTTATATTTGTTTGTTAATTGTTAGAAATATTTTTCTGGCAAAATTATTTGTTAAAGGTTTTAAACGTAAAAAAAAATATGAACAACATTTATTGAGTGACACGACACTTGAATGCATTTTAATTATTTTGAAAATAAAAAACAACTATATTACCTACAGTTAAGTTTAATTCTGAGAACTTAATTAATATGATTAAACTTAATTTGTAGAAAAATTGTTACCATAGAGTTATTAATTACTTTTACCTATACATATCTATTTACATTGAGAATATATAATGTATATTTTCTACTCTTAGAATGTGTGATCGAGTTTATGGAGCAAATCTTAACATGTATTTAATCTTTATAATCCTAAAAATATCTAACCATATTTTTAAAAATATCCAAAAATGCAGGTAGTAATGTAAAAATCATATCTAGACGCTCACGTGACATTGGTGTTGCTAGTGTAAAATAATTTCATTAAAAAAATGTTGCCGTTGTTTTTATATATTAATGTGCTAATATTGAAGTATTGGTGCTATTTTTTATGAAAATTGTGTACGTTATGTATAATTGTGATTAGTTAATGTACCCCGCATTATGTTAAACGCACCAGTGATTTGAATTTTCTTTATTATATCTTTATTAAAATAAGGTCGTTTTTACAATGCATTAAGTTAAGGCAGCTGTTTCTTTTCTCGCCTGTTAAGTACAATTATGTCACTTTCTGCTGGTATCCCAAAGCTTTTACAGGAGCCAAAGAAGGTTTTGTTTATACATTTTATATTACGTTATCACGATCATTCCTCTTTGCATAATATTTCTTGATGTGTAAAAGTTGAAAAGAGTCTCTAGTGCGATACACATTCTCTCTCATTTCTATATGAATTAACCTGTTACTTATATAATGAAGTGGATGGGTGTTTTCAATTGCCTTTAAAAAAATACCTACGAGTAAGAGCGTTTTCAGATTGTCCGATACGATGTCTATGCCGGACGCAGGTCCGATAAAAGCATACTACATAAAAACTCTATTTTTTATCATGTCATATCACAAGCTGTTTTTTTTTCAGTAGCTTTGTGCGGGCAAGTGGTGTGGCAGACTATAATGGAAAACATTATAATTGCTGTATCCATATTATATTATATTTGAGACGTAAGAGGAGATCTTTCCACCGACAGTACCTATTGAATATATCTCATTGTCTGAGCTAGATATACAGAAGAAACATTTTAAATACCTTCTAACGAGCTGCAAATGCACTTCTATACTTTTTTTTTCGTATTACAGAATCTGGACTCGATTATTTGCTAATTTACCAAACTAAATGTATTAAAAAACAAGATGCATGCGACGCCGCCGCCGGCTCAGTCACGCACACAAAGAAAATGTAGGTACAAATAATTATCGTCCGACAGCCCACAGGTATCCAGATGGTTCCAACAATATCGGTATCGGCTTCCATATTCGACATCGGAACGGACAATCTGATAGACAGGTTCATAATGCATAGATTTTACTGATCCCGTTATCGTATCGCCATCTGGGCGTTTACTCGGCAAGACGATTTCGACATATCGGAACGATGATATCTTTCTGAAAATGAAATGGAAAATGTTCGTCAGATTCAGTCTAATTGACAGTTTTTTCGTTGTCAAATTCGAATTATTGTATCGCCTTTGCGACATCTATTAATAAAAACAAAGCGGGCGCTTCCATCATTTAAAACGAGTCAAATCAATGCATATCTTAGGACCTGCTCTTCGTAGTAGGTTTTTGCACGATTATTGTCCCGATATATCGTTTATCGTTTTACAAAGTAGACCTTCTGGTACCGATATCGTATCGGACAATCTAAAAACGCTCTAAGAAAGATAAAATAATTGAACACAGCAATGCTACAAGCTTCTATGTTACCTTCCAGCAAGAGAATTAACACACCACCTAAGCCATTGTATCGCACTGAAGATGCTTAGAAACACTAGGTAGGTTTGTAAGATATTTCCTCGTACAAGGTAACATTGTATCACACCAATTATTTATTGTTCAAATATTAACAATGCAATGCATTTGATGTAATAAATAATATAAATAAGTTTGTTGATTTTATTATCCAATGATAGGTAAGCATGTTTTAAAGTAACCATCATCGGTCCATTTGCGATCAGCGATGACCTATCAAATTCAAATTTTAATTAATTGTTATTCAATACAATCACAAGGATCACTTTAAAACGTCTTACACAATAGGTGGAGTGTCAATTCCTTCTAAGCCAAGTCCGAGAAGAATTGAAATGAAACTCGTCCTGGTCCTAGCACTTTTTTGTACGATCCTTATAACTAGCCCAACTACGAAAAACGAATACATGGTAACAGTAGGTTACACATTGCAAATCTGTCAGTTAAGTCTCTGGACAAAGCAACATGAGGCCATGCATTCTTACTTCTTCACTGGTTATATATATTATAAAACGCTTTCTTCACAGTTTAGTTAGTTTAGTATAGTTGCATTTTCAGGAAGCTCATTATAAACTCTATTATAAGCTTCCTGAAAATGCAGCTAATAAAGGACATCCATTTATTATGCGTTTATTTTCTTGAGAAAAATTCTACATAGGTAGATGCTTTTTAGTTGACAAATGAATATGTCAAGACTCCTGTTTGTTTTTAGTCCGTACTGTCTCACTGCTAGGCAAAGGCCTCCCCTCGAGTTTTCCATTGATTTCGGTCCAACGCCATTGTCTGCCACCGACAGTCGCTAAAGGTGTCTAGCTCGTCACGCCATCGCTTGCGTGGTCTACCGTGCCGTCTTACTGTCTCAGGGTTCCACTCAGTGGTAGCTTTGGCCCACAGTTCGTCCGGCATGCGGCAGATGTGCCCTGCCCAGTACTACTTCAGTTTCGCAGCTTTTTCAGCCACGTCGAAGACCTGTCAAGACTCCTACTGATAAAAAACTTCATATAGCCTGCGCAACGCCTTCGTGTCTCAGCTATAGGAGCAACATATAATCTACCGCGGCCAAAGCGGCGTTGATTGGTTGTAAAGTCCAGCTTCAGACCCGAACTTTTTAAGCCACCATGAGGCATTAGTTAAATCCTGTACTCACCACCCTAGCCTTTGTTATGGTAGGTGAAGAAAGGAAGTGTAAAAAAAGGAAGCATACAGTCTCCTGCACCATGCTCTCCGGCTGCGGAGGAGATCGATCTCTCTACCTTTCCGCAGCTTCTTTTTATGCTATAATGCTTCTACAGAAGGTACACCTTGACTGGCCTGTCAGGTCAGTTGGTAGTAGCTCTGCCTTCTGCGCTGCAGGTTGAGGGTTTGATTCCCTTCCATGACAAACATTAGTGTGATGAACTAAGGTTATTGTGTATGTTATTGATGATACTTTATAACAACCCAGACACAGAACAATTGTATGTATTTAAAAATATATAGGTATTCTATCAGTCATACAAGCTATGCTTAGTTTGGGGCTAGATGGTGTTATGTGAATTGCCCACCAATATAATAATAATAATTATTATTAGCCCTATAGATCGAAAATCGTATAAATCGAAAAAAACCGTTTAAGCCCGATATAAACCTTTTATTTATTTAAAACATTTGGTGCTGATGACTATGTTTTTCTTAATTATAACTGTATTTTCTTGATTTTACCGAGGTAGGGATACAACGGAGAACTGAGTAGGATTTTTCAGGTACGTATGGGGCCTGCTAACAATAACTATAGTCGGGCCACTTTAAGGCCATTTTGACAGTGGACATCTTCTTCTTCTTTCTTCGTTAATGGCCTGTGACATACTAATGTCATTTCTGCCAATGTCAAGTGTTTATAGTTTATATTCAGTTTGTTTGTTATAAGTCTTAGTCGATGGTCAGTTGTCAATTCTAGACGACACGCGGAATGGCGTCTAGAATTTTCTTGGGACTCCTCGTCGTTCAAATCACACTGCACCACATGCAATCCAATTATCCATACCCGCCGAATCAGTGGACATCTTGATGTGAATGATAAATTCTTAGACAGTGACACTACCTTGATTGTTCAATTAGGTGATAGTAGTAGTGTCAAGCGATTAGACTTCTTAAACTGGTTGAGACCCTGTTAGAAAAGTTAGATCTTGGGCTGGGGAAACTTATTTTATGTGCTTTCCCTTATTCAAAATCGTTGAGTGCTAAAGACAATCAGAAAATATTCAATCTGAATTTAATACTTTACAATTTGGCATAGTGACGTTTTATATTTAGACTCTAATAATTTTATTAGTAATTTTTATTTGAATAAAGGTAATGTATACTTTATACGTAGGCGTAGTAAATTGATTATTGCTAAATTTGTAAGCATTTAATATATCTGATCCTGTTATAAGAATTATAACACAATTTAATGACGACCCCGTGGTTAGTAATACCTAGTACTAATGAGGGGAAAAAAATGTAGTAGGGCCAACTGACCAGCACTTAAACTGACCAAGTTGACAATGGGAAAACAGGCAGTTTACATGTAGTTCACCAAAATATGCAAGGCCTGCCCAGCAAAGGATAAGAATGTGAATTATTTTTAAATCATTTCAAAGTAGATATTATGTGTATCACTGAACACTGGATGGTACAATCTGAGGTACCTCCTTTCTACGAAAATTATAATATTGCTAGTAGCTATAAACGCAGGAGCGCCATACGTAATGGTTCGTTAATTATTGTAAGAAAAAAATTAAAATGCAAGGAGCGTAAAGATATCACTAATCATTCTATTGAAATAACTTGAGGTGTCGTGTGTCGAGCTAGAGCGGCATGTCGTCGTAAGCGTTAACCGTCCCCCAGATGCTGATTTTGCGTTATATTAATGCAATATGGAAGAATTATTGCAAAAAATAGCTTGTGATAAAATCATAACAGTTTGTGGTGATTTTAATATAGATATTCCGATTCATCCATTCTCTGAAACACTTTTAAACTTATTTAAATGTTTCAATTTAAGCCCTCTTTTTAATGAACCGACAAGAGTAACGCTAACAACAGCCACTTGTCTATATAACATCTATTGCAGTTGCACACCACTTCATAAGTGTGTACTAAAACATTTTAGTTCTGACCATTACGGTCACAGCGCCACCTTTTCTTGTAATCGTATAGTTGAAGCTCAGAACTTTACTCATCGACCTATCACAGAGAGCCGCATCAAAACATTTCATAGTAGAATTGAACACAAAGTTTCTCTCGTACCATGCATCGATGATCCAGATGATATTTTCACCGCATTGTCTAATTTTATAATTATAGAATATTTACAGTAAAAACATGCAAAGCAAAAAAATGTGCTAGATTTGCCGACTGGGCTACATCAGGTATCTATAGAAGAAGGAATACATTGTACGAATTATATGCTTCCAGAGAACAATGTTAGATGATCCAGTTTTTATCTTACATGTAAAGAATTACTCAAAAGTCTTCAAAAAAGTTTGTCATGCGGCTAAGTCACTGTTTTTGAGAAAAATTATATTAATGGGATGAAAATGGGTGAAAACGTATGTATGAAACTTTTTAACGCGTGGTGCGATTTGCTTGAAACTGAATAAATAAAATGCAAAATAAATGGCCACGTGTTTTGGATTTTTCAAAATAACCCTAACAAAGGGGAAAAATGGGATGTCTTAGTTTGTATGGGAACTTTTTAACGCGTGGTGTGATTTCTTAGAAACTTGGTTGGATACTTAAAATGAAAAATAAATAGGAACACATAAATAAATAAATAAATAAATACGTGTTTCAGGATTTTTCAAAATAACTCTCATACAGGAGTAAAATGGGGTGTGAATGTTTGTATGGAAACTTTTTGATAATTAACTATTTGTAGTGGGTGTGATTGGTTTGAAACTTATCAATTAAATTTGACAAGGAGAGAAATTGCATCTCGGGGAAGGGTATAAGCTACAATTTCTTTCAAAAAAAGTTCGGACAACAACAGCTAGTTACTAATAAAACACGAAATATAATTAAACTCGAGAAAAATAATTAAAACAGGAGCGCAAAGTTTGCTTCGCAAAACGGCCAAAAAGAATCCGTATTCGGCCTCAAGATTCTATGGTGGTGATAACGCCATAATCCATTTACTCACACACAAATTCGATGACAATGTTAAAAACATTTATATCCAATACAATTAAGTTGCACCTTGAACACGACGGTACTTCGCTGATCTATTGCGAACATCTAAGTTAGGAGCCACGAGCGTTTCAGTAGGTGTATGAAGTAACTACTAGGTACGAGTACATCTTATCTAATTAATTTGCCCATACCTACCATGCCACGACAAACCTAAGTATATGGTATAACCAGTACTTTATGCAAAACTTTTGTTGAGAAACTGACACCGTCATAACACTAATTTAACCTGTATGGGTTTTTATTGGTGATTTTGTTGAAAGTACCTTGATAACTGAGCTTTGCTCGGTATAAAACACGGATAAAACGAAGTATTCTAAAAATTTAACCTAGCTAGATCGATTTATCAAACCCCAAAACCCCACACAAATGTTTGTATGATCTGCAAGTATTTGTCTCGGGTCTGGGTGTTTCTGTGTATAATATGTATGTATTTGTTATGTACAAAAAAAAATAAAGTATATAAGTAGTGTATCAGTCATGTGGTACCCATAACACAAGCTCTGCTTACTTTGGGGCCAGATGATGCTGTGTGAAATGTCCGGTATTATTTATTTATTTATTTATACTAAATTTCATGAAAATCGTTGGAGCCGTTTCCGAGATTCAGATTACATATATGTCGGTACATATATATATATATATATATGTATGTACATATATACAAAAATTGCTCGTTTAATGGTATTAGTAAAAGCTGGAGTTACTGACTTGGGCGTGAATAATTGGAATTAAAAATAATTCGTATATTTATTTTATACAAGAATATATAATTTTAAAAATCCAAAACCTGACTGCAAAAAGACTATCATTCCTAATTAAATTTTAACATATAACTTATATATTTATGTAATCGCCTTTTAATTTCCTTAATTTTAATAGCATCCTCCATTTTCCAAACCACAGGTTTGGTTATTTTTTTTATTAACGTATTACAATTTCGCGCCAAAAATCTGGTAAAAAAGACACAATTTTTAACTTTTTAACACAAATGACGAACTTTGTTACTTGCGTTACTTTGTGACGTCCTACTACTTCTTCTTCTTCGTTAATGGCATGTGTCATATGATGACAATTTTGCCAATGTCAAATGTTTAGATTATTTTTAGTAACACGTCACAAAGTCGTATGTTGTCGTTCGTCGTTTGTGTTATTTTATAAACTTTCGTATCTCATTATAGAATAATTATAAGGATTATTTTTGCTCGAATCACCGATTCCGACCAATCAAACACAAAACATTTATCCCAATTATTCACACTCGAGTCAATAATCTATTATTTGAATAAAATCATCAATTACAAATATAAACCCAAAATAACTCGGGAAAAATCATTATCATCATTACATAGTATAAAAACAAAGTCGCCTCCCGCTGTCTGTCTGTCCCGATGTATGCTCTTTAAAACTTTAAGATCTTTAAAACTATGCCACGGATTTTGATGCGGTTTTTTTATATAGATAGAGTTATTCAAGAGGAAGGTTTATATGTATAAAACATGCATAATATAGTAGAGAAACACTGATAATATTAGAGGTTTCTAATGTGGTGTCGTAAACAAACATATTTTTTTGCGCTTACATTGCAAGCTCTGGCTGAACCCTACGAGATAGATCAAAACAATGTACTACAGTATTGTACACCTTAAAAAGGTCTACACAAAAGTCTGCAATGGTATATGTCTATCTCTTAGTCAATGTTATTCTCTTAGATAACGTTGTATATAAAGACATTCTGTAGTATATTTAGTATCAGCATTTAGATGCCGGGGCAGGTCGCTAGTAAATATATAAGAGCTCAATGTTTTCTCCGCAAAACGGCAAAAAAACAATGTAAACACTTGACATTGGCAAAATTGTCAGTATGACACATCATGCCATTAACGAAAAAGAAGAAGGATCACTTTAAACGTTTTATATAGCTGGATTTAAAAGCGAATTTAGGCTTTTTGATATTTGATGGGTATGAAGGATTATACACGTTCTGCACAGTCAATTAACGAAAAGTTCAAATGAAAGATCACCACTGTCAGAAGCCAGTGGCCGGTATGACTGAAACCCGCGTGCTAACACCGTGAGAACAGAGGACAACGCACTAACGATACCAGCTCGACTGGTCATTCAAATGCATAGAAAAAAGATAAGTCTAGGTTTATAGAAGCTGACCAGCGAGTAGTTATAAATAAATGCTAAGCCCTAGGGTCGTATTCCATAGCTAAGCATAAAGTGAACCTAATTTTATTTCATAAAAACGATCAATACTGACTACCAATGTACCTACTTATAAAAATATCCTTACACATAATATTATAAACGCGAAAGTTTGTATGTATGTTTCTTATTTTTTCACGCAAAAACTAGGTATTTTAATTAAACTTTACAATAATATAGCTTATACATCAGAATAACACAGGCTATAATTTATAAAGATATTGTTTGAATTGTCCAAAATATAACGATAAGTGTCAAGCAAGTAGTAGGAAGAAAATCTGTCATCTGCAAGCTATTCTGGCGTGCGCTGCAAAAACCGTTAGAATTACACTAAGTACTAATCCTGAGCAGACGAAGTCGCGGGCACCAGCTAGTATTAAATATATAAGCACCAGCTTATCTACATGGGTGGGTAACTTATTATTTTTCAAAAATAATATCCAGTCACGTTCGGATTACTTATGTGCAAACACGTGGATATGTGCCTAGTAGGTATATTGTTTGGACATACCTCTGACTACCTCTGATCTGAGTAACTAGTAGCCCATACTAATATTATAAATGCGAAAGTGTCTCTGTCCGTCTGTTTATTACGTTTTCACGGCTGAACGGATTTTGTTGAAATTTGGTTCTATTGCATTCGGGGGAAGAACATTGAAGGGGGTAAAATAGGGGATGAAAGTTTGTTTGAGAAGCTCATATTTTCTTAAGTTAGGGATCTGAAAATTCATATTTAGGCTTTTAGTAAGAAAGAAAGAAATACGTGTTTCCACGTTTTTGCAAAATTATCCCCGAAGGGGGTAAAATAGGGAATTAAACTTATAAGATGTTCTTAAGATGCACAGAATGCATTTCTTACAAAAATAAGAATAAAGGATCTAAGCATACGCGTACGAAGTCGTGGGTAACAGCTAGTATCTTATAAAGTGTCTAGCGTGGGGATTAAAGTCGTAAGCGTGTTTATTTTAGGATTCCGTACCCCAAAAGAAAAAGGAACTCTTGTAGGATCACAACGTTGTCCCTCTTTTTGTATGCCTCTCTGTCTATCTGGCAAGACCAATTTTCTATTTTATTAGGCAAGATATTTTTAGGGTTCCGTAGCCAAATGGCAAAAAACGGAACCATTATGGATTCGTCATGTCTGTCTGTCTGTCTGTCCGTCCGTATGCCACAGCCACTTTTTTCCAAAACTATAAGAACTATACTGTTGAAATTTGGTAAGTAGATGTATTCTGTGAACCGCATTAAGATTTTCACACAAAAATAGAAAAAAAAAATGAATTTTGAGGGTTCCCCATACTTAAAACTGAAACTCAAACATTTTTTTTATCAAACCCATACGTATGGGGTATCTATGGATAGGTCTTCAAAAATAATATTGAGGTTCCTAATATCATTTTTTTCTTAACTGAATAGTTTGCGCGAGAGACACTTCCAAAGTTGTTAAATGTGTGTCGTCGTCCCCCCCCCCCCTCCCCCTGTAACTTCTAAAATAAGAGAATGATAAAACTAAAAAAATATATATGATGTACATTACCATGCAAACTTCCACCGAAAATTGGTTTAAACGAGATCTAGTAAGTCGTTTTTTTCACGTCATAAATCGTAAATCGCAATTTACCTTTCATTCAATCAACTCATATAAAACCAATATAAAATGTTACTTGCTGCTACGGAACCTCATGTGCGAGTCCGACTCGCACTTGGTCGCTTTATTCTAGGTATCAAGTTGAAATTATCATCAAATAATACGGTCTAAGTCAAAACAATAAAAAATATGCCCTAAATACTTCGTTCGCCAGTATCTGAAATACTATGGGGTACTTTCCGTTGATCTAGAATCATAAAATTTGACAAGAAGGATTTCTAAATGTCTTAATTTAAAAAAATAATATGAATACGATTGAATTTATTTATTAATTTATTTATCAATCAATCCGACTAAATATTTTCGTTAGAACAAAGCTCGGTGCTTTTATAGTTTACTAGCAGCTGCCCGCGGCTTCGCACGCGTGGTAAACATAAAAAGTAGCCTCAAAGGCCCCATCTATATCTACTCCAACGTAATTTTAATCAAATGAATCAAAACAAATGGTGGTCTGGTCTTCAGATCATCTCGTTTACTACCGAGCACAAAACGACGCTCGTTTTTAAAAATGTTCACCTGTTGGTGAATTTTTACAGATTTCTAAATTTTGTTAATGAATCATGTAGCTAAACCGGTAAATGGTAAAAAGGTATAGATTTAAATCTAGAATGGCATTAGACGTACCACATGAGCAAAGCCGAATGTAGAAGCTAATTTATAAGAATAATAATACCGGACATTTCACACAGCATCATCTAGCCCCAAAGTAAGCAGAACTTATGTTATAGGTACATGACTGATGTACTACTTGGTACTTTTTTTTCTATTGTAAATACATACAATATTATACATAGAATTAAAAAAAATCATAGTTTATATAGTTCTAACGTTCTCGAATAATAATAATTTGAATGCTACCCACCTATAGGTAGTGAAGACTCTCAATAAGAGTACTTGCAAAGTGGATAATTAGTAACGGTTTCTGTTTCGCTGTGTGTAAGGAACTCTAAACGAGTTCTAGGGAAGGTGAGGCAAAAAGATGAAGAAATAGTGCATTTTTGTGCACCGCAGTCAGCTCAAGCTATGATACAATGGACGTTCGTAGTCATTGCAATCCCACGAGTTCAAACATATTTCAAACCCTCTCTTTTTCACAATAAGGCAATTTTATACCTATTTTGAGATAGAAGCAAGTAACGTGTTGTCTTATCAGTTCAGCCAAAATATAGTGCCACCGCTACATAACGTACAGCGTATAACGGTGCTTGCATTTCAGGAAACCATTCTTTACTCTACAATTTATAAGACATAACGATTAAGACGACTAGTTTTTAATTTCCCCTTTAATCCGCCACCAAAAGGTCAGTGTTAGTGTTATTATAGCTATTTAATTAGACAAACTGACGATGGAAGTATAAATGTCGTGAACTTTGAAACTGTAGACTGTACATAGTTAGTGCAACGGATATTTTTTTACATGTTGGGAGTAAAAACGTAGGTTAAACTTTAGTAGTGCGTCGCACGAAAATGAAGGGAAAAAAATGAGAAAAAATGTTTTATTATTTTCTCGAAAACTAAGAATAACCTAATGTTATTAGTGGTAAATATGTAATCAGAAAGCAAAACCCTACCAGATGTGAGTCTTTTCACCCTCCAATTCGTGCGACGCACTACTAAAGTCAAGCCAAAACGTATTAAAACCTCTATAAACCTAGGTATGAAACCTTCATAGAACACTATCTACATTACTTATAAACGTCTCTCTACACACTGCTTAAATTTCGCCCTGTCACTGTCACCTGTCAAAAGGGATGGCACTATTTTAAATAGTGACTTTTGATAGGGATACTTCGTTTGTCATTTCATGAAGCTCTGGTAATTCAATATTTTTTACTCGTTTTATTGCTTGTTTTATTCAGTAATCTGAGCGGAATTTTGATTAATAAATTGTGACTACATAGGACAAGTATGGACAATTGAATTATATGTGTATTATGTTGCAATGTGATTTGAACGACGAGGAATCCCAAGAAAATTCTAGACTGTCATTCCGCGATGACGTTTAGAATTGACTAAGACTTTATTAACAAACAAATTGACTATAAACAAATAAAAACACTTGACACTGTAGAAGACTTTTGAAATAAGTTGAGAAACGGTTATAAGTAGCGGGGTTATTGTATTCTAAACGATCTGAGTTCTCATCCAAAGCAAGCATTACATACAATCCATCTGCAACATGTATTTTCTCGACTAGCCGCCTAATCCAGTCTAAGCAACATATCGTAGCCGCAACACCGATGTCAATGAATCCTACTTATTTTATCGCTAACCCTCAACTCCCTACCTCAAATTCCTTTCTACTCTCATGCCTAGATCTATTAGAAGCTGGTCTCTACTCTAAAAGAAGAGTGATAGCGTAACGTTTAAGTTATTGGCATAAGATACAAAATTCAATGAATTACAACTATAATCATATTGAACTGACTATACAAAAACTTGCAAAGGTTACGTTCTGGATGTAGAGACTCGCAAGGAAATTCCTAGTCTGTGTTTACACGGTGATGAAACGCGCGTGTTTGCGTTAGGTTCTCGAGGGTGGTTGTATGGGGTTTGGTCGGTAACGCGACCAGGAATGCGAGGTTGTGTTGGAGAGTGCAATGCCTCGCTCATGCAGCTAGGGAACCGGTTTCTAATCGTGCGTCTCTGCCGATCGCTGGAGAAAAAGTTAGAATATGTGCACTGTATGCTGTGAGGTGATTCGATTCGCGCGATCCTTGATGAAGTTTCTGTTTTATGGAGGTTTTATGACTTTGAATTGATAGATTTCTATTGCGGAGTTGTAATGAAATAGTTGAGCTATGTGAGGCCTTGTAACTTTTTTTTTTAAGTTAACTTATTAGTTAAAGGTTCACCATAGGTTCCACCTACGCACTTTTAGTGTTGCCTTATTAAATTTTTAGTATGCACTAAATCGTTTTCTTTGTTTCTCTTATGGTGTGAGTCAAGTGAATATTATCTATCTATATAGTCTGAACGTTATAAGATATACCCTAATATACGTGAACCAAACGGTAGGGAGCGTAAAGCGGAAAGCATTTTAACATATAATTTAAAGTAAATTACCCTAAAACTTTAGGGACAGACGAGCATTACTTGTCAATCATTATTCATCATTTCTAAATAAAATACATGCGATACAGAAATTCATTATCATAAATAATTTAAATTTAATTAGCTGTAACCTGATAGATTATCTTCAATTAACGTTTATTACGATGCCCATTATTAGATGCACAATGAAAGAGAGCCACTAACTAAATTGTGCTACACTTCATTCAATAGCTACAGGACTTATAGATTTAATTAAAGCATATTAAAGACACTTGTTTGAAATTTTTATGCAGTAGATCGGTTGTCTCGGTTTTATGTGAGCAATGTCGGTTGCTCACATAAAATGTATATACCACAAGGAATCACTTCTTCTTCGTTAATGGCACGTGTGATGACGATTTTGCCAATGTCAAATGTTTAGATTGTCTATAGTAACACGTCACAAAGTCGTATTCTGTCGTTCGTCGTTTGTTATTTTATAGAACATGGTGTCTCTTTATAAAAATGCTCGTATCACAAAGAAACACAAAATTTTAATTTCAATAATTCACACCCGAGTCAATAACTCTAGCTATATTTGAATGAAATCACCAAAATTACAAATCAAACCCGATAATATAAGACCGCAATGTTTACCTATTCCGCAAAACGGCCGAAAATAATCAAGTCACTTCTTCTTCTACCTATAATGGCAAAATTGTCATCATGTCTTGATGTCAATTTTGCTAATGTCAACTGGTTTTGTTTGTTTATAATTGTCATAAAGTCATAGTCAATCATTTATACATCTACATAGATCTAGCATCGCCTAAGGGTTAAAAAAGAACCCTGTTATGATGTTACGAATAAATAAATATAAAAAAATTACGAAAATTGACATCTAATATATCGTGGATTAATATTTTTCGTCGTATAAATCACAAAAAAACGACACATAGTTCAATTGTCTATACTTGTGCGAAGAAGACACAACTTGTTGATTAAAATTCTGCAAAGATTACCTACTCAATAAAACATGCAATAACGAGAAATACTTATTAATTTTAGAAGTGCTATGTGCATGTGCATGAAATGTCAAACAAAGAATCTAATCCACTCTAATCCACATTCTTATCGTGTCACTAGCTATTTCTATTTATTTCACCAGTGTGGTGAAAGGATAAAACACTTCAAAGGCTCTTTTTTCCGCTATCAAGCTGTTTGTGCCTAAAAAAGAAATAATGACATAAACGAACGAACGACACAGAGGTATTAGTACCACGCTAGTACTTACAGGAAGGCTGGCTATTAACGTTGTGAGTAGCCTAGCACCCACTGAAATAAAAGGTTAAATAAATGAAAACCAAGTTCGTTTCTCATCGGAAAGGTCTAACTTGATAATCCCTATGAAATGCGGTGGCGTCTCAGGCGAATGCACGGCACGGTGGCTGCACTTTCCCCTGGCGAGACGATAGTGCTGTGTGAGAAGACCGGATACCCAGAAAAAGCCGGAATAAAGTGCCATCAAAACATATAATTAGGTCATGATAACAGAGTATGGTTACAACATAATAAATATGTCACAACATAACATAATACATCGTATCAAATGCTATGCTAATATTACACTACAAGAGCGTGTTCAGTATAACAGCTTCAACAAACAGCTTACCTTGTTAGGGTTTCTATATAGAACCCTTAGCCCGTCTGTTTGTCTGTCTGTCTGCCTGTTAGTCCGTCTCTAATCAAAACTCTAGCTCGCGGACTATTCGTATTTCGTATGAAATTTTGCACAGTAATATGTATTATAGTGATCTCTACAAAGTTTTCACTCAAAACGGGATATTTACCATGATATATGAGTATTTCTGCATCCCGATATTTCGTGCATGCGCCATGATCATGATCTGATAAACTGGGTCAGTTTATCTCAGTTATCTCAGTTACGTGCCGAAATATCGGGAAGCAGCAGAACAAAGAAGAAGCAAAACTCATATCATCATGGTAAATATCCCGTTTTGAGTGAAAATTATGTTCAACCATGATAGTTTTTGAATTTATATCTACAAAGTTATGAAATAAATACATAAAAATGGTTTTTAGGGATACTTTTCCTACATGTAAACAAGTGTAGCATGTATTTCAAAAATAATAGACATAAAGCCCTATACACTTCGTTTGGCTTTGCTGACTAGATGGTTTTGAATTGGTTTGGGATCTGACCACTAGACATTCTTATTCTTACTTACTTCGGAAGCCTTCTGTACTTCTGTGCATGGTCACATACGTTTGGCCAATTTTTGTATATTGCTTCTCCAGCCCTTTTCACGGTACTTTGGATGCCAAAGAATTAAATCCTATGTAGATACTGCTATACCCACCGTATTCAGTCGTGGAGAAATTAGCATGTGACGCTGGTGTGACTTCTGCAAGGTTTTTGCGCACAAAACGTTATTTAAACGAAAGCTCTAACTGGATGGCGTCTAGGAACCGGGTATAGAAACGTTGGTCGTTCAGCGAGAGAGGCAGACGATATCGTAAGTATTGCGGGCCGAACCTGGATACCTAAGGCTGGCACAGGAACGGAAAGAACATCACATATAAATGAAGGCCTATACCCAGCAGTGGGTGAAGTTGGGCTGTGGGTGATGATAATGATGATGAAACGTTATTTGTAAAAATAGCTAAATTCGCAAAGCACAGGCTCCGAGTTGGGGCCACCTCTGTAGGTGATATGCGATAAATTGTTTAACTTTCCTAGACTGCCGGCTTATTCAGGCCGAACAAAAGCATAATTAGGCTTTTGAAAAGTCGGTAAATTCCCACCACTCACCCCCGGCATTTCTCTCCAAGGACATGGAACCTGTCCGCACGGCGGGCCTTGACCGTTTTTAGGCAACCTGCAATCAAGAATGCAAGTGGTCGGCCAGGGGTACTTATGATGTGGCGAGCCAGTGGCAATGTGGAACAAAGGAAGCGCGAATCGAGGGAAATGGCTATGGTTTATATAGATCCTGGCAAAATATATCGGCAGAATGGCAATTCTACGAAATAGTAATTTTTCTGTTTCAGCAATCCTAGATTACAATCCTAGACGGCAAAGTAAGATATAAGACCAAAGCCTCCAACTGTCGAGCTGTGATGTCTTTAAAGACACTAGCGGTCAACTGAACGTTGATCTACTAAGTTAATTAGTAAATAAATAAAAGTAACGCCACGAGTTTTGCATTAGTAAGTTCTTTCATTTCTCAGATTTTATTTCAGAAGTATATAATTAAGGATTAAATACTTAACTGTTAAGACAGATTAAAATTATCTATAGCTCAACTGATCCAGATCACTGCCAGTGTACGTCACCAAGATGCTGGCGGCATTGCCACGTTGAATGGCAATGCGCTGGGTCATATAGGAGCCAGCTTTTCGATCACGCGATATTTCTACCAGTTCTCTTTCAAACATTGCTTATAATAATTCCAAGCCTGTGACAACCTACCTGCTGACAGCAATAAGAACTTACGTCCCCTTTGCGAAGACCAGGTATACGTGACTTCATATCAGAACTCCTTAGATCCTCACGCGAAAACCTTCCTTAAAAATTATATGGTAGAATCGATGTTTCTGTGGAGGGCTTTGGTGGTTGTGATGCCTGGGATAGTGGAGTGTTAGTGGTCAATAACTGTGGCAAAAACGCCCTCAGACCGGGTGCATTCTTGCGGCTGTTGCAGACTTAGGACCTAAATAGTGGTTAGATGCCTTCAATGACCCTTCAATGGAATGTTTTAATCGATAACATAAAAATACTTGACTTTTCCATTTAAAGAAATTGTTATTCAAATGACTATTGGAGTCATTCGTGAAATGCCATTTTTTTTGTAAAGAATTACTGTTAGGTGTTTATCTTATAATCATTATTAGATTAAAATCGTTAAAATCTGTTACCATCTTTATTTATTGACATTATAATGACAAGGACAAAACATAGGTACCTACTTAAAAGTCATTAGCTAAATAAGTAATTATGACAGACAGTACCTAATACTATTTCTTAGGTAAATTAAAAAAACTGATTAGTAAATAATGCTTTGCACCAGGAAAGGGCGAATTTTCTCATGCGCATCATGCCAATTACTTACAATATAAATGTTTCTTTACGTCACTCCTAGATTCCTCCACCTAACAAACATCAAGAAACACAAAGCGAGCAAAAAGACAGCCGTGCTGTTTTTCCTATCCATCGCGGCTAGTACCCAATTTAATCCAGCATCTAACATGCACTCAGGTCTAAGACCTGAGAACACGTTTATGTAGAAAACAGGCCACGTACTTAATATCAGAGTTTACCGGTTCACTGATCACGAGGAGCCAGGACTCATGCTCCGTACTCTACGGTGTCGGTGTTTCGTACCGGCTCTCCTGTGCAAGTTTTTTTATTCGAAGTTCAAATAAATTAGCTAAGCGCGTTTGACCAAGCACTGTCAAGGCTTCTGAAGTTAGGAAGGTAAATAATCAATGGACAATATTAAAAATAATCACTTCAAAGCTAAATATAATTCAAACGAATAGTTGTATCGTAAAACTGTTTCAGAATCCTCGTAATATCTTTGAAAGACTTATTAGGGTGGTAAAATAAGGTTATGTTTTTATTTCAAAACTATGTAAAGGCAATTATTACATATCACAGTGCAAATTGTCATCACGGTAAAGCTTATAATCTGCGAGCAAGAGCTTTGATTAGGAGCGGACAGACAGACAGACTGACAGACGGACATGTGAAACTACAAGGGTTCCTTGTTGGAACTTCGGAACCCTAAAAACTAGCTTTTAGCATCTGGAGATTTCTGGGGACTGCTGTGCGAATAAGATAACTGAAAGTACGGACAAAACCATGTTTTTAATCCACTGATACTGCACTGGAGCTGGTAACTGATAGGTAACCCGTTTTCTAGGCTAACAAGCCCTAAGACGAATGGCTCGGTACCCCCATATAAGGCCTATGTCAATTTATTGAACGCACTCGATAGGCTGCGTTCCCGCGCATTCGATCCAAGATGGCGTCTGTCGCCATTTATTTTCCCTTTTTATC
This sequence comes from Lampropteryx suffumata, assembly GCA_948098915.1. Taxonomy (NCBI): domain Eukaryota; kingdom Metazoa; phylum Arthropoda; class Insecta; order Lepidoptera; family Geometridae; genus Lampropteryx; species Lampropteryx suffumata. Next base: position 1,446,820 of record OX402557.1, on the reverse strand, counting down.
ATGTTTTAAAATAATATATTTCTGTTTAATATTAGATTCTTGGTAAAGTATCTTTACATTGTAAAGCTAGATAGAGAAACCATTTTAATAAATGTAGGTATGTATGTTTATCTTAGCTCCACTTAAAAAAGATCAAGTACGAAGATGGTATATCTTATTTTAGTTTTACCTAGATACTTTGTTTTTTTTTTTAAATCGATTGCCGTGAAAAAAGGCTGATTTGATGTGGAATGGTAAAATAGTGAAATTATCCTAAATACATTGGTTCTTTCTAAACAACCACAAGACCCTTCTCAAAGTCACTGACCTAAGGCTGGGTGACCAGACTCAATAAACTATAGAAATTGAAATAACATAAAACAAAAAGGTCGCCTGGCTGTGCTGAAAAATAAAAATACTAGAACCTAAGCCCTTGTCCAATAAAATAAGCTATGTCTCAAGCACTAAGTGCTCGTAAGTTAGCAGTTTCCTTTGTTAAAATATGAAATAAATAATTTAGAAAGAGCACAAATCAAGCATTTTGTGATGGTACGTGTAATTTGTTGTCTCTTCAATAATTCATGCCGACTGCAATGCAGGCGCAGGCGCAGACGATGCTCTATATCTGGGTTCAGCGAGTTAATACTCGAAATATAAAAAAAAAAATGATATAATAAAAACCTGTAAAAATAAATCAGTTATCAGGTAATAAATAACCTTTGGTCTTGTATCATAAAATAACTTTAATGTGGCGTTTCCGTACTACAAAAAATGGCCGTCGAAAGTTTTAATTACTGCATTATTACAAAGTCATACATGCATCCATCAACACTGCGTCACTGCGAAAGAATCAGAATTCAATTTCCTATTTTAAACTATTTACACATAAACAAGATTTATCACTCCATTGAGTTCGTAAAGGTAAAAAAACGGGCAAAAATCTGCTTACCAAAAATTTTTAATTATTTACAATGCACACGATACCTTCTAGACCCAAACTAAGCATGGCATGTATTATGGTGATCAGATGCCTGATATTTTTTTTTAAATACAAGTTTATGATAGGTACTTTATAACACCCAGACACAGCACAAACACCTATGTTTGTACTGGGAGGGAATTTAACCCTCAACTTACAGCGCAGAAGGCAGAGCTACTACAAAGTGAGATGACAGGCCAGTAATAGTACATTGTTACCCTAGAGCTGAATGAAACTTATATAGTCCCGAGATGGGGTTTGAAGAACTAACTGTGCTTTTCATTACGAATACAAGGAAAGTAAAAATAAAAACATGAATAAGCTAAAGAAAAAATGAGTGTATTGTATTTAACATAAATCAAGAACTTTGGTAAGATATTTATTTAAAGTTTATGTTAAAATTAGAGCAATTAGTTATAGTTAGTGAATGGTTTTTTCCAGTGCTGAAAAGTACTACGAGTACTTTCAACCCGCTCCTCAGGCAACTTAAGGCCTAATTTCTGAGTATATGTAATGAAAATGCTATTTACCTGAATTGATAGTACTCTCCAATATACAAGTAGCCATAAATGATGAATGTATGGAACCCACAAACGTATAAAAAGGTTCACTCTTGACGGTTTTGAGTAAAAAAGCAACGAGACAGTATCGCAGCTCGCAAGAACTTAGCGCGTATTGTCGCGATACCTTTTTTTATGGATTTCATAATAAAACTTAACTACGATGCACCATTGCCCATGGATCACTGAAATAGAATTAAAGATAGGTCTAGGTAGTAGTCTAGACTTTAGACCAGTATTAAGTGTAAAATAATCACTACATTTAATGTTTCAGTGAATAAATTAAGGCTATCTCAGAACTAACCTGAAACTCAGATTGAGACAAGTTTGAATGAAATGCTGTCAAAAAATCTATACCTATACTGGGGCATAGTTCCCGATCTGTGTTTGAAGTTTGTTCTGGAAAACTGTTCAAAAAATGCAAATTCAAAAACATTGGCGGCAATTGTATTTGCACAACAACATCTAGCCCTAAACTATGCATAGCTTGTACTATGTGAATCAGATGAGTGATAGAATATTGATCTCTATATACGACTAGCTCGAACGCCCGCGTGTGGCCGCGCGTTTGTACTTCAGTCTGCACTTAACCATTCTAGTTAGACAAATAGCCTCATGTACTGTTTTACATGTTTACATGTATATATTTAAAGTCAATGTCTAAGTCAAATATTTTTATCCAATGTTCAATTCGAAACGTCTCACATACTAGGTGAATTTAGGTGCTAATTCATCCTAACCCAAGTCCGACAAGAACTGGTAAGAAACTTATCCTGGACCTAGAGCTTATTTGTATGTTCCATCTTATAGCTAACTTAAATACGAAAAACAATACAAGATTACAGTAGTATATACATTTCAAATCTGTCAGTTAATGTGTCATCAATAGTTTTCGCACGCCAAATAAATAAATAAATAATGCATCAATAGTTGATGCTTATGTTTTTTTGTAAATTCATTCAAATTATATACAGACACACGCAGACCAGAGACAAATACATGCAGATCATACACACATTTGAACCGCGGCGGGAATCGAACCCGCAACCTTCTGCGTCTCAGCCGGACCTTGGCTCACTGTACCACAGAAGCGACCTCTGTGGTACAGTGAGCCAAGGTCCGGCTTGACGACTCAAATTATCACTTTTATTTAATTTGCTATTACTTGGGTTACATTATTGCATTTTTTGTAGGAATCTCAATTTTTTTATGGATAAAATACAGCCCATATCTCTCTGATAATGTAACTTTCTATAGGTTTTTTTTATAAATCGGCTAAATACTTTTTGGTTTTATCCATTACAAGCGAACTTAGAAATATACAAATAAAAAAATATTTTCTCTATATTATCAGTTTCGATCATTACATATACATATGTATATAGAGCTGTTTATCTAGATGTTAGAAGAGAACCGTGCATTATTAATGAGCTAGACCTTATTTATAGTGTATATTGTAATACCCTGAATCCCTGGCTAAGGCAAAGCTAAGGCAAAACGTCTTTTGAGAGGTGTATACACAGGTCTAATAAACCGCACGTTTAAAATAATAAAAAGACAGTTATGATAGGCAAAAATGCTACGTATTTATTTGTTTATTTATTTATTTACACAGTAATAACATTACAGTAGGTACACCTATGCGCTATGAAATAACAGTTTAAGAAAAAAGTAACAATATTACAATAAATTTTACACAATAAAATATTTTTACTAAATAATTAATAAAAATATGTATAATTAAAATGTCTCACTCAAAAAATTTTCAGATTGCACTAATTCTACAACTATCAATCGTCTCACAATACCTCAGACATTCTCTGCACACATTGGGCCATCGGTCAACAAACAGCATGGCGATTACGGAACTCATGATACAATCAATGTCTATCACTTTCGATTAGCAATAGGCATTATTTCAAGGATTGGCCCTGCGTATGTACGATTTCTACCTGTTTCATTCATATGTGTAACCAAATAACCAACGGAAAGCTGTTAGTATCAATGTTTTAATAGTATCAAAATTATATAATCGCCGGGCAGATCACACGATGGTGTTGATGCCAGAAGTGCATTTAATAATTTTAGAGCTATCTAAGTACATAACCAAAAGTATCATATCAAGTACATCAACTTATGACGGTAAATTAGAAGCTTGAACGAGTTTTAGTTGATAAGGATAGATACATTTGCTCAGGTCCAAGATGCCACCGCATGGGGTCGCTACGCGCGTTTTTCCGACCTCACATGCCATATCCTTACATGCCTGTTGCTATGTCCTCTTGGACTTAGCCAGGCCTGGATCTAGAGAACGAAGATGGGGTTCATATTTGTCAATGTCAAAGTCAATATAGTTCTTTTTCTTTAATGGCATGTCAATTTTGCCAATGTCAGTGTTTAGATTGTCTATTAGTAGGATCTTACAAAGTAATATGTTGTCGTGTCGTACGTCATTCATTATTTTATAAAAAAAAAGTTTATTTTATATTTAATAATTATACCTACGGATTATTTTTGCTTGAATCAACAGAAACACAAAGCTTTTATTTCAACTATTACCACTCGAGTCAATACCTCTAGCTTTATTAAAATAAAAACACCAAAATTCCTAGATAATAAAACAAGAAATAACCTGAAAAAAATAAATAATATGAGAGCGCACTGTTTGCTTCGCAAGACGACCAAATGTATTCCCAAAATAGTTTTATTCGTCGAGAGAAATAAGAAGTTTTGATTATTACAAAGACATGACATTTGATGACAAGGACCACTTGGAATCGTCCTACATGCTAGGTGAGTTTACGCCCGACGCAACATCTTTAGCGCCCTGGCTACGTCCCTACGTCCTGTCCACTCCAGCTTAGAACCAGTAGCGGTTATTAGAAGTTATTAAAAGATACTTTTTGCCGGGACTCCAGATTGCCCAGCTAATTACGGTGGGAACGAGCAGGGCATTCACTGATGCAGAAACACGACATTTCTATAAATTACGAGGATTTAGTTGTTGGAGTGTAATACGTTCACGGTTGGTTAGGTATGAATGAGTTATGTGGTTTTGATTCACCAGTTACTTGTAAGCTTCAAGCTTCAAGCTTCATGCAGTTTTACCAACACACGTAGCACGGCAATTATCAAAGTTCCTTTCATTCTTTCAAAGTTCTTCGAACAAACAACTTCTTCTTATCTTTTTATAATGGCATTATGTCTTGATGACAATTTTGCTAATGACAAATTGTTTTGTTTTGCAAAAGTATAAAGACTATGTCATCGTCGATCGTTATTTGTCTATTTTAAACGTCTATTTAAATCGCGGAATGGCCGTCTTTTCTTGAATTACAACTTTTGTTTTGGAACAAATAAACAAGCGGTACATAAACATTGAAAGTCGATGACATCTGCAAAAGTATATAACTGTGTCGCAGACATCAATGCTCGCTCTCCTCCGAGAATATACAAAGTTTCTTATACATTGTAATTTTATACATGTATACATATATATTATGCTCTAAGAGCTATGTTACTTCTTATAATACTAAGAGCACTAGTGGTCTAGTGATAGTGGCCGCCGTCGATCCTTAGGTCGTGGGTTCGAATCCAGTCGTGCACCAATGGATTTTTCTAATTTAAAAATGTGCACTATAACAGTACTCAACGGGCAAGGAAAACATCGTAAGGAAACCGGCATGACGATCCCAAAAAAAATGTTTAATGGCATATGCCACGTGCAAAAAAGGAGCCTCTTAGGTGCATTTTAATCCTTTCACCACACTGGTTATAAATAACTAGTGACACGATAAAAATACTTCTTATAACGACAAACGAAGAATCAACAAACAAATGCTTTCTCAATAAAATGTAAGACTTTCTTGACAAATATTTTTGTCAATTCTAGCGAGAGAGCAATCGTAGTCATACTACATAGGTAGGTCACGAGAGAAGCCATTTTACCTGTGGTACTACTGATATCACGAGAACGAAGTAATCCATAAGTTAGTGTCGAGAAGTTGTCAAAGAAATCAGTACAGCCTAACAGTTGTCACATTTTATGTGTAACTCTGACATCTTACCTTGGTAATAAGCAACACTAGCATTTTATCCTAAATTAGTTTATATTGTTATATAATACAAAATTAATATTATATAATCTATTATTTAATAAAGCACACTTTATACATAACACTAGGATAAGCGCACAGCTGACGCGTTCGCCTTCTCTATTTCTATTTCTTCTTCTCGCACACACGCACACACTGTTAGCTGACAGTACCAACCTCTCGGAAAATGGCTTGGTACCATCTGACGGCCAACTCTACCACCGCGGTTATTGGTCATATCAAATAGCGCGCGCTTTCCCGGCTTCCTGTTACACACTTCTGTCTCTTTTCACGAAATCACTCCCACAGATTGCAGGAAAGCGAGAAGAAAGATGTCAGGAACCAGGACGGTCACGTAAAATAAATTAACTTGAATCATAAAAAAATAATGTCTCAGTGCTTTTAGCTACAGGTTATAGGATAAGCATCAATTGCTTATCTTCAGATCTGAATCTAGAACGAGTTACTGGACTAGTACAAGTTACTTGTACCAGTGATAAGCCAAGTAGAGTTAGTCGGCGACCATCGTGTTCGCGTCATTAGCGCGATAAGGTTAATGCTCACGCGATTTGATGTACGAGTGTGTTCTATACTTAGCTAGGTACCCATTAGGTTATACAGGCAGATACTCAGGTTAGCAAGTGTCTAAAGTCAAGATGTATAAATTTTTATAAACTAATATTTGAATGGCTATTAAAATATGTAATCTAATACCAAAAGCGATTAGAGAGTTCTGACAGTTCAATTTAAGAAAAAACTGTATAGGTACATGTCTCAGCGAGAATTGTTTTTAAGATGTTGATGAAATGTTTTTATTATATTCTGGATAAACCTGCTTACTTATTTAATAATAATTTTATATTATGTATAATTTTGTAATGAATAATCTATTTATCTCATTATTACCATGTTGATGTTTGCATGTCGGTCAACGACGAAGTATGTGAGACAATTATTATGGAAGAACCTTATACTTACCATACTTCGAGCAAATAAATACATTTCTTATCATTTTATTTCAATGAGAAAAGATTAGATGTTGTATATAAAAATAAAATAAATAATGTCGGTCATTTCACATAGCCACTACCTCCAAAGTGGGTAAACCTAGCCCTAAAATAAGCAGAGCTTGTGTTATGAGTACCACATGACTGATATACTCATTATATAATATGTATACTAATTATATAATATTTATTTACAAAAAAAAGTATATCAGTCATGTGGTACCCATAACACAAGCTCTGCTTACTTTGGGGCCAGATGATGCTGTGTGAAATGTCCGGCATTATTTATATATTTTTTTGATATTTTTTTTGTAAATACGTACATATTATACATATAAACATATCCGAGACAAATACTTGCAATTCATAGAATCATTTATACCGCAGCAGGAATTCAACCCGCTATCTTCTGTGTCTCAGCCGGGCCTTGGCTCAGTGCGCCACAGAGGTCAGCAAATCGTCGTGTATGTTTGTTTTCAAAAGATACTAACTCAAAAATTACTTAGGTTTAAATTTTAAAAGTTTCATCAAAAGAGATCCTGCAAAAAACCGCTAGGACCAGGACGAGTTTCTTGCCAGTTCTTCTCGGGCTTGGGTTAGGATGAATTGGCACCTAAATACACCTAGTATGTAAGACGTTTCAAAGTGATCCTTGTGATTGTATTGAATAAAGTATCTTTTAACTTCAACAAGTCAATATAACCACTTTTAACCGACTTCAAAAAAAGGAGGTTTCTCATTTCGACCGTATTATAATATATTTTTTTGTATGTGTATTCGCGGATAACTTCGTCGTTATGAACCGATTTTGATTATTCTTGTTGGAAAGAAGATATCCCAAGGATGGTACCGTGATGAGGAAACAAGGATCTGATGATGGCATCTCAGAGAAATCGAAGGGAATCTTCGAAAATCGTAGTGACGACTAGTGCGTTTGTTAATTTTTTCATTAAGCAAGGTCTGGAGTCGATCTGAAAACTCCTAAACGATTTACAGCAATTACCTGGTGTTTGGGATTGATTAATTTGTATTGCTGAGAACTTTACACCTAGATGGGTTGTGACTGTCATTAGGGGTCTGATGATGAAGACCAAGGACAGTCAAGAAATTATTTAGTTTTATGTTAGAAGTCGGTTTTTTTTTTAAATTATTATTAAAAGTAATCGATCAAAACAAGGGTAGAATCGGAGATTAATCCGTAGCATGATATTAATCCTTATCCACAAAATAGTTTCACTATAGTTTCATAGCTTGACTAGCCTGTAAGCTCAGTTGGTAGTAGCTCTGCCTTCTGTGCTGTAGGTTGAGGGTTCGATTCCCTCCCAGGATGAACAATTTTGTGATGAACATAGACGTTTGTTCTGATTAAGTATCTTAAGAATGTATTTAAAAATATATAAGTACTTCACCAGTCATCTGGTCACCATATTACAAGCTATGCTTAGTTTGGGGCTAGTATGTGCACATTGTACAGCAATATTTTTTATAATTAAGGTTGATTATGTAAATTTCAATGTTTTATTGCACCTGTGCGAAGCCGATTTTTTTAATACGATGATAGGAGTATGTATGAACATTAAAAATGTTTATAGTTTTTATATATCTGTCTAACTCTGCTAATAAAGTTAATTTGTTATTATCAAGTGCTATTGATGCTGCATGATCGCGAATTTAATTTGCCGCTGCAATATCTAAACGATTAACTGACTTAGATACTTAAAACCTGGTTTCACAAGAAGTAGTGACCATTATAAAGCGACCGTCATATGATGGTTAATTATAGTTCAACGTTACAATACCAACCTCACTTATAAACGCTTCTCAACTGGAACACTGCCTAATCACTGCCTCACAATTTGTCACCGCTTTACATAATTACATTTTAAAATACTAAAAAGAAAACCGATCTCATTTATATAAAAACTAGGTGCTGCTTGCGGCTTCGCGCGCGTTATACCTACATAAAAAGTAGTCTATGTCCTTCTCTAAGGTCCCATCTATTTCTCTACCAAAATTCATCAAAATCGGTTCAGCGGTTTAGGCGTGAAAACGTGACAGACAGACAGAGTTACTTTCGCATTTATAATATTAGTAGAGATAGGAAATTTCCAGCTATTTTGATTTAAAAACCTAACTACTGAACCGATTTTGATATAATTTGTATGGGACCAATCGGAAATTATATCCTTTCACATAAAAAATAATTTTCAAATCGCTTTATAAATGACGGAGTTATGAGGTAACAAACATAATATCTTTTTTTTTAAATACAACCGAATTGATCCTCCTCCTTTTCTTGAAGTCGGTTAAAAATGGATGGCACTATTTTAACATAGTGGCTAACTTTATGTATATAATAATAACATTTTTTATAAATTATGCCCGGCATTATTTGTGAGTGTAAAAAAAAACACAGCGTCATCTCAACTCAAAGTAAGCATAATGATTACTTATCAGCATTATGTGAAAACAAGTTGTGGGTTCACGAACAAATATGCATGAGTTTGTCACATCCGTAGCATAGATGCCAACATATCACATCTCATAGAAAGACGGCATAAAGAGCCAGTAATATTAAGGTAGCCGGAGATTAGGAAATGGAAACTTCATTACTCTGGTACCCGCCTGATATACAATCTAATTGCTTTTAACTGCTGTTGGTAAAGAAGAAAGTATATCTACATAAACCTATTTATCTAATATTATAAAGAAAACTGATTTGAAATTTTGTGTTTCATTGTAATGGATAAACTCAAGAACTACTTAGACGATTTTAAAAATTCTTTAATATGAACAAAGCTAGAGTTATCAGCAAGTAAAATTAACATTATTATATAAAAAATAAGATATACCGTGGAAAATTGCATAAATATAACCTGTGAACCAGTGCGAAGTGGATAAATAAGTAATTTTGGACTATTAACACACTAAACTATCTAGCCCAAAACATTGCTTGTAATCAAACCCACGACCTACGCCGCAGCAGGCTGTTACTGTCAACCGAGTTGTGTGTGATACCGGATATATAAATATCTAATCGAGAATAAATTTATAACATTTATACCTACTTGAGGTACAAATGTTATATATGTATTCTCTACTATTGTGGAAGTAAAACATATTTTAACCGACTTTATCAAAAAGGAGGAGGTTCTCAATTCGTCGGAATCTTTTTTTTTCTTTTTTATGTATGTTCACCGATTACTCGAAAACGGCTGAACCGATTTGAAAAATTATTTTTTTGTTTGAAAGGGTATACTTCACAGGTGGTCCCATATAAATTTTATCAAAATCGGTCGAGCTGAAAAATCAACGAAAATTTAAAAATTGTATAACATCGATGATGTTTTCATGTACTTCGATACCTCGCTGTCTCATTGGATACATCTACTTTCCACTAAAAATTTATTATAGGCTCAAATGTCATTCAATGAAGTCGGTTTCTTTTTAGTTTTTAAAACGTAATTGGTAAATGATACACATGCTCAACCATTTAAAATAGGTACATTTGAAACAGTTGAGCTAACTAAGGACCGTTTAATACGATATTGTTTGTATTCGTGATCCAGATCCAGATCCAGTGATCCAGATCACTGCCAGAATGTCACCAAGATACTGGCGGCATTGCAACGTTAAATGGCAGGCTTCACACTCTTGGCCGATAGAAGCCAGTTCTTTGGTCACGATAACTGAACACAGTGATATTCCCACTGATACGAACTACAAAAAACCACTGATTAGTTAAGGTAGTTATAAGATGGATCATGTAAAAAAGCGTTAGGACCAAGACCAGTTTCTTGCCAGTTCTTATCGGGCTTGGGTTAGGAGGAATTGGCACCTAAATTCACCTAATATGTAAGACGTTTCAAAGTGATCCTTGTGAATACAAATATCTTTTGACTTAACTTGACTTGATATACCTACTTAGATAAACAAAATAGGTTGTATAAAACAGACAAGCCTTTATCCATCGTATACCAATAGACAGTCAGTCAGCCGCATCAAATGCCATCGAATCGGGGGCACAGTAAAACTCAGAGAGACCTCAATGGTGAGAGACCTCACCATTTTCATGTTTTATCCCGTGGAGCGGCCGCTGGCAGCTAATACAATAGGAAAGGAATGTACCGGAGGTAATTTCAGAGTTTTGTCCATAATTCATAGGATTTTATTTAACCGCGAGGTCTAGGGCGGCGTAATTATGGTTTTGCCATTTACATAGAAGTCTAGCGAACTAGGACCTACTTTGAACTTGGTTCTATTCGAGATGGGAGGCCTGTTACACCGGAACGTAACTTTGCATCTAAATTATATATAGTTTACGAATGCTTTTATTGAGATGAGCTGGACCTATTCAGAAAAGGCTGGTCTACACTAGCGCAGGATAGAAAAGAGTGGTAGAAAGGAAGAAAGGCCTTTACTCGGCAGTGAGCCATTACAGGCTCATAATAGTATTAGCTTTTATTGAATTGTATTATAGGTATCTCGGGATCACTTAAGGCTTTAACTATTCCGCAAATACAGCAATTCAACTTCATTCGTTTACATCTAGAGTCTAAAAGACAGACAGACGAACACCGTGATGTGTTACGACATTGTTTTTTTTCGGTTTTTCAAAACTTGGTACAAAAAACTCATAAAAAAGTTAATAAAAGATTTAGTGTGATTAACCCTCATGACGGTTTCATAGCTCTACTTCCGTCATGCGCGGCCACGTCCCACAGCCTACCCCATTTTGCCTCCTACTTCATCACAGTTTGAAAAAAACACTTCTAAGTAGATAGTAATAGTAGATAGTATATCGCATCGTGTAAAAAACTCCATTGATGCACGCACAAGATGGTTCAAATGCTCCTAGATACACCATTTCACTACCAACCTACACACTAGAGCCGTTTTTAACAGATCAATGACATTAAGCAATGCTCTGTGTGGTCAGTATTACCGCAATGGCATTTTGATCAAAGCGCTATGCTTTGGAGAGCACGTTAAGCTGTAGACAGCTGGGATAGATCCCAGTTCAAAAACTGTGAAGGCTCATGGCCTGTATGGAAGTCGCTAATTCAACTTCGCCCTCAGTTTGGCCGCTGAAGATTTAACATGTGGGAATGGGGATTTTGGGACCCCAGCTTATCGCAATGCGACTGGTGCTTCAACACAATCTATGGCGCATCTACTCGTGTGCCCTCACTATCCAAATACTTGGACAAGGGTAGCCTTAACGCGGCCACAGTTAGTGCGATTGGTTCGCTACATACTACTTCGAAACCATATATAACGCCTGAAGCATCAACACGAAAAGAAGAACTCTTAACTTGCCAAAACAGCAGCATCAGTCTACGATGTTCAAATAATATGGTACAAAACAGTGTCACAGTGGCTCTCTGTGTACTTAGGTCTCACGCACACAAGCACAGGGTTACGTGAGCGCTCATAATAAAGGCTCACGCGCACCGACACAGCCGGGCCAACGTCCCTAACTCGGCACAACGTTAGTTATGTTTTATTTATACTTTCTTACAGCGGCCCGGAGGGATATGGCTGTAAAGGACAAGTTTTGACGTAAAATCTTGCTTAATTTTTTTTTTATTTGATATTTTTAATTTAAAGGATTTGTAATTATAACCTATTAAGTTGCCATTCTATGGTACTGGTTCTGTTGTCAAAATCTTTATATGTTTGTGAGCCTAGAGCGAATTAATTATGTGTGTACCTAGGGATTGTCTTTATGAGAGTATCTGCATGGATGTGGGATACCTGCCAGGATAAAATGAGATTTGAAGAGGGAGAAAAAACTACAGAAAATATCAATATTTGGGTGATTTCTTTGTATAACTTACGCGTTGACATTCTGTAACATTTCATAGACGATTGGTAGCAAGATGAGACATCCACAAAAATACGTAAGTGTAAAATCCAAACTCATTAATATAGCGTTTTAAACTAAGGACAGTTTTATAATGCAAAGACCGTTGAGGTCCAGCTTTGCTTATTGAGAACACCATCATTTGTCTCTCAAATAAAACAACTCTCGAGCGGCGTACGAACCCTTTATCATGCAAAAAGGTTTCTACAAAGACAAATTACCGAAAATTCCGGCTGAAGAATACTTTCCGTTTCGATGCATAAAAAATGTAACAAAAAATCGTTTTCACTTGCTACCTTATTCATATGCAGTCCCTGGCATTAGGAGCCGCGGCTGTGTCACGTCTCCCGAGGCTGCGCGTGTGGGGGTGTGTTTGTGTGTGTGTGCGCAAGCGCAGGTAACCGGGATCGTCTGGATAGGCCGCGTTCACGTTGCAGTTTGAAACATGTTAGAATATTTCTAAGAGGAATCTTAGTGGATGATATGATTATAAAAAATAGCATGGTTGATCCGTGAGGTTGGCACCCTGGTTATAGAGTCAATGGTAGGTATGGGGTGGTAAAACAGATTTAATATAACGTACCCTTTCTATTTAGAATACAGAGGTATTTTAACGATGTTCTATAAATGTTTTAAACGTGTTTTGCTCTACTAAAACTTTACGAATATGCAATTTCATACCTACCTGATTTTAATATCAACAAGTATTAAATCTTTCACACCTGATTACCTATATTTAATTTTTTTTACATTTTAACTTCCCAGTATCACACCAAGGGTCGGTCACAAAAGAGCAATTTCAAATAAAAAAACATCGCCAAAAATCTTACAAGAAATTAATTACAGAAAAAAAAAGAAAGGGGTGTGCTGCCAGTGTGTTCGCTGACGTAATTTCTCTCGCGACGAGCGCGGTGCGCAGGCGCAGTGGCGGACCGACCCTTGCGCGTCCCGGACGTACACACAACCTCACAATCATAAAACAGAATCATTCACTCATTAGGGAATCACATTCTAATTGGCCGACGAATCTTCCCACCAATCAGAATCATCAGTGTTTTTTTTTTAATTTTTAGGCACACTACACAGCACACTGTGCGCACACATCCACACAATAGAGTCGGCGGTGCACGTGTTACGCGACCTACCCGGAGGGAATTCGTAAGTTTTTTTTTATTACTAATTCTTAGACTTAGGTTTCGATTCCAAGTAAGCTTCTGTTGGAATATTTTTGATTTCCTAAATTTTTTAAGTCAGACTTAAACCAAAAAATAAGTATATATTTCGAGTAGTTTCAAAGTAAGTTAAAGAACGTCATTTTAAAAGCAGGTTAACTAATTAAAAAAAAAATTAAGTATCTACTTGCTTACGTAATCATAACTTTTCTCACCTCCCAAGTGGAAGCATTAAAAAGTAAGCTCAGCTTAAAACATAAAAGCTCAGCAGTAAACTTGTGCTGAGTGAACTAATACCAAGCAACCATTATCAATGAGAAGTTAAACATACCATGTCAGCATTTTTATCAAGTACCTACAAGTATGTACCTACTTATAGGTACCAACAGCATTTACTAGGATAAGCACTAATCATTATCCGTTGTCTGTCCATCGAGTTACCTACATCCTAATAGATAATTGGCAGTTCCTACTTGATGTAAATGCATGTGGACATTTATATTGAAAAACACGTTTCTGAATGTTCACTTTTATCAACATTTGTTTCGTGTGTTTCTTTGTTTGGTTTGGTTGTTACAGTTTTTTTACGTAGAACTTATTTTTACATGTAAAACTTTGATCTTCTCTTCATTAGAGAAAGTCCACGATAGGTGGTCAAACTAACACGTGATTCTCTAACCCTCAAAACTATATTCGGCCAGAATCATAAAACTACGTTTCAGTTCAATTTTTGACAATCTGAAATGTATTAACTTTAAAAAGTTTATAAATGTCAACTGTCACGCCAAATTTCCCGGCATTTCCATTTCCAAAATGGCGGCGCCACGTCACAGTGACGCTCCTAACCTAGGCCAAGCGCGATCGGAAACATAGGTCAATACTCTCGGTCATGGCCGCGCACTTTCACGGTAATAGAACTGTTCTTGTTTAGACTGGCCGGTGGAATTCTAATTACTTTCGACTTGGAAATGCTGCAATGTGCACGGCGAAATGCAGTCGTTTTGTCAGATAAAATGAGAAGAGACGCCGTTTTCAGCGCATGTTTTAGTTTTTGCAATAGTCAGTCACTTATGATACACTTAAGATAAGATTGAGAGACGCTAAAATCATTCTTCTCACAGAATTTATCGGAAAGAAGCGCATGTTTACGCTTAGTCTCTGAAACCTAGCATTAGCGGATATACATTTTTTTAATAGCGCATTAGATTTTGCAACGTAACTTTCAAACACATAAAATATTTGTTTTTATATATATATATATATATATATGTATATATATTATTAATAAAATGATTATCAAGAAGTCTGCAAGACATAACTTATACGATACCAAGTTAGCAATAAAGGTCTGTCTTTTGTTTTGTATACAGTAGGAACAGTATCTACATCGTGTACCTATCTAATGTTACGCATAAGTTGGTAGGTACCTCAGTAGCCATAGGTACCTTGATAAAAAGAAAAAACAAGAGGATACCAAAAAATACGAAGCTTTTTAAGAGACAAATAATGATGTATGTAAGTACCTACTTAGTTCCACATTATAACGTAATAATAGACGACAGACTGTAGTTAGGCCACCTAGCAAGCCCGCAACTAACTCGATTGCGCTTAGCTACGACCGGCGTAAAGAGCTTTCGCACGATGCACCTGCATTGCTAACCCTCCGTACCACGACTGCAGTACAGAAGTACTTACTATAATAATATTATGACCTGTATTACAGGTTTTCTAAAACCTATCTCAGTCACAAGTCTTACACAAAACAGGTTACTTGAATCATCTCACAACATGTATACTATTATTTAATAGCCTATTCTAGGTAATCCTATATGTGGAGAAATAAATCATTTATTGTTATTATTATTATATTACCTAGGTACTAGGTAAATAGGATGAAAAAAAAATACAGAAATATGGAGGTAGGTGATTATTATTATACTAATGCAGATAGGAGTTTTTCATTATATCCAGAAGCCCGTAGTCGTAGATACGGACTACTAAGTACATGTAAAACGTTTGAGATAATATCTAAAGATCGATTCAATCGGCTACAGGAGCTTATGCCTTTCACCATCCAAGAGACAGACAAAGAAACATTAGTAAAAACGACTCCTTCAATAGTGTAATTTACGTTCAGTTCTATGAAATTCTTAAGTCTATTTACCGTAGAGTACAACTAGAGTTGTTGGCCTAGGTCACTGCCATGCGCTCGCCGTAAATAGCCGAACATCGCCGAGGTTACCCGAACGTTTGAACCTCATAGATTGTAATAGATGTAGCCCAGACGCCGGCAACAAATTGATTTCAATTGATTTAAGCTATTAGATGAAATCGTTTATCTTGTACGAGGGATTGATGTAAATAAGAAATTGTAAAATGTAATATGGATCATATGTAAGTAGATTTAAATCACAAAGTTGTTGTAGGCCTACAGTTTAAAACTAAACATTCAGGGTGTTTTGGCGACCATAGACAAGTTTAGGATGAGTGTATTTAAAATATTTCATGCCGGCCAGACTAACAAAAAGCTTCTATAGTGTAGGCGACGGTTTCTAAGGGCAAAGGCCCATAAAATATAACAATTTGTCCCTCGACGAAGGGGAGCCCTACCTGAGGTCACTACTGACCACCAGACAGGTTTTTGTTTAACTAGTGCTGTGACGATCAGCTGTTTAGTTTTATCGATTACTTAGTCGATAGTCTGGGTTTTGTGAAATTTGAGAATTTGAAATTTTTTGGGTACTATTCCGTAGTAGGTATCAATTTAACCTATTCTATGGTTAGGGCCTCACTTTTGTTCATTAAATAATTATGTATTTGATGACTCACAAACGTCAGATAGAGCCAATGTAAAGTCTTCTGGTGTCTGTATTTTTAGTGTTCTAAAGTCATTAGGTAATGTGTGCCATAGGGCGGCGGTGTCTACATATACTTTTACATATAGGTAGTTTACAGTTTACTTACGTACCGACATGAAATTTCCTGTCGAATTTTCCTTGAAATAATAAATCAATATTGGTAGGAAATCAACACAACACCATCTATCAAACTAAACATAACATTTACTAAGGCAACCAGTTGGCTGATATAATGCCTACATTTTTATATTATTTATGATACTTTTATAACACCCTGACACGTAATTTAGAACTTTTTTTAGTTACAATAGTTATGGGAGTTCAAGAGCTTATTCTCTAATAAGTAAACTATCGACAAATGCGCGGCACTAGTGTGCACGTTGCTGCAGCCGGTTTGACATTTCACGGCCAAGGTCTCGCTACCCCGTCCCTACTAAAATACAAATAATATGTCTTTAGCCCCTTTTAGCGTTTTATTGAAACGAGAATATAATGTTTCTAATGTTATAATATCGTTACACGTGTGACTGGCTGACAAACCTAGAGAGTAAGAAGTTAGACTTGGTCCTGAAATATATTTTATTTAATACAATCATAGGGATCACTTTGAAACGCCTTTTAGGTGGATTTAGGTTGAGAAAGTAAGAACGTACTTCTTAGGGTCTGCAGGTGCAATAAAAATAGCTCCTTGAAATCGCAGTGGACAAAAACTCGCCTGAGATACAGGTTGAGGGTTCAATTCTCGCGATCTTAATGTTTGTCTTATTTGTCTCTAGTCTTAAGTTTTTTTCAATGTAAGTATGTATTAATAAATATATAATGTAGTATATCAATTATGTGGTTCCTATAACACAAGCTTTGCTTAATTTGGGGCCAGATAAATGTCCAGCAGTATTATTATTGATTTTAAAGTTTTATTAAAAGCGTATGAAAATTCACAATGATGAGAAGAAATTAACGAATCTTACAATATTATTCATGAGGAAGTTTATGTGGATGTCTGTATATGTTTATAGTAGTAACTCAATCGTGCCATAACGGCCGATTTAGATGAAATTTAGATTGTTTGTGAGTACCTAACATTTTCCCAAAATTATAAGTAAACAGATTAAACAATGGGTTCTGCACTAGGTCTAGCCTGTATCGCGGAAACTCTAACTAGATTTGACAAAAACAAAATGTTATACAATGAAAATTTTAATGCGGGGCAGATGCACAACACGAGCATCTATATATATATTATATACTAGCTGTCCCGTTCGCGACTTCGTACGCACGTTTTAAAAAGAAAAAACATATCTAATTGTACCGACCGCAGCGCCATCTGCCGGGGTGATTTGTGAATTAAAACCATCCAGGGCACCACCCAAACGCATACAAAAAAATCATTCAAATCGGTCCAGCCGTTTAGGAGGAGTTCAGTGACATACACACGTACAGTAGAATTATGTATATAAAGATATATAGTAAAATATTTTTATTCAATACAATCACAAGGATCACTTTGAAACGTCTTACATACTAGGTGAATTTGGGTGTCAATTCCTCCTAACCCAAGTCCGAGTCCGATTAAATTCATAGGTATAGGTTTCGACCTGAAATAACATAGGTATAGGCTACTTTTTATGTTCGTACCACGAGGTCATAGCCAGTTATTCCTATGGTATATATAATATTGTTTTACTGTATTGTGCTACTAAGATCACAAGATATCAAAAACATGATGTATTTATATCCGAAAAAAACTATGACTATGAAACTAATACTCTATGTATTCCCTACCAAATGCTCGCGTCACAAAAAACTTATAAACACTGTCTTTGTAATGTGAAAAACACGTGGCGGATACAGATGTTTACTAATTTGTGTTAAAAAAGTTATGCATCCAACGGTTTTGGGTTATTGTTTAATTGACAGGGGAAATTATACTTAAGGTGAGTTTCGAAATTCGAATAGGTACTAGTCGAGGTAGACCTCGTTTGTATAACATTTCTACATTGAGTATTTTACTTATATAATAATATTGTGTAGGTACGCAGGTTTTTGTTCTGTTCCTATATTTTATTCTTAATTTTTAAGAATAGTTAAGAAACTTTTTGGTATTAGTATTTTAGTTTTTTTAAATATTTTGTTTCTGTTTTTAACTTGTTTAATTTTTGTTCACGGATTCTAACCTAAATCTCACTTTGTGAAAGTGTAATTGTAACAAAATTGACAAACTGCGAGTCGCAACTGTCATTTATAGCACAGGATTTCGTACTTTAAATGACAGTATTTATATTATTGTAAACCTAATTACCTGAGATCAATAAATATCTTATCTTATTCAAAATAAATAAATAAATATTGGTGGACAATGCACACAACACCATCTAGCCCTAAACTAAGCATATCTTGTATTATAGTGACCAGATGACACATAGAATACTTATATATTTTTAAATACATACAAGATACTTTATAACCAGATACGGAGCAAACATCCATGTGCATCATCAAATAATTATCCTGGGAGGAAATCGAGCCCTCAGCGCAGAAGGCAGAGCTACTGAGCTGACAGACCAGTCAAAATGTGATCAAAGAATTTGTTATTCCACAAAATCATAAGGACCACTTTAAATCGTCTTACGTAATGGATAGGTGCCGGTTCCTCCTAACTCCAGTCAAAGAAGAATCCGACAAGAAACTCGTCTGGTCATAACGCTTGGTTTAAGTTTATACCCACCCCTCAGAAGGTAGGTATAATTTTATATTTTTGATTGGAAATACCAATAACGGTATTCAAAATAAGACGCATGGTGTAGGAACTTCAAAGGCTCTACTAAGAACCTTTTAAAATACATTTGCAACTTCAAACCTCCCAATATCCCTTTAAATGCCATCGCCAATTATAAAATGCAAAGCGTAATCCACACAACCTCACGATAATCCTTACAAACGTCAAGGGATCCTTATCTAACTCATAACATCTTCAGATTACAACGCCCAGCCCGACAACAAAAGTCAAAGATCCAAAAAAGTAAAAAAAGAAAGGTCATTCGATTCTTCAATAAAGGGTTGAAGTGCTATCAAAACCGGTTCCGAAAGAGATGTGAAACGTATCGATAATATGATAATCGATTGTCGACGAACACTAAATCGACAGTATCTAAATTAATATAAAGCGAAATTAATAAATAAGTATGTTATTATCATTGTATTTAGGGTTCAATTTCGGTGTAGTAATATTGCAATAAGCGTGCATATTTTGAAGTGATAACTTCTTATGGGAGGGTAAACTGCTTCGTAACGCGTTACGGCGCCAGTTTGTCTGGCTTCCCTTTCTCTCACGCATACGGCAGCGGTAGGCAGGCTCCTCCTCTCTCACTCTAAA
This sequence comes from Lampropteryx suffumata, assembly GCA_948098915.1. NCBI lineage: Eukaryota > Metazoa > Arthropoda > Insecta > Lepidoptera > Geometridae > Lampropteryx > Lampropteryx suffumata. Next base: position 1,426,932 of record OX402557.1, on the reverse strand, counting down.
CCACAGCCCTAGTTAGATTAGTTTAAGTTCACTTCTGATCACTTCTGTCGGGCGTCCCGAGACGTACACGTTTTTTTTTATTCTATACTTTACCTTAACTTGTGTTCTACAATCCACACCATCGCACACACACAATACTTAAAAGAATAAAGAAAATATGCTATTTCAGGTACATACATCTATATCTGTTGCAACGTGATTGAACCAAAATTTTAGAACGATCAAAACATTGCCATTTATGAAAGTGATGAAATAGTGATCAAGTCAAGTCAAAAGATACTTTATTCAATACAATCACAAGGATCACTTTGAAACGTCTTACATACTAGGTGAATTTAGGTGCCAATTCATCCTAACCCAAGCCCGAGAAGGATCACACTATAATCTATACCTATAAAAGAGCTTAACCTGACTGACTGATTCATCATCGCCGAACCAAAACCGCTGAAGCTAGAAGCTGAAATTTGGAAGGTAGCTTCCTTTTATAGCAAAACCACCCACTAAAGTGGGATTCTTTGAAATTCAACCCCTAAGAGGGGGATAAGGGGTGAAAACGAATGTAAGAAGCTTTTTAACGCGTAGTACGATTTGCTTGATACTTGATATGAATAAATAAAATGTATAATAAATGGACACGTGTTTCAGGATTTTTCAAAATAACCTCAACAAAGGGGTAAGATGGGGTGTCAAAGCTTGAATGGGTACTTTTTAACGGGTGGTGTGATTTCTTAGAAACTTGGTTTGGATACCTAAAATGCTAAATAAATGGACACGTGTTTCATGATTTGCAAAATAACCCACATAAAAGAGAAAAATGAGGTGTGAATGTTTGTATGGAAACTTTTTAATAGGTGGTCAGGTGATTGGTTTGAAACTTATTAATAAAATTTGGCAAGGAGATAAATTGCATCCTAGGGAAGGATTTAAACTATTAAAGTCCTTTCAAATTACCGAGAAGTGATATTATACGTAGCCTTAAAGGATGTAGAATGAAAAGTTATTAATAACCGTAAAAAATATCACAATCACATTTAAAATATTAAAACTTATCTTAAAATTCGTAATGAACTCTTTACGATGCGCATGCACCGCTCATTAAATTTTCTAGCAATCTTTTAACATACTTTATACAAAACGATAATTCGAATCGAAACTTCCTTTCATTCGTACTTCTCCGGCGCCGCTCGGGTAGCTTCGACCTCATTAGCGTGTGGATGTTAAATTATTGTGTACTGAACCATTTATCGTTTCACCACGCTCTATCCTATCTTAATTACGAAGAGAGAGATAATTTCTCCGTCAATATTCATTAGTAATCAAAACATTTTTATTCATTTTAAAACTAGGATCAGGGCGTCTAATCTATAATAACCGATTTCGATATATCGGAACAAAACGTCGTTCAAACGTCAAGTTGATAGTTGTTTCGTTATAAAATTCAAATTATTGTGTCACCTGTGGTGGATTACGACATGGATTGTCAAAAGTAATTTCAATAGCTTCATCGTTCAAAACAAGTCCAAATAATGTAGCTAAAAGTATGTAGTAAGTAGGTTTCATACGACTATTTTCCCGAAATATCGTTTATCGACTTCAAAATTAGCCTTCTTGCGTGTTCCGTGATAGCCTAGAATAACACATGTTAGGCCGTTAAAGAGACCTTCGGCAGCCTCATAGGAGCACACCGACATTAAAACATATGATAATATTTTACAGGAATTAATCACGGAAATAAACCATTTTATAACGAACTCGGGGTTCAGTCGGCCGGTAGTAATAACACGTTATCTGAAATCTAGCGATCATCAACGGGTTCCCAGGGGACAATGGGGGTAATGTGGGAACGTTAACATGAATCTACGTAATTATATCACGTTGAAGATTTAATTTAAAATAATTTGAGATGTTTTTTTGTTGATTTACCATATATATAGAAAAAGTTTATTTGCAAGAAATATGGTAGGTAATTTTAATTTATAACCTTATTGGTAAGTCCTTTACAAAATCTCTTAGAACTTTTGTTACTTGCGTTGAAATCTTTTGTATAGGTACAAACTGACTTGCGCCACAGCGAAGTTAACATTCTACAAAACAGTAGTCGACCCTAATAAGGGGGTGGATTAAAACGACCACCAGATGGCCTGCGCCTACGCATCCAACATAAAGTATCAAGGCATCATAGGCATCGTAGCTGTCATATTAACACAAAAAACAAACCGCGTGAGTGATGTTCCTGTAGAATGTCACATGATGAGATGTGATCGCATCGTCCTTTTATATTCATCGATGATCTTAGTTTTTATATGTGTTGATGTTTTGAAAATAGAACATGTTTAACGTTGGCAATTACATTTTTTTTTTTTAATAAAATATATAACAACCAACTATACTCGTAGAGTTCCTAAATAATAGATTTAAAAACCCTTATATTAGTTATGTTTCTGGAATCAATTATCTACTTATTACTTACATAGTCTTCTATATATATCTTATACATAATATATGTATATAATCAATTGCAGTGCGATAGTCAGGCAAAAACTCGAAAATAGCTCAACCTAGGTATTTGTTTCATTGTTTTGTTTGTCGCTATGCTGGAGTGGTTGTGAGTGGTTTAGATGATACGAAGTTCGCCGGTCATCTAGTTATACACCTATATAGAATATTTATCACAAACACATCCGTCATAAAATGACATAAATGACGGCACATGTAGGTTCATTGACCTAAACCTAGCTAATGAGAATGGTAGCGTCCATTAAGAGCAAGACAAGTCTCATTTTCTTGCCCCGCAAATAGAATAACACAACACACGAGATACTTCCACACTGGTAGCTGAAATCTACATTACCTCTACAAACGCCGACAAAGCAAGAAAAAATGTCCCAAAATATCTACACTTGTCAAAAAGTAAATATCCTATGCAAAGAGGAGTAAAACAAAAGGTCTGTGCGTGACACGCATACGAATCAGAAGTAGGGTCAAACTACACCGTGACTTCTTTGTAAGACACGTCTGGTTGTCGCACGCGCGGTGCTGATTCCATGCAAGACTTGGTTTTTGTAAGTGCTGAAACATGCTATTAAGTACATCCTTATCTTTTTAACAGACGATACCGATTTTTTAAACAGTTGTTAAAAGTATAGCTGTCATCGAATATGTAGGTGGCGGTAATCGCTGCGCGATTATTTTGTTGATGAAAAGTGGCACATACAGATAGGTAGCCCGCTCGTTAATGCGAGCTTACATCGCCACTCAATTAAATAATTCGATAAAAAGTATAAAAGTTGTGAGAGCTTTAGAAAAAGCTGACACCCCTGCGAGTATCGACGCGCGCCGCTGCACCCGCGCCGCCCTCCTATTGGCTGCAGCGACCCGATGCGCCCGCGCGAAAGAGACGCGCTCACTATTCGCGTTGAGCGAAGGGGACAGGAGATAGTCGGCGGATGCGAGGGTTTACGATCGTTGACTCCTTTCAAGGCCACAGACAAGTAACTTTATGTAGCGTGCCGTAAGCCTGTAATTCAACTGAAATGACCTCCAGTGCTTTCTTTACAAGGTCATTCATGATTTGATTAACCCGTCTGCAGCATCCAAGTACTAGGAGCACAAGTAGTCCAGTCATGCCAGTTATTTTTAGACAAGGATACATTACAACAACATTATGGATATTTTTTGTTAAAAATAACTCAACTAGGAGTAAAAAGTCTCTGTGGCCAAGTCTCGTGGAATTTTGTGTTTTTGTTTCGTTAGTGGGGGAAGCTAGACACCTGTTTAAACAGACTCGGGATATTCAATGTTTAGGGAGAGGTCTCGGCAGTCGTCGCTTAAAACTTTAAATTTTTGAATAAAAGTTTAAAATAGCTTTAGTCTGTATAGATTTGCAAACATAGTGAAATGTTTGTATGGTCTGTAAGTATTTGTCTCGGGTCTGGGTGTTTCTATGTATAATAGATATAAATAAAAAAAAACGTTTATAAGTAGTAGGTATATCAGTCATGTTGTTCCCATAACACAAGCTCTGCTTACTTTGGGGCTAAATGATGCTGTGTGAAATGTCCGGCATTATTTATTATTTTTATAGTTATCAATTTGTTCAGATCGCAATTTATCAGCTATCGGTTAGACTTTAGAATTAAAGATATTCGGTTCAATTCTGCTTTTATCGATGAGATTAAGAACTTCCCAAACTTTCGGATTGTCTCAATACCTTAACGGACGGTACATTTGAGGGTATATCGAACCCGATAAGGTTTCATTGACCTTCTGTTCTTATCATGCCACGGCTGAAGCATACAGGCCGTATCTAACGTCACGGGGTTTACACAATATTATCTATCTTTAGAACGTGTTGGTATAGGTCGGAAATTGTCGGAAGTCGTTCGACATTATAACACGAATAAGAAAGAACCATTAGAAAGAAGGTTCTCTTAGACTGTATGTTGTGTTTTATTTGTCTGTGCGCTTATTTGTCGAGTGTGTCTAGGCAAGATCTTGTTTTCTCATCAAGGTTTCATTGACCGGGCCAATTACAAAGTTCTAAGCTCAGCTATCCGATCTGTATAATACCTGATTTACATTATTCCAGTCGTTGGATCCTGTGATGGTTAAACCAGCGCTGGAATGAACAGACACTCGAGTGCACTCGGCTAAACTACTGGGTCCAACGATAAAAATTCATGGCTTCATGTCGCTCTGCCCTCAGACAGTTAACCGACACATTTGAAATGTATAAAGTATCTTGTATTAGTTTTTCGTATTTAATGCAGTCATAAGATGGATCATGCAAAAAAGCGCTAGGACCAAGACGAGTTTCTCGCCAGTTTTTTTCGAGCTTTGGTTAGGAGGAATTGGCACCTAAATTCACCTAGTATGTAAGATGTTTCCAAGTGATCCTTGTATTGAATAAAGTATCTTTTGCCTTTGACTTTTGACTTTGAGGATGATGTCAGTTCAAAGGTTCAATCCAATACTGGTCGTTGATGTGTCAAGGAAGATTAGTGTCATTAGGTAATTATAATTGTGGTAATGTCCCGTCTCGTAACCATGCATCATGGTTGGGCAATTTAATAGCTAACACACAGCATAACAGCTCATACTGTTCAAGTAAACTAGGTAAGCTTACAGCCGTATCTGCCGTCACGCAGTTTACACACCTTATCTATTTTTAAAACGTGTTGGCGTAGGTCGGGGACTTCGGAAGCCGGGGTGTTTGGTTGGCTTGAAAAGTATTATTTTTATTTGGTAGATCTTCTGTAAAACTGACTATTCTCGTCTATATTGAAGTGTTTAAAAGTAAAGAAAATAGTGTTTCTTTAAAGAGATGGAACATGCTAAAAAACTTGTTTGAATCAATTGAGGTACAGTGTTACAATTGACTCCTAGTCATTCGTCTATCATTTCAATTAGGTAATTTATCAGTCAATCGTCCATTCTAGCAAAAAAGTAGAGACCGTTATCTTTTCGACCAATTGGTTTATTTTGCGGTCCCCTGTTTTCAGGTACCAGTATCCATGCCAGGATTATGTAATACCTACAGAAATTAATTGAAGATCTCAAACAGTGATGGAAAACTTCGTTAGGAAATCTCGAAGCCAAGTGCACGAAAGGAGCCTCAGAAGGCGCACTTTAACCTCTCACCACTCTGTATCGAATAACTAGTGACACTAGGAGTTAAGGACTATCAAAGGAATAAGTAAACGTGACCAGTGATGTGATAAAGAGAAGAATCTCTATTCTTCTCTCAAACAAAACTACATAAATAAATATTGTTTGACATTTCACACAACACCATAAGCATACGGCTTGTATTATGCTGACCAGATGACTGATAGGATACTTATATATTTTTATATACATACTTATGATATTTTATAACACCTCTGGGTGTCACAGAACAAACATCTATGTTCATCACACAAATGTTTATCCTGGGAGAGAATTGAACCCACAACCTCCAGCGCAGAAGGCAGAGCTAACTGAGCTGTCAGGCCAGTCACATAGAGACCCAGTAATTAGCTGTGCTGTGCACCATGCACTATTGGAATCTTTTAAGTAGGCAAGCAGAGCCCCACCTAGGAGGAATCATACAATCAGACCTGTAATTATATCCCTTTTCAACCAATCACCGTTTCAATTTCTTCTTTATCTCAACCCACTTAAAGCCGAAAATGCACAACATGAAGCCTGTCAGGCATAATGTACCCTCTATACATATTGATATAAAGTCCAAAATGCACGAATAAAAATTACGAATGTGAAGTAGCGCCCACGCACGTTAATATGATGATTCATTGTGTGAATTGATTTTAGTCGCATGCGCATTAAATTATCACATACTTAAATTACTTGACGTTGGTAAATATCTTCGCAGACGCGTACGTAGCAACCAGAGTATACAGAAATGTTCTAAATTTGTTATAATCAACTAAACACTGCAAAGTCGAATTGGAATTGGAATCAGCATAAATTCACATCTTTCATCAACATTCTCATAATAGAATGGGGTTATGGGTACCCCATGTCTGATATACTAGTTATATACCTTTTTTTTGTAAATACATACATATTATATTATACATAGAAAAACACCAAAACCCAAGACAAAGATTATCCTTTGTTGTAGATTCCAGTGTTGAATTCAAATCACTTACCAGCGTATAAGCATTGCCATTTAATGTTGTAATGTAGTGTCTTGGGGACTCTTGCAATGATCTGGATCAGTTGAGCTTTCTAATAGGTATCGTAAGTGGCAGTTCAACAATTTTGCAAGTAGACTTTTATCCGTGTCTTTGTGAAGTCCATCTACAGACCAAAAGTCATTTCCCTGAAATCATATAGGCTTTTAGATGTTGTTAATACATTTTTTAATTGTAAATGAATGTAATGTTTGGGTAAGTTCGTGTTGGTATTGTTTGACAGAGATATCCATAAACTCAGAACTATGTACCTGTGAGCGAGAACTCTTATGCCAGTCAATAATACCAAACTAAATAGTGTAAGTTAATCCAATTTAATTGTTGGTTTATTTATAAGGCACTTAAACCCCTCGTTTAGACGAGTTAAATGCAAGTGTTAACCCAATTCCATTATAAAAGACATCGGAAGGGCGTCGGAACCCCACAATAAGCCCGCACAAACTTATTAAACACCTTATTAAATTAGCAGCTGAACATCCCTATTCCCATCATCCAGCTGATATCCTAATATCAACTTTATAGCAACTATCGAAGGGTAAAATTCAAATGTGTAACCGTTTCAAGATGGTGGCGAACTCAAGCGCAGTGTTTTATTTTATTTTTCATTATTCAACGCTCCGTGTTCTTCGCAGTCGTACTCATGGGGTGGTACAGAATACGCGTGTTTTATATTTAACTGCGAAGGTTTTAACCTTTGCTGTAAAAAGGTTTTAATACTCAAAAGTCGGTTAGTGAGGGGTTATCAGTGATAGTGCTTGTGTGCAGTCGCTTGTCAAGAGGAAGTGTGGTAAATGGGGGAGTGTTTGTGTTTGTGGGTCGAGGGGGCTAGTTTACGGGTGAATGCAACTCTGTAAAAGGACGGTTAATTTAGTTGAACTTCCACGAAATAAGCTTTTGTGAACAGTTGTGAAGTGACGGGTGTTTTTGGGTTTGTATTTAAATTGGTTTAGGTTTATTTTGAAGTGGGGCATCGAATAAGATTCTTATTAGTGTTTTATATTTTTATCTATGCGTGATTTGTCTTTATCCTTCAACATTTGGTTTTATTTATTATTTATTTATTTATTTCCAACCTTAAGTAGTAGGTAGTTAAGAATCTGCAGACTACAAATTAAAACTATTACAATTTACGGAACATGTGCAAGATTTAATATGAAAAGCTTCAATAAGCCGGTTTCTTATCATTTGAAGTACCGGTTTCTACCGCTCAGTAGGAAACATTAAAGCACTTCTGCTAAAACTTTGCAGGTTTAGGTATTCATGTTTTTTACTTGTACAATTACAGTGGGTTCAATGTTTTTCTAAATGTTTACATACACGAATAAAAAATTGGGTTTTTTTATTAGGTAGGTAGGTAGAGAAACACACCCAGAGAATAAAAGAAACATACCCTGTAATAAATTAAATGAGTAAATTTCTTATTACCTATTTGTTGGTTTACTATAAAAAATAGGCATTATATTTTATGCATAAACTATAATAATACTTGTGTAAATCGTAATTCAATTCAATTCAATTCAATACATCTTTATTCAATAAAATCACAAGGATCACTTTGAATCGTCTTCTTACATGCTAATGAATCTAGGTGCCGGTTTCTCCTAACCTCAGTTCAAGAAGAATCCGGCAAGAAACTCGTCTGGTCTTAACACTTTTTTGTTACGAATGCCGAGACGAGTTGGAGCAGATTCATCCCAAACAATTAATAAAAAACTAAATACTAAAGCAATCTTTATAACTTACAGGTTCGTCTGGAAGACAGTTTAGCCACCTTCACCCTCACGGGAATCGACAAATGTAGCAATCCTCATTTCAACAACCAGAAAAATAGAAAGATGACATCTAACTTACCTACGTTTCAGATCTAATCGGGACTTCTTACAGTCAGTCGTGTTCACGAGACTTCCTGGTAACGAGCACAGCAAGTTCGTGAACTAGGGTTAACTGGACGCACTAATATGTAAGCTTGAGTAGGTACAATTTGACATGTGTGTTATGTGTACGATGGAAATATTAGTGTGATAACTTCTGAAATGAATGACGATGGTGGCTTGGTATCTTCGGACAGAAAGTGTGTAGGTATGTGATTGTTGGGCAGCAAGGGCCCACAGCATGAGCTGCGGCTGCGAACCACAAACAGGTTCGCAGCCGAGCTTGAGCTCCTACAAGGTCCGCAGATCTTTAAATATTCTTATGTTGCATATGATACAGATGTGTGAGAGATGTTGTATAGTTGCTATTCAGGGACGCCATAGTGAATATCGCACCAGGTACAGCCTTAAATTAGATTAAAATTATCTTCAACTTCTCGCGTCGAAGATAATTTTAAGTACCTAAAAGACATAAGTAACGACTGGATGGAAACGGAGATCTTATAGTGTTATACGAATATACAGCAGAACAGTAAACGCTGATGAAGAATGATTGGAAGATCTTCGAACGTACCTGGACCTGGTAACTCCACCACCGTTGGCGTTCCTATCGCCAACGGAGGCTGAGTTCCCGTTTCTAGATGCGATGCTCTACGGGACTCCTGGACATATTCAACTAGCTTCTGCCCGGTGTTACGCTTACGTGGTAGTTACAGAAATGTATTGAAATTATATGTATTTTTTTCTCAAGAAAAAGATATAATAAATCTTTACCTATGTTGCTGTTTTATAGTAGCGGTAACTTCATAGATAACCTATTATAAAATAGGTACCATGTGAAACAGTTATGACCGAGTGATTAATATAGGTATAGCTCATCTGATCCAGATCACTACCGGAGGACAGCGTCCCAAATACACTGGTGGCATTTCGTTGAATGGTAAACACAAAACTAACATGCTGGTCAAGAGAGAATACAACAATCTGTACTAGATATAACTATTTCACTTTTAAAACTTTATTTAATTTAATTATAATTAACACGTGAGTAAACACCTGTGTTTTTCAAAACGTAGGTACAGATATATAAGTTTGTGTGAATTTTAATCACCAATGTTAAGTACCTTTTGTCTTTTTGAAGCAGATAGTTTGAACAAAGTGTAACATAAAAACAAATAAATTCATTAAAATATTTAATTCAATACTGAGAAGAATTATCTAACTTATAGTATTGCGTTTTACATCTATTTGTGCATTGTCAGCCTGTCAGGGTACTCTAGGAAATGCACATCGCACTAACAACCTAACAGGAACTATATACAGGGACTACTTCAACATACCTTCTACATTTTGTGATGAGTAGATATAATAAACTATGATTCTGTGAGCTTGTATGAAAAATGTGACGGAAACGTCTTAAATATCAACACTGAGAGTACTAAACTAGTTAGTGGCTCTGTTTGTTCTATAAATATACGGCCTTATTTATAAAAGTTTCTAACCTTCTGTCAAAGTTTAATAACTAATTGACTATCAAAACTTTCTTGAGTTGTAGTGTCAGATTCTCTAGATGAATCAAAACGTTGCCTCCATCGACAAAATACGTGAGTAAAACCCGTGTTTATCTAAATGTATCGTTTAATCTCAATGTTATCCCTTTTTGTAACATGACAATTAGTGACAGCTCTTTAGTAGTGTTTCGGCTGTGTTCAAGTCGATAATAAATATTGAAGGACATTGTCACAACACCATCTAGCACAAAACTAAGCAAGAAGACTGATAAAATACTTAAATACATATAATGATAGTTTATAGCACCCAGACACAGAACTAACATATATGTCCATCACACAAATGATTGTCCTGGGCAGAGAGCAGAATGCAAAGCTACTACCAACAGCTGAGAGGCCAGTAATTTAGTAAGGCCAGTAAGTATTTAGGTGTTATAAATAAAATATCATTAATAAATAAAATAAATAAATAATGCCGGACATTTCACACAGCATCATCTGGCCCCAAAGTAAGTAGAGCTTGTGTTAAGGGTACCCTCATGACTGATATACTACTTATATACTTTTTTTTTTAATAAATACATACTTATTATACATAGAAACACCCAGACCCGAGACAAATACTTGCAGATCGTACAAACATTTGTCCCGTGGCGGGAATCGAACCCGCAAACTTCTGCGTCTCAGCCGGACCTTAGGCGACTGCGCCACAGAGGTAGTCATTATCTATTTATAAGTACTAGTGATCCCCCACTGGTCGAAATTCGACCATAACTAATTTAAATAAAAAAATGAATAAAAATAAATAAATTGCATTCTACACTCCTCCTAATAAGCTATAAATGTGCGAAATGTCATACTCCTCCGTCCGCGCAATTTTCGTAAAAAGGGGTACAAAGTTTTTGCTTTACGTATTAATATTAATGTAATTATATATAATGTAGATGTCATTTATCAGTCATCAGGTTCCTATAGTACATGCTTAGTTTGGCGCTAGTTGGTTGTGACAATTGTCCAGCAATGTGTATTTGTTAATTGTTACTTGCTTCTACAGTTCCGAACGACTTGAATACTATATGTGAATTAAAATTGTTTGTAGTTAATGTAGGCAGCACGGCATATTACTCCTTGTGTATTAAGGACAATGGGCATATTATTCTTTGTGGGTAAGGATAAGTTAGGATATCCACGATGAGAAGACCCGTTAACTATTTTTTAACATATAACAATGTCAAAAATGTAATTGCAAGATATTTTGTTTTATATGAGAACTCTACGTATAATTGAGCCACAGAAAACCATTTTCAGACAGACAATTTTAGTAGGACAAGATTAGGGTTTTGTATTTCTAGAGGCATGTTGAAATATCCCTGTTTACATGGTAATAGTTTTTCATACAATTCAGATTAACGAAACTAACTAATTTGGAATGGATTGGATATATATGGGAATTATATTTTACAATACGTACTTTTAGCTGAATGGTATAACCAAAAACCAAAAAAATATATACATTAATTTAATTGACACATGGATAATAATAATAAAATAATAAAACAAAAAATAATAATAAACAAAAATAAATTCTAAGAACAAAAGCACCAACCTAATGTTCTAAACGAGAGATCACACTTCTACGAATATCCTACATTCCTGACATACAGGGTGCCCAACAAGAACTAGAATTAATCTTTAAAATACTACTCGTTTTTTATTGATACTTACGCGTCCCTGTACGCTTGGGACCCATAATATACTCTTAGCAAAGTTAAGAAATAAAAAAATATTTTCCGCAAATATGAATAGCGAAAATTACCTATTTTCAAAATTAATTCTAGTTCTTGTCAAATCACCGTTTGCTTTTATTTATCTTAAATAATACTCTTTCAACAACATACAATATTCTATTCACTTGATAACCTTAGCAAAATATCTAATATATTAAATTAACTCACGACACCCATAAACACCGTTTTACTTAATTTTTAATTTATTTGGCGGTCAACTAATTACGCCACAGAGTAATACTGGGTAAGCTATAGAACGCACAGAAGAGCCCAGCTTAATGTAAAGTTGAGCAAAAGCAGATTATTATGATCTTTTAAAGCTGATTGATGTATTATATAGGAGGTCAGACACAATGCCATCGTTCAATCGGAATGACGCTCAATTGGCATGACTTTCTAAATTTAAGCTCACAATTAGAAACCAACTGCAAGCTTCGCAGACTATTTAAGTGGTTTAGTGTGAAATATCTATTTTTATTTTTTATATCATTATATTCCATTTTAAGTATTATTTTCCTTTTATTGTTTAAAATTTACCAGTAATTTCTTTATTACAAGTTTTGTAAATTAGTGCGGAATTCGTTGGATTAAGTATTGTCATCCAGTAATATTATAATGTAGTTCTGTTTGTTCCTACAAATAAAAACAAAACAAACAAAACAAAAAAAAATAAAAAAAATATATACTTGACGGCACAATTGAATTTTAATTATTTTGGCTTGATCAAGCCGATAAACAAAACAAACAAAACAAAAAAACAAAACAAAAAGAATATATACTAGACGGCACAATTGAATTTTAATTATTTTGGCTTGATCAAGCCGATTAGACCGTGCAGCCATACACGGTCGCGATAGCGCGATCGTCAGCTCAGTTAAGTCAAGATTATTGTCGATCGTCACTCGTGACGCAACAACTAAACACCGCTGTCGATTGGACAGTTAAAATTGATTATGAGTGTATATGGACGAGGTGCAGATTGAATCAAGCCTGCAGTGTCATGCCGATTGGAAGATAGGTAGAATGGTGTCTGGCCTCCTTTATGGCGTATGGCGTTTACCAACTCGACCGTTACTATTTTTGGAATAAGTAAAGAGTCAAAAATAAGCAAAATGTCAAGCTTTTGTAACGTATTGTTTGTTTCTAAAGATAGCGCCTAGAGTTCGACCAAATTCGTGTTAGCGTTAGTTCAGCATAGCTATTATGGAGCTCTTGATCGATGTCTATCAGTTATGATTAGCAGTAAGGATTATTTCATGGATTGGTATAACGTACGTTAAATTTCTATCTCAGTGTTACCATTAACATCAACCTTCTGTAAAAACAATTCATCAATAGTAACTGAAAGCTATTAGTCATCAATGTTTAGATAGTTATAGAGAGTTTATACATTAAAATAATTAATGCTGAAACAGAAAGCGGTTTCTAAAGCTTGCTCATTACTACCCTGAGAATAATGTCCTTATATTTCTAAAATTACACACCAAAAATGCAAAATTGGAACCTTATACCAAGTGGTTAGTGTATTTTTGGTAAACCGCTGCAAATTTTGACGTATAAAACGTTTCGTATTGTATACATTTTGAACCATACAAATGGTGGAATGCATACAGGATGTCTCAAAGATCCGAATAACGGACCATAGTAAAGAAAAAATTTCGTAGCAGCTTTTTTAAAATTAAAATAAAGAAAGTCAACATTCAGTTTGAACTTGTAACATGAAATTTGTCGACGTATCAAAAATCCTGTATTTTTTAAAGTATTTCTGAGACATCCGTATAATTAATTATGTAAAACCTAATTCATCAAAATACCAAGTGCTGAAAGCATCGCCCAAATATTTAAAAAATATTTTACAACTTATATTAGTTTATTTAATACAATAAACTTATAGATATATTAAAAGTAAACCTTCGTAAGTACGTTTTGAACGTTTCTCTAAAGCCTTCCGTGATGTTTATTATAAATTATTTAATTACATTACTTCACAATAAAATGGACACATTACAGGAAGTCTAGCGTATTATCTCTTTTAACAAAAGGAGTGAGCTTTTCGACTATATCTTTTTAGATAGCGAACAACTACACTATTCTAGGATTCTTTTTTTACACCTTGTATACAATCATACATTTACGACCTAAAGCTTTTAAATAAAAAAAATGGCACTCAAACACCATTTTGTCTTATGCCCTCTTTTCTACAAATTTGAGAGGCAAATACAAAATGGCCGTTTGAATTGATAACAGCGCCATCTGTTATTAGTGTGCAGTACTTACTCGTAACGTGTCCACGCTATCGGTTACCCTACAGCCACGTGCTAGATTGCACGACCAGTGTAGTGTAGTGTCAACATGATCACTCGTTAGACAAAAACAGCACAAGTTCTGCAGGTTTGATAAGGTTATAACATTATCAGCTGGCAGTATATAGAATAAGCTAACTTATAACTGGGTTACAAAACGTACGTCATTCGGTTACGTTCGTTACAGGAATAATAAAATTATTTTGTTATTTTATCACAGTAGGATCTACGAGGCTTTCGCGAGTGCCCGATGCAGACAGTGCAAGAATAATGATATATTATCAACTATTTATATACATAACATATATTATAAAACGCTTGTTTCCGGGTATAATACATTTTGATTTGTTACGATCCTGAAATAATTATTTTGCTTCATTCGCCCATATCGTATTCTCCATACATGCACTACTACATGCATTAACTAACACATCCCCAGTTTGGTCTATGTACCTATTCCAGCTTCCCCATTCACACTCTCACGCACCTATTTCGAACCCTAACAATAAATACGTACAACGCACACAACACCGTCTAGCTCCAAATTAAACATAGCTTGTATTATGGTGACCAGAGGACTGATATAATGCTTATATATATTATTAAATACATACGTATGATACTTTATAACACCTAGGCAAAGGACAAACATCTATGTTCGATTCCCGGAATGTTAGTATTTGTCTCGGGTCTGGGTGTTTCTATGTATAATATGTATGTATTTACAAAAAAAAGTATATAAGTAGTATATCAGTCATGTGGTACCCATAACACAAGCTCTGATTACTTTGGGGCCAGATGACGCTGTGTGAAATGTCCGGCATTATTTATTTATAACACCCAAGCAAATGCAAACACCAATTCATCATCAAAAATATGTTTGTTGAGGGAATCGACTCCTTAGACTGCACAGAAGGCAGAGCTATTACAAGTCTAAAAGACTGGTCTCAAACTATAACATATTATAATATGTTATAGTTTGAGTTTCACTTTGCAAACTTACTTTGAACTAAGAATGACTTTGGTATGTATATTAAAGTGTATACTAAGGCGTAGTAATAATACCATGACAAGTTTCTATTGTTTGTTTTTATAACTATTAACTAGTTCGTAGGATGAATGGAATGGACCCATGCCCTCTGGCAATTTTTTATTATTCATCTGACTACAAAACTTACATCGTCTGCAACGAGCGGAACTGAGATTTGATTGGGTCGTGATACTTATATATGCTAAATATTATATAATTAAAACTATATACTCCATCATCTCGTACCAGAAATTAAAAGGTAATTAAAATTGAAGGAGGTAGATATTTAATAAAACATTAGACGACAGAATTTAGACGAATAGCAATCAAATAACATTTCAGAACTCAATGGAAAACCTCTTAGATTTAAATAATAATATATTCTTTATTATTCATCTTATTGCACTCGAATACTGGAAATAAGGCTGAGAATATACTACATTTGAAAGCGAAAGCTGCATCCAAATTTGATTGGACGAAGTTATTTTAACAAAAACGGTCAAAATGATCCGCGAAAGACCTACACCATAATTGATTCAAAATTGTCACATAATTTGTATAATTGTAATAAATTCACAATTTAAAGGTACACGTGAAATAGTAAATTCATATCTTCAAATATTCCAGTGCATCTAAGTAATAAATTAACATAGATTCATTGGAATGAGGCTTGGAAGGGTAACGCTATGACGTCACTAGGCGCCAAACAAACAAACTATATATCCATTATATCTATGAGTCTACTTTTAGCTACACCTACCGCTAATAAGTCACAACTAACATCAAGACATGAAATTAATACAACATATTAATATGTATTCATATGTAGTCTATTTCATAACTACATATTAATATGGCATTGAAATCGATTGTCATCTTTATCCATTCACATAAGAAAGACAGAGACAACCATACTCTTCGACTACACTTTTAACATTTTTTTTGACAATATTAAATTGGCAATACGTGATTATGGAAAAGACCCAACTTGGCTACAGTATTCAAATTTTTGAGCTATTTAATAATAATTACTGAGGCTAAATCGTTTCTAGCAATGTTTTTTTCTATCTATGATAATTTTCCTTTGCAGGATGTCCTAGATTTTGTAAAGTTCTCTACTATTTGAGCTATTCTATTTATATCACTAACGATAAAGGATTTCTTCTAACTATGGTACATTACGATAAGTATTTGTCTTTGCAAGTAGTAATGATTTTGGAATTGTTTTTCCTTCCAAGACTCGTTCCAACGACCCAGCCTATACATTACCGTATACACTCAGAGCTCATTCCGCGCTTCTGCTTCGCGCTGCGCCTTCTCTAACGTTGGTTTGATGGTTTCTAGTAGCTTCGCTAGCGCTTGTTCAGTCTGGAACAATCATTAGTATTATAAATTACTTGACAGAACATAAATCTAGTAAAACACGTCAATATGTTTTTAGAATTATACTTGAAAACACAAAATTTGCTATTATAAACTGCATCTAATATTTACGAACATAAAAGAACTTTCACGTAATTATTTAAGTATAGGGTTATTTTGAAAAAACCTATAACACGTATCAATTTATTTTGTACTAGATAGATAGATTAACGAGATTTAGAGATTTATGATATTAGTAAGATTTATGATAACAAATCAAATTTCAAGCAAAAACTCAAACTCATTTTCAATACAATTACAAGGATCACTTTGAAATGTCTTACATACTAGGTGAATTTTTGTACCAATACCTCCTAACCCAAGCCCGAGAAGAGCTGGCAAGTAACTCATCCTGGTCCGGGCGCTTTTTTGTATGAACCATCTTATAACTATCTTAACTACGAAAAACGAATACAAGATTATAGTAGTTTATACATTTGCAAATCTGTTAGTTAACTGTCTGAGGCCATGCATTCTTATCAATAATATAATCAATACTATTCGGGGGCATGGCAGTGTCCAGTGTCCAGTGTATATTTGAAATTTCATTCAATTTGAACCAGTAGTTTAAGAATTATAACTATATAGTCAAAGTTTCCTAATTTTGTCACTCACTCACTGATCATCAAAACTCTAAAGCACTTCACATAGAAGCTTCAAATTTAGAATACAAATTAGTGTTCAGTGTTTAGTATAAATTAAGGAAAAACTAAAATATTTTGCAATTTCGGTCGAAGTATATTCACCAGTTGCATAAATAACTATGTAATCCCATATGTATATAACATAGAAATATATAGAAGTTACATTTGCAGTGAATGAATCAGTGTACCTGTATATGTATAATATAATGGAATAAAAGGTGTAGATAGGTACCTAGATATTATTATGTTCAATGGTAACTTTTAAAAAGTAGCAAGCACTATCTGCAAAAAGAAATGAGATGTCATCAAAAACATAACTTGTAAAAAAAGTCTCGCGCAACTCGGTTAACAACATCTTCTAACCTAACAACATCTTTAATATTGATTTGGTCACTATAAGATGTTGTTAGGTCAGCTAATTACGTAATAACTTAAGAGAAGGTCCCTTAAGTGGAGACTGAATAAATTAACCGATTCGGTATTACATGGATCTCACAACTTTTTTCGGTAGAAGAACTGAGTTGCGTGAGAATTGTTTTTTTACAAGTTATGTATTTGATGGCATTATAAGCTTTCTTCAAACGACTACTCTTTATGTAACTTCTATACGGGTAGTTTAGTTGCATTTTCAGGAAGCTTATTATAGAAAAGCACCGTGTTCCCCATAAAGGGTTTATTTATTTTTTCTAGTCAAATCATACCACGATTTATAAAAAAAATATATAAAATTTTTAATTCCTTTACTATAAAGTCAAAATCCCATCAAAACTACTCCAGACGGAATATGTTGGATTGCAAAAGGATCAGGAACCTAGCAGTACAATTGAGATACCTAGAAGTACAGTTGAGGTACTAAACAGTACAGACGAGGTAGGTAACAGTACAGATGAGGTACCTAGCAGTACAGTTGATGTACTTAGCAGTACAGACTAGGTACTCAGCAGTAAAGACGAGGTACCTGTGCTAGATGCGTGGTGGCGCTGTGCAAGGCATGTCTCCAGGCGTGAAGCTGCTGCCGCTGAGCCCGCCCGTGCTGCTCCAACAGACGCGTCCACTCCGCCGACTGCGCCGAGCTGGCAGAACTCAATCTGAAACAAACATTCTTTATTATCTCATCAACCTTCGGTAGGTTTAATCGTGCGGCAACCGGCATGTCGTGAAACTAAAAAAAAATAAGACAAAATGTAATAAGGAGACTTTAAACGCACTTTAAACCTATTACTACCCACATCAAAAAAGTCTAAGCAACACCTATAAACTTTGAATATTTTAAATTTTATAGATTTATTTTAAATTAAATGATATTTCTACATTGTATTTGTATATTAAGTTCGATAAATTTATTTAAAAAAATGTTTATTTACAAATAAAAGTTTGCTGTGAATCTAGGTACAAAATTTATTTTATAATAATGGTAAAAATAAAAACATAATAATGACTTCTGCGTTGAATTATAACCTTCTTCTGGGCATTTAAATTAAATCTAATACAACGTGTTCTCCTCGGTTGCTTAAAACTTGTCGGCAACGATTCTGCATGGAGTCAATTAGGTTATTGATTTCCTCCTGGGGCAATTGCTCCCAGTGGAACTTGAGCCGGTTTTTTAGATGTTGTTCCGTTAAAACCCCATCGAGATCTTTGAGGACACTTCTCTGGAGCATATCCCACACATGCTCAATGGGATTCAAGTCAGGCGATTGAGCTGGCCATGGCCAAAACGCGTATATTTTCGCCCTGTAGCCATTCTTGAGTCCGTCTCGCTGTGCGCGGGCATTGTCGTGCATCAATGTAAACTCAGGTCCCTCAGGTCAATGTTTGTGAAAATGGACGCGCATAGGGAGCTAGCACATGTTCCACATAATTTTCAGCTCAGGTTGCCATTTATATAAACGAGATTGGTTTTGCTGTTTTTAGCTATTCCAGCTTAAACTATTAATGTCAAACCGCAGTATGGGTGGACTTCTTGGACACATCTTAGACGTTCAGCGTTTCCTGGGCGACTTTAAACCTTCATTCTACTAGTATCAGGTTTGAACCCGAATCGAGATTCGTCGTTGAATAAAATTCAATCCGTCGTTCTTGCGGCCATAGCACGCGTGGTCTGCACCATTGAATACGACGAGCTCGATTTCCGTGACGGATCTGTGGCCATCTGATTGGACGACGTGCACGTAGAACATACTCTCGCACTCTGTTTCGCACAGTTTGGGCACAAACAGCGGGACCATCAGCATTCTGCCTTGATGCGATCTCTTGGGCAGTCAGCTAAGAAATGCCGGGCAACATAGGCTTGACTGTTTTCAATTTCAGCTCAGTATCTCTTCCTCGGTAAGATGACGACGCTATATTACACAGTAAAAACTTGTGGACTCAATTCGCGACACACAACCAATGATTACTGCGGATACTATTTTTTTTTCGTTGAATGAGAAATAAACCGCATCTATGAAATGCGGTAAAATGGACAAAATAATGTTTTTATTGTTTAAAATCATAATTAATTGAAAAAAAAATGCTAGTATTTATTTGGGTATCAAAGAGGTTGACTATTCAAAGAAGGTTTGATATTCCATGAAAGTTTAAAACGAAATTAAAAACAATAGAATTATGTGTTGCTTAGACTTTTTTGATGTGTGTATTCGAAACAACTTAACGTGCCGATTCCTCCTAACCCAAGTTCTCTAGGAACTGGCAAGAAACTCTTTTAGGTCCTAGCGCTTTTTTGTATCATCCATCTTATAACTATTCAACTATTCAGCTTAACTACGAAAAACTAATACAAGAATACAGCAGTTTACACATTGCAAATCTGTCAGTTAACAGCCCTCTGTAAACATGAGGGCATGCATTCCCATCAATAATATAGTGATTTATATTAAGGCGCTCCCTCACCGGGAGCATTCACGTGCAATGTAACATATAGATTCGACTTTGAGCATTACATTACAATACTACCTCCCTGACTGACGAGCATTCGCGTATAATGTAACATTTAGTATAGATTTGAATTGGTATCATTACAAGGTGCGCATTGTAATGCTCGGTTCTCCTCCTTCACTGATGTAAACTCGTGTTGTATCATAACAGTTTGTGCACTGTAATGCTCAGTTCTCCTCCCTTATTGATGTAATGCTCGACTCTGTAACGCTACATCACACGCGAATGCTCCCGGTGAGGGAGCGCCTTTATAATACGCTTTCTTCAAAAGACTACGTTTTAACGCATTAACGCTTTAAGCTTTCGACCTGCCCTTAAGCCACGTGTCGTGGGTCTGCACAACTAGTTTCTTCCGCTTTGACATATCATTCGTCATCTCCTTATTCATTCCTGCCTTACTTACTTACTTATGCCATCTTTCACACGATCTATCCATCTTTTCTTGACATAATTTCTTAGGCTTACTTCTACATTATCTTTCGTGCAACAAAACTTTCTTTCCTCCGCATCATATGCCCATACAATCCTTACATATTAATGCCACTGGCGCTAATTTCAAACTTTCTTTTAGTGTATATCAAAGTTACATACAATCAAAATAAAAAGTGAAAACATGTACAAAGGCGAGCTTTACATTGGCGAGTTTTCTTCTAGCAAGCATTTGGGAAAGAGAGAGGTGAATAGAGCACATCAGACGCAAGTTTTTGGATCATGCAGACGCTTACATGGCTCTGACACGGGACGGATATGCTTCGGACATCGCGAGGACATGCTCAAATGGCAACTCTATTTCCATAGATTTTACGAAATAGTACGAAATTTAAAGGGTTTGAAAGACCGGCCCTCTCAGGGCGCCAGATTCTACGTGCTACGTTTGACATTTCCTAAAGTACTTGTTACATAGCACTTCTAAATTTATTCGTATTATGTCGCAACCTTACTTGTACGGCGAGCGATCCCATGAAAATTCTACGTCTACGTTCATACCGCGATGACGTTTAGAACGGACAAACGACGATCAACTGCGACGTTCTGACGGTATTATAAAAAAACAAAATCGCATTATATCGCAGCTAAAAATCGTAGTGGAAGAATTTAGTCGAGGTTACCTGTCTTGCAAGTGTTGCATGTGGAGCGGCTGATGCGGGTCTGAGAGGTAGAGCCGCCAGTACAGCAGGGCGTTGATAGCCAGCAGCACCAGCAGTGCCGCCAGCAGCCAGCGGCCCGACCCCGTCCCGCGTCCCGTCCCCGTCCCGCCCCGGGCACCCCCCGCCCCCGCCGGCGCCGTGCGGGCTAGCAGGGCGGGGGTCGCCGTGGGAGCCGCCGCTTCACCTGACGACGCTACAACAACAACATTTATTTAAACAAAATCCACAGCTCACTTAAAATCTACAATCTAGTCCTAAGTAGTCCTTCTGGAAAGTTCCATATATCTCAATACTAAAATTCATAAAAATCGGTTCAGTGGTTTAGGCGTAAAAACGTAACGAACGGACCGAGTTACTTTCGCATTTATAATATTACATAGTTAGATAAATATTTTTTATAGCCAATAAAGGATTAATAGTTTTTAGTTGTAACATAATATAGAGCGACCGTTTTACTATGTACATGTACTTTAATTTAACTTCTATTATATAAATACGATCACACAAATATTAGAAATTGTTATACAACTTGCATCTATTTAAGCAGGGATGGGTACATGAGATGTATATAATTATAAATATTTACAAGTATTTATCGCGTTTATTTACCTATTTTTCCCGACGTTTCGACAGGTTTACACTCTGTCGTGGTCACAGGATGACATCATCCAGTCATCCCGTGACCACGACAGAACGTCGGCAAAAATAGGTAAATAAACGCGATAAATACTTGTAAATATTTATAATTATATACATCTCATGTACCCATCCCTGCTTAAATAGATGCAAGTTGTATAACAATTTCTAATGTGCTTACCCACTTACGTTTTGAAAATGTTTGTTTCATTAATTAAACCAATTGTACCTACTTATGTTTAAAATGGTGGTACAATTTACATAGATAGGTCTATGTAAATTGTATGTGTGTCTGTACCAAATAAATGTTTTATCTATCTATCTAACCTAAAAATTATGATTATGTAAATTAACTTAACTAAATTATGATTAGAGCTCTGTTTTGAGATAACCAATGGTGAAGAAGCTTAGATACATGTAACAATCCTTATTCAATTATTCATAACATTGATATTTGAATGACAAGAATTGACAGAATTCAATATCAGAATATCAGAGTTAAATGAGGCCCTAAACATGACCCTGCTGTCTAATAATTAAGAAAGTTGATTCATTCTCGGTCGAACAGCAGTCTGTGTTGGCATACGGGTAATCTTTAAGCAAACCATGATAATGGCTATAATCGTGTGGCAATACTTACCGGTGAGTCGTCGATGCCTTCTTGATTTCCGAACTGTGGGCACGGCTGTGTCGGCTTCCGCGTGAAGCCGCGTCTCTAACAGACGACTGAACTCTTCTATGCCGTTTACGGCATTTTTCTCTAGGAACGCTGTTATCAAATCAAATTTCCAAGTTATTTTCATGAGGTGTGTGTGCTAGTTTCAAACCTGTTAGTGTTTTATTTCAGATAGGAACCATGTTTGACAGCCAAAGGTCATTATAGGATGAATGCAAGAGTTGTATATTCGACTTTTCAGTTTCATTTGTCTAGTGAGATTTTTATGTAACTTCCTTGAGGGACCGGTACCTATTTCATGACGAATTCATCCTATTTTGGAAATTATGTGAAGGAGATATAAAGTCAAGGTCAAAGTCGAAAATATTTTATTCAAAACAATCGTAAGGATCACTTTGAAACGTCTTACATACTAGGTGAATTTAGGGGTCAATTCCACTTAACCCAAGCCCGAGAATAACTGGCAAAAAACTCGTCTTGGTCCTAGCGCTTTTTTGCATGATCCATCTTATACATCTTAATTACGAAAAAGTAATACAAGAAAGTTGATACATTTAAAATCTGTCAGTTAAGCAAAACAATCTGGAAAGCAAAACAATCTATTAAACTTTATTGTGTAAACCTAGTTTTAAGGCTTATTGAAATGTGTGCTAGTAGACATTGGTCGCAAGCGAAGCAAACCGCTTAATATCAATGTTTCAATACAAGTGCTGAAGCATTGGCAAATGAAAAGACTCACTAAAATATAAAGTTACTTCTACAGCATTTAGTAGCTCAACGTAACAATGAACAAAATATTAAAATTTAGTAATATTAAGACAAGTGTTGAGAATATGGACGAGCAATGTGAACATTTTTTAAGACACTGACGTTGTCGCACTTTAACATGCTACAACCCCCAAAAAAGATATGCTACACTTACTACATTAATGTTATTTTGCTATGTTTAATTATATGTATGCAGTCATCGACTTGTCCCATTATCAATCCATTATCATACACTCTAACATTCAATAACTCCTAAACAAGATACACTACACACACCAAAAAAGATACACACATTCAAAAATAGGCAAACAGGTAAATAAATATTGGCACATAACTCCACCTAGCACATTAAGCAAAGCTTGTATTATAGTGACCAGATGACTGATACGCATACATAAGGTAATTTATAACAACCCAACACAGATCAAACATGTCTCGACCTATTCTAATTCAAATTCAGTTTATTTACACCTTATTTAACACATTGCAGATACTATCTAATGCGTAAAAATAGGAAAACAGAATAGCAGGAGAAAAAAATAAAAGTTAGGTAAAGTACTTACAGAGATATATAAAAGTAGGTAAATCTTACTTCTAATAAATAAAAACAATAAAATAATAAAAGGAACTAATACCTACACTAAATAATATTATAAGTATAGCTATTATATATACAAAACGATTTCACAGTAGGTAAGGCACAGTCTCTCTATCGTCTTCCAGTCATCCGCAAACAGATCCGCCTGAGGATGTTCAGTGAGAAGCATATTTAAATGTCTCTGTACGCGGCAGATGGGCGACTGTTGTCGTGAAACAGTGCGTGCAGGTGTCGGCGCAAGCACGGAGGGGCACGGAGGGGCACGGAGGGGCACGGAGGGACTCGACCAGGTCTAAAGCGAGTAGGTACGGTTCTCAGGAACAGTGAGTTGGGTAGCTTCACTCAGTAGTAGTCGCTTTGCCTATGTGGCGCAGTGGGCTAAGGTCCGACTGAGACGGACCCGCCGCGTGATAAATATTTGTATGATCTGCCCGGGTGTTGCTATATATAATATGTAAGTATTCAAAAAATATTTATAAGTAGTATATCAGTTACGTGGTACCCATAACACAAGCTTTGCTCACCCCAAAGGTCAGATGGAAACTGTGTGAAATGTCCGGGATTTTTTGAAGTGAAAAATTCTTTTAGCACGGTACGCATAATTTTAGATGAGGTAAAACCTTTGACTCGCGACACCGTTATGAGACGCAGCCGGCTGCCACGCCGGCTGCCAATGGGGCGACCATTTGATAATAAACCTTAATTCACATATTTACAGTCTACTTTTGTATGGAGAAGTTTACTGAATTAGGTTCTTTGATATATTATCTACATTCTAAACAAAAAATATTGCATCATCTTTATTCGTTCAGTATTTAATTGTCGCGTTTCGCGTTGGTCCGTGTGAGTTCAGTTGATAGTGGATTTACTGGATTTATCGATAGTAAGGGGTGTTTATTATTACAAAAACTGTTTATTCCGCTCATTATAAGTATATTTGTAACTCAATAACCCTAGTACCCATCTAAAAAATGTCTTACGCGCCAAAATAGGTTTTCACTCCTGTCGGCACTGCCGGAGTGCAACTTTCATTTTTTTATTTATCTACGATCGTCACACAAATGTGTGTACCGGGAGAGATTCGAGCCCTCAACGTACAGCGCAGAAGGCATATGGGATGGTGATCGGACTTACTTTTGACCATCGGCCACATGCTCTTCTTGTACTTGACTTGTCCGTAGAGCTCGAGTTGCGCCGACGCGTCCGTCAGCCGACGCAGGCAGTAGTGCGCGGCCACACTGAAGTAGTCGGCGTACGGGATGCCGGCGTTGTCGCTCGTGCAGTCTATCGAGTAGTGGACGCCCGGCTTTGAGCATTTGTTCATCACCTGGGAGAAGAGTACACTCATATTATTATATATATAAAAAATAAAGAATCCCGGACATTTCACACAGCATCATCTGGCTCCAAAGTAAGCAGAACTTGTGTTATGGGTACCGCATGACTGATGTACTACTTATATCAGTATCTGAGCCTGTCAGCTCAGTTGGTAGTAGCCCCGCCTTCTACGCTGTAGGTTGATGGTTCGATTCCCTCTCAGGATAATCATTTGTGTGGTAAACATGATACATACATATTATACATAGAATCTTAGGATCTTAGCTAGTGCCCGCTGCTTTGCGCGTGTGGTATGTAAACATAAAGTATTAATATATTATAAAGTATTAAAATAAAGCTTGGGATGAATCTGCTCCAACTCGACTCGGCATCCGTAAAAAATCATACAAAAAAGTGTTAAGACCAGACGAGTTTCTTGCCGGATTCTTCTTGAACTGAGGTTAGAAGGAACCGGCACCTAGATTCACTAGCATGTAAGAAGACAATTCATAGTGGTCCTTGTGATTTTATTTAATAAAGATTTATTGAATTGAATTAGGTCTATATTTATAACCACCTCTGTGGCACAATGGGCTAAGGTCCGACTGACACGCATAAGGTTTCGGGTTCGATTCCCGCCGCGGGACAAATGTTTGTATCATCTGCAAGTATTTGTCTCGGGTCTGGGTGTTTTTTATGTATAATATGTATGTTTTTAAAAAAGAAGTATATAAGTAGTATATCAGTAATGTGGTACACATAACACAAGCTCTGCTTACTTTGCGGCCAGATGTTGCTGTGTGAAATGTCCGGGATTATTATTATTATTTATTATTATTATAACAAGTTTGATCCAAATCAGTTCAACCATTATTGTATGTTTGATTAACTAACAAATATGCAATCCCACATAAACTTTCGGATTAACAATATTAGTAGAAGAGTAGGAAGCTGTATTGGTAAGTGACTGACTGACTGATAAGATGGATAAAAAAACTAACCATAATTACGTTTTTAAAAACTAAAAATAAAAACAACATTATTGAACCAAATTTGAGACTATAAAAATATAACCAAATCGAGAATCTTCTTATTTTTCTGAAATCGGTTAAAAAGGTTTTTGTATTACTCTTTTTAGTTCTTTTAAATTTTCGAAATCCGTAAACACGACTGGAAAATCACAGGAAAGCAAAACAGGAAATTTCGTTTATTTGAACGACATATTTTTTCCAGATATTTTGATTAAACTACTGGACGGATTTTGATGAAATTTCTATAAGACCAATTGGAAAATATACCCTTTCACATATAAAAATCTTTAAATCGGTTTATAAATGACTGATTTATGAGGTAACAAACTTTAAAAAAAAAATCGGGTTGCACTCCGGGAGTGCCGACAGAAGTGAAAACTTATTTTGGCGCGTTAGAGTTTAGTAATAAATCACTTCAAATTCAGTAATTATGGCGACTGCCAATCAAATACTGAACGAACACAGATGATGCAATATTTTTTGTTGTTATCTTTTGAATGTAGATAATATATCAGAGAACCTAACTCAGTAAACTTCTCCATACAAAAGTAGACTGTAAACATGTGAATTAAGGTTTATAATCAAATGGGGCGAGCGCGGCAGCCGGCTGCGTCTCGCCCCAGACGGTAACGGTGTCGCGAATCCAGAGGTTTTACCTCATCTAAAAATATGCGAAACGCGCTAAAAGAAGTTTTCACTTCAAAAATTACAACCGAATTGAGAACCTCCTCCGTTTTTTTGAAGTCGGTTAAAAATAACTAAAATGCTGATCAAAATCTCACAGATATAGGTCAGCAGTAGGTTTACCTGTGTTTCCGTCACGTGCACCTCCTTAGGACCGATGGGTCCAGATGTGAGGCCGAGAGTGTAGTTGATTTGCCGACACTTCAGTCCATTTTGTGCTTGCCATGGTGACTGGAAAAGATAATAGTACTTACTAGTGACACAGCGTACAAACTTTCTCATAAGGTTTTTTGGGATAAAAATAATTTTCAGATCTTCAGTGTGATCCTGGTGATCCTGTGAAGTGTGGTAGCGGTCGGATCAACAGAACTTTTTTTTTTACATTTCACACAGCATCATCTGGCCCCCAAAGTAAGCAGAGCTTGTGTTATGGGTACCACATGACTGATAAACTCCTTATATTCTTTTTGTAAATACATACATACATATTATACAAAGAAACACTCAGACCACCACACAAATACTTGCAAATCATACAAAAATTTGTCCCGCGTTGGGAATCGAACCCACAACCTTCTGCGTCTCAGCCATCGTAAAATATCCAGTATAAAATATCTCAACCATCAAACATTCTCATTTTTAATATTGTGTGAACATACATTTTTTATTGAGGTTTTATACCTCAATAAAAAATATCGAGATTCGAACCCATGACCATAAAAGGCCAGGAGCTCCAGTTTCTAGGGTAAGTAAAACGTCCATAAATAAATAAAATTACCTGTACGTAATCAGTGATAGTTCTGGCTGCTAATAACTCTAAATTGAACTTGGAGTTCGTAAAGATCATTGTAAAGAGCTGATCGATATTAAACGCGAACTGTTGCTTCAGTACCAACTTGCCGTCGTGGGGATTCGGGCATTTCTCCACCTCGCCACCTCTGGAAATAACAAAATAAATGATTTCTAATTAAAACACTCATCATATCATTTTAAACGCTCGTAACCGAACACTATTGGACATGTTAGGAAAAAGCCTCCAGTCTTGTAGGAGGCTCCTCCAAGACTGGAGGGTTTTGCATAATCAGGACGCTTGGCAGACGAATAGGTGATCGCAGTATTGGTGTTACGTACTCAGGCAGATGCTGCTGCCCATCACCTGGTGTATTTTTTCCCTTATTCGCTTTTTACGACATCCTCAGTAGCAAATTTTACAAATTTTAAACAGTGGCAGTATTTTCAGTGAAAATTTTAAGCATTGTATGTCTTTCTTTTAAAACGTTAGTTGTACTATACATTTAGATAAACACGGGTTTTACTCACGTATTATTTTGTCGATGGAGGCATCGACACTGTTTCGATTCATCTAGTCTAGAGAATCTATAGAACATTTAGAGAACGCTCGCGGCAACTCGCGCACCGCGGATGAAACTCACTCTGATGAAGATTCTCTAGATGGATCAGTGTCGTTGCCTCCATCGACAAAATAATACCCATGTTTATCAAAGTGCATTTGAATTTTTTTCACTGATATTTTACACCATTTAAGGTCTATAAAACCAAGTTTTGCATTTAAAAATAAGAAAAAACCGGACATTTTACACAGCATCGTCTGGTCTCTAAGTGAACAAAGCTTGAGTTATGGGTACAACAAGACTGATATACTACTTATAATATACTTTTTTTTTAATTTTATTTAAATTTATTAACAAATACCCAGACATTTAATAATATATAAGTATTCTAAGTATACTTTGGGGTTAAATGACGCAGTGTTAAAAATGTCCGGCATTATTTATTTATTTATACATAAATATGATACTTTTTAAGACCCAGACACAGAACCAACTTCTTGTTTCTTGTTCATCACACAAATGTTTATCCTGGGAGAGATTCGAACCCCCAACCTACAGAGCATAAGACAAAAAAATGTGTACTACTAAATAAATGAGATGAAAGTTACATACGTGCGTTCGTCATCAGGTTCGCTGTCGCTCGTGTCAGACATATCGGTCGGCAATGTATCCGCGCCCTCCTCTTCTCTAAACCGGTCATCACTATTGTTTACTGAAACATATATAATGTCTTAGTAAAGGAGATATGTTATAACATATTAGTAAGATCTCCTGCTTTTCCTTTGTGATACAAATGGACTAAGGATATTATGGAATGGTTCGCAAGAGAAGGTAAGAGACCAAGAGGTAGACCTGTTCGAAGATGGGAAGACGACATTAAAATACAGCAGAAGCATTATGGACGAGGAAAGCCGGTAACTGTGGAAGAGCCTAGGGGAGGTCTGTGCTAAAAAGAAAAACGATCCTTAGAAATTAGCAGTGTCAAATCTATATTTAGAATATTTAATAGTTTTGAACACAATATTTATTTAACAAATAAAGTGCGAATATATCATAAATATAACATTGTCTGTATACCGTGACGAAAAAAGGCTACCAGCATATAATACAGGAGTGTGAGGGCATTATTATTTAAAATTTATATTGAAGATCTTGATACAACTCCATAATATCACTACCAGAGGACAGCATCCCCAAAACACTGGTGGCATTGCCACGATGAATGGCATTAGTATGTATTTCAAAATATATAAGTATTCAATCATTCACCTGGTCACCATAGCTTGTATAGCTCTGCTTAGTTTGAATCTAGATGGTGCAGTGGATTTAAATTTAAACGTAGTTAAGTAGAGTCCTGTGTAGGCTTCCCAAGCACCTATAGCATCGACTTTATCGGTATTATCCAAAGACAACATCTATATTATAATAAAAATGAAATCGAAAAATCTATCTAAAAATCCGTACATTGGAATATAAAAAAGTACCTAAAAACATTAGCAGAACACGTTGCATTTTTAGACCCAGTTTGTGTGTCTGCACACGATTTGCGTTAAAACTACAAAGATTTTCATTTTTAACCGACTTTATCAAAAAGGAGGAGGTTCTAAATTCGTCGGAATTGTTCACCGATTACTCGAAAACGGCTAAACCGATTTGAATTTTTTTTTTTGATAGAGTATACTTCACAGGTGGTCCCATATAAATTTTATCAAAATTGGTCGAGCTGAAAATATAACGAAAATCTAAAATTGTATACATCGATGATGTTTTCATGTGTTTTCATACCTCGCTGTCTCATTGGAGCGGCGCGTTTATTTGGCCTACCCATATTATATATGTACAAAATTCATTTACTTTCTATTAACAATGTATTATAGGCTCAAATTTCATTCAATGAAGTCGGTTTCTTTTTAGTTGTTAAAACGTAATTATATGCTAATATACTATCCCGTTACATGTTTCAGTAAGTTTAATCACATTAAATGACATTTTCCCTCCTATTTTAGAATTGGAACCTAGAAATGAAGGGAGGAAAGGGATTCATGTTTGTATGATTTTATTGTATGAAAAAAATCATACAAAAATGTATCCTTTCCTTAGCTTGAAACATTGATTCGAATACTTTAAATATATAATTACGTTTTAAAAACTATAAAGAAACCCGACTTTATTAAATGAAATTTGAGCATGTAAAACTACAACCGAATTGAGAAACTAATAATTTTTTGAAGATTGTTAAAAAAATACGCTTTTTAGTGCTTTATAATTATTCTATCTTTTTATTACGAAATTCGTAAACACCACTGGAAAGTCACAGAAAAGCATAATATCGAAATTTAATTTACTTGAATGACATATTTATTCCAGCTATTTAATTTAAAAACCTAATAACTACTGAACAAAATTTGTTGAAATTTTTATGGGACCAATCGGGAAGTATATACCTAAGTATATCCTTTCACATGAAACAAAAGTTTTCAAATCGGTTCAAAATTTACGAAGTTATAAAGTAACATACATAAAAAAAGCGGCCAAGTGCGAGTCGGACTCGCCCATGAAGGGTTCCGTAGCAGCAAGTAACATAACATAAAAGTTCTTGTAGTTTGTTGTAACTTTCATCGATATTTTAATAATAGTGTATTTTTTTAAAATTAAGTTATTGATAAGTAAACATTATAATTAGCTACCTAAATGATGGGATTTAGATCTAACAATATGCCATCCCATATAGGCTTGTGATAGTTAAACAAGCCAATATATATTTCAGTTTGACAAGAAAAATTTCCAAAAATATTATCAATTTGAGTGCCTCCTCGCGTAGTTGGACAAGGTGGTAATAACGTCCTGTATCCAGCGTTCTGCATGAATGACAGTATACAATTGTCTTTTAAGAAATCTTCGTTGAAGTCTCCAAAAAGTAATGTTAGCATATTTTTGTTGCAAAAAACATTTTTGTTTATGAACTCCATGAAAGTTATGTTTGTACATCTGGGCGATACCGATCAAGCCACGCCCCGCGCGAATTATAATTATTATTTACTTAGGCACCTATTACAGATTTATTATTAGAAAATAATGGTTCACGGTTTATGCATAAGTTTTATGTATAAGTTATATGAAATTAAATGTTTATTTTTTATTTTTATATTTGAGTTGACTGAATGAAAGGAAAATTGCGGTTTACGATTTATGACGTATTAAAAAAAACGACTTACTAGATCTCGTTCAAACCGATTTTCGGTGGAAGTTTGCATGGTAATGTACATCATATATTTTTTTTAGTTTTATCATTCTCCTATTTTAGAAGTTACACTTCCAAAGTGGTAAAATGTGTGGACACACATTTTACCACTTTGGAAGTGTCTCTTGCGCAAACTATTCAGTTTAGAAAAAAAATATATTAGAAACCTCAATATCATTTTTGAAAACCTATCCATAGATACCCATACACATATCCCATATCCATATCCATAGATAGACACGTATGGGTTTGATGGAAAAAAAAATTTTGAGTTTCTGTTTTAAGTATGGGGAACCCCCAATTTTTTTTATTTTTTTTCTATTTTGTATGAAAATCTTAATGCGGTTCACAGAATACATCTACTTTCCAAGTTTGAACAGTATAGTTCTAATAGTTTCGGAAAAAAGTGGCTGTGACATACGGACGGACGGACGGACGGACGGACGGACAGACAGACAGACAGACAGACAGACAGACATGACGAATCCATAAGGGTTCCGTTTTTTGCCATTTGGCTACGGAACCCTAAAAAACGACATGTGAACCTCCGCCTCCGTTTGAAGGCACTGGCTTTCGAATCTACGACCTTAGGATTGGAAATTTGGGTTATTACCTCTACTCCACCAGTACTCATAATAAGCACGCTCTAATGTATATCTACCTACATCTACGACATCTCGTTTCATCCGGTATTGCCATCTCCGCTATTTCACACCCCTCCACCACATCGCACGGTGTAGCCAGCTCGCAAATATCTATATCGTCTATCAACTGGCTGCAAGCTTCTTTAATTACTTTCAGGAGCTTTCGCGACATTGTAGTATCGAGTATTCCGATTATAATGGTCCACAACATTACAACTCGAATTCAGATTATTAACAGTCACGGGTAAATAGCCGCTAGAATCGCTTGAAAGTTATACTAGATCACAATAGCGCTTTTCGATTGGTTGCATTTTTTGCCAGCTCTATAACAATCTGCTTCAGATAGCTTTAGATACTTCAGAGCTCAGAACCTCTGTACAACAAAGTTTGTTTATTTAAATTAAATCCTTTCACCACACTGGTTAAAATAACTATTGAAGCGGTAAGAATTTCACTTTTAAACGAATTAAATCATCTTAGGTAGGTATTTTTATATAATGATGTTTATCCTTTTTTTCTTTAAATTTTTTGATATTTTTAATTTTTAGTATAGATTTAATCACGCACGCACGACACTGTAATATCGCAAGATGTGATTCCTTCGCGAAATATATTCAAACTAACGCAGAAAACTGCCACACTTTGCTTTTACTGCAGACAATAACAAAGGCACCATTATAAAGCTACGATAAAATATCGCATCCAAAATATAGGCGTGTACCGTTTAGTATTTTGATGTCGACTAATGTCGACTAACTAATGACTATCGACTAACTAGATAAAAAATAACTTAAAACAACAGTATTTGTTTTGTCAAATTATCTTCTTCTTCTTATCGTGTCACTAGTTATTTCTAACCAGTGTGGTGAAAGGATTTGTCTCTGGTCTGGGTGTTTCAATGTACAATATAAAAAAGTATTTAAAAAATTATATTACTTTTTTTATATTATTACTTTTTTATTATATTATAATACTTTTTTATTTGTATATCAGTCACGTGGTACCCATAACACAAGCTCTGCTTAATTCGGGGCCAGATGATACTGTGTGTTAAATGTCCGACATTATTTTTTTATTATTATAAAGGACAAAAACTATCAACCAGATTTTCATACGGTTTTCGCCAAATGACGTAGTGATACATGGGTAAGGTTTAGGTATAATTCATTAAGATTTTTATATAAATCTGTTGATTGTTGAAAGTGTTGAAAAATGTAAACATCGACAGTACAACGTCTGTTGGGTGAGATAGTGTAATATAAGATGCTTACGTCACGACTATAATCCCCAGGGTTGGTATCCTCTGATCTCTAATTACTTCAAGGATTATCTTTTAAAGATGTTTAGGGGAAGTAGTCAAGAGTCTAAAAAATACAGTTGGACACAAGCCCATACTTTGCACAGTCATTACTAATGAACCCGTCGATAACACAACAATGCTTCATTATTTCACTGCATACATTTTAGGAGTCACAAACTCGGGAAGTTTCTCTATATATGGTACTTATGTTAAGCCGAAAACAAGGGGATTCACATAAATAACTTTTAAAGGCCTGGATTCAAGTCCTTTCGGTCTTTTTATAGTTCACTCAATATGACTTGATATACTTAAGTTTAAGTCTCGATAACAATGACAGAGGTGTTGCCAGTAGTAACAGTTAGTCATATTTGTCGCGGCGACTAGTGGCGGTCGTATTTTTTATTCCTGTATCCTCAGGAACAATTGACTCGCTTCGTACAAAAACGTGGAGATAAAACACGTGTCGAATATCTTTTGGATCCAACTATATACGTATTAATATGTCAGACAGCAAGTAGGGAAACTAAAGTGGGACTGGGCCGGCAACGTCTGCCACATGTCGGATGCGTTACGGGCTAAAACCACCACAGAGAGGACACCCCTGAACGGAAAAAGACCTCGCGGCAGACCGGGGCGAAGATGGATGGACGAGTTAGACGCCCATCTTAAGGATTGGTCCACAGTTGTTGTAGACAAGGACGATTGGAGAATAGGAAGGGAGGCTTTTGCCCTGCAGTGGGACGTCACGAGCTCTTAATAACAATAACAATTTTATTTACATATGTTAGACTCACCCAGAGGCGGCGAGGAGTCGCGTCCTTGTGAAGAAGACCTGGTCCCTCGATGCTCGTCTCCACCCCCAGCGTCCATACACGACGAATCCAGTAGATCCTGGTCCTGACAACGATTAGATGCTTTCATATTCTCGTGTTACGCTATTATCAGGTGACAAAAGGTGGCGGAGTTACTAAGCCGCCTAAAAACCTTCGTCGTGGCTCTTAAAAGAGCTCAGATGAAAATGCGTTGCTTAACGTTGCTTAACTAAATCGATTTGTCAGGAAGTCAGCTGTGTCACGAGCACTTCATAAAGACCGCAAAGTTTTCAAACTACTTAAATTCATATACAAATATGTTTTTATTTAATACAATCATAAGGACCACTTTGAAACGACATAAAATTATAATAGGTGAAATTAGTCCCATTTCCTCCAAACCCGAGTCCGAAAAGGTCCTGGTCCTAGCGCTTATTCGTATGTTCCTTCGTATAACTAGCGTAACTACAGAAAACTAATACAACGTAACTTCAGTACAGTGGTAGCGCTTTTGTATTAAGTTCGTGGGTTCGACTAATTTCGTTCTCTGGACTTTAGTGGAAAAGAGCTTGAAGTATTGTTTGCATCTATACTGTTGTTTGTTGGCTTTTCACGATTAACGGCTGAGCGGATCGTAATTAAATTTGGCAAGCACATAGATAATATTCTTTAGCCAGGGGAAGGAGATAATCCTGAAGGAGGTGAAACAGAAGTTTAATGTTTGTATGGGCAATCCATAATTCCTCAAGTTAGGAATCTGAAAATTCATAATTAGGGTAAGATATAAAGAAAAATGTATTTCAACATTTTTGCAAAATCATCCCTAATGGGTGCAAAGTAGGGGGTTTCAATTATGAGGTATTCTCTAGATGCCTATGTACAGACTCTATGGACAGACGGCGCAGATGCGTGCACGGAGCCTTACGCAGCACGTGTGCCTCAGATGTAGACAGTTACACGCGCAGCTTACTTACGTAGTCGGTTCCTTGCCCGTAAGCAACGCACGTCCATATAACTAAAATTATAATTTAAACTAAGAAGTTTATTATATTTATTTTTCAAATTGCATTTTAAATGGTAGTTTTTAAATATAAGTATAAGTAATCATGTTGGCACATACTTTCTTATCTAATTTAATTTCGTGAATTTACTATCTAATATACTATTATCACGTGACAACCATTGGCATTGCCATTGGCAGTAGGGCGTGTCTGACCTGCACATTAAGCAGACCGAGGCCTGAAGCAAGAAGCCATCGCACTGGCACCTACTCTTTTTCGGACGTTTGTAGCGTGCGGCCGTGCTATAGGGAACCTTGCTGTGTTTTTGTTTAAATTATTTATTGTTAATTTGTTAAAATCATTACAAATCTTTGTATTTTCTGTTTTGTATTATTTTTATGTAATTAGTTTAAGGATATTAGAAATAAAGAGGGAATTGGGAAGAATAGGGAAAGAAAAACCCCCAGATAGATTACTTACATGCTTCTTTTAAATTTAACGTGGATGTTTTCGATGTCATTATACTAACTTTTTATTGTCAAATCGGTCGTTTAAAATTTTGGTTCATTTTGAACTATTTTTTTTCTTAAGTCAACTGTTTGTTTAAGTTAAGTTTGTTTGAGATACCTGACAAGCGTAAATCTGACCTAGGCCGTAGCTCTAACAATAATCTGAAGAGTCTCAGGCACGTTTGAATTTAACTCTCACTTAAATTCAGTCAAGCGTCTCTTAGGTTTACCGAGACCGAGACTCGAGTTCGGCTGATTTTAGATGCTGAGCGTTATGCGTCTCTTAGGGCTGCCGATACCGAAGAGTGGACACGAGATGGGCTGGTTTTAGATATTGAGCGTTATCTCTTTTAGCCGTGAAAACATCAGAAGAGTCTCAGAGACGTCGAGATTTGATTGCTGAACGACAGGCCGAAATAATACGAACATTTTCAGGTAGCACATGAGGGGCTTTTGATTATGACCCATTAATGTCATCATCGATTAATGCTTCTGCAAAAACTAACTAAAAGTATAGGTATTGCACTATTCATGCACTAAATTGAAAAGAGGAAATTATCGATATGTGCTTTTCTGGTGGAAAAGTTAAACTTCCAACGCTAGATGTGGCGGAGGAGCTGATAAGAACTACTTCTGTACGAAGCTAATGAATCACGACATTTATTAAATATAATCAGAAAATACAATTCATGTTTCCAGCTTCCAGTCCAGATGACAGAAACAGAATTGGCTCTTTACTTCCTTCAGATAATTAACTACATAAGTTCTTATGTATATTTGGAGAGGTTTTGTGCTTTATATTCTCCATCGAACGGCAGACGCGTGGTTTACCACATGTGCATATTTTATTGCGGTTGTAAGACAAGTTGAGACCCGACCGATTCGATAACATAATCAGCGCTGAAATGCCGGACAGCAACAGTGACAGTGCCTCGTCACTGTTGTCATTATTGTTAACATATAATGATATTATTGTAAAAATGAAAATCCCTAAAGCCTGAATATGAAAAAATCCAGAATAATGGCAAATGTACTAAACAAATCCCAAAGTACTAATGTCATAAACAGCGAGCGAGGACGAATATTGCAACAATGTAAGCTGTTGGTTTGGGATGAATGTACGATGTTGCACAAAAAAGGAATCGATGCCTCAAATCGGCCTATGAAAGACATCAACCAACAAATGAAATCATCAGGCAGATCAAAGTAATCATTATGGCCTATGTAGAAGCTGACATTGTGGAGTATCTCTAGATAGACAATGTCATTGATACCGAACAGATCACGACGTATCCTGTAAAGTTCCTCAACTCTTTACAGTTGTCGGAAGTGCCTTCTCATAAGCTCAGACTTAAATAATAAATAAATAGATAAACCCGGAGATTTCACACAGCATCATCTGGCCCCAAAGTAAGCAGAGCTTGTGTTATGGGTATCACATGACTGATATACTACTTATATACTTTTTTTGTAAATACATACATATTATACATAGAAACACTCACACCCGAGACAATTACTTGCAGATCGTACAAACATTTGTTAAAGTTCCCGCCCTGCTGATACGTAATCTAGATGCACCCCGATTATGTAATGTCACATAGTTACAGATTGCGCATCTGGGATATTGTAAAGGTATTAATTATGTCTGGAATTGTAAAAGGAGAAATAGTATCCCCATATTCATATTATTCCGACAAATTTACCTTTCAGCTTTGAAAGAGTGCAGTTCCCTCTAAAAATAGCTTTTTCCATGACTATAAATAAGGAGCAGGGTCAAATATTAAAAGTAGCTGGGGTTCATTTAGAAAAGCCCTGTTTTACCTATAGGGAACTGTGTGTACGCTACACACAGTTCCCTATAGGCAAAACAGCTCACGAGTATTCAGTCCACAATGTTTTTGCATTTTAATGAAAAATGAAAAAACAAAAAATATTTTATACAAAAAAGTATTAACCTAAGTAACTAATATATATATTACTTACTAACTTATTTATTATATACGTGAAGCAAAAACTTTGTACCCCTTTTTACGAAAATTGCGCGGACGAAGTATGAAATTTCGCACACTTATAGTTTATATAGAGGAGTGCAGAATAGTAGGTAATATTTTCTTTAAGTAATGCATAAAAAGTACATTAATTATTAATTAATTATGATCGAATTTCGACCAGTGGGCGACCACATCATCATCATCATATCAGCCTTTATTAAGTCCACTGCTGGACATAGGCCTCCCCAATAGATTTCCAGGAAGAACGATTTTGAGCCCTCTCCATCCACCGACTTCCTGCGATCTTTACAATGTCGTCAGTCCATCGGGTGGGGGGTCGTCCTACGCTTCGTTTGCCTGTCCTTGGTCGCCATTCGAGAACTTTTACTCCCCAGCGGTAATCAGTTCTGCGAGCTATATGGCCTGCCCATTGCCACATCAACATGCAGATTTTGAGCACTACGTCGGTGACTGGTTCTTCTACGGATTTCCTCGTTGCGGATTTTATCACGTAGTGAAACACCCAACATAGCTCTCTCCATAGCATGTTGCGCGACTCTGAGCTGAATAGTCAGCGACCAAGTCTCAGATCCATATGTCATCACTGGCAACACGCACTGATTAAAGACTTTCGTCTTGAGGCTCTGCGGTATCTGTGACGAGAAGATGTGCCTTAATTTCCCGAACGCTGCCCATCCGAGTTGGATTCGTCGGCTGACCTCTTTGTCGAAGTTGGACTTGCCTAGTTGAATCGTCTGACCCAAATAGACATAATGGTCTACAACTTCGATTCCCAACATGTACTGGTACGGGTGCAACATGAGCATTTGACATGATTTTCATGTTCATTTTAAGACCCACCTGTTGGGAGACGATATTAAGGTCGCTGAGCATTGTGCCAAGAAGGGCTAACAAGGTAACATTTTATGAATCATAATATGATCCTAATATGAATCGCAGTACAAATCATAAAATGGCCACATAGAGATAATTCATATTATGATTCACGAACCGATTCATATCAGCAATTCATCTATTTGACACTTTTGTATGGAGATGCGTAAAATGGCTCACAAAATAGGAATTGCGTATGTGTCAAATAGGAGATTCATAAAAAGTTACTCGTGAGGAACTTTTTACAATTCATATCGTCGATTTTGATGAAAAATGCATTAATAATGTCATATTTAGACCTTTATTAAAACTTTATGATGCACGGGCTTGTTTCGGAGTATGTTCCATATCGCCGGCAAAGTGTTTGCTAAATAAGACTCTCATAATGAGATGCCGGACTTTCAGTTAGTTGGGTTGTAGTGTAGCCTACAACTTCTAGGCATCAAGAACTATAAGAATAGGACAAGAGTTTATATAAATCTATGGTTGTAGGTATAGACTCAATAAATGTGAGCGTCGTGATCCCATTCATGAGCTGAAACCTTATTTACCGACCTATCGTCTCACTCAATAGGTATCAAAATAAGGTATATATAATTAATTCATAGTTTTTATTAGATGCACACAGTTAACTACTATACTAACTATATCTACCTAAGTGCCTTCCTACTCTTATTTTAAAATGTTACCTCAAGTTTAACATGCCCTGTGTTTCAGAGTGAATTGATGCCGTTGTTAAATATGTAAATTTAGAATATGTAAATATGTAAGAATATGTAAATTTTCTAGGATAATTATAGATAGGTATAAACAAAATCCATAGAAACGGATTTTGTTTCAATGCATAATGAAAACAAACCTAAGACTAGCAATTCATGATTAAAACATTAACAGGAACTATAAGAGTCAGATAAAATCATAAAATCAATTTAAAAAATGTCACAATAATATAAAATTTTGAACAAAAACAGAAACTAAAAAGAGTACGTTAAAATCTTTCTCTTTTCCTCATTGTGTATACTTTACACCCATTCGTTTTTAATATCTCTAATTCCCAAGGTTTGCTGGAAGAGAACTCTTTTTAGGATTAAGCTCGCCTGTGTACAT
The DNA here is from genome assembly GCA_948098915.1 of Lampropteryx suffumata. Lineage (NCBI taxonomy): Eukaryota > Metazoa > Arthropoda > Insecta > Lepidoptera > Geometridae > Lampropteryx > Lampropteryx suffumata. The sequence continues at coordinate 1,387,017 of OX402557.1, read as the reverse complement.
GCCATTGATTAAGTTTAGATTATGTATTTTTTGTGTAAGTACAATAGAGAAAAAAGAAAAATGAAAAAATAATAAACATGATGTCAAGTTACAAAATGTTTTTAGGGTGATCGTGAAATTATGGTAAATGTTTGAAAATTCTAATAAAAACAGCACAATCTTAAAACCCTTTATTTTAGTAGTTAATTTTTTTTAACTTAATCGTAAGAAATTTCTTGCATCTCAAATTCAAATTATATAACAAGTTTCTTAACACGCTGGCAATCTATAAATGGGTTAAATGTAGTGTGTTATTTATGTTTCTATCATTATTTTTTTTGTTTTCTACCTGTGTTTTCGGGAATAGATAAATAAATAATAATAATAAATAAATAATCCCGGACATTTCACACAGCATCATCTGGCCCCAAAGTAAGCAGAGCTTGTGTTATGGGTACCACATGACTGATATACTACTAACATACTTTTTTTTTTGTAAATACATACTATTATACATAGAAACACCCAGACCCGAGACAAATACTTGCAGATCATACAAACATTTGTCCCGCGGCGGGAATCGAACCCGCTACCTTCTGCGTCTCAACCGGACCTAAGCCCACTGCGCTACAGAGGCCATCATAATCGTCGTCAATCGTCATAATTCGTCGAGATAATTTTGTTAATATTGTTAGTCCTATCCAGCCCGAGACACAGGTTTTCCTAGTACGGGTATATTGTAAACAGTTACCTAAGTATAGTTACATAATAAGTATTATATTGTAATAATAAATATTATTTACCTGTTGTAACCCTTAGCTCTAAGGTAATGAATAAAGATTTATTATTATTTATTTAATTATATTATATTGGACTATTGCTAACTCAGCCCTTAAATACTTTAAGACACATGACTATTAATAAAGATACTATGTTAGTTACGGTTTAGTTATGGTGTTGGGGCTACCCGGCAAAACGATAGACTCGTTTTGAACGATGGACCGACCGACATTACTTTTGACAATCGATGTCAATTCTTCGCAAAAGACACGATAATTTAAAGTTGACAACGATACAACAATCAATTAAACTAAATTCTACCATTATATATATAACTAGCTGTCCCGATCGCGACTTCGTTCGCGCGTTTTAAAAAAATATCTAATTCTAAATCTAAACTATTCTCGAATCCACTTTAACACACACACAAAAAATTTGACAACAAACACACGCACACAAGATTTATATATATGTGTAAAAATAGAATCATATATAATTTGTTTGACCACAAAAAAAGAATTGTCGAGGTGATAACGATGAAATATAAATGTATATATATGATTTAGTGCTAATTCGATGAGAAAAACTTCCCTAACTTGAGTATAACTATTTTTATCGTTCCGATATATCGAAATCGGTTTTCCGAGTAGACGTTCAGAATGTTTAATATCGTGTACGACTAACTTTCGGGTGTTTGTTTATCAGTTTTATTTATGTAATATCACGCCGGCTTCTTATCTCACGAATTTGTACCAAAATGATTACGTATTTGTAAAAGAATTAGTTTGTTGTTTCTAATTACGATTTGCAATCACGTGCGTATTACCAAAATTTCAATATATCTAATATAATAGGTAAGTGACTAAATGTAGATATTGACAGTGTAATTAACAACGCGATAAAGTTATTGATGAATCACGATATTTCTTTTAAGTAATTCAGTTTAAATTAATATCTTTGAACATACGATTATTTTTTAATTCAGAAGTACCTAGAACTTTTGAACTATGACACTACACTTTATCACAAAGGTCGCAAGGTCTTAATTTCGATATCTCAATTTCTCGAATGTATCTCATAAGCAACACGAAATGGTGAAACGACAGTCCAGATATAACCGTACTTACTTTTTTCTTGCTTCTCTTTAAAACCTTGTCCATATTGTAATTGACACGCGTAACTTACTACACCGCTCGGCGAATACTATCAGCTATCTGAACATATCTGCACCTAAGCTCACGATATTGATAACGCATGCGGAATTACTCATGAAATACATTTGATAATAATATAGGCAACAAGAAACGAAACTCCCTAAATATTGCACTGAATAGAACGTTACTGACACTGTATGTATGTTGTTTGTCCTGCTAGTGTAGAATGAATCTTATAAACAACGATTTCTCACCGGCGTGAATAAATATTAACATTTGAATATAGAACTCGTAAACTCTTCACTGTTTTTAGAACAGACACAATGTATTTTTAGATAAGCTAAGGTGTTTATTTCGATTTGTGAACCAAATAAATTAATCTCTAGCCGCGGGAATATAATTATCTTTATTTCAAGCTACAACTGTTATAAAAAAAAAATTCAACAAGGACATTATGGAGTAAATACCTTATTCTATATGTCCTCGTTTTTTTTTTTAAATTAACATAAATATCTAAACATGTAAACTATATATATAAAGAAAAAAAAGAGTATGTTTGTATGATTGTAATGTTTGATAAATTCAAAAAATACTTAACCGATTTCAAAAATTATTTCACTTGTAGAAAACTAGTTTATCAGCGAATAATATGTGCTGTTTTTATTGTCAAAAAATAGAGATCCTTACGAAAATTGCAATGCGAAACTGATCGCTAGTAGAAATAAAAAAAAAATGATTAAAAGGACATGTGAGTATAGATAGTCATAGAAATGCTTGATAATCTTCATCTAGCGGGTGCTAGCGCATATCATCAGTCAGTCGAATTGTGATTGAGGCCATCAGACGAGCATAGAATACCGCCATTATACATTGTTTATTTAGACCATATCAGGTCACAGGTGTGACAATATCGCGCTGCAGTTATTACGTTTTTATGTCTCAATGCCACACTCAGATTAATATATGGTTTGTAATGTCGACTATAGACGATATATAGACTATAGTTGACCCACTAACAACTCCGTCGGCGCGTTTTATTAAGTACTAGCTTCTGCGGCTTCGCACGCATAGTACACACATAAAAAGTCCGTTCGTAAGATACAATTTATATCAATATCAAAATTCCTTGATGCAAAACCAAAAAAAGTTTTGTTGATCCGATCGCTACCAAACTTCACAGGAAATCTTTAGATTCTCGTCTTTTATCTATCTTATAACGGCTCCAACGATTTTCATGAAATTTAGTAGATATATGCAAGGGGTTTCGGGGCGATAAATCGATCTAGCTAGGTTTCAGTTTTAGAAAACGTCGTTTTATCGGTGTTTTATACCGGGCAAAGCTCGGTCATCCGGATACTATATATGAAGTATGTAAATAATGAAATGTTTTTATTATTTTCCCTGGTTTTGTTATGATGTTAATTGTCTCGTGTACTCAACACATTGGATTATATATTATTTGTAATGCTATATTAAGGTGTAAATGAACTCTATCAATAAATTAGGATACAAATGGTATCTTTTATTGGTATCTTTATCTTTAATTGGTAAGCATAAATGTTTCTAACAATCAATTAACAATGAACCAAGTTTGAAGTACATTTACGCATATTCGGTTCGTAATGTTCCGTTGCAAATATTGCGAGCCTCTGAGACGCCCTTTATTCCTTTCACCACACTGGTTAGAAATAACTAGTAATATATAATATTATTAAATATTATATAAGAGAGTTCCAAATAAACCGTTTTTCTTTTATTCTTTACAATGTACTTTCCCATACAAAGTTTAACCCCTCTTCTTACCGCTTATAAGGGTTATTTTGAGCAACCCTAAAACACGTGTCCAATACGACTTAAGTAACCAATAATGAGTTTGCAGTCAGTTTTGGTAAAACATATTTTAAACTACCTACATAACTCTTGCCTCCGGCTAAACATAAAGCATACTAAATGTAATATTTTATTTTATTTATTTTATTTTATTTAAAATTTTAATAATAATCAAGCAGTTTCACATCTAGTACTCATTTATTTTGTTGTAATTGGTAGGAGGAAAGATATTAAATTTAAGCGACTACTGCTGTTAATAAATAATTATTTAAAACTCGCCACTTACCTCGGAAGCAGCTTCTATCGGCAGCACAACAGATTCTTCTATAAAGTCCTTGGAGTACTCATCATCGTCTGAGTTAAATCCGAGCTCCTCGCCGTAACAGCTGTGAACCTGGTGAGATATTCAGTATTTAAGTGGCAATGTTGCTATTCAACGTGGCAATATTGCTGCTCAGTGTAGCGATGTTGCTATTAAACCTGGCAATTTTGCTATTCTACGTAGTAATGTATAGAACGTCACAGTCTTGACAATTTTGCTCAACAATTTTTGTATCAACACTTTAACATAATGAAGAAATAATGCAAGGAGCCTCTGAGGCGCACTTTAATCCTTTCACCACACTGGTTCACGATAAGAAAAAGAAGAAGAAGCATAATGTTTAGACTCAATATGGGCGTACCTAGTAGCTTATGTTTTTATAAACAATTCTAATACTAGCTGCTGCCCGCGGCTTCGCACGCGTGGTACCAAAATTCACTATACCTATATACCAAAATTCATCAAAATCTGTTCAGGTTTAGGCATGAAAACGTAACATACACAGACAGACAGACAGAGTTACTTTCGCATTTATAATATTAGTAGGGATACTAATATTATAAATTTAGAAGACTATTTTTTTGTCTGTTTATTTGTTACCTTCATGGCTAAACGGCTAAACGTATCTTGATTAAACTTGTTAAGGAGGTAAATTGTATCTTAGGACGAACATAGACTACTTTTTAACTAGGTACCACGCGAAGCCGCGGACAGCAACTAGTTTGAAATAAGTTAGATAATAAGCGAGAAATACCGACACGAGCGTCCTCTACGAAGAACAAAACTCTACTGGACAAATGTGTTCCCGATGTAAGCCGGCCTTGATCGAACGCTCATGCATCAAGATGATATGCTAATCAACTCAAATTGAGCAACATTTCACACGCAGGTATGACAGGCCTGGTGACCTGTTTCACAGAGCTTCATCATGACTAGCATGCTTATACTCTGCTAGGTCTCAATACTCTACGCTACTTTGAACACTCGAACATTTAAGGCCCCGTTACCCTTCTTCTTCCTCTTTAATTTTGACGATCTCTGTGCCGCAGTGGGCTAAGGTCCGGCTGAGACGCAGAAGGTTGCGGGTTCGATTCCCGCCGCGGGACAAATTTTTGTAGGATCTGCAAGTATTTGTCTCGGGTCTGGGTGTTTCTATGTATAATATGTATGTATTTACAAAAAAAATAAAGTATACAAGTATTATATCAGTCATGTGGTACCCGTAACACAAGCTCTGCTTACTTTGGGGCCAGATGATGCTGTGTGAAATGTCCGGCATTATTATTATTATTAATTACATGTGTCATAATGATTTTATGGTAAGAAGTCACAAAGTCGTATGTTGTCGTTCGTCATTTGTTATAAAAAGGTGGCTTTTCATATAAAATACTTTACGGATTATTATTACTCGAATCTCAAAGACACACAAAGCTTTTATTCTATTATTCTAATTATTCACACCAGAGTCAATAACTCTAGATTTATTGTAATAAAATCTTTAAAATTATAATAAAACCAGAAAAAACTAAAAAATACAGAAAATAAAAGCACGTGTTCGCTTCGTTAGACGGCAACAAAAATTTCCCCCGTTATCCTTTAAAATTCTATGAGGAAAGTGATGGAAAGGTCTTCTAATTACCCTTCAAATTTAAGTAACGTTTCAGTAGTCGTGCGTTAATATGTTAAAAAAACTAAAAAATAAAGAAAATAAAAGCACGTGTTCGCTTCGTTAGACGGCAACAAAAATTTCCCCCGTTATCCTTTAAAATTCTATGAGGAAAGTGATGGAAAGGTCTTCTAATTACCCTTCAAATTTAAGTAACGTTTCAGTAGTCGTGCGTTACCATGTTAAAAAAACCTAATGAGAATTTGCCTTTCGTTATACATTGACAGATTTATGCATAACAATAACGAAGCGACTTCGTTCGCGTATAGTATTTTTCAAACAAACTTTGACCCTCCCACTGGATCGGTTAAATTGCGGGAATATATTTCATTCTTCAAAGAACACATCCTCCAAATTTCAAGTCTATACGACCCGCGTTTTATGAATTACTTTGACCCTGTGTCTACTTATATTTATTGCAAATACAAGCGTGGAAAAGGTGCCGCAATATTCGAACTACCCTCAAAATGTGTTTTGATATATTATGTAAGGTTAGGGTACAATAAAAACGAAAGACTAAGCCTTGCATTTACTATTTTGATATCTCACAACAGAAATAACCAAAACTTTAGAATTTCTAATACCCTCCGCCGCCGGTTCATACCGAATTCTGTTTTAGTTTCGACGCCATTACATATCAATTCGATAGTTTAGTTATTATAATGGCATTTTATATACAATCTGAGCCATATGTGTCAAGGAACACTTTGTCAGAATACATGAATGAGTTATTTGTTTGGAAAAGAAAGACGTAGTATTTTGCGAAGTTTTTTAAGCTAGGTATATGTAATGCTATGTATTTATGCAACCCTGGGCCTGACACGAAGCATAAATATCATGCTAGTAAAATAGAATGAAATCTGGATTCGTGGGCCCTGGACATGTGAGAAACTTCTGTTAGGTATTGAGAATTACACTGAGGTCCCGACACATTGCTGCATTGAAATACCTCTGTTGCTGGGAATTTTCAACGTATGTAACTGAGACTTGGTTTGTCCTAACGTATGTACGTATGTAACGTAACGTATGTACGTATGTAACGTAACGTATGTACGTATGTAACGAACGTATGTACGTATGTAACTGAGACTATTTGGGACTTTGTAGCTCAATAGCCCGTATAGGTGGGACGATTTATCAGGTTTAGACAAGTTTTGATGCCTTTGCTTACAAACAGTCTAATCCCTTCCATACTTGCTTTGTTTGTCAGTATGTATTTGTACCTATATCTATAAAATTCGATGTGTGTATGTTTGTATGTTCCCTATAGACTCCGAAACGGCTGGACCGATTTCTAGGAAATTTTAGGAAAATTTTAGATTGGACTAGTGGGTGATCCTGTGAAGTTTGGTAGCGATCTTACCAACATAACTTTTTTTTTAGCGTCAATCTATTTTGGTTTGGATATACACTCGAGAGCATAGAAATCGCACATAGGGGAATTTTCCTGCATTTTGATTTCGACACTTTTTTTTTTTTTTAATTAAAGGTTGGTTGCAAATATATCTTAAATTAAAGTACACACTGTTAGCTTCCTGAAAACCCATAATGTCTGGCCTTGACCTTCCAAATCATAGCAGTGGCGGCTTAACAATGGAATGGCCTAAATTCGCTCGTTTCAGGTAGCGCGATTTGTGGGACTTTGAGCAGGTATAAAAGGTTAAAAAACAATAAATTTGTGAATGTAACGATTTATTAATACGAGGTATTGCCTCCCCTAGCCTAAATAACAGCTTCTATTAGATTTTTCATTGAAGAAATCAATTTTTTTGCGAAATCCTGCGGTATGCTGTCCCGTTCTTCCTTGATCGCGGTTTGGAGCTCTCTGAGACTCGTAGGCACTGCGTTTCTGGCTCTTACTCGTTCTTTAGTTCGTCGCATAAGCTCAATGGGATTGATATCTGGGCTTCGAGCAGGCCACTCCATAACGAGTACTTCAACCTCGTCCAAGTATTGGCGTACTATAGCAGCGGTGTGTGGTCTAGCGTTGTCCTGCATAAAAACGAAGTTTTCGCCGATAAATCCCGAAAAGGGCACAACATGTTCTTGGAGGATCTCCTCGACGTAACGCTGGGAAGTCAATTCACGCGATCGACGGTCGGTATCGGGCCCTCTGATGAAGACAAGTTCGGTTTTCGCTTCAAGTGAAATGCCTCCCCAGAACATACACGAACCAACCGCCGTATGCGACCCGTTCGGAGATGCAGCATTGAGCAAAATGCTCGGCGGATCTTCGGTAGACTCTACCCCGTCCGTCGTTACCATGAAGACATCCTGCACTCGTCGGAGGAGGCCATTGATCCATAGTCCAATTAACATGATTTCGAGCAAACTGAAGGCGTGCTTCTGGGGTCAATTTTGGGCCAGTTTCTGGTCTGTGCGCTGTCAGACTTCCTTCGGCCACCGTCCAGCGACTGATTTCTACTTCTCTAACTTTCTGGAGCTGCTGTCCGAGTTGAACTGCATTCAACCGGCGATTTCGTAGTGATGTATTCACAAGAAAACGGTCATCGCGCTGTGTAGTCGCACGTTTTGGGCTTGTTCCTGGTCGCTTGGTATAGCCACCAGTTTGCTGATATCGCTGGTATACACGTCGAACAGCATATCTGCTCAAATTTAATTGACGAGCCACTTGACTTTGGTTCTGTCCAGCTTCGATTAGTGCAACCACTTGAGACGCTGGTCTGGTGTGGTAACCATTTTCTTGTTTAGAGAGATGACGTATTCGTTAATCCTTTAACGAATCCTTTCTGACTGGGAGTTGGTATGCAAATGATGTCATTTCAATTTAAGGTAAATGAAAAGCCTCTATAGGTAAATATAAAAATGTAGGTCCCTTCAGATCCTACTAATCCAGGTTTTACTGTAATACTCCAAACGGGTAAAACTATGTTTCACCCTTACGTAAAAAAAGATGTTTAAAAGTTTGGAGTCTACGTTTGTCAGCGGTATTGTAGCTCACAAACGTTACAACGCATGATTTTGAAGATACTTAATAAAAACAATGATAATAATGATAATAATAATAAAAATAATGCTGGACATTTCACACAGCATCATCACACTTTTATGAGATGGCTTAGCGATGAGCCGTTGGAAGGTTCATTAACCTAATATTTAAATAGAATATAGAGATTAAATATACTAAACAAAGTCAAAGTCTAAGTCAAAACATCCTTATTCAATAAAATCACAAGGACCACTTTGAATCATCTTCTTACACGCTAGTGAATCTAGTTGCCGGTTCGACCTAATCACAGGTTAAGAAGAATCCGGCAAGAAACTCGTCTGGTCTTAACAATTTTTGTGTATGATCCTTGCCAATTTAGTTACAGAGTTTTAGGAGATTCATCCTAAGCTTTTTTGTCTTCTAAATAATATTTTATAATAAATAAATAAATAATCCCGGACATTTGACACAGCATCATCTGGCCCCAAAGTAAGCAGAGCTTGTGTTATGGGTACCACATGACTAATATGCTACTTATACATATACTTTTTTTTTATGCTTTAATAGAGTTTCTGTTTTATTACGTTTCTAAATTTGCCAATCTACAAATCTAACATGTCGCTTGGGACCTTGTTATAGAAGAGTACACTTTACCCTATAAAAGACGCATTAACTTTAGCGGGCCTAACTGTGGGAATATTACATATTTTTAAATACATACACGATCCTTTATAACACTCGGACACTGAAATAACTTCTACGTTCATCACAAAGGTTCTTCAAGCAATCTTACCAGCAACAACCTATTTAAGTTTAATAACAACGCTACTCAAAGTCACAAGTGATACTTGTCTGTTTTACTCACCCATTGCCAGATTTCCTGACTGCTCATCTGCTGGTCCATAAGCGCGTTCTGCCATATTCGGAACAGCATAAGGTAAGCTTTATCTCGCCCGGAAAACGATGTGAGGAAATTTTTCTCACCTTCCGTGCAGACTAGGATCGCGTTAGGGATTACCTGGGGAAACGTAATGGTGCCAGTTAGTTATAGTTTCCGTTACCTTGTTCTTTTTCTTGTCTTGTATTGTATGCTAAGAATAAGTGTTTATGTAACTTTAGAAAAACCCGTGTAACTCAAATTGAATAAACAAATATTATAAGTATTTGAATTCGTCTCATTTGAATCGTTCTCCGGATGAAATTGGATAAAACCAAATTTTTGATCAACGAGCACGTTGACCCGGGACCGGTCGCCGTTAACGGAAGTCCCTCGAAGTTGTATCCATATACAGTGCAGTTGCTCTAACTAGTTAGAAACAATTTCGACAAGGAAGTTCGGAGACGGATACAACTGGGTTGGGCAGCGATTGGGAAACTTCGTCGAGTCTTCTCATCGCCTATACTTCGAAGTCTAAAAACGATAGTTTTTAATCCATGCCTCCTAACAGTAATGACTTACAGAGCCAAAACGTAGCTAATCACCGTGCGACTTCTCCACCAATTCAAGGTCGCTCAGTGAGCTATGGAGAGAGCTATGCTCGGAGTTTCTCTAAGGGATCGAATCCGCAACGAAGTTATTCGTCAGAGAACTGAGGTCACCGACATAGCTCAGCGAATTAGCAAGCTGAAGTGGCAGTTGGCAGCGGGGCGATTATGGACTTCTGATACTATCAAAACATTGATACTAATCATTTTCAGTTACTATTGATGAATTGGTAATACGGAAGGTTGATGTTGATTGTTATACATGCTGTCATATGAATAAAATCCTCAGATCAAATAAATATGAAGACAGAGCGCCGCAATCAACCAAAATAAAGTCTCAAATCCGTGCTCCTGTGTGTAGATACCTGTACCTACGCGCAGATACACCGAAATCGTGCTTCTTGCTGTTATATATATATTAAATAAATTATATTATTGTTTTTGGAATATGTTTTATTGACCACGACATGACATGATACTTAATAGTATAAGTATGTATGCTTATACTAAGAGCAATGAGCACGGTTTGGGTATATGTGTGTGCGTGGGTGCGTGTATTTACACAGAGGAGCATGGTTTTGAGACTTCACTTTAGTTATTCATGGCAGTCTCCGTCTATATATTTACTTGGTCTGAGATAGATATAGAACGTACGTAATAGTAATCCATCTTGTCAAAACTGGTTCCAATTACAATCAAACTTATGATTGAAATTATGTCGTTTGCTAATCAAAACTAATAGACATTGATTCTGTCAAAAGTTCCATAATCGCCATACAGGTCACATATGCCGCAGAACCGATGGCCGTTGGGGCAGACTGGTTCTTGAGTGGAGGCCGCGTGTCGGCAAACGTAGTGTAGGGCGCCCTGTAGCTAGGTGGAGTTATGATATTCGTAAGCGGGCAGGGATTGGAGGATGAGAGTTGAAGATCGAGTTCAGTGGCGTGCCATAGGAAAGGCCTATGCCCAGCAGTGAACTGACACGGGCTGATGATGATTCATTTTGAGTAAAACGGGTTTTTAATTAAATGGCAACACTTATTTGCTTCTATTGGCTCATATTAGTGGACGTTTTTGACACAGCACCACAGTCCCAAGCTGAATGAAGCTTGTACGAACAATATGAATAAATACATAGGATACTAAGAAAAGAAGTAAAAGATCTCGTAATTTTTGATTTTGCACATTACAAGTCTACTGTTACTTTTCTTACTGTTCTAGTCAACGATGCAGTAGAACTTACCAAGGCAGTCTTCTCTTTGGTGATAGCGGTGACATCCTTCCACCTGAGACTGAGGTTTGTCTCCCATCCAAAGATGTTAGCGTAGAAGCAGAGGTAGCTCTTTGAGGCGTACAGGCGACCGTGGGCTAGGATATCTTTTTGTAGTGCGCATGAATAGTCTGAAATCGTGTGAATCAAGTTTTGGGATCTAACCATTAATAACACTATCTGCTGCCCGCGTCTTTGTACGTGTGGTAAACAAAAAGTAGCCTATGTTCGTGCCCAAGATATAAGATACCTTCTTACCAAATTTAATCAAGTTCCGTTTATATAAAAACCGTGGAATAAATTAATAATAATGGTGGACAATGTACACAACACCATCTAGTCCCAAACAAAGCATAGCTTGTATTGCGGTGACCAGATGACTAATAGAATATTATACTTATATTCGATACTTATTTCGAATTTGTAATATTAGTATGACTAAATAATTATGGCATTATATTTTAATACCTAATTCTTATTCTTATTGTGTCTCTCTATTTGGAACCAGTGTGTTGGAAGGATTAAAATGCACATTAGAGGATACACGAGGTACTATACATCCATACTAATATTACGAATTCAAAAGTCAGTCTGTCAGTGTATAACCTTGTTTGGCCTATCAGCTTAGTTGGTAGTAGATCTACCTTTTGCGTTGTAGGTTGATGGTTTGATTTCCTCCCAGAACAAACATTTGTGTGATGAAGACAGGTGTTTGTTTTGAGTATGGGTGTTATAAACTATCATAAGAAAAGAGATAAATTTATTTAAAAAGATCCGTCATTTTATCGACGTAGATACCGCTAGACTTTCATACTACTTTCATAGCATTATGTCTTATGCCATTATATTGTGGGGGAGTGCTGCTGATATTAACACCATATTTGTGCTGCAGAAGAGGGCTGTTCGTGCAATTTATAACATGGGCCCTAGAGAATCACTTAGAAATAAGTTAATATTATGACAGTGCCTTGTCAGTATATATAAGAAAATTTAATGTATGTGCACAAAAATGTACATTTATTTTAAAAAAATGCGATAATCATAGTATTAGCACTAGAAATAAAGAAAAAACTCGCTGTTCCCACTGTCAGACGCGATAAAGTTATTAAGTATTCTATAGGGCAAAGTGTACGCTTCTATAACAAGGTCTCAAGCGACGTGTTGGATTTGTCGATTGGCAAATTTAAAAACGTAATTAAACAGAAACTGTATATTAAAGCATATTATAAAATATCTGATTATTTAGATGACAAAAAAGCTTGGGATGAATCTGCTCCGACTAGACTCGGCATCCGTAACAAAATTGTCAAGGATCATACAAAAAAGTGTTAAGACCAGACGAGTTTGTTGCCGGATTCTTCTTGAACTGGAGTTAGGTGGAACCGGCACCTAGATTCACTAGCATGTAAGAAGCCGATTCAAAGATGGTACTTGTGATTTTATTGAATAAAGAAACTGTTGTATTTGTATTTGTAAGGATGTAATTAAAATTATATTCTATCAGTCATCTGGTCACCATAATACAAGCTATTCTTAGTTTAGGGCCAGATGGTGATGTGTGCATTGTCCACCAATAATAATAATAATTATTATTAATTATATGAAGGGGAGTTCTACTACAAATCATACCAACAATAAGTCGTTCATCATCAGGCAAGTCGCGGAACAGTCGCTTGAAGTCGTCCGACTTGCTTTTGTACGTCGGGTAGAGGGAATTGTACCAACTCTTTTTCTTCGCTCGCACGGAGCCCGGGATGGCGTCTATGTTCTTTATGTTTCCACTCTGAAAAATAAAATATCAGATTACTTGGATAATAAAACGCTTGGGACGGATCTGCTATAACGCGACTCGGCATCCGTAACAAAATTAGCATGGATCATACAAAAAAGTGTTCAGACAAGAAGAGTTTCTTCTTGGGACTGGGGTTAGGAGAAACCGGCACCTACATTCGTCTATCACGTAATGGTGTTTGTGATTTTTATTAATAAAAAATAAATTAATATATATTGGAGGACGATGCACATAACACCATCTAGCCCCAAACTAAGCATAGCTTGTATTATGGTGAGCGGATGGCTGATAGAATCTTACTTATATATATAATATTATAAACGCGAAAGTTTGTATGTATGTTTGTTACTCTTTCACGCAAAAACTACTAAATGGATTTTAATGAAACTTTACAATAATATAGCTTATACATCAGAATAACACGTAGGCTATGATTTATAAAGATATTGTGTGAATTGTCCAAAATACAGTGTAATCTCACTAATCCGGCACTATTAAAAACCGGAGGGTGCCGGATTATTGGAATGTTCGGATTACTGGGTTATACTGAAAAAGTCATCGGTAATAAATAAAATAAAGCATTTCATAGAGAGAATAAATGTATGTAATGTATTAGGTCAGGAAGAAGACCCAGTTCTTCTACTTTGTTTTTAAAAAGCTCGATAAATGGCTTCACTGCAGATTCGTTGCTTGATAATTTCTCACCCGATATGGTTAATAGACGGATACCAAATCGTTTTTTAAATTTATCTAGCCATCCATCGCTGGCACGAAAATCATCTTTGTGGGTAATTTTTTTATAAAATTCAATTGCTTTGGCTTTCAGTCAGAATTTCTCCAGATATAGGAGTGTGTTTACAACACCGCTGTATGAACCACAAGTAAAGAGCGTTTTCCATCTTTGGACAATCGCCAACTTTTAGTGTTTTACGCTTTCCTGGCCCTGACTCCATTGTCTTGACGTGGTCTACTATCTTTTGCCTTTTCTTCTTAAGATCGTGTATAGTAGCACGCCCAACACCATATTCTTTTGCCAATTTACACATTTTTTGTCTGCTATCTAACTTTTTTAAAATCTCCATTTTATTATTTAAATCTAGTGTTTTGTGTTTGCGTTTATTTGACATTTTTAACTATAAACTAGTCTCACTTGAAAGTAACAATACGTTAGCACGTGCACGTGATAAGTTTTGAGGTTAGACTGCTAGTCGATGACGCAGCGACCAAAGCGCACAGGTATAGAGGGGAAAGGGAGGCGTGGGCGGAGGGTGCCGGATTATTGGACGTGCCGATCTATCGAAGTGCCGGATTAGTGAGATTGTACTGTATAACGATAAGTGTCAAGTAAATAGGCAAAAAATCTGCCATCTGCAAACTATTCTGGCGCTGCAAATACCGTTAGAATTACACAAAGTACTAACGCCGACGAAGTCGCGGGAACAAGCTAGTATATATTTTTAAATAAATACTTACAATTTTTTATAACAACGTGATACATATGTTTGTATCAAAAATGTTTGTCCTAGATGAGAATCGAACCCTCAACCTACAGCGCAAAAGGCATAGCTACTACCTAGCTTTACAGCAGTCGCATATGACATATGATGTATAACATCTGAAGGTGAGATACCTTGGTATTAAGCAACATTAACATTATATTTACACATAACACTGTAGGTTAAGCCGCACAGCTGATGCGTTATCCTTCTCTATTTCCCTTTCTCTTTCTCGTCACACACAAGCACACATTGTTGGCTGACAGTACCAACCACTCGGAGAATGGGTTGGTACCATCTGGTACATCCCCGGCTACTTGTTACACACTTTCGTGCCTTTTCACGAAAAACTCTTACAGGTTGCATAAAAGCGAAAGGAAAGATGTGTGTAACATCTTCTTCAATCAAAAGTACTCGAATATGTATCTGATTATGGTTATATAGAGATGATTAGGTCGCCAGAAAACATCTTTATAATGATGATATTATAGGAATCTATGGTTCCTTATAAGCTGTTTTACCTTACATTTTGAAAAACACGGGTTTTACTCATGTATTATATGTATTATTTAGTCGATGGAGGCACCGACACTGTTTCGATTCATCTAGAGATTCTTCATCAAGGTGAGTCACCGCGTGCTCAGTGCGAACCGTAAACGCTCGCGGGAACTCACGGAGCGTGGATCAAACTCACCCTGATGAAGATTATCTAGATGAATCGAAACAGTGTCGGTGCCTCCATCGACAAATAATACGTGAGTAAAACCCGTGTTTGTCAAAATCTATAGTACAAGTCATGATACGTGAGTAAAACCCGTCTTAATCAAAATCTATAGTACAACTGACGCCAGTTTTGAAAGTGTTTTACCTTGTCTGGTTTGCACGGTGTGGTGAGTTCGCTGCTCGATATCGAAGCTGTGTCTGCCGCGATGTGTGAGCCCAGAGCCAAGTTATACTCACTGTTCTGAAAATAATGCCACAACGATTAGATGGCTACCCTTTCACTACACTATTGGCACTAAATTTTGAAGAGGTTACAAATGTTTGACTTTTGTAGCGCAGTGCGCGAAGGCCCGCCTGATAAGCAAGTTGCGGGTTCTATTTCTGCCGTGAGAAATGTCTGTATAATCTGCAAATATTTGTCTCGGGTGTAGATGTTTTTTATGTATAATATGTATGTATTTTTATAAAAGTTTATAAGTAAGTCAGTCATGTGGTTCCCATTACACAAGGTCTGCTTACTTTGAGGCTAGATGATCTGTGAAATGTCCAGCAATATTTATTTGTTTAATGGCTACCAAACGAAAAAATTTACAGGTTATTATTCGATTTTCAATGTGTATTAGTTTTTTTTGTTGTTTGTTGTAAACTCTTTTGTAAACTCGAAAACTACATAAGTAATCGATTTTAATAATTATCCCACCTATACAAAGTTACATTATCATCGCATGGGCTGTATTTTATTTATAAAATGCCTACGAAACATGGAATAAAAAAACCCAAGGTATAAAAAATTTGCCTAATATCATTATTTGGTCGCGGGAATCAAACCAATTCCTTCCGCGTCTCAGTCGGCCATTCACTAGTCGCCGATAATAACATTTCATTGTATCATTTTAATAGCCATCTCAATGTTAACACATCCGGCGTGGATTATACCAGACCGAGGTCACTGCTACACGCCGCAGTTTAAATGTAATTAGCGTTAGATTAATGCTACCTAGTTTTGTCAATTGTATAAAGTATTTTTTTTTTCAAATAGATGCAGTCCACGTTTTTGATGACTGCGCAACAGGCGAGAGCTATTTGTGAATGGTAAAAACCGTTGGAGCACGAACTGTTTCGAACCCACAATACTATTAGAAAGCAGAGGTACTAATACTACTACACCACAAATGCCCTGAGGGTTTTAAAACAGAACTCAAACCCAACCTGGGTTCTAAACTAAAGGGCCAATTACACGTAACGAGTACAATGTTGAGACAATGATACTAGACCGAGAGGCGAGGTGAGCGAGTATGTGATAATGCATTCGTCAAAGTGTTTACGACAGCGCACTCGGCCGAGAGCACTGTCTCGGCTCTGTACTAACGAGTAGTTGCGAAACAATGCCCTCAGTTTTGCAGAAGAGGGCAATTTATAACATGGGTCCTAGAGAATCGTTAAGAAATAAATTTAAAGAAATAAACATCATGACAGTGTCTTGTCAGTATATAATCATAGTATTAATACTATGATTATAGCATATTATGAGTTATATATTATATTATGAGTATTAATACTAGAAATAAATATAAACTCGCTGTTCCCACAGTAAGGCTCGTTAAAGTTAATATGTATTTTAAAGGACAATGTGTACGCTTCTATAACAAGGTCCCAAGCGATGTGTTAGATTTGTCGATTGGCAAATTTAAAAACGTAATTAAACAGAAGCTGTCTGTTAAAGCATATTATAAAATATCAGATTATTTGGATGACAAAAAAGCTTGGGATGAATCTGCTCTAACTCGACTCGTCATCCGTAACAAAATTGGCAAGAATCATACAAAAAAGTGTTAAGAGGCCATTGTCCAACGGAGGACGAATACCGGTCCTCCGGTGGCATCTTAACACTTTGACCAGACGAGTTTCTTGCCGGATTCTTCTTGAACTGGGGTTAGGAGGAACCGGCACCTAGATTCACTAGCATGTAAGAAGACGATTCAAAGTGGTCCTTGTGATTTTATTGAATAAATAATGTTTTGATTTGATATATGTATAGATATAATATATCTTCTATATACTGAATTATAATATTATGGGTCGATTACACATACAGCATAGTTATTAGACAGCATTTTATTCAGCTAAAAAATAATAGAACAATTATGTATTTGGAACTAGCTGCTGCCCGCGGCTTCGCACGCGAGGTACCTAAATAAAAAGTAGCCTATGTCATTCTCCAAGGTCCCATCTATCTCTACTCTATACCAAAATTCATCAAAATCGGTTCAGCGGTTTAGGCTTCAAAACGTGACAGACAGACAGGCAGAGTTACATTCATATTTGTAATATTAGTAGGGATTAATGTCATCTGATAAGAGTGTTAGGTATGAATATGGATATACATGGAAATAGGTATAGTAAAAGATATATAAATACCTTAAAATATTGGTAGATGATGTTCATCTAGCCCCAAACTAAGCAAAGCTTGTATTATGGTGACCAGACGATTGATAGAATGATTATATATTTTTAAATACACTATGTATATTTTATAAGACCAGACGCACTATGTATCACAAAAGCTACATTGTTTGTATTGTGTTTATTGTAGTAAGAAATTTATATAAATTATTTATATTGACATAAGTAACAGAAATCTTGACATTTAAATATTGATTGTTGTTTTTTTATACTTAATTAGTGTTTTTGAACGTAATTTAAACTCAATTGATTATTACATGGGAATTATTATTCTTTATATCGTGTTATGGTAATAAGTTAATTAAAATAATTATTAATATTGACATAACGGAAATCTGTAAATTTAAAAATTGACATTGTTTTTTAACATAATAAGTATTATAAGTATATGAACTATTTATAATTACGTTTTAAAAACTAAAAAGAAACCGACTTCATTGAATGAAATTTGTGCCTATAATACATTTTTAGTGGAAAGTAGATAAATTTTTATTATAATATGGGCAGGCCCAATAAACGCCACGCTCCAATGAGACAGCGAGGTATGAAAGTACATGAAAACATCATCGATGTAAACAATTTTTAGATTTTCGTTTATTTTTCAGCTCGAGAACGATTTTGATAAAATTTATATGCGACCACCTGTGAATTATACCCTTTCAAACAAAAAAGAATTTTCCAAATCGGTTCAGCCGTTTTCGAGTAATCGGTGAACATACATTAAAAAAAAAAAGATTCCGACGAATTGAGAACCTCCTCTTTTTTGATAAAGTCGGTTAAAAATAAATTGTTAAAATTATTGACATGTTTGACCACACTATTGTATTATGGTTAATCCTGTAAAAATAGATAAATAAGTGGTGAATAAATAAATAAATGTTCATCACATAAATGTTTGTCCTGGGAGAATATGGAACCCTCAACCTACAGCGCAGAAGGCAGAGCTCCTACCAACTGAGCTGACCGTCGGATGAATTGTATGAAAGACAAATGAGTAAGAAAAGCGTAAATACTGAGACGACTAATTATATAAGTAAATGGAATAAAGAAACATGTGGCAAGGTCAACCCCACGAAGGGCAAGAAGCTGTTAATACCTTGTCATTTTCTATGGCCTCGGAGGCCGAGTCTGTGCTCTGTATCCGTAGCGATGGGGAGGGCGAGCGGGACACACTTCTGAAATTAAACATATATTTATTTAGCCAGTGAGCTGAGAATTCTGGTTTGACGAAATAGAGACCTCGGAGGCAAGTATGTATGCGTCGTCCAACTAATGGTGAGTTCACACAACACGACATGAACGCTGTCGCTTTAGATACTAATGTAAAAAGTAGCTGGTGCCCGCGGCTTGACACCTACATAAAATTAAACTATATTATTTTTTTATGTCGGAGATTTATCACAGCGTAATTTGGCCTCAAAGTAAGCAGAGCTTGTGTTATCAAAGACAGATACACTACTTACTTATATACTTTTTTGTATAAAATACATACATTACATATTATTCATAGAAAAATACCCAGACCCGAGACAAATACTTGCAGATCCTACAAACATTTGTGTAAGCTTAGTACTAACTTATTTTAAATCAACATAACAGGAAAAAATATGTCATCCAATTAACGAAATTTCGATATTTTGCTTTCATGGGACTTTCTAGTGGTGTTAACCGACTTAAAACCAGGAGGAGGAACTCAATTCGGTTGTGTTTTTATGGGCTCAAATAATTCAATGAAATCGGTTTTCATTTTAGTTTTCAAAATGTAATTATTGTTTGGCTGAACACACGACGCGACACATAATTCGACTCTTGTCGCTTCGCGTCTGCGTAAACGAAGCCTAAGCGAGCAAATGCGAACGAGTGTCCTTGGCTGATAGAAAGCACACCAGTAGAAAACAAAGACATGCTCACGGCTAATCGTCGCTAGGTAGACACCTCCTCAGACATATCTGAGACGGTTAAACGATTAAAAGTGGTACTTGTATTGATAAAACTGTTTTAAATTTGTTAGTAAAAGTCACGTTCAAACATTATATTTAGCACGGACTCACATTGTGCACAGAAGTTAGACAGAATAGACAGGTACGTGACAAGTTACAAGCCCATCAAATAAATCAAGTAAATACATTTTATGAGTGCCTAGACAGCATAATGAACATCTAGTGTATGTACACACAAATGTTTAAAAAAAGCAGCGCTAATCATAATATTAATACTAGAAATAAAGTTACACTCTGTTCCCACAGTTAGGCTCACTATAGTTAGTAAACCTTTTATAGGGCAATGTGTACGCTTCTATAACTAGTCCCAAGCAACGTGCTATAGATTAGTCAATAATCATATATAAAAACGTAATTAAACAAAATCTGTCTCATATAAAGCTTAAAATATCAGATTATTTAGATGACAATTGACGAATCTTCTCCAACTCGACTCGACATCCGTGACTAAATTAGCAAGGATCATACAAAAAAGCGTTAATATTTAATGAGATTACTAGGGTTAATTCTTCCGTGTCGGATTCTTTTTGAACTGGGGTTAAGAGAAATCGGCACATAGACTCACTTAGCGTATAAGAAAACGATTCATAATTACATTTTCAAAACGAAAAATAAAGCAGACTTCAATGAATATAAAAAATATCATCAATGGATACAATTTTTAGATGTTGTTTTTTAAAAAACACTAGATCGAATTCGATAAAATTTAAACGGGGCCATCTGGGAAGTACAGGAAGTTTGAAATTAAGAATTTTCCAAATCGGTTCAGGCGTCTGAGTGCACATACATTAAAAAAACCGACGATTTGAGAACCTCCTCCTTTTTTGGTGTCGGATAAAAATGGTCTTTTGTGATTTCATAAATAATAAAATAATATTACATTATCTCATCGCCGCGCGCCGCGTAATGCAATACTAACGCGATGACACACCTTCGAATTTTAGGTTTGACAAAACAAATCTGTGCATATTCATAATAATAAATTCCCGAAATGAGGTGAAATCTTGTCGTAAAGTTATTATAGTTCATGTTACCTACAATAGGTCGTTATGTCGAAGTTTTATTGCATAGATTGGTTTAAATTGTCGATAGCGTCCAATTAGCATCGGATATATTTTCTTTGTTTGCCAATGCCAACTCTTACAAAGAGAAATACATAGATACAAATAATCACAATTCCTTTGTGAGTTGTATGTTATTGGAAGCAGTAATGCGTAACCATAATTTGTGCGTAATTTAATTCATTTCAAAGCTATTTAAATGAATCTAAACGGAGAACTGTTTTTACCTACCTGTACCTACTACATAATTGACTAGACTGGTTCATTGTTCCGTCACGGTTCCCTGAGAATTAGCTAAAAAACACTTTTCCTCAGCACAAAGGCAATAAATAATAGAAATAGAGGAAAATATGTATATATTTTAACAAACAAAGAAACATTACTATAATCATTAATTACGTAGGTAAATATTTACCCTAAGAACATACTGCTACTATGTACTTCGTACTATAAGTTAGTGACCAAATCTGCTCATGGAGTTAGTAGGCCGCTCATAGGCCTCTTTCGTGGCCTAACAACTAAAAGTAGCATGATGACGTTCTCTGTGGCGCAGTTGGCCAAAGGCCGGATAAAACGCAGAAGGTTGCGGCCTTGATTCCCGCAGCGGGACAAATGTTTGTATGATGAGCAAGTATTTGTCTCGGGTCTGGGTGTTTATGTATAATATTTTAACAAAATAAATGTATAAGTAGTATATCAGTCATGTGGTACTCTAATAACACGCTCCCCGAAAAAAATGCCACTTTACTTTGGTCACCTATCTAAGGACTAACCTCGAAGAAGGTACCCTAACTTCAACTATGTAAGCAACTATGTACCTACTGCCAACGCTACCTTAAATATAACACGTGATCATTACTCGCGTACAATAATATTGACAAAAGCAATAAAGACTTTAATCTAAATAATAAATATTTGGAACACTTAGATAAATAAATCTCCGAAACTACAAAAACAAATCTGCCCTTCAAATACAATCACAGTAATGTAAACATATTGCATGTCTGACGGCAGATATAGGACGGTCAAAATAGCCTAACCAAGTAGTGGTTAAGGATAGGTTAGCGCGGTCTCCGTGGCTTCAATAGTGTTTACAATTACAACTAAATGTATCGTTGCTTGAGAAAATTTTGGCTCCTACTTACTAAACCGACAGTTAACGGACACATTTGAAATGTATAAACTCTCTTGTATTAGTATTTCGTAGTTAAGGTAGTTATAAGATGGATCATACAAAAAAACGCCAGGACCAGTACGAGTTTCTTGTCAGTTCTTCTCGGGCTTGGGTTAGGATGAATTGGCACCTTAAGTCACCTAGTATGTAAGACGTTTCAAAGTGATCCTTGTGATTGTATTGAATAAAAATATGTATAATATAACTTAACTTTTAAATAGACGCAGAGAAGCCTAAAATACCGCTTATAGATTGGTCGCTTGTCTAATAGTATCAATATAATCTCAGACTTTGTAAAAAACACCCTGTAAATAGTATTTCTTGACTTTATTTACTAGATCAATAAAAAGCCTTTGTTGTATGTAACATAAATAAATCAATCAATTCATTACACTTCTTCAATACATATACATCTCAACGGGGAAGTGCAGTCACTGGGAGTACCTTTACCTCACAATAGCCACTTTTGAACTTGTATGTAATTGTTTGAACTGCACTTTAAACTCAGATGCGCACATACTGCCCAAGTTGTAAAGTAACACTGGCAATTACTTGCTAAGATTACCTATCAAGTATTCAAGTAATCTTTGTTTAATCAATCGCACCTATCACTTTGTTTTGTTTCAATCTAACATTGTCTGATTGGGTCTTCATAAGACTTGATTTAAAATTCGTGAGTTACTGAACTGATATCGGTTCATTTTCAATACTTCCGCGAGTTGTACAAGATTCTCATGTAGAGATTTACTAGATGAATCGAAACCGTGTCGGTGCCTCCATCAACAAAATACTACATGAGTAAAACTCGTGCTGATCAAAATAATATCAGTCTGTTTTATTTATTGAGCTTTTGGCTAAGATTCCGAGACAAATGTTTACGCTATGCTCACTCTTCCGTAAGTCAAAATCCACTGATATTAGACGACCAGAAACTCTTCTTTTTTTTCTTTTTCAGCACTAGCCTGATTAATAATATCACTGACGGTCTAACATTTTTCCTGTATATACTTAATCACTTAATGAGCTTGCGTGGAATTAAATAATTAATTAATAATAAATAATGCCGGACATTTCACACGGCATCATCTGGCCCCAAAGTATGCAGAAGCTCTGCATCTGTGTGTTATTGGTACCACATGATTGATAATTCTACTTATATACTTTTTGTAAATACATTCATATTATACATAGAAACACCCAGACCCGAGACAAATACTTGCAGATCATACAAACATTTGTCCCGCGGCGGGAATCGAACCCGCAACCTTTTGCGTCTCAGCCGGATCTTAGCCCACTGCCCCACAGAGGTCGTCAGAGCTAGTAAGTATAAGATAAAATAAAATAAATAAATAAATAATACTGGACATTTCACACATCCTGATCTGGCCCCAAAGTAAGCAGAGCTTGTGTAATAGGTACCACATGACTGATATACTACATATATAGGTACTTTATTTTTATTTTTGTAAAAAAAAAAAAAGATAGATGCTTATAATTGAATGAGGTATCATGAAGTTGCTTGTTTAGGCCCTTTACCTGCACTCCAGTTTCCAGGGTTTCAACAGAATACCCTCACTAATGTGTTACATATTTATATGCTCCGGTTTTTCATCACCGGTTTCCCGATACCCAGCAACAAGACCGTGTGAAAAGACACTAAGGTTAATTCTTGTTTTTTATGTGAGTCAGTGGCAAACCTAGTGATAATAGACTGAAGGATCCATTATGTCCATTATGGCGTTTATAATCTCTGATAGTTAATGAATATAAGCACCTGTTCTCCTGTAAGATCTGGTTAGTGTGATTTGTAATGACTCCAGAGAATGTGAGCGCTTGACTGATGCTCTGGCCGATGGCATCTTGGGATGATATAACCAAATTCTCCACTGATTTTCTCCTGCAAATAATTTGATAAATATAACTAAATGGCGCTGTTAAACTCTGCTTATTTATTTAACCTCAGGACATGACCAAGACATTCGCCGACTAGGCTAAGTTACGTAGTAGTGATTATTTTGTTTCTGTTGCTGTAATTAAATTTTCATAAAACAAGATAGACCTTATATTCTTTATATCAAAGTCCAAATTAAGGTAACATTTTCAAATGACGGTTACAAAATAATTATTAAAGGCGTTTTGTTCTTTTATTTAATATATCATCCTAGATTTCTAGCAGTATTATTCAGCGTCAATTTGCATGGCTAATTACTTTTAATTAAATAAATTTAAAAAATGTGCAAAATATATGGGGCCAAACAAAATAAGATGGATCATATTTTAGGAAATTTAATAATTAATTAGCTATAATATAATAATTAGGTCTAACCACTCTGAGTACCTGCTAGTATTTCTACCAAGTTATCTAAATGTTTCTGTCGCTACTCTTTTTATACCCATTTCATATGAACCTTGATACATTCATGTATCTACTATAATTTATGAAACTAAGTTAGTACTAAATCTTAAACGAACAAAAATGGTTGCACTTGTAGCCTATGATAATTTGTTATATGTAAAAGAGCTTTAGAATATGAATGATATACTTGTTAATTAAAGAAGTCTATATATTGATTAACGATTTAAATAGTACCAGTAACCAGTATATTATAAAAGGCAATCAGATTTTCAATTTATGCTCATTTAGAGTTGGTTGGTACTGACATAATAACATACAAACAATGTACCAACAGCTTATCTGTACAGAAGAGCTACATGCAAATAGACAATTATGAGGGCTTAATCAGCCAGTCGGCACGTATGCGCGATGACGACGATAATGGCCTATTCATCATCAAACTGAATTGCAGACCAGAGCCAGGTACAATGACCTTTCACAAAAATTAAGTTCCACTGTGCTTAACTGTTTACATTTATACAAACTATAACAAAGTAGTGGCCGCTGCTCAAAATAAACAACATCAGAGGCGCAGTGTATACAATATTCTTTCTATATTTAGGAGAAATGCGTCAACTTTACTCACATAGAAATGGCAATGTTTCGATTATCTAGCTCCGACGAAGTCATGGTTACAATCCTTTAGTTTAGCTTTGTTTCCTCAAATCGCAGATGTCATGAGCTGCTGTGCTTTTTGCTTTCATCATCCAAATTGGATTTATTGTACAAATAAAACACGAAATATTAAATTTGTTTCGTCGGTCGATCTGTGAATCTGTGATTGTGTGTGGTGTGAATGAATTTTTATTTTGTGAAGGAATTAAATTCTGACATTGATTGCACTGAGCTGCGAGTTGACCGTGACAGTACCATAATTCAGCGTAAAATTTTTTAGATATATCAAAGTCAACTGAAGTCAAAGTAATACCAACTTTCTTTACTGAACTAGCCCTTTTTTTACGCACAACTGCCCATATGTGTATTAAGAATTTATGTAAGGTTTACTGCATGATTGTGCCATGTGTTTTTAACATTTTACAACATACTTTAATATAAACTAAAAAAATAAGCCATCAAAAAATAATTTATAAGCATTATTTAGAGAAAGCTGAGTTGGCAGCTCAAAAGTCAATCTGTCTGTCTTTAAAAAAAAAAGAATAGCAAAATGAATGCAATGCACACGTGAGTTTATTTTGGTAGTTGAACTGTAAAAATAAAAATAACAATAAGTATCTAACAGTGTTACGATGGCGGATGATTCCGCCTTTGATAAGAAAAAAGCTCATCGAGCAAAACAAGCTGGACGGAAGGCAGACAAGAAAAAGAAGAAGAATCAAATCGACCAGTCTAACCTAAGTGCCCGGCAGAGAAATCCCAAAGCATTCGCTATCCAGTCAGCTGTTCGGGCTGAAAGGCAGTTCCGTAGGCGCGAAGATGTTATCTCGAAGAAACAGCACATCCCTAAAGTGGATAAAACTCCTTTAGAACCGCCGCCGATAGTTGTCGCTATAGTGGGCCCTCCGAGGGTCGGTAAAACTACTCTAATCAACAACCTCATCAAAAGCTTTATCAAAACCAACGTGACGAGCACAAACGGGCCGATAACCATCGTAACCTCAAAGAAACGACGAATATCACTGATCGAGTGCAACAATGATGTCAACTCTATGATCGACATAGCAAAATGTGCAGACCTGGTGTTACTCCTGTGCGATGCGAGCTTCGGCTTCGAAATGGAAATATTCGAGTTCCTCAATATCTGCCAAGTTCACGGTATGCCGAAAGTCATGGGAGTGCTAACTCATCTCGACATGATCAAGAATGCCAAGACACTAAAAACTACAAAGAAAACGTTAAAACACCGTTTTTGGACTGAAGTGTACTCTGGTGCGAAGTTATTTTACCTGTCTGGTATTGTCCACGGTGAATATCTAAGAAATGAGATCAAGAACTTAGCTAGATTCATATCTGTCATGAAATTCCGGCCCCTCAGTTGGAGGATGACTCACTCATACATCTTAGCAGACAGATTGGAAGACATCACCAACCAGGAGAACATAAGAAAAGATGCGAAGGTGAACCGAGATGTGGTCCTCTATGGATATGTCAGAGGAGTCCCTTTGATGAAAGATTCTACTGTACATATTGCAGGTAAAACATAATCACATAAAATTTTCTAAGAACTTGTACTAGGTCTGTTTTAATAAGGAGGCCTAACTGTGTCAAGGAAATATGGATTGACTTCACTTATTAAAGACATAAATATCTAAATCCAAATGTCCTACTATTTGGTAATTTTTAACTACCCCTTAATATTTCTTTTTGTGATACATGGGCTTTTACTCAAATATTATTTTGTCAATGATGGCACCAGACACTGTTTTGATTTATCTAGAGAATTTTCATCAGGGTGGGATTGATCCTACTTTTTATTAGTTTCTATTCCAAAATTTGTGTTTGTTGCAGGTGTTGGTGATATGAAGATCAGTGAATTATCTTATCTACCAGACCCCTGTCCATTGCCAAGTTTTGAAAAGAAACGCCATCTCATGGAAAGAGAAAGACAGATTTATGCCCCATTTTCAGGAGTTGGAGGTATTGTGTATGACAAGGATGCAGTGTACATAGAACTACAAGGGTCTCACTCGCACAAGAAAGAAGATGAAGCAACCAATGAGAAGAAAGCACTGCTCAAGAGTGTTGTTGAAACAACAGAGACAGTCGATGAGCAAATGCAGGAATCAGGTTTCCAGCTGTTCAGTAATGGAGCTGTCATCTATCCTGACATGATCAAAGATGATGAATATCTACAGCAGAATAAAAAGCAAGTATCTTCAGACTCAGAATCAGATGAAGAGAATGAGTCTGAAGGTGAAGACAGGGAATCTGACAATGATAGTGGAATTGATGATAATGAGAAAGATAAAAAAGAGAAGTTGCCTTGGGACAATGACAATTCCGAATCTGAAGATGAAGAAATGAATACAGGAAATTTAAGTGTAGCTGAAAAATCTGAGGATAACTTCAAAGGTTCTGATGAATCAGATGATGCAGATGATGAATCTGGAGAGGAAGACTTCAGCACAAAATGGAAGGAAAAAATGGGAGAAAAGGCTACTGAAGCATACTTTGATAGACAGAAGACATCTAAAAACATAATGAAGCTTGTTTATGGAGAATTTGAAATTGGTAATAAAACTAAAGATGCCAAAGATGATCAATCAGAAGAAAGTAATGATGAAGAAATAGGTGGCCTATTCAAAAAGGTTACAGACACACAAAAGAAGAAATTAAAAGAAAAAGAAAGGCTTGATTTGGATGAGTGCTCATTCTTTTATTCGCTCGACAAACCAAGCATTAGAGACTGGTCTAGTGACAACAACAGACAATTTCTGATGAATAAGTTCGTCACTGGCAAGAGATCAGCTGATGAGGACGCGTCTGAACTCCTTAAGCTAGATGACGCCAGTGATGGCGATGATGAAGAAATATTTGGAGATTTTGAAGACTTGGAAACTGGGGAAAAACATTTGGCAGACACTGAAGAAACTAAAGAAGAGACAGGTACTAAAAGAAAGGCGGAAATGACCAAATCAGAAATCCTTGACAAGAAACTCAAGTTGAAAGCTAAGTTTGACTCTGAGTATGACAATCCTGATGATCACAGAATCAAAGGTGACCACTCCTACTACGAAAATCTAAAAGCAGAAGCTTTAAAGCAGTCTGAGCTGAACAAATCAGTATTTGAAAACTTAGATCAAGGCCTGAGGATTGAAGTGGAAGGTTTTAGGCCAGGCTTGTATGTAAGAATGCTGTTCAAGAACATGTCATCTGAGTTTGTTACCAACTTCGACTCCAGCTACCCTATTCTAATAGGAGCATTAAACATGGCTGAGCAAAACATAGGCTTTGTGTCTTGTAAAGTAAAAAGGCACAGATGGTACAAAAAGATCCTAAAAACCAATGACCCGCTAGTTATATCCCTAGGATGGCGGAGATTCCAAACCCTTCCGATTTACTCGAAAATAGAGGATGATTTAAAGTGTCGGTATCTAAAATACACCCCTGAACATGTGACTTGTAATATGCACTTCTATGGCCCAGTGACTCCTCAAAACACCGGTTTTCTAGCGCTGCAGACCGTCAGTAACAACCAGAGTGATATCAAGCAGCTAGGCTTCCGAATAGCCGCAACAGGCAGCGTCAACGAAATAAACAAATCAACTCAAATAATGAAAAAGTTAAAACTTGTTGGCACTCCTTTGAAAATCTATAAAAAGACTGCTTTTATCAAAGACATGTTCACAAGTACTTTGGAAGTGGCCAAGTTTGAAGGCGCTAGAATAAAGACCGTTTCAGGAATTAGAGGTCAGATCAAAAAGGCGTTGAACAAGCCGGAAGGCGCGTTCCGTGCGACTTTCGAGGACAAGATTCTCATGAGCGATATAATCTTCTGTCGTACGTGGTTCAAAGTTGACGTTACAAAATTCTATGCACCTGTGGTGAACCTTCTAATGCCAATAGGGGGCAAAAACGCTTGGCAAGGAATGAAGACCAAGGGTCAACTGAAACGCGAACTCAACATACAACACGATGCGAACAAAGACTCTATGTACACAGAAGTGAAGAGAGAACAAAGAGTGTTCAAACCCCTGGTCATTCCCAAAGAACTACAGAAGGGCCTACCTTACAGGTTCAAGCCGAAACAGAAATCTACGACATTGGATGGCAAGATCACGAAGGATAAATTCAAGAATAGAGTAGCGGTGATCAAGAGTCCCTATGAACAGAAAGTCAGTAGTGTTATGAAAATGTTGAAGACCAATTACGACAAGAAGAAGGACACCCAGAAAACAGCCACTGCTGAAAGATTGAAGAAGCATAAGAAGCAACAGGAGGCCGAGGAGTGGGCAAAGATGAAACGACAGAAAGAAATTAAAAAGAAGATTTGTAGACAGCTAAGCAAAATGGGCAATAAAAAGAAACCGCAAATGTAAGATTAAAACACTGTTTTTTTTGTAGTTCCGTGAAATAAAATCCGCAAATCTCGAAGGAAATTGTAGACTTCTTCTCTACTTCTTTGCTAATAGCACAAATTATATCAAAACATTATTTATTCAATAAAATAACGAAGATCACTTTGAATCTTACCAGTGCATGTAAGAAGATTCAAAGTGAAGTGAACCTATTATAGGCCAGTTCAAGAAGAATCCGGCAAGAAACTCGTCTCGTCTTTAAACTTGTATGATCCTTGCTAATTAGACAGATAGCAGACAGTTTCTGTTTTATTACGTTTTTAAGTTTGCCAATCAACAAATCTAGCACTGATCGCTTAGGTTAGGACCTCATAGAAGTGTAGCGAGCCTAACTATGGGAACAGCAAGTTTATCTTTATTTCTATTATGATTATCGCATTTTTTGCAAGTGAAAACTTTTTTTAGCGCGGTACGCATATTTTTAGATGAGGTAAAACCTCTGGATTCGCGACACCTTTACCGTCTGGGGCGAGACGCAGCCGGCTGCCGCGCTCGCCCCATTTGATTATAAACCTTAATTCACATGTTTACAGTCTACTTTTGTATGGAGAAGTTTACTGAGTTAGGTTCTTTGATATATTATCTAGGGTAGTGGCACCAAAAGATGAACGATTAAGCGTTTTTGACAACTTTGAGTAGCTTTTCCTCCTTTACTTTATGATATTATCGCTTGCCAGTATTTTTGATAACTACTTATATACTCAAGATTTGACTGCTGAAAAAGAAAATTACTATCTACCTATTTGTTGAAGATTTTGGATTTTTCTCCTATAGATGAATGCCGACCCCTCATTATGAACGATTTGCCTCCAATAATTGTACTAACATTTTAAAAAGAATTTAGTTTTTTAAAATTTAGATTTTTATAAATTAGAAACGATTTCTGCATGCTTTATCGTGATGTTAGGGTGCCTTTGCAAAAATAGCTGCAACCATTTTTTGCCTGGTTTCAGGTTCGAACCTTTAATTTCATCATTTGCGTTTACAGGAAAGCTAACTTTGGCCAAATTTAAAATCCAAGTAGCAATTTATCTTCATCATCTGATAACGGTTTATTTGGCCCTTTTCTACCCTTTGTGTGTACCCTTTGGGATATTAAATTGAAGCCTGGCTTTGCTTAGGGAAATCTGTTCATTTTAAGGAACAACACCTTAAAGTTAAACGAATAAAATGTAAATATATTAATAATTAATAATTAAGTTCAAGTTTTGAACATAATTCCTAAAGTTGAACAGATTAAGATTTCATACTGAATAAAAAAACCAAATAATCAAAAACACAAAAAACATATGTTCAGCTTTTGGTAATTAGCTTCATATAATAACTAAAACTAATTTGAGATATTTTATTTTTATCTTAAAGCGATAGATTCTAAGTTATAAGGTCTGTAAAATTATGCTATTTCTCCATTAGTTGAATGGGTCAATGGACTTTTTGGGTCAAGCAAATAAAATTGTACCCAATACTTGAACAGTCAATTTCTTTTTCAAAAAGCTAAAAAATAACTAAAAAAAAAGAATTTGTATAAATAATCAAAGCTTGTTTTATCAAGTTCTTATTTCGTATAAAAACCACTCAAATCGATCATTACTTCTTGATTTAATCTAACAAAATGCTTAAATTGGGAAGGCCTGTGCTTAAGTAGGTAGGTTTCCTAGTAAATCAGGTTTTCGGCGGGAACCACTAGTACAACGACTCGCCACGACCGCGTCAGTAGTAAAACTTGTGATGTTTTGATTGAAAATGACGGACAAAATATTTCCATATGCGGAAAAAAATATTGCACACACGTAAATAGCGAGATATTTTAATTTTTTAGTAATTTTGTATTGTCAGTCAACTTTTGGGGGTCAGTCAACTTTTGGTGTCACTACCCTACATTCTAAACAAAAAATATTGCATCATCTGTGTTCGTTCTGTATTTGATTGGCAGTCGCCATAATTACTGATTTTGAAGTGATTTATGACTAAACTCTAACGCGCCAAAATAAGTTTTCACTTCTGTCGGCACTCCCGGAGTGCAACCCGATCTTTTTTAAACAATTGAACATTTTTGAGAACATAGGTACCTACATTACATTTTCTTTTATATACTGAAAAGGCACTATTTATTTCTAAGTCATCTCTAGGGCCCGTGTTATAAATTACACGTACACCTCTTACACCTCTTTTCTGAAACACAAATAGTCTAATGATTGGTATTGGTAGGTATTAGAGGTAGACCAGACTAGCCCTGCGCTTCGTTCGGCTACTCCCACCTGTTATGTTCTCAGAACTATTGGGATTTTTTCCATTAGTTCTGTGACTTATAAGACTATGATTTACACCTGGCTTCAATCTCATCGACAGACGAACTATATTCTTCTGGCGCTCTTCGGCGGCCGCTGCCGCGGAACGCTCGCTTTGCCCGCTTGCCATGCAAATTGTTTTATATACTCTAACATAACCTAACCAACTGGTTTCGTTCTGAAGTTTATGTCACATATAATTCAGAAGATTCAGTAAGTTCAGTAGATTCGTGAACAGAACTACTGGGAATTCTTTTCCCATTTGTTCTGCCAACAAAACAGGTAGGAGTAGGCTGCTTCGTTCGAGGGAAGTAAACTTCACGCACACTAGCAAACACTTAATTATATTTAAATTCGCAGGATCTAAATCATACCGTCGCCGCATGTTAATAAGATCCAAGTATACACACTCATTGATTTGCTTGTCTCAGCATAATATGCCTCGCCACAAAAGGTGGGCTTCCAACGCCGGGTCTTTTGCAGAAGCGTTTTGTGTGTCACGCCTAATATGAGTGATAGGTACTAATAAAAAATAATTAAATAAAACAAATATTTGTATCGTGTAAATTGTATTTACCTCTTATCATTATGCATAACATGTCGTCATTGCACTTGATAAATATTTTTACAAAGGTTACACAAGTAGTTCAGATTACATTGGTCAAAATAATTATTGTTTAGGATAACAATTTTGACTCGGACAACCCCAGAAGACCAGAGGTCGAGGGGCGAAGCATAACAAGGAAGCTTGGAATGTTAGCACTGGTTATGAAGGTTACAGACCAACACTAGCGGTATCCCTAAGAAGCTATGCGATACATAATGCAAAATTATATACATTCGAAATTTCTCTAATCTATTTTACATTAACTCCTCGAGAAGGTAACTTTACTCTTTGGTGTGAGCCAGGACTTACCATGGAAAAATATGTTTCTCTATCGTTTTGTTCGACACTCGGTAGTTATCGAAACTGATGGAATGTGATACAAAATTATTCTATTTATTGTTCGATTCGCCCGATATCGAGATTGGCACTTGTGGAGGTTACTTATAGGACGGCGACGGCGGACCACCGCTGCGGATACTGAGTTACTATGGAACAGATCTGTACAGGCTTAAGTATATTAGTGGGTTCGGATCGGCGCTTAACTAATCTAGAGGATGAAATTTGAATGTAAGGAAGAAGACATTACGCGTCCGATGTTTCCTCTCAACTATCGCAGAGGTCTTGCTTGCCTCGTTCATTCACCTAGTAACATTTTAAACATGGTCGGGTACAACGGCTACACAACACCCCTCCCAAACCTTTATACAAAACCGTAGCTACATCAAAAAGCTTTAGTCTAACAAAGAACTAAATAACCATCTCGTTATAATTGTTGCACTTTTTAAAACTTTATGTATTCGCTATAATATGTATATAGTTACAATATATAATTTAATAATGAAACAGATGATGTGTATGAATGATATAGGGGCGCCGAAGTTTAGACGTTCCCAATTTTAACGCTTATCAACTATTTCATAAAGTCCAATTTCGTTCGAATTGGTGTAACGTATTTGCTGACTAGCCGGCGTAATAAAATCTATAGCACTGGTTATTATAACATAGCTACTGTAACGTACGCTCGCTATGTTCAATGAAACTATCGCTCGGTCGAGCAATCGTTTCAAATAACTTGCTAGTCCTACATGATCACTCTTGTAACTTTGCACTGGAGCAAATATACATTTATATTATGCCACAATCGATTATCATTAGTTTAATGTCGCGAAACAATCTCTTACAAACGTTACGTCCAAATTACAAACCGATCTATGTTTTTTATATAAAATTTACACCAAGTGGGCACACGTTCCTAACATTATAATACTGTTACATCTCTATACATTACTTATTCCAACAGATGTATAAGTTAGCGGCCTTCACTCCTAACCGAATTGTGATATAAGAAGACAACCAGACATGATTACTGAGGTATTATTTGTCCATAACCAATTTACATTACATTTTCCTTTTATAATAATGTAATAACTTAATAAATTAAATTCCTAGTTAATAAATAATTGTAAAATGATAGTGATATTATATAACATCTAATAGTTTGAACACATCCTAGCTAAATATTGCTAAAATTACAATCTACGCTTGATAGAAACGCTATCTATAAGAAAACACGTATTTACAGTATTGGCTAACGATATACATCTCGTAAACTAAAATGTTTAGCTATACAATCGTAATAATTCATTTCATTAGCTATTGCGTAAAACTATGCTATCATGATCTTTTGGTTTCTCAACTCAAGTTTAAAATATTTCCTATTTGCATTTATAAGTCTGTTTACAGCCGATTAATATTTAGTGGGACTTATTCACTTTACAGGCTTGTCTGTACATCGCGAGGCGAGTTACTGTTCAATCGTTTCAACTTTTCTATTACCTTAATAAATTGATTCTATAGAAACATTCAAATCAGGAACTTCTAGATGCCTGACGACGTTAGAACACGAAGCGAAAAAGCTATCCACTAACAGCCTGATAGCT
Source organism: Lampropteryx suffumata (assembly GCA_948098915.1). Taxonomy (NCBI): domain Eukaryota; kingdom Metazoa; phylum Arthropoda; class Insecta; order Lepidoptera; family Geometridae; genus Lampropteryx; species Lampropteryx suffumata. Next base: position 1,352,606 of record OX402557.1, on the reverse strand, counting down.
GTAAAATTTGTACACTTTTAGGACTCAAATAACGCCACGTAAAACCCAACGGTTCGGCGTACCTACTAAAAATGTATATAATGCATAACAAAAATATACCTAGCTAATCAGTTTCCGTTATAAAATACAAGATTACAAAACGATTCTATTAACAATGCTGTACACAAGACTAGTATCGTGCGCTCCCGAGTTTGTCTATTGTAGTTCTTAAATCAAGTCGAGCGAAAAATAAAGCTAAGATAAAGTCAGTACTGGAAGTAGTGACGAACAGAGGAGAGGCACACATTCATCCAACCACGGACTAACGAAACCCTTGAACACCATTTCCAATTGACGAAATCACCACGGTTAGGTTAGGTTTCTAGGTGAATCGACATTGTAGCCTTTCATTAAAACTAAAAGTAAAACTATAACAATAAGTATTAGAATTAGCTAGAAAGTTAGATATTAGTCGCGTCCAATCGTTAGCGTAATGCGAAACCGCTCGGAGAATCTATCATCAACTAATCACATCGACAAACGCTATCGAGATCTCGCCAACCGTGTACGCTTTGCGTATCCGTATTACTCCATCGTTTGGACAGACAGTCATGTTTACTTTGCCCTGGGTTCGTCATGTCCGCGAAATTCAACTAAATATATCCAATACACAGACACACACCTCAATGAGGCACTTGGTAAAGTATTTCAACTAGCGACAAATCTGACTGCGGAATAACTAGCTTCTGAATTCGTAAATACTCTTTATGAAACCTTATGATAATACATTTCTCTGGAGGATATTAGGAATACATACTAAGCACCTATCCTGTGGTGCCATCTACAGCTTTCAACTCAACTGAGTTTTTTTAAAGGTGGCAGGTGGCAGCACAAGATATATTAGTTGGGGCTTGTTGCATAGGAACATCAATGTTTTTAAAGTGAAACAGCTAATAAAATACGTTAATATGCAACCCGCCCCTGTTTTTAACTAATATTTGGCATCAGAGTACAACAATGCATTTTATGTAGCTATGCTTTAAAATTAACCGTAACAAGAGATATTAAATACTTAGGTATTTACTTGATATTTCTCTTTAGCTAATTAAAAAGCAGAGCCGAATAGATATACAATATATTATTATTAGTCATATATTATGTACCGCGGATTATAATGTTTTAAGTACATAAACCTACCAGAGCACTTTTGTAACATACATAAAGCATTTAACTATGTTTAAAAATGTGTTAGGTATGATTAATAATTTAATTTGTCCATGCGAATATCCCAACATTTGTAGAAAATATTATGCAGTCAATTTATGAGAATCTTCTTTTATTACTGATCTGAAATCAGCCATATTATGACTGTAAAATAACTAGAGTGGCGTCATCTGTCATTAAAATTTCATAAAAATGTAAAATAAACTATGGTTTTTAAAAAATGTTGTGATATTCGATAACTACAAATAACGTCATCCAGCACATTCATCTAAGTAACGAATGACTATAACATTATGGCTTCCAATCCGGCAGTCATTTATTAACTACATACTTTTGTACCATAACGAAATAAAATAATCTATGAAAATAATGTAAATATACTATACATTCACTAACCGACATGACCTAGATAAGTTCTAGTCGAAGAGCTACCGAAAATCGCTAGTTATTTAAGAAGTTTTCGCTAACCCTTCAATTGAAACTCTTCTAAGACTTCTCCGACTTGCGCTTACCAGAGTTAGCTCGTCATAACATTTTTATAAGAAAATATCTGTCAAAGATTTGGTTATGTTAACGGACCGTTCTGCAAGAACCACAGTCTTAACTCTCGTAAGTGTAAGCCGGTCTTCCCTACATACAGCTGGTTCCTCGATCAAAGCAACCAGTAAATACGATATCCCGTTAATTTCATTGATCGACCACAACTTTTAGATTTGAAATAACCACACCATTACTCATGAACACTAGGAAACGAGCTGTTCAAAATGCTGCAACATTCACTCGCGACGTCATCGGCTGACACACTCACACTCACACTATCACTTACTACTCTCACGGAGTAGTTGGGATATGATTTCTGGCGATTATTAAAGCAACTATTAGGAAATGCACTTGTTGTAGCGAGTCCTATTGTATTATCACCGGATTCGCTTATTTGTTCCTACCTACAAACAGGAGTGGGATCACTATTTACACAGTTTTCGTTTCTCATTACGAGTCTTATCGCAATCAGTGAGATATTTCAGATAGTAATACATAATTCACGTTTTGGTGGGTTTAGTTCGTTCGTCACTCGTAGCTACAGTCTCCTAATAATACCACAATCACAGAAGTACAGTGCGGAAACACCGGTCAACTCAAGGAGCTCAAACAAAATTCATTATCTACTTCAATGTTTCACTGCAATCGCGGCCATCTCTCGCAGTTTTCATCGAGTTTTCTACTATGTAATATCATATCACAGCTATTTCATTCAGCAGTAAGTTAGCAAAAATCTATTTAATCACTTTGTGTTACTTTCGGTTAGCCAGCGAGTGATCGCACACCACATCACTATTTCGTGTATATTGATCTGGATCACTCGATCGCGCGGTGGCAGTGAGCGTTCGTCACTCGGGTTCGGGCGAGTGGAAGTGGGAGTGGGCGTGGGCGTGGGAGTGGGCGGCCGACTAGTTCATGGTGTGGTGTCAGGAGGAGGCGGAGTGGTCGTGGCGTGCGTCGGCTCGCTCGGTGCCGATGGCGACCAGGTTACTGAACTCCACTTCTAACACCTGTCGCGCCTGGAACAAACGTATTAAACATGTCAAACTGCCGTAGATATCTAGTCTTATAAGTCAATGTAAAGAATTAACAACGTTTACAACACCAACAAAAGTTTATATTAAAAGTTTATAAAACCTCCGACACCCAAAAAATACATAGAAATATTTTTTGATGTGTGATATCCTCACTCTTTTCTGCGATCTGTGGGAGTGATTTCGTGAAAAAGAAGGAAGAGTGTAACAGGAAGCCGGGTAAACGCGCGGTATTTGATTTGACCGATAAGCGCGCGATGATAGAGTTAGCCGTCAGATGGTACCAAACCAATTTCCGAGAGGTTGGTACTGTCAGCCAACAGTGTGCTACGAGAAAGAGGAAGGGAAAAAGAGAAAGCATCAGCTGTGCGCTTAACCTACAGTGTTGTGTATAAAGTGTACTGTTATATAAACAAATTCTGGATATAATGTTAATGTTGCCGAGGCCAAGGTGATGTCAAATATTACACATCATACAGGCGACTACTTTAAAGTCCGCTCGTTTTGTAGTTAAACCTATTTAAAAAAGTCAAAGCACGAAACCTATCCTGTTAGTTAGTGAGGATCTGTGTATCCTACCAGCGTTTCTAGATGATGATCATTCTCGTCCAATTCGCTATTCAGACAAGACGTGTGCCACTGTCGTATTTAAATATTGTGAACATCTGCATTGAATTCTCACCTCTACACTCTAAAACATACTGTCTAGTATCCAAGTGAACTGTCTCTGACTCATAGTGCCATTCCACGCGGAAATGAATAGAAGATTCCCTCACCACTCCGCTCGCAGTCGAAGTGAAAGGCAAGTTAATCAACATTTTTATTAACTACCCGCAACTATACACAGACCAACCGAAAAATTGTAGTATAGTGTAAACTACAGTCAAATACATGCATCGCACGCCAAAGTCATCTGAATACTCCTCTATGTATTCCTCTCAGCCTAACTTAGGTACTGAGATTGGTGGACAAGGTGATGTTATCAAGAATGTTAATATCAGACAACGTAGGAATCCAGATTTTGATTTAACTTCTGATCTTAAGGACTCGCTTATGCAATCTTACAATACAGAAAAGGCAAAAGTGAAAGTCTCCCCTTGTCTCCCATTGAATTTAATGATGAACTCCAAAAGGAAGAACTCCTTAACGCTGTTAAAACATTTAACAAAGTTATTATTTTGGAAAAACTTGGTTCGGATCACTTAGGCGTGAAAGGATACAGAACTATAGTATATGTGTCGGAATCATAACAACCTGGACGAAGAAAATATATGCCGAGGCGCGGGATTTAGTCAAGAATGGTAAATTTAAATACTGTTGGATATCGCGAGGCAACGTGTTTCTTCGTAAAGGTGAAGGCCAAGCTCCTGTGCTGATCAAGTCACTGGCCCAAGTTGCTATTCTACGTGCGTCGTGACTAGTTTACATTTTGCTCCAAATAAGTAAGCCCATCGTATTTATAATAATGTTGATGAATTGCCCTTTTTGTGTCAAAACTTTTATTCTTGATTCGATTGTGTATCAACTCTGTAATTTTCTTAGTGTAATCATGAAAGTACTTCTTATAATAACCCCTTACATAATAAACATGCCATCTTCTATATATTATTTTTACATTAGTATCGTAGTATATTGTATTTATCCCTTATGCTACAAAGTTATATATTTATAGTATAATTTCAGTAAGATCGTAGTCAAATTTTGTAGTATCAAGCCTGTTGATAGTGACCCACACAGTCAATACACCCGTGTCCCACAAAAACCAAGTGCAAAAAACTCAAACAATATTTTTTTTATTTAATCTATGATGATGGTTAATGATCTTCATGCAGTAATGATTAATGAGTATCTAATGAGTATGCAATTAATGATTTTTTCATTAATGTAGGTGGAAACCTGGCTAAAACTATTCTGGAAAGCACTAAAGTGACTGAAGATTACTTAGCGCATAATTTTAAACCTATAAACACTAGTCTAAATTCATTTGTGTTTCTTGAAACGGACTTATTTGAAATAAACAGGATAATAGCATTGTTAAAAAATACGTCATCTTCTGGCTGGGACGGATTATCATCTGTGTTTTTGAAGAAGTATCTTGGTTTTCTGAATGTACCTATCATGCACATATGTAATCTCGGTTTATCAATGAGGGTGTTTCCTAAATTACTTAAAGAATCGATAGTGGTTCCAGTTCATAAATCCGGTGACAGAGATAGTATCAATAATTATCGTCCAATATATCTCTTACCCAAATTGGCCAAGACCCTGGAAAAGCTCATAAATCATAGACTTACAAACTTTCTTGAAAATAACAACCTTTTATCTATAAACCAATACGGCTTTAGGGAAAAAAATCTACAATAGATGCTATTGAATGCCTTACCTCACACGTTGCTGATAATTTAGATAAAAAAAAAATGAATCGGAATATTCCTGGACTTGGCCAAAGCTTTTGATACTGTATCTGTCCCATTATTAATTCGTAAGTTGGAATCCCTGGGAATTAGAGGTGTACCGCTGAACCTCTTTACAGACTATCTAACTGATAGAGTTCAGTTTGTAAAAGTGGGTGGATCCTCAAGTTATAAAGGACAAGTCTCTTTTGGGGTGCCACAGGGATCCGTTCTCGGACCAACCCTTTTTTAAATTTATATTAACGATCTCTGCAATATTAAATTCGATAATGCTAAGACAATAACATTTGCTGATGACACCGCTATTATATTCAAAGGATCGTCATGGAAGGATGTGTATCTTGCAGCTGAGAATGGGATGAGGATCGTGCTTGATTGGCTAAGTAGTAATTTACTAACTCTTAATTTTGACAAAACAAAATATATCGCTTTTTCTATCCATAACAACAGTCAACCTAGTCATGAACTTTCTATAAAAGGTCATACTTGTTCAATCTTTAATAATAATTGCAAGTGCTATACTCTCCTTTCCACAGACAATATTAAATACTTAGGTGTAACCATCGACAAAAACTTAAACTGGAAACAGCATATCAACAAAATGAAGTCGCGTGACAGGAAGCTTATACCAATTTTCAAGAGAGTAAGACATCTAAAGGATGAAAATACCAGTAAAATTGTATATTTGACCATATGCCAATCTTGATTAACTTATGGTATACCAGTTTGGAGAGGTGCCAGAAAAACGTCCCTGATTAAACTAGAACATACCCAGCGTTCTATTATTAAGGTACTACTTTTTAAACCTTTTAGTTACCCGACAACAAATTTATACAAGGACTTCCAAGCTCTTACAGTGCGTCAGTTATTTATTAAAACTATCATACTTCGACAGCATTCCCAGCCATTGATGGCTGATAAGTCTAGAAGAAGATTGCATGACGTTTATGAAGAACCTACATGCAATACTACTTTTGCTCAGTGTTTTCCAAATTTTCTGGCTCCATTATTATACAATCGCATTAACAAAGAGGTTCTTATAAAAGATAAAACAAAATATGTTTGTGGAAAGGCTGTGGAGGAGTTTTTGCGTAAATTTGACTATGAAAAGACTGAAAATTATTTACAAATATCCAAGTAATATCAAGTTATTTTTGAAGAAATATATAGACAAAAATATTATTATTATTATTCACTATTACTATTTTATTAAAACGTTATATACATTTATTTATATTTATCCTATTGAAATATAGATTTATTTTATATATATATATATACCTATACTTAATAGTAATGTATCTTTTATATTACCATTATTAACATAATTATATACCATTTTTTTTATTATTAGTTCATTAAATACTAACTTTTACCACTTTAAGCAAAAATTTTATTACAAAAATGTGATTTGTCTGTTTTACAAACTTATACCGTGCCAACTTGTTTACGTCTCAATATGAGCTTGTTACATTTTGATACCGTCTCATTTGTTCGTTTGTAATGTAATTATATTTCTTCGGTTCCACCAGACTTGTGGCACTCTAATATGACCCGTATGTATATTGAACGAGAATCGCTACCTTACCGTAAAACAGTTTTTAACTAGCACGGAAGGTGGGTCTTTACTGTATACTTACCTAGTTTTAACGATTTTATGTTTTTTAGTATTTCTTTGTTCTATAGTTATACCAACTGTTTTGTTAAGTTTTGTTTAAAATAAATTATTCTCATTCTTATGCTGTTGCATCTAGTCAAGGGTAACATGTTCTTTCAATATCATTAAAATATTAACAAATTTAGAATCGATCAGATTTGTGCAAGATGCTCACCTTCTTTCATAAACAATAAAATAATTGTATTCAAACCGCGAAAAGAATTTTCTTGAATATTCAATAGCAACGATGCCAGAGACACATTTGAACATAAGTATGCTAGACTTGTTAAAACTTATAACACCCCTTTGTATAGTACTGTATACTTGAAAACACAGTGACTGACCTGTGTATTTTGCGTGGGTATTTGCAGCGCCAACGCCATACTGTTGGCATCGAAGGTGTCATCCAAGGCCACGAGGCCGCCGTGCACGCCGCTTTCGCTGAGATTATTTGCGTATTCCTGCCAAATACAATAATACTCGCTAATAACACATAATACTAATAATAATAAAAACATTATTGAGAACACTAATAACCAAAATAAGAAATTTAAGCCTTAGTGCATATACATAAATTCATAGTGTCCTACAATCGGCGGTCTTATCGTGGTTACGATTTCTACCAGACAACCGTATACAACATTATGATTTTGTATAAGCCCCGACACTAAGACAAAGTGACTGCACAGTACACAATTTTTTGATTTAGATTGGGACCGAACCCATAGATAAGTCAAAAAATACCAAAATGTTTTAATTCAATAAAATTTTGAATTTTGAATTAATTTCTTCTAATTTCTATGCCGACCCGCGGCATGGTCGGCGGCGCACGTACCTTGAGTCCTATGTTGTGCAGCCAGCGTTGCAGCCGCTCGTTGGTCCACACCATGACGTCCCGCGGCGTACGTACCTTGAGTCCTATGTTGTGCAGCCAGCGTTGCAGCCGCTCGTTGGTCCACACCATGACGTCCCGCGGCGTACGTACCTTGAGTCCTATGTTGTGCAGCCAGCGTTGCAGCCGCTCGTTGGTCCACACCATGACGTCCCGCGGCGTACGTACCTTGAGTCCTATGTTGTGCAGCCAGCGTTGCAGCCGCTCGTTGGTCCACACCATGACGTCCCGCGGCGTGGCCGGCGGCGCCAGCTCGGCGGCTCGCCGTCGCTCCTCCAGCGCACGTACGGAGTAGCCGACCCGCTTCAGACACGCCACGCCGAAGTGTAAAGATGTTCTGACAACAAACAAAGATGCCATCGATAACTCTACGTCTACGTTTTCTGAACTTTATTTTACTGTCACTTTCAAAGTCAAAGTCAAAAGATACTTTATTCAATACAATCACAAGGATCACTTTGAAACGTCTTACATCCTAGGTGAATTTAGGTGCCGGTTCAACCTAACCCAAGCCCGAGAAGAATTGGCAAGAAACTCGTCTTGGTTTCTGCGTCTGCGTTTCGTATAACGCAGTAGCCAAGTGTTGTGACGGAATTAATGATTATTTTTATCGTGTCTTTATGTTTTTAACCAGTGTGATGAATAAATAATAATAGCAAATAAAATAAATAATAAATAATCCCGGACATTTCACACAACATCATCTGGCCCCAAAGTAAGCAGAGCTTGTTGTACGGGTACCACATGACTGATATACCTACTTATATACTTTTTTTTTTAAATACATACATATTATACATAGAAACACCCAGACCCGAGATAAATACTTGCAGATCATACAAACATTTGTCCTGCGGCGGGAATCGAAAACGCAACCTTCTGCGTCTCAGTCGGACTTAAGCCTACTGCGCTACAGAGGTCGTCAAATATTGGTGGACAATACAAAGAACACCATCTAGCTCCAAACTTAGCACACCTTGTATTATAGTGACCAGATAGAATACTTATACATATGTTTTTAAATACATACTTATGTTATGATACTAAATAACACCCAGACACAGAACAAACACCGTTGTTCATCATAAATGTATGTCCTAGGAGGGAACCCTCAAAACCCGAGCGTTTGTTTGTCGAACCCTCAAACACCAGCGCAAAGGAATGAATTTAGTAGGCCGCTCGAAAGCCGCCGTCTATTGGTGCCCCTGCGGTGCACTTTAATCCTTTCACCACACTGTTTCCAAAGAACAAGTGACACGATAAGAATAAGAAAACTCAGCTCACATTCACCCACTTTAAGCTGGGTATATGCCTCCGCTATATTAGAACATCCTTTCTGGTCAATCGCAATGCAAATGGCTTTCGCCGCTTAAATAAATGAACACCAGGTTTATGGTCTACCGGTGGTATTTCATCCTCGCGCGGCCGTCACTCTGTGAATGTCCACTTTCCATCTACCAGGCGGGATGCCAAATTACCCATATCCACTTCAACTCATTGTATAACTGATATATTTCCACCTTGATTCTTCGTTGAATCTCGATGTTTTGGATATTCAGTCAACTAACAAGGCGCGCTCAATATTCCGCAAAGCTTAAACCTTGTGCACGAACTCTTTCGTAAGCGCCTATGTTTTGGAGCCATATTTATGATGATAAAAAAGCTCACATTTCACGATTTCAGTTTCAGTCCCGCCTTCAGAGGTTCGAAGGACCTTGATGTACGGGACATCAATATTTGTTTACTTGTCACACAATTTTTTTTTAATAAATAAAAACCTTAATTATGATAATTAATTGGGAAGATGTTAATGCGTCGCGATTGAGTTGTGGACTGCCCGCGCGTTCTCATCGTCTGACTACCTCGCCGTCGACCGTACAGGTTGAAAATCTTGGTCTTTATAAATTGCGGGCTTTTGTTAGTTTGCAAAAGCAGCCCGACAGCCCCGGGGGGGCACGGCGTACTGGCGGTATCGGCGTCAGCCGCGCATGGCGAAGCATCCAATATCGCTGACACGAACGATGCAGCCGACACGTTCAATTGACCTCCTCGACGAATGTTAACTTTAGATATCTCGGGCGACCTGTCCACTGAAGCAGCGCTACGTAATAACGCTACCTCATACTGCAGCCCGCTTATGGTGTTCTGCGAGACTACTAATTTTAACAATACATCAGTATCAGATGTCAGTAGAGAGAGCTGCAGCTTACCTACCGTTTGTGAAAGGGGTGACGGATAAAATTGGACACTTGTTGCGAAGGAAATATGGCATCAAGACAATATTCCGACCACTTACTCAACTTAGACAATTGATACGCTCTCCTAAAGACAAATACCTTTTGAGTGTACCTGGGGTTTACAGGATTCCTTGTGATTGCGGTAGCTCCTACGACGTAGGTGAAACTAAGAGGAACATTTCTACCAGGCTGACTGAACATATTCGTGCCGTGAAGAACGCTGACATTGAAAAGTCAGCAATTGCAGAGCACTCGCTAACCTCTGGCTCTACACATTACATTCGGTTTGATAAGGCTCAGGTACTATCAAGAGAAAGATTCTTTGTACCTCGAAAGATCCGTGAAGCAATCGAAATCGGCCGTGTTCCAAACTTCAACAGAGACAAAGGTTGGTTTTTTTCTCCAGCCTGGAAACCTTGTCTGCATGGAACGGATTATAGTAACGATGTGGAGCCGGTTAGTGATAGTGTCAGTGCTGTATGTTTGACGGTTCCCAATGTTGTGGGCACGAGTGGCGAAGTCGAAGAGCCAGTACCAGCACCAAATTAGTTACCGCCTGCCGTGACAACGTTTCCCCCTCTACCCGCACGCACTGCACTCGCGCCGCGAGATACCTCACCCGCAGTGCGAACCGTGAACTCGAGCGGCAACGAGCGGACCGCGGATCAAACTCACCCTGATGAAGATTCTTTAGATGAATCGAAACAATGTCGGTGCCTCCATCGACAAAATAATACGTGAGTAAAGCCCGTGTTTATCAAAATGTATATATAGTACAACTCACGAAAGTTTTGAAAATAACTAGCATATCTGGCTTATTAGAAAAACTCAGATAAAAATGTTACTACGTTTACAGGTTAAACTTCGTTGAACTAATAACAGGTATGTTAGTTATGCCACGTGCGCTGGAACATATTAGTTATTAAAAAAACCTTACCTGTGAAAACTATCGACCATTTTGAGCTGCGTCCGTAGATCTCGCTTCGTGAGATGCTCTAACATCCGCGCGTCCACCAAGCATTCCATAAACGTAGTTCTATATTGCGGTAATCCTGAAATTCACAATTTATTTTACCACTTAAGCAGGAGCGCAGGTCGGATTGGACTTGTTTTTAAAAATGTTGAAAACTCGATGCTAAAGTCTCGATTGCATGTTGATTTCAGTAGTTTTTTACAAACTTTTACAATTTACTATTGTAACGTAATGCCAATTTATATGTGGTAGTATTTTGACTAGCTTGTCAGCTCAGTTGGAAGTAGCTCTGCCTTCTACACTGTAGGTTGAGGGTTCGATTCCCTCCCAGGATAAACATTTGTGTGAAGAACATAGGTGTTTGTTCTATGTCTGGATGTTATAAAATTAACATTATTATGTAACCATAATACAAGTAATGCTTAGTTTGGGAGTAGATAATGTTGTGTGCATTGCCCACCAATATTTATTATTATTTATTATTCGCTGCTGCCCGCGGCTTCGCGCGCGTGGATCCTACATAAAAAGTAGCCTGTTTTTTTCTCCAAGGTCCCATCTATCTCTATACCAAAATTCATCAAAATCTGTTCAGCGGTTTAGGTTGAAAACGTGACAGACAGACAGAGTTACTTTCGCATTTATATATAATATAATATTAGTAGGGATTTAGGTAAACTGGAATTGCTGATGCAGCGAAAATCACAGCCAGATTGAAGTGTGACCGGGGCGGTCGCGTGAGTCGGAACGCAAGCATTCAGCCAGATGGGATAACATGATAAAGCCCTGGCAGCCTGACAGAGAGAGGTGTTGCGGTAGGCCGAGAAAGTGTGGGAGAACGATATCGACGCCTTCGAAAGAGAATTATAAGAGATCTTGTAGGATAGGGATAGTAGAATCCTGCTTTTTTTTTATGTGTAATATTTTTCCTTTCGCTTTTCTGCTATCTGTGAGGGTGATTGCTTGAAAACGGACGGAAGTGTGTAACTCTGTCACTTCTTTTTGTGCATAATTTTTGTGCGTGCGTGTTAGGTTAGTTGCAGATGGCTAGGTAGATATCCTGGATGGATAGTTGGATAGATGCAGGTACCTAAGGAGGGCAGCCACACGTTCCCGATCCACTCGTGGTTCATGTCTCCGAAGGCCAGCGCGGCGCAGGCCGTGCCTCGCGGGGCCGACGGAGAGGTGAGCGACACCATCTCCTGGATGGCCAGCCGCAGCTTCAGGCGATGCAGCGGGTTGCTGATACCTAACACAACTCACTCTATTACATCCACACATTATATAATCTAGTACAATAGCCTTTATTTGGCAGCCTCAGTGACGCAGTGGGCCTGGCGGAGACGCAGAAAGTTGTTTGTTTGATCTGCAAGTGTTTGTGCCGGGTCTGGTTGTTGTGTTGCTATGTATCATATGTATGTATCATATGTATTCACAAAAAAGTTCATAAGTTATAACATAAGTAATGTGGTACCCATAACACAAGCTCTGCTTACTTTGGGGCTAGATGATGCTGTGTGAAATGTCTGGCATTATTATTATTATACATTCTATTACAATAGGCTTTATTAACAATCTTATAATCTAGTTCGATGACCTCTGACGACCGCAATAAGCTAAGGCCTGGCTAAGACGCAGAATGTTGCGGGTTCGATTCCAACCGCGAAACAGATATTTGTATAACGTGCAAGTATTTATGTCGGGTCTGGGTGTTTCTATGTATAATATTTATTTACAAAAAAAGCATATCAGTAATGCGGTATCCATAACACAAGGTCTGCTTACTTCGAGACTAGATGATGTTGTGTGAAATATCCGATATTATTATTATTATTATAATTTAGTATTCTACAATGTGATTTACCTATCAACAATTAACTTTCATACTACCGAACCGGAAAGCATACGGATCCTCCCGATAGTTAAGCGTAATCTATGGGGGCTTGCGATACCAGAGATGGTTAGTTTGTCTATTCGTTTAGTATATATATTTGCTTCAAAGCCCTGTAAAATTTGCACCCTATTGTACGGAGACAGAATATCAAATTGCTTCAATATTCAACATAATGATTAAGTATTCAATAAAACTTCTCAGTAACCATTCAACATACAACAAAACACTGAAATGTTTTGTGTACAACGTGTCAGTAGGATACTCGTAGAACAATAAGGTTCTAGGTAAGTACTATTCTCTATAACTGCTAAAACTATCATGGTTTTGAACATAATTTTCACTCAAAACGGGATATTTAGCATGAACTGAGTTTATCTCGTGATCATGGCGCATGCAACTGTGCCGAAATATCGAGAAGCAGGAAAACTCATACATCATGGTAAATATCCCGTTTTGAGTAAAAAATATACTATTCCTCTTATCGGACCGCGTCGTGATTTTAACGAACATAATAATTCGTAGTTTTTATGATTCGTATTTAATTATGTTGAGAATCGTACAAAGAATGACCTGTTATTCCATTTACCAAAAAATAAGAACGAACTACATGACTAGTTATTTAAAAGCAATGTGATCTTCATTAGAGTATTAGATGTGCGGTGACTAACCGATCTCCCTCTGGATCTCCTGGTCGGAGAGCGCAGACATGATGGCCCCGCTCTTGACGTTGGCTCGACAGGCGGCGACGTACCAGGCCGGCATGCCGACCCACAGCTCCAGCCACGCCACCACGGTGGGTCCGTTCCACAGCGCGAAGGGCGTGCCGGCGCGCATCGCCTCGCCCAGCAGCTCGTGCCGGTAGTCGCGGTCTCTGGACGTACAGGTACAAGTGTCTTATACTTCACGATATTTATTGGTATGATGAGGTCTACGTTTCACCGCGATCTCGCATGGTGGTAGGTGACGATGCGGCCGACGATGGGGCACGAAGGTCTAGAAGTCCACCTATTCTGACTAGCCTGTCAGCTCAGTTGGTGGTTGCTCTGCCTTCTGCGCTGTAGGTTGAGGGTTCGATTCCGTCCAAGGACCCGCATTTGTGTGACGAATATAGATGTTTGTCCTGTGTCTGGGTGTTATAATGTATCTTATGTATGTATGTATTTAAAAATATATAAGTATTCTATCAGCCATCTAGTCACTATATTACAAGCTATGCTTAGTTTGGGACTAGATGGTGTTGGGTGCATTGTCCACCGATAATTATATTTATTCACTCTTGACTTGAAGAGACCCATATTGTAGTTTAATAATAACGTTTTAAAAACTAAAAAGAAAACCGACTTCATTTAATTAAAAAATTTACATCAATGAAACAAAACAAAAAAAAAATTCAAATCGGTTCAGGCATCTGAGTAATTGGTAAAAAAACCGACAATATGAGTATCTTCCCTATGTAAAGTCGGTCAAAAATGTTCTTAATTTACCGTGGAAGACTTCTAAATCTATTACATATAAATTTGTGTATCTGTATATTGAACGTGTTTTTGTGAAATATGGTTTAGAATACCCAAAAACAGCAGAATTTGATTCTAGCTTTTTTAAAAGTTCTGTCCGTTTGTTTGCATACGATCGGGATAAAGAACAATTTCGATGAGACTTTCACTTAATAATGGCTTATTCTCCATGTTTCTTACCACGCTTAACCCTTTTTTACCCTCTATTAGAGGTGGGACCATAAACGGGGGCAAAAAGGGGTTAAGTATGCTAGATTACTAAAGATAACCACAAAGTGGCGAGTGAACCAGCTAGTAAATAGAGAGTATAAGTTACTTGGTCTTGCCCCGTCCGTAGTCTTGCAAGGGGTCGTTGTTCGGCGGCGCGGCCTCGTCGGCCAGCGACACCAGCCCCAGCGACGACGTCGACGACAGGGAGCGGGTTGCCGCGCCGCCTTGCATCTGACCACATCAGGACACCACATCATTGTACAACAACAACAGATCAGTATATATATAACATAAGCTACAGAACACGAAAATGGGTTGCTACTATCTGACGGCCAACTCTACCACCGCGCACTCATTAGTCAAATCAAATAGCGCACGCTTCCCCGGCTTCCTGTTATACACTATCTATACATATATACTATGTTATACATCTCTTTTCACGAAATTACTCCCACAGATTGCAGAAAAGCGAGAGGTTAGAGGTTACACATCGATGACCTCACTTAAAAAAACACTAATAACTATGGACCACATGAAAGGAACCTCCACGTGGTTCACTTTGGTAGCGTAGGGTCTTAGTTGAGAGCCTCCACGCGATGCACCTCGGAACGAGTTGTTAGTTGGCCAATCTTTTTACCACGATAATACAAACAAATCATAAAGTCCGGACAAGCAGCATCTTGCTCCAGCTTACAATAGCAGCCAATATAAGTTGGTTTAAACTCTCCATACTTTAAACTCTTCATATCAAAGATCTGAGGAACTGTTCAAGCCTGCCGATCAACACTTCACTTACATCAATCGAGTGTAGTTATACAGGGAGGAAATTGTACTGGAATCTTTGCAGTTAAAGCAAATGGTTGCATGAGACTAAACCTTCATTATTGAAGGTATCGGGATGATAATTAAAACGTTTATAAAAAGTACTCGTCCTCGTATGTTATAATGTGAGATCAAAGATATCTTTTCAATATAATTACGTTTTAAAAACTAAGAAGAAAACTGACTTCATTTATATAAAAATACGAAATATAAATGAGATAGTTATGAGGTAAAAGAAAAATAACCAATTAGCGAGCGTCCTTCTTCTTTTAAGTCGGTTAAAACCGCTTTACATTTGAATTCACAAATGCTAAATATTCTGGTTTCGCCCGGACCAGTTTTGAGAATAAAATTTGGATGGTTCACGCGACGAACGCATGCAGATGCAGATAAACTAACCGGTAATCCAGCCTTCTCCTTTTTACTAAAGAACCGTCCGAGCGAGCTCTTGATGCCGCGTTTCTTCTGCTGATGCATGGAGGCGATGGAGACGGCCGAGGCGGCGGCCGCCACGCCACGCGGCAGGCCGGGGGATGCGCCGCCGCCCCACGTGCGACCCGTGCCCGTGCCCGTGCCCGTGCCCGTGCCCATGCCCGTGCCCAGGGACTCCTGACTCGAGCTAGGAGAGAAATTATTATTCTAAATAAATCAATAATCCCGAACATCTGGCCCCAAAGTAAGCAGAGCTTGTCTTATGGGTACCGCATGACTGATATACTACTTACATACGTAGAAATACCCAGACCCGAGACAGATCCTTGCAGATTATCCAAACACTTGTCCCGCGGCGTGAATCGAACCCGCTACCTTCTGCGACTCAGTCGGGCCTTGGCCCACTACATCACAGAGGTCCTCGTGTAGGTGTAATATTCACCCAGCACTATCTATCAAGTTAAGCGTAGCTTCTACTATAGGAACCAAATGACCTGATATATACTTACTTAGTTCGATCCACATCTATGATAAACATTTGTGTCATGAACTAATAAGTAAGTACACCACATAAGATAAAGCTACCACCTCCTGGCCTGTGAGGGCAGTCAGTCATGTCAGATTGAAATATCGGTTCTAAAGAGCTTTTGATTGTCTTCGGAGGTTCTTTGGAAGACGCAGCATATTGTGTTGTAAATCTACTAAGAACTCCTGACTAACATGGACATGGAACCCCACCGGGAACTCCTGACTTGAGCTAAGAGGGGAATGATTGTTGACAGTTCTGCTGAGCTTAAATGGAACTAGCTTGTGTTTGTATGATCTGCAAGTATTTGTCTCGGGTCTGGGTGGTTCTATGTATAATATGTATGTATTTAAAATTGTATATAAGTAGTATATCAGTCATGTGGTACCCATAACACAAACTCTGTTTACTTTGGGGCTAGATGATGCTGTATGCAATGTCCGGCATTGTCTTCGGAGGAGCTTAGGGAGACGCGGTACGTTGTGTTGTCAATTTTGCAATTACATATTAATGAAAAAAAAATTAAATTTGAATGGATGTTTAAATATTACTGAATCACACCATAATGACTAAACTTACTTGAACAAAATTTGGTTACTTAAGATTTAGCGTTAGAATAACTTATTTCCATTTTTTTTTAAATACCTCACGGTTTCATAGAATGCGACGTAAACGCTGGTATACGTGCTGTAAATTTGAGTGTATTTCGCAAACCACAATGTGCCACGTTTCCGTAATACGTGTTAAAACCAGTAATGAGAAAACATTCTTAAAATATATACGTTTTACTCTAGCGTGGGAATTTACAAGCGAAAATGAAATGCCGAGCGCTGGTCTAAAATGGAATTACTAATGGCAATCTTAGCATCAATACAAACACGGGAAGTAACAATAATAGTAACATACCATTCAAACTAGATACAAGGTCCGATCACATGAAACAATTAGTAATTCCATTTTGAACATATTGTATTTATTAAAATGTTATATTTCATGTTATGTAGCATAACGCCCACGTATTGATGGAAACTTCCACATCCATAGGTTTGTTTATTGTCGACCAGGCTATATCAATTTGAATTAAAAATTGCTAGAAACTGTTTTAAATATAACTAGCACTTTTCACAAGGCACGGATGGTGAAACAGATAACTGTCTACAACTCTATATAAGTTGGACTTCATACACAGTCTGTGAGGCGCATAGTTGAACAGTGTATCGGGGCAATCGCACCAGATATTGGCTAAGTTCACAGCAGAGGCATAGGGCCGGTTAACCGTGGCTAAGTTCATATCGTAGATCTTTTGAATAGGTCGGGATGGACACCTGTGTATTGGGATCCTGGCGAGGCTTCCTGACATTATCGAACTCCTGGCAGCGTGAAAAAGAAAGGGTTAAGTATTTAGATGTGTTAATCATTGGATCATATCTTACAATGTCACTAGATGTCATAATAATGTAGTATTCGTAAAATCCGCGAACCATATAATAACAACAATAATAATAATAATATTGCTAGCTAATCTACACAGCGCCATCAACACTCAGACACAGAACAAATATATTATGTTCATCACCAAATATTTGTACTATGAGGGAATCGAACCCTCAACCTACAGCGCAGAAATCAGAGCTACTACCAACTGAGCTGACCGTGAATATTGCTTCGCCCCGACGTGATACGAAACGACAGAACCGAAAGTATTTAGAGGAGTCAATTCTTCAGAACTTCAAAAGTTCTTCAAAACTTCGGATAGGTGCGTGAGGTGTCATAGCATTCAAGAAATTCTAAAATGCGATTCGTTCACCGCGTTTGGTTGAACAGCGTTAAATATTCAGTTAGACGAGTGAGAACATTCTGTAATGTTCCTCATCCAGCGGGCTGTAGTAATGTATTAACATAATGCAAGAAAAAAAACACCCATCAGTAAAGATACAGTTACTCACGAGTCATACGGCGTCTGATAATGAGTTCTAAGCCGATCTCTCTCCGCGTGTATCGCCCTGGCAGCGCGCTCCAGCCGCAACGAACGCGCGGTCAGAGGCGACTCCGCCCCTTCAGCCCCTTGAGGAATGGACATGCCCATCCCTCCCACCCCTGCGCCTCCACCGTCGTCGCATAACTGCATCTGTGTATCAGATAATAAGATAACATTTCTGATTACAAGATTGGTGTGATCAAAATACATAGCTTATACATCCATATTATAGATTCAAATGTTTGTTCAAACATTTTGAGAAACATGGGCTTTTATTCACGTGTTTTTATCATCTCTATAGAGAATCGCTAGCGCAAACGTGAGCAGGCTAACCGCGGATCTAACTGTACAACGAGCTATGGAGCGTAGCGTGCTATAGGTGAAGAGGATAGACAGAATGCGCAATACAACCTTACGCGCAAAGATTGGCATCGCAGACAAGACCGACAAATTAAAATGGAGTGAAGACAGCTGGGCAGATTTTGTCACACAATGGGTAACCTCGATGGCTTTGAGAAAGGCTGGCGGGAAATAGCGAGGGACAGGGACAATAGGAACTGAGGGAGACCTTTGTCCAGCAGTGGGAAAGCATACATTGGTAAAAAAAATACGTGAGTAAAACCCGTGTTTATCAAAATGTATAGTACAACTCGAGAAAGGTTTTGTAGGTCACTTTGTCTGTTTATTTGTTTCGAGTTCACGGCTAAACGGCTAATCGGATACTGATGAAATTCTGGTTAGTTTATAGCTCGTATCCTGGGGAAGGACATGAGATATGATATGAATTTTTTTATGCAAATACATCGTGCAGAAGCATCTTGTAGTTTATAATAAATCATGAAATGGAAGTGGATACAGATTTTTATGAACGAATCTTTATTTTACAAAAGGTATTTACAACTCTATTGATATTTACCTATAGCAAATAGGTACCATATTTTAAATGCAAGAGTTGTGACTGGGACCTAAAACCCTAAAATATATGTTACTAAGTACTACTTTCGTATGAATCACAAGCCGAGACAGCTTAACGTGCCTTCGGAAGTACGAAGCTCTCAAATGATAATACCACTTCGGTCACTTATCAGGGATCAACTTAGTTTATCTGTTAGGAACAACTTAATTAGCTATGCTTCAAGCACTTATTTGTTTTGCTAATTATGTTAATTTTGCTAAAGAAATCCCATGTAATTTATAAATTACTAATAACAATTATTTGAAATATATATAAACGTGACATCGGTTCATCTATCTAATTAGCGTCAAGCAGTGCACTTAGCCAGGTCACATTACAATTCAAATTATTAATAAGCATCACAGTGGTAGTGAATCTGCTGTAGCATTTCTAAACTAAAATAATATCTAAAACATCTTTTCGTATAACTCCAAAATTAACTTAAATTAAGAGACCGCGATATTATAGACGACCTCTGTAGCGCAGTGGGCCTAGACCTACCTGAGACACAGAAGGTTACAGTTCGATTCCAATCGCGTGACAAATGTATGTATATGTATGTATGTATATACCCAGGCACGAGACAAATATTTGCAGATTATCTGCAAATATTTGGTCTGGGAATTTTATATGTCTGGGTATTTTTCTATGAATGTATTTAAAAAAACAGTATATAAGTAGTATATCAGTCATGTGGCACCCATAACACAAGCTCTGCTTACTTTGAGGTTAGACGATGCTGTGTGAAATGTCCAGCATTTTTATTATTCTATATAATTATTTAATTATATATAATAAAGTAATAGTTTACATCATGTTTCTGCTAAGATTTGTTATAACTAAATTAATATCAATAACTTAAAGCCATGTTTCAAAACGAAACTCAAAACTCATTTTTTATCTGACTGGCCTGTCAGCTCAGTTCGTAGTAGCTCTGCCTTTTCCGCTGTAGGTTGAGGGTTCGATTCCTTCCCAGGATAAACATTTGTGTTATGAACACAGGTATTTGTTCTGTGTCTGGCTGTTCTAAGGTATTATAAGTATGTATTATAAATATTTGAATATTCTATCAGTCATCCGGTCACCGTAATACAAGCTATGCTTAGTTTGGGGCTAGATGGTGTTGTGTGCATTGTCTACCATTATTTATTTATAGATTTTTTGACAGCATTTCATTCAGAACCGTCAGAAAATATATTGTATTAGTAGATAACAGGAATTTAGCGCGTATTACCATTTAATTCCCTATGTTGCAATATCCGTACCCTTATTGATAACCGTTAACTATTAAAACAATATGAATACTGATCGCAAAAGTCAGAAAATATATTCTCAGTTTTCGGTCTGAGTTTGAGTTTTGTTTTGAAATACGGGTAGAGATTTTGGTTAGTTAATGTTGCACACGCATTAAAGTGCATCTACCTGCTACCTACTCAAAAACGATTCGAACTACACATTTCATTTGAATCAGCAAGACAGCGAAAGGCGTGTTAGTTGCTTCGAGCACAACGGGACAGGAAGTTAAGGCGTTTCGTTAAGACGGTGCCTTCAGCAAATTAAATTTTGTATGGGAAAAAAAATCTTTATTGGTTATCTGCTCGTTAATTGAATGAGTAATAGTTATAAAAGATATATAGTATGTATTTTCTATATTTTGCCTCCTACTCCCTCGTTCTAAATTATTTTTAAAGTAATTGTTAATTTTAAAATTTAATTAGAAATATTTTCTATAATATAATCATCATCTTCTCCTAAAGTTGACATTGTTTTAACTTGCAGTTTAAACTAACAGGCGGAAAGCAATCTAAGTTAATCGTTAACCGTTAACTTTTTTCAGAATTCCTTGAATGAATACGTGAATACGCGTCAAAATAATTGATGAGGTAGTCGCCTTCAAATGATCATGAAACGATTGAATGGCGCTCAAATCTATATTTTTATTGGAAAACAATAAAATATTCTATTCTTAAAAGTTCACTAGGTAATATCCTAATTAGTTTATTCACCACCTGTTAGTGTATAGTGGATGCTGCAAGTTTAAACGACCAAAACTTTCGGAGAAGACGATGATTATTAATCCTATCTAACTATAAATATACGAGAATATATCCGAATCTGGTAGAGCATCGTAAACTACGTAAAACAAATTCCAAAACGGACAAAATATTGAAAATAAACGATTACTAACGAAACAATTAACGAGCAGATACCCCCTCATAGCGATAAAACTGACACATTTCTTACACACACATTTGCTTAAGGTACCGTCTTAAAAGGGACAATGGGTGTTGGAAACACAAGGAAATATGTAAATTAGGAGACAATTGACACAGTGTTCAAGGTATGTTAAGGGATATCATGCAGTGGTGTAGACACTGCACAGAAAAGGCAGCAGACAGCAGACAGCAGACAGCAGAGAGCAGACAGCAGACAGTAGCCGATAGCGGTGCGACCGACCTGGCTTGCCGACAGGCTCTCTGCGTGCGCGGCGCGGTACTGCGCATGCGCCGGAGACATGGCCGCCGGCGCCTACCCACATAACCATATCTTACTTTAGTTATATACTTACAGTTACATACTACACACTGTTAATAAATATTGATGGACAGTTTACAGAGCATAGCTTGAACTATTTCATATCAAATCAAATCAAAACATTATTTGTTCAATAAAATCACAAAGACAATTGAATCGTCTTAGATGCTAGTGAATCTAGGTGCCGGTTCCTCCTAACCCCAGTTCAAGAAGAATCCGGCAAGAAAGTCGTCTGGTCACACTTTTTGTCTGATCCTAGCTAATTTTGTTAAAAGATTATTTAGATGGAGCTAGACGGTGTTGTGTTAAATGTCCACCAATATTTATTTATTTAATAATTTGAAACGAGTTTCTATACAAGTACAAAATGTTATGTTGCGCAAATTTCAATATTATAGAGAACCTTGTATATATTCTTGTTACAGAGGTTATACATTTTGAGAAATACAGGGTTTAACTGATGTATTATTTTGTTGATACAGGCACTGACACTGTTTCGAGAAAAAAAACATAAGTATAAATCTATGTTTCCCAAAATGTGTACTTAGTAAAACTGTTGTTATAAAAATCTGACAGAGATGTTGCATCAAAACGATTTCCTTCAATTTAAGGTCTACACTTAATTTATTCTTATATTGTTTTATTGTATCTTATGTACTCGTTATAAGTTAAAAGCTTTCACTGCACTACTTCCAAATATGTCATTACATATTTGGAAGTATGTGCAATGAAAGCTTTTAACATATAATATTATTATAATATGGTGTCACTACACAGCATACACCTCAACAGGACGTATTCAGAGGATTAATAATACCACAAACGTTCACAAGACACTCATAATATTCCCACAATAAGAAAAAACGAGCGAGCCTTACAGTAGTCGCAAATTATGTGTAACATCTGACATCTAAGAAAAATGTGTTGGTACCATCTAAAGGTCAGCTCTACCACCGCGCGCGCTTATTGTTCAAATCAAATAGCGCGCGATTCCTTGGCTTCTTGCTACACACTTTCGTTCCTTTTCACGAAATTACAGATTTCAGAAAAGCAAGAGAGATGTTACACATCAAAAACCCAAGAGATTCTATAATCTTATCCGAATCCAGGGACCCAAAAACTTTTTATGCCATGCTGGGCGCTAGGGATGGACACTACCCTCAAAACATAGTTCTGAACTAGTTCGGAGATTAGTTGATAATATATATAGCCTTTGTTAAATTTTCTTAAAAGCTGTATAACCATGATATATGAAATAAACATGAGTTTATGTTTTACAAGTGTTTCATATTATTGTATATTGTATTATTATTCTATACATTTTTTATATAAAACAATTCACGTATTTTTTTTAGGCATATGAATAAAAACCGAACATACGTAATAAGTGATTCCAATCCGCGATAAGCTTATTGCTAATCGAAACCGATCGATATTAACGGCCTTACTTATAAACGCCTCTCAACTTAAATACTGCTTAAACACCGTTTAAGATGGTGCCCACAGCAAATTTACTTTTGTATGAAAAAAATAAGTTTTTTTATCGCAATTTAGTGGCTATCTGCTCGTTACTTAAAGGAATAATACTACTTTTACATCATACTATAAACAATATTAATTGAAACTAGCAAAATTGTCGTTAAGGAAGCTATTTCCTTAGCGATAAGTTTAACCGCCCATTGTACAAATATTTTTAGGTATTCTTGGTTGTCAAATTGCTGAAGTGCTAATTTTATGGTGTACAATAAAGTGTTTTTCTTCTACTTAGTAATGTTATCATTAATCACTACAAAACCGATCACAAAGGACGTATTTTTTGCTTAGAACCAAAACAGTGCAGTAATGTTATATGAAATCTCATTATTGCACTGTTTTTTACTTTTTATTTAGATATAAATTTACCACATAGGTTTAATATCTCCCATTAAGTTTAATGAGACAAATGTTTGTATGATCTGCAAGTATTTGTCTCGGGTCTGGTTGTTTCTATGTATAATATGTATGTATTTACAAATAAAAAAGTATATAAGTAGTATATCAGTCATGTGGTACCCATAACACAAGCTCTGCTTACTTTGGGGCCAGATGATGCTGTGTGAAATGTCCAGGATTATTTATTTATTATTATTATTATATAAAATGTTTGCATTAGATCAAAAAGATACTGGCTGATAATAAAAATCGGCTGAATAAAACCGCCTTGGTGAAAAAAAAACAAATGGCGCGCATTTTGTACCATTGTAAAACTTTGATTATTCATATTTTTAGTTTGAGTAGGTATATTTTATTACAGTAGGTACCTAGATTGGTAGTTGAAAGAAAAGTAAATTACGCACCTTGCTAAAGAGAGTAATTAATGCACTCGTGTTAATTCAGTGCCCTCGCATGCGCTCGGGCACCACCATAACACTCGTGCATTAATAACTCACTTTGCGCTCGGTGCAACAATCTACTATTAATTAATTAATTCATATTATGTTTCATGCAATTAACGAAGAACTTTTGTCAGACGTTGAGACACGTTTATAAGTAACAGCATTTTTGTTCGTTTTGCGGAGTAAACAGTCTGCTTTTTTTTTTATCCTTTTATATATAATATTCATGCGGACTATTTTTGCTTCAATTAAATGAAACACAAAACATTTATTACAATAATTCACACCGTCAATAACTAGTTTTATTTAAATAAAATCACCAAAATTACAAATAAAACCCGAAATAACTCGAAGTAAAATAAATGATGTAAGCATAATCCGCATGAATATTATATATAACAGGATAAAAATATATTTTATATAAATAAAAAATAACGGATGACTACTTTGTGTCATTTTAATAAAATATAAAAACTTGAAACTGGCAAAAATGACATTATTGTGACACGTGCAATTAACAAAGAAGAACTTTAGACAGACTCTTCGTTTGTCATTTCATGAAGTAACATAGCATTTCTAAATTAATATTCTTCACTCGTTTTATTGCATTTTTTATTCAGTAATCTTAGCGGAATTTTAATGAATAAATTGTGACCACATAGGACATGTATAAACAATTTAATTATAAGTGTATTATGGTGCAATGCGATCTGAACGACGAGGAATCCCGAGAAAATTCTAGACGGCCATTCCGCGATGACGTTTAGAATTGACAAATGACCATCGACTAAGACTTTATTGACAAACAAATTGACAGTCGACACTGGCAAAAGTGACATTATTACGTCACACGCCATTAACAAAGAAGAACTTTGGACAAAGGTTGATTGAGAGACGTGTATATGGCCCGCAGAGCCACGTGTCCGGGCGGGTGTACTCACGGTGTGGTACTTGTTGAATGGCGGGGGGTGGTGCGCCCGCTGCGAGGGGAGCGGCGGGGGCGGGGAGGGGGAGGCGGCTCGCGCCAGCACGTTCATGTGTTCGTAGCTGCCCACCTGCGGGAACAAGGGCGATGAGAAGGGTGCCTGCGGGGAAACAAACCGGTTACACGCTACTAACCTACCCTCTATGTAGCGCAGTGGGCCCGGCTGAGACACGGAAATAAATAATGCCAACCGTTTTTATGTATAATATGTATGTATTTACAAAACAAAATGGATGTAAATAGTGCATCGGTCTGGTACTCATAACGCAAGCTCTGCTTGCTTTGAAACTAGTTGACGCTGTGTCACACAGCATCATCTGGCCCTAAAGTAAGCAGAGCTTGTGTTATGGGTCCCACAAGACTGATTAGTACTAACATACTTTATTTTTTAATACATCCACATTAAACTTAGAAACACTCGGACCTGATGCAATTACTTGCAGTTCATCCAAACATTTGTCCCGCGGCGGGAATCGAACCCGCAACGTGTCAAGCGTGCCTTCGTCAAATGCGCCACAGAGGTCATCAATGGTTGCCGTACAAAATAGTATTTAAGAAAGTATATATATCAGTCATGCGGCATCTACAAACACAAGCTCAGATGATGCTTTATGAGATGTCCGGCATTAATTATTCATTCATTGTACTGGTATTTCGCATTATTAAATGCTACATCCAAGGTCCTTTTTTAAGGTAAGCTAGATGAGTATCAGTCAACGTAGAACCTGTAGAAAAGTAGGCACATAATAGAAAATCCCAAGTTTGAAATGATTAGTCTCACTAAGACGTAAATCTTAATTTGGTAACCGTTATTTTGGTCCTCACGACACATGCTTGGCCTAGGGTGAGGTTCGTCGTTAGGACTTACCACCGAGATTAGTAGCTGAGCATAATACATTGTTATCTTGCTTAGGTATTTATTATCTTGTATTGAGTGTTGTATTGTATAAATTTTTGAAGTGAAAACTTCTTTAGCATCGTTGTGATATGAAAGTCGATGAAACGAAAAAGCGACAGTAAAATGAGACAGACACATAAATTCATAAGATTTAACCGTGAGAGAAAATGAGATAGGAAGCATTATACAGGGTTTCTTATATTCGTGGTTCTAAAATTATTGAAGGTTTCACTTTAACCACGTGTGAATTGCACACATGTATTTTTTTACTTCAGATAATAATGCATACTGACCCTGGACTCGAGCTCCTCGGCCCTGGCCTCGGTGCTCTGCTTCTCCTCCTGGATGAGTCGGATCTCCGTGTTGATGGCGTCGAGTTGCTCCTGCAACATGAGCGCCAGCGCCGCCGCGTCCGTGTGCCCGCCTTCCACTCCGCCGTCCGACTCGTCGTTCTGCCAACAACAATATTCGCTATCACTCTTATATTCATCTACTAGCTGTTGCTCGCGACTTCGTCCGCATTTTTTTTTAAAGGAATTGTAGCTTGAATTCTTCCCCAGGATGCTTTTTATCTCCTTGCCAAATTTTATTGATAAGTTTCAAACCGATCACACCCCCCACCTATAAAAAGTTTCCATCCAAACATTCGCACCCCATTTTACTCCTATATGAGAGTTATTTTGAAAGACCCTGAAAAATGTGTCCATTTGTTTTGCATTTTAAGTATCCAAACAAAGTTTCTAAGAAATCACCCCACCCGTTAAAAAGTTCCCATACAAACTTTGACACCCCATTTAATCCCTTTGTTAGGGTTATTTTGAAAAATCCTGAAACACTTGTCCATTTTTTGTATTTTATTTATTCATATCATGTTTCAAGCAAATCACATCACGCGTTAAAAATTACATACATTCGTTTTTACCCTTTTTCACCCTCTTAGGAGTTGAATTTCAAAAAATAGTCGCCTTAGTGGGTGGTTTTGCTGTGAAAGGAAGCTACCTTCCAAATTTCAGCTTTCTAGCTTCAGGGGTTTCGGCTCGGCGATGATGAATCAGTCAGTCAGTCAGTCAGGTTAAGATCTTTTATAGGTATAGATAACTATTGATGGACAATTTACATATCATTATATTCCCTAACTAAGCATAGTTTATACTATGGGAACCGAATGACCGAATACATTATGTTCAATAATATATGGTACTTTATAACAGCCAGAGCAAACAATTATGGTCATCACACAAATGTTTCTCATGGGAGAGATTAAACCTATAGCGCAAAGGATAGAGCTCCTCTACTCTCGTGGTTTATAATTTTATAATTATCTAATGATTAATTTTACAACGGGTTTATTTTTATTCTACTTCAAAACTCGCGTTGTTGATTAAACATTTGTAATGACTTCCTTTCCTATTCCATTTCATTAAATAGTATAAAACAAAGTCGCTTCCCGCTGTCTGTCTGTCCCTACGTATGCCTAGATCTTTAAAACTACGCAACGGATTTTGATGCGGTTTCTTTTAATAGATAGAGTGATTCAAGAGGAAGGTTTATATGTATAATACATGTATAATATAGTGGATAAACACTGATAATTTTAGAGGTTTCTAATCACATTAGACATTCTGTAGTATATTTAGTATAAGCATTGCACCCGTGCGAAGCCGGGACAGGTTATTGAATAAGTCAATTTACTTGGCCCGGCATTGCAGATGGGTAAATGAATGTATCGACACGACATGATGTCGAGCGGTAGCCAGTTCTTGTTAAGCCTTCGAGCAACAAGGTTCTGTGATCAAAAAGTGTAGTGGACATTGAAGTAAAGGATTAAACGAAGGAGATATTATGCTTTTTAATCACTCTACCAACTGAGCTGTAAGGCCAGTTAATATTATATCTAACCCAAGAACTCGATAAGTTCCTTGTACTCACCCAAATTATCTTTTTACGTATTCTATCAATCAACAGGTTTTCAGTTGAAGCTAGTTTGTGCTGTGTGACTTGTCCTCGAATATTTAATTATTTATTAATAGATATCTTTTTACTGTAAATAAGCGCTCGTGGTATATTTAACTTAGTCGTTTCTTACAGATCAATGAAGTTAAGCAACCTTGAGCGAGATCAGTTACTGCATGGTTGATTGTAGTGGCTATCTGAACATATCCGTTCTTCGGAGAACACGCTAAGCTGTCCGTCCTGAACTTCTAAAAGTTGTTAGGGCCTTGGACCTTGACTCATACGAATGTAGTAGAAGCTGAACTTAATGTTTTGTACACAAATGCTAATGATACAGTTGGAGTGTTACCTCGGCGTCGCTAGACACGTCGAACTGTTGCACGTTGGCTAGCACGTGTGCCTGCTGTAACTTCTCCCACGAGCCGTCCAACTGCAATAGATAAAAACCATAAGAAAATCACAAACAATAAAAAAAAGTGTAAAAACCTTCATAGAATTGCTGTTGTGAAACAAAATGGCGGATGAAAAAAGTTTGGATAATCAATTTACCGTAGAGGATTGCATGTCGTTAGAAGTATTATTTTATGTTCTTTTCATAGTAACAGATAATCCAGAGATAGAACTATATAAACAATACGAAATCACGCGTAATCTGAAGGATTACAGAGAGAATTGATATATGTTTAGTTGACAACACGTTACAGAACGGAAGTCAGCAAGAATGGTAACATTATAGTTAATATCGTAGGTTCATACAAAAAAACAAATGAAATAGAATAGCTAAACAATAACCTATACCTACGTACAATTAGGAACCTAATAATATTTTTATAACCATATTCAGCTATATTGAATTCTATCCATCCCAAGAGTGTCTGGCAGAGATCGCTATTAAGCGATCATTGTATTATTGTGTTTCATATAACAGTCTAATGTTTTTGAAGTATTTTCTCTCGACCTATCTTAAGGTCTCAGACTAGTGCCTAGTGCCTACCAACCAAGTAGGTAGGCACTAGGCACTCTAATGGTAGGTCAAACATAAGTACCAATTAGTCCGGTTCTGTGTTCACGGCCAAACAGGTCCTGAACTCAGCATAAAGCTGATTTACACGATCGATAGCGGCTATCTCCTATGTAGTTAGCAGTAGTTAGTATATGACGACCTCTGTAGCGCAATGGGTCATAACCCGGCTGAGATGCAGAAGGTTGAGGGTTCGATTCCCGCCGCATGACAAATGCTTGTATGATCTTGCAAGTATTTGTCTCGGGTCTGGGTGTTTTTATACGCTTTATATTAGCTTCACTTGTATGTATGTTTGTATGTTTGTAACCGACTCCTTAGGACGATATTTTAACCCACTTTAAACGGCCAGGTTTCATTCAAATTTTGCACACCTGTCAAAGACCGATGACAATGCAATAATAAGAATAAAAAAAAAAATATCCGATTATCCTAAAACTAAAAAGTAGAAAATAAATAATAGTTTAAAAAAACTAAAAAACATAAAATTTTTAATAAATGTAAGTAAGAAAAAAATGTTTTATTTAAAAAAAGCGTGGGTTGCTTTTTAAGACATTAACGAAATGATAATCCTTCTTCTCATATCTGTCAATGAAATATTTATAACTATTGACACCATGTACCCCACGCTTTTTTTTAAATAAAACATTTTTTCTTACTTACATTTATTAAAATTTCTTTTCTATTTTTTAGTTTGGTTTTCTATAAAAAGCATGTTTTTTAGTTTTTTTAAACTATTATTTTTATGTATAATATGTATGTATTTACAAATCAGGCATGTAGTTTCTTTATAACAAAAGCTCTGTTTACTTTGGGGCCAGATGATGTTTTGATGGGCCAGTGGTGTTTGGGGGAGCGCGTCATCGTCTGCTGGATGTAGCACGTACCTTGGGCTGGAACATCTGCGGCGGCGGCTGCTGGATGTAGCACGTACCTTGGGCTGGAACATCTGCGGCGGCGGCTGCTGGATGTAGCACGTACCTTGGGCTGGAACATCTGCGGCGGCGGCTGCTGGATGTAGCACGTACCTTGGGCTGGAACATCTGCGGCGGCGGCTGCTGGATGTAGCACGTACCTTGGGCTGGAACATCTGCGGCGGCGGCTGCTGGATGTAGCACGTACCTTGGGCTGGAACATCTGCGGCGGCGGCTGCTGGATGTAGCACGTACCTTGGGCTGGAACATCTGCGGCGGCGGCTGCTGGATGTAGCACGTACCTTGGGCTGGAACATCTGCGGCGGCGGCTGCTGGATGTAGCACGTACCTTGGGCTGGAACATCTGCGAGGGCGGCTGCTGGATGTAGCACGTACCTTGGGCTGGAACATCTGCGAGGGCGGCTGCTGCGGCGCGCCGGGCGAGAGAGAGCGCGTGAGGGCGTCCGTCTGCTGGATGTTGAACGCGATCTCCTGCTCCAGCATCTGCCGCTTCAACTGAAACACACACCCACACTTGCACTAAACATCGACAACTGAATACACGAAGGATAGTTCTTTGATTCGGGTGTGACTTTGCGTTGATCCAACAAATATTTGTTTTATTCATATTTTATTTTCATTTATTTTTATTTATTTTTATTTATTTTATAAGGTAACATCACATAAAGTTGTGATGCAAGAAGGAATATATATAAAAACCTTTTCCTTTTTATTACACACAAGTAAAATTTTATTGTAAAATTATTTCTTTATTTTTGCACCCAGTGCCTGTTGAAAGTTTAGTGACCTAGATATATGGTACTATGTGCTGCCCGCGGCTTCGTGCGCGTAGTACCTACAATAAAAGTAGCCTATGTCCTTCTCCAAGGTCCCATTTATCCCTATACCAAAATTCATCAAAGTCGGTTTAGCTGTTTAGGCGTGAAAACGTGACAGATAGACAGACAGATAAACAGAGTTAGTAGAGATTATCAAATTTTGTAGATCTATCTATTACTTAGAAAAGTATGAAATCATTTTAAAAACATCATCAAGTAACACATTAACATAGATTACCCTCAACCTCCTCCATACCTGTTCAGTCTCCATTCTCCACTTGGCTAGTTCCTTGAGTATCTCCTGCTTCTCAATCAAAAGCTCATCGGCGTACTTCCTCGTCTTCTCCAGCTCCTGGGTGAGGGCATTCTTCTCGTCTAACGCGTGCATCCGTTCTTTTAGATGCACTTGCAACCTGTTGAAATTAATTTATTTAAATGACGAATACTTCCCAATCGAGTATTTTTTTATCTTTCGCGATCAAACATATATACATCAAATCACGTATGTTTCTCAACCGGTTAGACGGAGGCTACGAATTTTTACTTCCTGATAATGACACAATAATACCTTTGCTTCATTCTTCCTCATCACATTCCTCATATACGCATCGGGTAACGGTGCTAGTGATCTATGTCTAAACATCTTCAATTCGATCTAAATAATCACCCTGAGGTCCTCTCCTTCCAGCTACCCCATTCACACTCTAGTATCTGAGTAAACAGTTAGATTAAATGAATTAAATAAATAAATAATAATTAATAATGCCGGACATTTCACACAACATCATCTGGCCCCAAAGTAAGCAGAGCTTGTGTTATGGGTACCACATGACTGATATACTACTTATAAACTTTTTTTTTGTAAATACATACATATTATACATAGAAACACCCAGACTCGAGACAAATACTTGCAGATCATACAAACATTTATCTCGCGGCGGGAATCGAACCCGCAACCTTTTGCGTCTCAGCCGGCCTTTAGCCCACTGCGTCACAGATACTCGTAATAATGATAAATTAATCAATATTTATGAACAATCAACACAACATCGTGTAGCCCCAAACTCAGCATAGCTCGTACCAGATGATAATATACTTATATATTTTTAAATACAAACATCCATGTTCATCACACAAACGTTTGTTCTGGGAGAGAACCGAACCCTTAACCTACAGCGCAGAATGTAGACCAATTGAGCTGAAAGGTCCAGTCGTAAATAGTACCTATCATTAGACTCGGAGAGCAGTTTGTCGACGGTAGCAGACAGACGCGTGTTGTGTTCCTCATTCATCCGCAAGCGCTGGTTGAGCCGCATTAGTTCTGCGTTCTTCTCTTCCACACTCGCTTCCAGCCTCTGGATGCGATCCTCCGCAGAGCCGTGTCGCTCTTGAGCCTGGGAATAAACATATTTAAAAATAAATATTCATCATATCATGAAGGACTATCTAATCGTCCTACATTTGCATTTCTAGAGAAAATTTATATATACATAAACGAACATTTGTGTTTGTTCTGTGTCTGGCCGTTATAAAGTATCATAAGTATGTATTTAAGTATTCTTCTGGTCACCATAATCCAAGATATGCTTTATATTTTGTTAATTTTGAGACACTGCCACTATTTCGATTCATAAAGAGAATCTTCATCAGGATCAGTTTGACCGACGGTCCGTGAGTTGCTGCGAGTTCACGGTTAGCACAAATAATATGTGAGTAAAACCCGTTTTAATAAAAATTTATGGTACAACTCACCAAACTTTTGAATGTGAAAAAGTAATGCTTTGTTTGGAGCTAGATGGTGTTGTGTGCATCGTCCCCCAATAATTATGTATTCATTTATTTCTCTACTCTCTATTGACTATCAACTGCCTAATATTTAATCTTGTCTTGTCTTGTCAAATAAATATGTTTAATTTCATTTCATTTACAACATAAAACAATTCGGGACTATAACTTTACAATTCTAGACAATACAATGGCCCATCTTGTCACTAACAGTGGTTTTTGGCCACCTTTGGATGGCCTTGACTATAACTAAACAGAAAAAATGCATAAAATAATAATATAACATAACTAAAGCAAAGCAACATATATGAACATTTACTTAATACAAATACATCGGAACTCGAAGTATGCAACACAAATTTATTATGTTAAAAAGCGACATGTTGAGATTTTGGGAATATACGATTCTAAAAACATGGAAATGAGAAGCAATAGGCAAGTAAACAGTCAAATACTAATTTGTGTATCTTAAACCTAAACAAATAAGATCATATGAGCTAGTAGCCGAACTTGATGACTCTAAAAGGCTTCAGTTATGATTACAAGTTTTGTGATCGATAAAAAAGTGCTGACCAAGCTGAACATCAATATACTCTTCTTGCTTCCATAGTTCCATACCTGACTGAGAGCCTCCATCCTGGCCTTGAGTTGCTCTTCCATTTCTGGTAACGAGGACATCTGTGCCAACTTCTGTGAAGACAGTTCCAGTTTCTCCTCAATGGCCGCTGTTTTCTCTTCTTGCAGCTGCGGAGAATGAGTATGTACATGTGTTGCAAAGCAAACGATGAGGCTAGAATCTGGTTAACCACGGTAATCTTTTATTTATAAGAATTGCTTGAGCGGGAATCGAACCCGCACTTTTGCTTTGAATTAACAATTATCTAATTCAACATGTTTATATATATCATAACATTAAAATTTCACTGAAACTGAAACTTTCTTTGAAGATATATATGAGTATAAATTACCCGTTAAGTATGTCTATTGGATTGAATTTAACCCTAAATTTCATTTGTTTATTTATGCCTAAATGTACTAAGTATAAATAGTCTACTTATGTTAGATTCTAGCCTTCATCAGTATTAATGTTATGCATTAGTTACGATAGCTACAATGTTAAGGACAGGGGTGTTATATGTTAATGCAGCGCTTGTGTGTTATATACTTAGTCTATCTCATAACCACATATTACTTAATCTGGCGTTAATATGTGTTGCCGTCTTCGTCGACAATGACAAAGACATACTTTTAAAGGGTTTTAAAATGGCAGTAATATGTGATTGTAAGATAGTACTCTTATTATAAGTAAAATTATGTAATTGTCATTCCTTATTAAATGTCTATACAGATGAAGACATACTATAGAATTGTTTGATATTAAGAACAAACAACTCATTACTGCCTCGGTGGATACTCGTCCTAAAGACACATATATGCCTGGTAACCCCTACGATGAAACATTGTTAATTACGACAGATCTGAGTTTCACGTAGACGAGTAAATGTTTCACCTAAAGTTGTTCACGAGAGACCTGTAGTTTATCAGACAGTTCGTTTATGAAATGTCAGTAAAGTCAGGCATACCTTGAGCTGCGCCTGCTTGTGCTGCAACTCCTGTTCCAGCTTCTCATTGAGGTCGTGCAGGGAGGTGGACTCGCGCTGCGCGTTCAGGTACCGCTTCTCTAAGGTTGTGATGCGCTCCTCCTAAAAACATTCAAGGATTCATCATCAAATAAACATAACAACTCATGGAAACTAAGACTGTTTAAAAGTGTATCAAATTATTGAGTAAATTAAATTAAACAGGAATGAAATTGAGCCTGCCTGAGACGCAAAGGTTGCGGGTTCGATCTGCAAGTATTAGTCTCGGGTCTATAATTTCATAATATGTTATAATATAATAATAATAATAATGCTGGACATTTCACACAGCATCATCTGGTCTCAAAGTAAGCAGAGCTTGTGTTGTGGGTATCACATGACTGATATGCTACTTATATACTTTTTTGTAAATAAATACATATTATACATAGAAACACCCAGACCCGAGACAAATACTTGATCATACAAACATTTGCCCCGCGGCGGGAATCAAACCCGCAACCTTCTGCATCTCAGCCGGACCTTGGCCCACTGCGCCACAGAGGTTGTCAATATGTATGCATTTACAAAAAATAAAGTATATCAGTCATGTGGTACCTGTAACACAAGCTCTGCGTACTTTGGGGCTTAGTGACGCTGTGTGAAACGACCGACATTTTTTTTTATTTAATCCCATTACAAGGATCCCATTGAATCGTCTAGAGAAGTTTAAATGCCAATTCCAAGACCAAGAAGAATAGTCAAGAAACTCGTCCTGGTCTCAGCGCTTATTAGTATGATCCTTTCTAAAACTATCTTACCTACGATAAATAAAATAGTTGAACAAGGTAATAGCAGGTTATACATAACAAATCTATCTGTTAGCTATCAAAGGGCAGAGCATTTGTGGCTATGTCTCGGGTTTTAACCAAACGGAAGTCCCAGGTTGATAACGCGTGAGTGATGGCACCTTGAGCGTTAACGTTAACGCGCAAGCGTTACCAACAGGTGCACCAGATGCCAGCTTAGAAGTACAATAAAGAGTCCTTGTAATTTCATTAGTAAAAAGCTTACCTGGTCCTCTTTCTGCGCAAGGTTTTCCCTAAGATCCCGCTGCAATTTTGCGCACTCGTCCTGCTTCTTGAGGATTTCCTTTTCTCCCTTCGCGAGCCGGTCTTCCATCTCCGACATTTTGTTGTTGAGCTCCGCCACTCTCCGCTGCCATGAGCTCAGCTCTGCTGACTGGAATTATAAACTTTTTGAGATGAAAACGGAGATGGTACGGCTCGATTAGCTCTTGACGAGATTGGACGATTGGTATTCATGGCTGTGTGCTCTTTGGCAAGAATTCCTTCAAATAGGAAAAATGTGAATCTTTTGCCCATCCACAACACATTCAACCTAACATGTCGCTTTAAATTGAGTCAGGTATACCCAAAACAAGTCGATCCAGGTCCATAATATGCAAACATCCCTTAGCAGCGTCCGTCAGTTAATTTTGATATCAGAAACGGTTCGTTCGACAGATGCAATAGGCATTAGTTGCGGACAAAGTCTCACCTACAACCTACGAGTATTAGTTAGGTACTTACCCAGCTTTTAGTGTACCATCTACCATGATATGATTAGTATCGAAATGTTGAGTGTGTGTTAGTAAATGGTACGAGTAAGTAAGTAATCCATTGATACTGTGCTTCTACTATGCTATTCCTATTATTAGTCGATCTATGTCGATATATTTCCAGTTCTATCAATTAACGTAACAGTTAATGTAAATGTGAGTTTTTGTCTAAATTAAAAAAAAAAACGATAAGTTTTTGATTATATATTTTAAAAAACATCGAGTACAACTCACGAAAGTTTTAAAAGTGAAATATTTTTTGGCTATTGAAATTAACAATATGAATTTGAATTTTAATTGATCTGATAATTACACTACTGGGAATAATCGACTTAAATCATAATCAATAATCAAAATAGCTTTTAGATACTTAAATAAATTATAATTATGTTTGTTTCTACATTAGTTCTACATGCTCTATGCTTGATACAAACTTACGAGTACATATAACTATAATTACTTAATACTTGTTAGTGCTATTATTCGTTTGATATACATAGTTAGGTACA
The DNA here is from genome assembly GCA_948098915.1 of Lampropteryx suffumata. Taxonomy (NCBI): domain Eukaryota; kingdom Metazoa; phylum Arthropoda; class Insecta; order Lepidoptera; family Geometridae; genus Lampropteryx; species Lampropteryx suffumata. Next base: position 1,316,310 of record OX402557.1, on the reverse strand, counting down.
TACTTATGTAGCGTTACTACAGTATTTATATAAAAGTATTTTGATCGCCTTAAATGTCTAGCAGAGTACAAAGTATATAATATAATATACATTACTTATATGGAATGATTAATGTAATATCACTTTTGAAACTATCATGGTTTTGTTCATAATTTTCACTCAGAATGGAATATATGTGAGTTTTTGATTCGTCCCGATATTTCGTCTGTCAATTCATCTGTGATCGCCATGACGACATAAACTGAGTTTTCATATCATCACATATTGTAAATATCCAGTTTTGGGTAACAATTATGAATTATGTAATAGTTTAGTAAGTTTCTGTTATGGCTGAAGCAAGCTAAAATACATGTAATTATAATAAAAAGATGGCGACACGATGCAAGTTGATGCAATGGCTGCAGACCGTGTATTCTGGGTCTGTTCGAGCAATTACGTATCATGATAGACTCCAAAATCTACGACCAAAGATACGACCACGCTGCTAGGAAAACGAGTTTTAAAATATTAACATTGAAGATAAAAACAAAATTCTATTAGGACTCAAACTGAGTCTAAAATGTTACTATCATTGTTATGTCTTAATTTTTTATTTTATATGGATGCTTGTTTTGTGCATCTGCCTCGCATTAAGTTTCTCACTGTGTTACTGTGATAAACATATACCTAGTTAGGGTTTCCGCGATACAGGCTCGACCTAGTGCGGAACCCACTTTTAAAACAGTAAATAGATTATAATTTTGGGGAAAGAAAACATGTATTATTATTATTTCTATTATTATTATTTCTATTATTATTATTTCTATTATTATTATTTCTATTATTATTATTTCTATTATTATTATTTCTATTATTATTATTTCTATTATTATTATTATTTCTATTATTATCACTTCTCTGTTTTTACGCATCAGAAATACTTTCTCAAAAAATTAACCGTAGACTGTAACTATACCTACCTAATTATGTACGTAATGCGAATATAAGAGTAGTCCTGTCAATTACTCGTACCAAAGCTAACGCACAGAAACGTTTCATATCATTTTTTTTTGCCTCGCATTAAATGTCATAAATTTAGATCCACATTAACATTTATTGAAAAGGTTGTAAGGTCGAGATTATAGCCTGGCCAAAAGGGGCGAATCATCTATCACAATACGTAACCGATCAAAATGTCGTATACACAAAAGTTCGTATACGTTCCGGCTAACCTGTTTGGCGACCGTGTTTTGCAGGTCTGAGAGTTTCCGACTGCTTTCCACCTCATTGTTCACAATATTTTGCTCCTGTGCCCGCCATCAAACAAAACATTAAACGAACAGAAAACACTAGGCTATTTCTATACTATGGTTTTACTCAACAATACCGACATGATGTAACATTTCCATTTAACGACTAGGCGACTAGGTCCGTCAAATTAATCCATCTATAGGTATTTAAGTGGCTCATCACCAAACATGTTATTTTTGAATAAAACCACATTCGTCCTAATTTTGATTTAAGGGCGTAACCTATTTAATTAATTAATAATACTTACGTAATTGAACCAAGTTTGATCAGGAAAAAAAAAAATTGAGATACTTAGTTCATAAGACAATCAAAATTGGTTCAGCTATTTGACGACATAAGTACAGTCACCAATCTCTAAGCATCTATGCTATAGGACTATCTATAGAAGGTAGGTAGTGTTTGTTGTTAAATTGTGTTGTGACTTGTGTGTAATTATTGTGCTCCCGAAATATAACAATGTAAAAATATTTTCATCTGAAAGAAACAATTAAATCACAGTTAAACCTAAACCGAGGATGTTACTAACTTTGCATAAAAAACCTTACAATACCAGTATTATAAATGTAAAAGACAATACCTTAACTACTGGTTCGCCGTTCTGCTCCGGTGACCCTGTCAGTACTTGGCCATTTTCCTTTGGCTTGTCACTGTCCTGCCCCGCTTTTACGTTTTGTAACTAAAAACACAATAAAGTGATACAATTCCAAAGATAGTTCTTGTGGCAATGCTGAAATCTTTGGCGAAACAAGATTACACTCACTTCTTCTTTGGTTAAAGCTAATTCTTCTTCTAAAGCTGTGTTCCTTTCTAACGCCACTCGCAACCTTTCTCGGACCTGGAATAGTTAAAACAAATTCCTTTACTTACCTACTAATGGACGGTAACTGCTTTCCATTAAGCGACCCGTAAGCCCGTTTGTCTCCTAATTAAAAAAAAATCGGGTTGCACTCCGGGAGTGCCGACAGAAGTGAAAACTTATTTTGGCGCGTTAGAGTTTAGTAATAAATCACTGCAGTAATTATGGCGACTGCCAATCAAATACTGAACGAACACAGATGATGCAATATTTTTTGTTCAGAATGTAGATAATATATCAAAGAACCTAACTCAGTAAACTTCTCCATACAAAAGCAGACTGTAAACATGTGAATTAAGGTTTATAATCAAATAAGGCGAACGCGGCAGCCGGCTGCGTCTCGCCCTAGATGGTAACGGTGTCGCGAATCCAGAGGTTTTACCTCTACTAAAAATATGCGTACCGCGCTAAAAGAAGTTTTCACTTCAAAAAAACAGCTTTCCAACTCCTTGAGAAAAGAAGCAAAAATTGGGTTAGGTATAGCGTTCCACTTGTCATTAAACTCTTTTGGCTGTGAATAGATGTTTACCTTCTCGTCTAAGGCCTTGTGGTGTTCGAAGAGGCTCTTGAGCGCCTTGAGGACTTCCACCTCTGAGGAGACGCCAGACTGCGCGGCCGCCTGCCGCTTCACCACGGTCATGCGCAGCGAGCGCTCGTGCCGCGACACCAGGCATTCTAGGTGCTCGAGGAGTAGCTGGAAACGACCATCTATTAAAGTAATATTGTATAGTTTACGGTAAACCGTTTGCCGCGTTGAGGCCGTGTGGTAAATTAAGACTGCGCTATAACTGTGATTCTTTTATCAGGATAAATTCAGCTTCGATAGCCACAGTCAAAGTCAAAACATTCTTTATTTTAAAAAGTCCAAGGACCACTTTGAATCATCTTTTTGCAGACTAGTGAATCTAGATGCTGGTTCCTCCTAACTCCTAACAGTTCAAGAAGAATCCGGCAACAAACTCGTCTGGTCTTAACATTTTTTTGTATGATCCTTGCCAATTTTGTTACGGATGCCGAGTCGAGTTGGAGGAGAGAAGCATCCCAAGCTTCTTTGTCATCTAAAATTATGTAGATTAAGATAAAATTATTAAAATTATTTACTGATATTTTATCATATGCTTTAAGAGACAGTTTCTGTTTTATTATTTGCCAATCGACCAATGTCGTCGTCGCGTCGGTTGGGACCTTTTATATCATTTTTCAAACTCTAAAAAAACTACTTTGAGGATATCAACTAAAGATTTCGTAAAACATTAATTGTGTAAGTAATATTATATTTAGTTTCCCATCTAAGTTCCAACCACTCGTGATTACATCAATGTCTAAGCTGTGGATACATGCTGATCATGAATGCTTAAAGTTTACTGAACCTGTGGTCTGCGCCCTGTTGTCAGAATTCGTTAGTCGTCGTAACTTGCGCAATGAAATTCTAATGGCGTAAGAGCCACTAGTTATCTACCACGCATTCATAATGATGATTGTGATGAATTTAGTTGCCTTGTGAATGACTATGTAAGTTACAGCGCTTTATCGAGCTAGGATATTCCTATAATTTAAAAGCGTTGTAGGCATCAGGAGAGAGTACCTGGATGATCGAGCTTTGCTCGGTATAAAACACGGATTAATAGACGTTTTCTAAAAATGAAACCTACCTAGATCGATTTATTGCCCACGAAACCCCTAAATTAGTACTAAATTTCATGAAAATCGTTGGGAGCCGTTACCGAGGTTCAGATTATATATATACATATATACAAGAATTGCTCGTTTAAAGGTATTAGATATAGCTACTTCAAGTCCAAAAATCTCAAATGATTACCTAACATCGAGTATGTAAACTGAGAAATAATTGGACAATACAATGGACAAATTTACTTATTAATATTAAAGTAGGTATCTCAGTTACCTTTGTAGAAAAAAACACTGGCAACACAATAAATCGTTTAGTTTACCAATCTAATAGAATATTAGACAGCTCAGACAACAAATCGGTATCTCTGGGTCTAGACGGATCCTGAATTATTCAGTGGCTTTCGGCAAATAAGTCGAACGCTGGGTCCATTTGTTCCTATAATATCTTTAAAAGTTTATGCAGGGTACAAAAATCCAAGCTAAGGCAAAAAACACACTTCTCATTTTACAAATTATCCAGCGCTGTCTCACCACGCATATATACGTCGTTACGCTGCGCGTAATAGGGCCAAGAGGTCTCGTCTAGACGCGCATCTAGCGTTCGATCTTAAGTTGCGGCGTCGTCACCCACCGGTCAGTCTTTCTGAATTTAAGAGATGAACCTAGTATGTTTTTTTTTTTCACCTTCGTAATGCTTCATATAAATAACTTCTAGCGGATTTATATCCACTTCACACACTACCAAGGAGAGCCAACTCAGATACATTACTGGCTTGGCTGGCATTTTACGCTACGTTATATAATATATATATTCGGCCTATTTTGGGGGCTGTTCATTTAAGTGTATTTTGCGTCGCAAGCTACGCTCAGTATGTTTTCAGCCTAATACTGCTTCGTAAGAGTTAGTGACCAACTCTGGTGTTGGAGTCAATAAATCTGGGAATCCGGATCACGGAAGCGTTCAAATGAAAAGCAACCACGCTCACCCTTGTAAATGTACTTAACTGCGTTAATCTGTTAGTAACAACGGAGCTCGAACGATCGCCTCGAAAACTCCAAGAACTTTACTGGAACCAAAGCTTGATTGCATAATTAACTTAATATGCACAGTAGTAGAGATTCGGGCGTTGTCGCATCTATAACGCTAAAGCCTTACTAAACCTAAAGCCTGGAGTTTTCTAAATTATATTGAAGATGCTACATACCCTGGTATTGTTTCTTTCTGCTTTGAGTTCTGATATCTCCTCCTCTCGCTCTAGCAGATGTTCCCGCGCCTGGTTTAATTCTTTTGTGAGAGTTGAGAATTCCTGCAAACAAAGAAAAATAAACATTATAATAATGATAACCTAAAATACATTTAATAACTCCAAAACTCATTTACTCAAGAGCCGAAAAATAACTCTAGAAATTCATATTCGTTTTCCACCAGTTCATTTCGAATGTCCCACAGTAACGCAATCCGGAAGACCTATATAGCATGGACAAACTGCAATTTCCAGACACCTTCACGTTTCGATTTACAAGGGCGTACAATTGCGCGAATAATAGTATCAACCAAGTGGATTTAAGCGAGAGTCGATAAATGTAGAGCGGAAAAATTCTCATAAAATCATAAAAATGTCATGTGTCGGTTGAAATTGAATATGAATCCATCAGACATCCCTATGTTATTGTTAGTGTCATGTTGGAACATTGTGTATTTGACACACTATGTGCATGGAAGCAGATTAAATAGCGGTGTTTGGTAGATGGAGTACGCTCATAACCGTTTGTCGTGATACTTCTATGACACAATCAATGTCTTATCAGTTTCGATTTGCAATAGGCATTATTTCATGGATTGGTATTAAGTACGCTTGGTTTCTATCTCAGATTCTATTCATATGACAGCATGTGTTACTATCAACATCAACCTTCTGTATTACCAGTTCATCATCATCGTCGTCATCAGTCATAGTAACTGAATGCTCTTACTGTTTTGATAGTATCAGAATTATTTAATCGCCCGGCAGTAATAGACTCGGATGAACACAAATCAACGATTTAAATGTGACACCAAGTTTCAGGTTCAAACGTAGCTTGATATTGAACATGCTTCAACACCAATATTGTTTCTCAATAGGCATTTAATAGCAAACGATCAATATTTATGGAAGCCATCACTTCTCGCTACGTAACATAAACAACATAATAATCTGACTTCAAAGGCTAATGGAATAGCGTCGAAGAATATTTGGAAGGCAAGGAGAAATATTGATGTGTTTAGTTGAAAATATTGTCTAGACAAAGTGTTTAAAGGTACACAGTAGATAGTAGTTTAACTAAAGCTGACATTTCGAGGGCTGTTCACGCTGTAGAACGGCAGTATTCCAAAAGTAGGGATGAAAATCACAAAATATTACTGCTCCCTAAAATAGTCTGTGATAATGTCCATCCAGATATATAGGTTGCTAGTTATTCGCAGGGGTCAAGGCTTCAAACGGCTATTTGACGACAAACTAAAAACTCCCTACTTCACCAAATTGTTGTACGCTTAACCTTACCTTTCTAAACCAGTCTAAAGCTTGCAATTCAGGCATTGATTGAGCTAAGGCCACACAGTGTAAACTTAGCGAATGAACCTCCGCCCTTGAGCCAGTTCTGGATAGAGCGTAGCTGTAGAGCCAGCTGAATTAGGCTGTTCGTCTACGGCACCGGTGCCCAATGCCACTTGTACAAGTATGCATGGACGTGGTACAGGTGTGGAGGCTAACGAATAACTAACAAGATAGTTGTCAACAAGTTGAAAAGATAGAAATTATACATGTTGAACAATAACATACTTACTTTTTTTTTCTTTAACCTATATTGTCCCACAGCTGGGCAAAGGTCTCCCCCTTCGCCTTACACTCTTTGCGCTCCAAGTCCACAGTTTGCCAATTTGGCTCGAATGCATCTAGATCGTCTCGCCATCTTTTCCTGGGTCTGCCGCGTCGTCTCCGACTATCGGGCACCCACTGAATGACGAGCTTCGCCCAACGTTCTGAATGCATTCGAGTCATCCTCGTACCTACATCCGCTATGCCCGTTTTCGATTGGATTTCGGTATTTCGGACCCTATCGGTTATTTTAAAGCTCAATTTAAATAGTTTTATTTCTACAATACAACATTAGTCAGACACCATTCATAGAACCTTGTTTTTATATTATAATACCTATAGAAATAAGTCCTATGTTGCCCAACACTATTCTTAAATCCGCAAGTATTCCTTTGACAACTCCGATGCAACCGAGTTCGACTTCACCTTTGACTTGCATCGTTAACTTTCTAAGGGTTGTAACTCTTTGTATTTAAATTCAGAGAATCCATTAAAAATAGTAAGGTATAAAATAAACGTTATTTCCGAAATATTTGGTTTCGATTAGACATTTTGACAGTGGAAACAGCTTACTACAGATCATCAAAGTACGATTTTAAGTACTTACCCATTGTTTGTTTAGTTTTAGGGTCCATAATACATGGGGCATTGTGACTTTCCAATATTTAAACGTAACATCTTCCTAAGATATCTTACTTAGATCATTCATTTACATTTATTCGGTTCTATGCCACAGTTGTTCATCATAAATCTGTCAAAATAATGCGCGAACACGAGACTCCTCTTACTGACCCATTTCTTTGACTCAGGTCAAACATATAAGTATATACGGTTAAACATTTCTTAAAAAAAGAAAATAAAAATAGAATTAGCTTTACAACAAACGAATAATCATTGCGTTAAGTTTTCTAGAATTAGCAAACAGTTGGGTGAAACTCATTCTTAGCAGCGTCTCTCCGAACATGTGTTTTTTATCTGAAGTCGAGGATTCCTCTAAGCCTAGATATCTGTGTAATTTATAGCCTCTGCGAAAACGGACCTGTGATTTATTGAACGAATTTCTCAATCGGCTGATTATTGTGATATCTTTCGCAACAGTTGTCTTGAGTTTTCGACTAAGTGTTACTCGTATTTTTTTCGTATTCTTCTCATTTATGAGTTGAACTCTTGTCGATAAATGATGCAGCTCTTACCACCTGTTCTTCGCTAGACGCTAGACGCAGCTTCCTTGATTTTCTTTTACGATACTACCGTTTCTTATTATTTTCTTGCGTATTTAGGAATACATATAATCGGATGGTTTATCTAGCTAGCAGTAAGCACTACTAAGCATTATGTATATAGGTGCTAAGAAGATATGTCAATTGTTTTACTTGTATAATATAACTTCAGATTATTTTTGATATATAAAAATATATCTTTTGAATAGAAGAGAGCAGATATTTTCCCACAAATTAAGCAAGTCTCCCGCTAGTTATCACACGACGCCGAGCAGCTAGCTGCGTTCAGTTAGCTCTGCTCTAATAAATCTTTTCAAGCACTCTCGCACAAACGACAGGATGCTGAGCGTAGCCTGTTAACTTCACACATACATAAAGGTACTCCGAATGTTAGCACTTATTAAATAGAGACTTAAGTCATACATTTTGACTGGTTTTCATGAGAGAGTAAATAAAGTAATTTTTAAAGCAGATGTTGTAGGGACTTAGGGCAAAGGCATGGAGTTCAATGGTCCGGAAGGAACCGTTGATATATTTGAAATTTAATCAAGATCAGCTGCCTTAAAGGCTGCCCACGCATATGGCATAAACTGGCCATCCCGTTTACAGTTCCGGGATTATTTTGCACGAGACTCCATTTAGGTACCGCATTACCATAAGCAAATTTGTCTTTCCGGACCACCGGGACACTTCGGGACTCGTGTGCATTAATGCACCATTAGCGGAGATATGCGATAGTGCTATTTGGAGTTTTCAAACGGAAAAAAGTTTGAAATATGACCTCGTAGAAAGATATCGAGGCATTATATGGCATATTTTATGGTGCAAATATTATTTTTTTGTTGTAATTCAAACTGAAATGATGGCCTATGTATACGCCATTCGAAGCATTCATAGGTTTACAACTTAAGTAACATCTAGTGGGCAAATAGTAACAGGGAATATGATGATGGCATTACATAAATGTGTCGTAAAGAATACGATCGCTTCCGCATTAGTGTCGTGCGGGGCGTTTATTGCGGGTGTAATCGATAGGCAATTCATCTCGGCTATTCCTGTACGGCAGTAATTCGGGGGTAGGGGGTAGACGACCGCTAATATAAGAACTACGAAACCTACGGCAAGACATTTAGGTCAATAAAATGAATTAATAGGTAAAATTTGTCAGATATGAAGATATATATAGGGAAAAGACTCAAAAGAACTAAGCCGTTTGGGTTAGTGTAGTGTAACAGTGATAGAAGGTGAAAATGATTATACAATATATTCATAAAGAACACAAGACCAAAGTATCCTCGTCTTAACTAGAGACAGTAAGAAGAGTGCTATTGGACACATTCTTAGGCATAGTTTACGTTATAAAAATAAGTCATATTATTACTCATTGGCCTACTTGGTTAGATTGTTATTATAAAAAAAGATATGAAGATAATTAAATATTGTAAATACTTACAAATATTTATAAATATTTTATTTTATATATACACAATCGTTGTCGGCATTTAGTTTCTCCCTATTCGTTGTTTATTCAGGCTTTATAAATAAAACTAGTTCACAAAGCTTTAACAAACGCAATGGACAAACAGACATACAGAAGCATAGCACAATGCGATGCTGTCAATACAATATATTGGAGCGCAGCGGGGTACCGCACTCTGGGACAGCTATAGATGGAAATTATACGGGTATGTACAGCAACAGGCCATAAATATTACAAATCGGCTTCACTATAGGCCATAATCGGCTAGCACGTACACGTGAGTGATAGAGACGACGCTCTACAAACAGAGTGATATCTTATTCAAAGCTCGAAGTGTCATATATACGGCCTGTTACACGGAGTGACGCTAACGAGGTGCAAGTTATTCTTCGTCGAAACAGTCTAAATCAGACTTAGTAGTTAGAAACCCTTTCAACAACGATGCCTTGGAAAGTTTTATCCAAATCAAATCAGCTTTGATGGAATGAGGTCCATGCCAGTGGAATTTCATTAAACCCCTGGAATTCAGTAATAACACATCAACACAACGTCTTTTGTTGTACTAACAAGTTTTTTGGAAGAGAACGCTTTTACATAATCGTAATTTGTAAGTACATTAGAATAAAAGCTTTTCGCCTGACTTTAGCCGAATCTGTTAAATGGTTCCGGTAACGTACTTCTCCAACTCTTTGTTTATAATATGTAGCTTGTCTAAAGAAGATCACACTGAACCTTTTATCTGTTGGGAACGACTAAGTTTGCGTAACTTGAGCGTTCCACAAAAGTTAACAACTAGAATAGAAATAATTTAAATTACTCACACTGCTTACACACGCAGCGAGCGAGGAGCGCCGTTCTAATTCGCTACGCCTTCTTTGCCCGCTCCACTGTTCATGTCGGTAAATTGAATTTTCCGTTCCTACTTGAGGAGCGTTTATACGAGATCGAATGAAAACAGGCAGAGATATCAATTGCTGTAATAAATAAATATTGATATATCAATAGCTGTGCTTAGCTTCAGACTAAGGACGTGGTGGTATCTGAGCTGAGGCGATATCTGAACTCTGTTCTCTATCTATACATATTCAACTAATCACGACTAGAATTAATAGTTTTGTATAGGATACCTAGGTTATCATATGTGCGTTTTTCTTGTTGTTAGGGAACAAGAAAAACTGTCAAATCATTGTCGTTAAAAATTACGTGAATAACTATGATAGTTTAAGAAGTAATATTAGGAATATAACTTGTAAAACTATCAGTGCTTGGCCAGACGGGCAGCGCGGGACTTGCAGCGCGGGGCGGGCAGCGGCGCGGGTGCGGCAACGCGCGCGTTTGTGCCTGACCGCAGTGGAGCGCGGCTTCGTTCCGAGTATTGTCGTGTCGTGTTTGTCAAAATATAATATGGATTAATAAGACTTATTTTTACTGGAAAATTCTTACATTAAATGGTAATTTTCAAATGAAATAAAAAAATGCGAGAGCAACTAAATTTATAACTACAATATACATGTGAATACTCGTACTTACGATATTTCTGTTACTTAACATAATGATCTTACGGCTGAATTTCATCTTTTTCTTGAATTATCACGAAATCTTGAATTTTTTATATAGTTCTTCGCCATTATTTTGTAACTGACCTGTAGCAGTGCCGTGTGAACCCGACACGTGCAGACAGCGCCGTTTTTGCGCGTGCACGGCGTGCCGAGCCACGCGCACGCGCCGCCGCGCATCGCGCGCGACCATGCCGCAGCCAGCGCGCATACGTCACCGAGCCATCAACAAAATCATCACCATTAACACTCCAGAAGCTATAGATTGTACCTTCACACCAAGATTGTGGAATTCATTTTTCAAAATCCGATGCACATATAAAAAACACGCTCAACTATGGTAGTTTTCTGCCGATCGGAATCGAGAAGGATTTAAATTAAAATGTTTATATACACAGCACAACTTTTCCTGATATTTATTTCAGTCTTGAAAACAAGATTTCGGAATGCCGAAAATGTTACTTCGAGCTTAGCACTTATTCAGTTTATACAAGGAGGAGTTCTAGATATGTTTCGGTTCGTTTTGAGCACTATTTACGTAACTTTGGCCGGTTCTCATTTGCATGGACGAAAGTTCAGACTGCGGTTCCAAAGTTGAGAGCCATTGTTTTTAAAAGTAGACGCGGAGAGAGACATAATTTTCAGATTTTTATTTCGTTTGCTTTTATCTGCTTTTTATTTTTATAGAAAGTAGGTATTAAAAGAACTTTGTATTTCCACAAGACAAGTCAACCGTTGTATTCTCAAGAACAATTCACGCTAGTCCCCGAGTCGATATTTCGTTTAGACTTTTGTAAGTAGAGTTGCGAAGTTCTAACCACCGAAGCCGTTATGGATGATCTTGTTACCTAAGTTCATAAACGCCTATTTATACCATTTTAATTCCTAATACACTTTTTTCACAGCTCTATTTATTTATTCACCAATAATTTACATTAAAAATCTACCCACCTAATTTATATATATATATATATATAATGCCGGACATCTCACACAGCATCATCACGCCTCAAAGTAAGCAGAGCTTGTGTTATGGGTACCACATAACTGTTATACCTACTACTTATATACTTTTTTTAAATACAAACATATTATACATAGAAACACCCAGACCCGAGACAAATACTTGCAGATCATACAAACACTTGTCCCGCGGTGGGAATCGAACACGCAACCTTCTGCGTCTCAGCCGGGCCTTGGCCCACTGCGACACAGAGGTTGCCAAGGTTTTATAATTATGTATACTTAAATAAAGAAATAAAACTTTTTTTTAGAGTTATAAGAGCACCGGTATCATTGCCGCGCTGATTGGTTAAATAAAATCTCTGATTCATAATTACTAAATAACCTACATATTGTGAATTACAAATAAGACAATTTCAAATAAAATAAGTTAGTACCACCCACTGCAGCACGCATAAAGGATTTTCTAGACAGATGCTTGTATATAACAAGTCATAATAAAGCATTTACAAAAGTGTCTCACGGTATTGACTTACAAGAGGCTTATATTGTTCTTTGTTCATATTATATTTTGCATTTCTTGATATTGTGCTTTTCATTCTCTTTTTACCTATTCTTATTACTTCTTTGATGTCTAACTTTATTTGATTAAGAATTTCATTACCGTTTGAAGGTAGTAGATAAGGTCACCAGTATCAAAGGAAGTTGATTTAAAAAATTTTTAATTAGTTTATACAAAGATTTAGTTTATAAAAAAATTGTTCTAGGCACCACAGGATCCTGTGAGTTCACGACTCTGTATGTATCCTAAAAAATAATGACAGACATTACACACAGCATCATCCGGCTCCAAGGTAAGCGTAGCTTGTGTTGTATTTGTTAGATGCAAATACCTGTTTAGATTATCAGAAAAGTAGATGACAAATATACTCAAAAAAAATACTCAAGCCTTAATAAAAATAAGAGCCTACAAATAAAAGACAGTATTAAACAAGTTATGATAAAACTCATAAAAACAGTCCTCTGTTTTAAGTAGAAAAATATGTTTTCAGGTAAAAAAGAGAGTTACAAAACACGAACAATAAAATATGAGGGCTGCAAAAAGATGCCGAAATATCACCCTCGCTTTACTGATTCATGGGTAGCTTTAGCATGTCCTCGGCTACGACATGGGTAGAGGGAAAAGATTGTAGTAGAATATTAGTGCGACTTATTTTGAAACGAAAGATACACTTAGGGACGTATTTGAGATGTTGTCAACCAATGTATGTTTAGGTAAGTGGAGTACGGCTCTAATCTTAAGGAACGTTACTAAATTACTCGTACCATACTTCGTTTAAAACCCCGCTAGAGATTTTCAACTAAAACCATGAAACTAGCGTAAATAAAGAACACTGTTAATCTTCATAAGCTTTTAAAGGTTAATGACCACCAAGGCGTAAAACATGTAGAATAACTTCCCATTAAAAATAAAAGTCAGAATAAAAAAGGCTGGAGATAGAAGAAAGAACGAATTACACACACATCACTACATAGTATAAAACCAAGTCGCTTCCCGCTGTCTGTCCCTATGTATGCTTAGATCTTTAAAACTACGCAACGCCAAAACTGCTGCCATGAAGCTTGGCATCCTCAACAAGGTGAGGCAATACTTCACACTTGAACAGCTTTCCACTTTATACAAAGCTCAAGTCCGGTCGGGTATGGAGTATTGCTGTCATCTATGGGATGGTTCAGCCAAACCCCAGCTGGCTGCCTTGGACTCGATCGAGCGTAGAGCATTGAGGATGATGGGTGAACAGCTTAACGCTGAGACTAAGTTCCAGAGTCTCGAGCACCGTCGTAAAGTTGCTTGCCTTTCGATCTTTTATAGGATACATTTCGGAGAATGTGCCCAAGAATTACATGATGTGATTCCACCATCTCTTTTTCACAACAGGACAAGCAGACGTACCGCTCAATACCATCCATACCTTGTCAACCTACCACCCTTACGAACAAAGCGCTTTGCTTCCACATTTATAATGCGTACAGCCAAGGATTGGAATGCTTTGCCGTCGTTTATCTTTCCTGAAAACTACAATCTAGGTCTCTATAAGTCTCTGTAAGTAAATAGGTGTCTTCTAGACCTGCGTGCCCCATCGTCGGCCACATCGTCGCTTACCATCAGGCGAGATCGTGGTCAAACGTAGGTTTATTGTTGATTAAAAAAAAAAAATTTTGATTTTGATGCGGTTTTTTTTAATAGATAGATAGATTCAAGAGGAAGGTTTATATGTATAATACATGCATAATATATTAGAGAAATACTGATATTTTTAGAGGTTAGCGAATATTGGTTCAACGTGTTCGAACTAGTAGACTTATTTCAAGTATTCATGAATAACCATATGTCTAATACAAACGAATGGACTTTTTAAAATGGTCGGTTCATACTAGTTCATTTTTTCACACGGTGTATTGTGTACGTAAAAGAACTTCTCATCTTTCATTCAATCACTAAAAGACCCCGAACGAAAGAAATAAATCCGTTGTGACCTCAGGGTAGGTCTATCCTTCTTATTTCGTGCGTGTGTCGTACGGATCCGTAATTTCGGATTGTCATCTTCATGGTTGACCTGCTGAGCTACTACGCGACAACCTCTGTGGCGCAGTGGGCTAAGGTCTGGTTGAGACGCAGAAGGTTGCGGGTTCGATTCCCGCCGCGGGACAAATGTTTGTATGATCTGCAAGTATTTGTCTCGGGTCTGAGTGTTTCTATGTAATAATATGTATGTATTTAGAAAAAAAATGTACATATATAAGTAGTATATCAGTCTTGTGGTACCCATAACACCAGCTATGCTTACTTTGGGGCCAGATGATGCTATGTGAAAATGTCCGGGCTTATTTATTTATTTATTATTTATTTTTATAGCAACGCTTAGCCGGGTCAGCTAGTTGTATTATAATAGTAATAACAGAATTGTAATTGTGTATTAGAATAGTTGTGTGAAGGCGGTAGAATGTTTATATTGGTTGATTCTAAAACGCTCCGCTGTGGTGGACATCGGCCCGAAGATTGAGTTCCTTCGGATCCCACTCCGTAGGCAGGGGGGCCATCAAAGCCTGTCCCGTCGGGGCCGTATACAGTAATTGGCTTGCTTTACGAGCTTCTGAAAGTGAGGCTATCTATGCTTTTCGAGGGGGCACAAGGAAATTGGAACCAATGGAAAGTCGATGTTTGAATGTGGTCAAGTGATTTTCTATTTTTCTGTCTTTGGACTAAATACCTTAACGTATTTTTCGAAGCAAGGAAGGTACCTACCGACGACTACTCGTACTAGTTAAGATTAAACAAAACGTCGCTTCATTATGTTAAAGCTTAAAAGCTTTGCCACTAGTTGAGAAACGGATGTAGGTTGTAATCCTATCAACATTTTGCACATACGAATACATCACATAACTAACCTATAAGTAATCTCCAATGCGGCGACCCGACCGGTTCAGATTCCCATTATCAGGATGTCGTTTGTGATACAGCGACCGCGTCAAAGTCAAACCAGCCCAACTGAACATCCTTTTCATTTCAACATGTCACGTTCAGCTATTCGCTTAGCTGAGAATGCTTGGTTTGGGTAAATAAACATATACCTACACGTACTTCCGCATCACATACCGTGGACGTTGAAACTGCTTTTTGCAGGACGATATCTTCGATAGCATTGAATGTTCTTTTATATTAAAATTTACCGGCCGGCTAAAATTTCTTTGATTGACAACTTCAACAAGTATTGAAATCATTCTAATCAGTTGAGCCATTTTCGAGTTTTTGCGAGACAAAAACACGGCATATATAATATATATATACGTACATATATATTACGATATATAATATACATCTATGTACACATACATATATTATTATATAAATACACAAACTAAGCGTAGCTTGTATTATGGTGATCAAATGACTGGTATAATACTTGCATATTTTGAAATATATACTTATGATACTATAACTGATTGTAAAATTGCTGATCTATCTTTCCTTTTAAAAATAACTTCAAATATAATAGATTGTCCTGAGCTACTCAGTAAAATTTCCATTCATGCTCCGTCCAAAATCACCCGATTTAGCCCCAAGTGCAATTTCTATACCTATTGTTGGCACAAATTACAGACAGAATGCATTTTTATGGCGAACAAGTGATCTATTCAATAAGTTTAGCAGGCATCCTGAATTAGATCTAGATCTATTCTGTACAGACGTTAACTCAGTCAGATAGCGACTGACCAGAGGTTATTTTAATAGTGACGTAGTGACATAGGTTTACCTACATTAAATTTAAGTTCATAGTTTATCTCTATTATTATTCTGCGTCATTGTTTTGAGCTTTTTTTATGTTTACTTATGTTCACATTGTTGTTAGTTATATTGTTACTACACGTGAAAATTTGTTATTAGCTTTCTGTTATTATTACTTTAATCTATTTAAGTTATGATAGCTGTTGATTTTCCAATAAAATATATAAATAAATAAAACCTAGATACAGAACAAACATCTACTCGTATGTTCATTCAGCACAAATGTTTGTCATGGGAAAGAATCATTACTGCCTTTTGTCTGGTCGGACCGATTAGAGACTGCAACAAGCCTTTGTGGTAATACTTTGCACGCCAGCTTTAAGTTACAGTGGAAGTTTAAGACATGAATGAAACCATTTGCCCGTATCGCCCAGAAGGCCGTCTAGGCTTATAGTTAGTACCTACCGACTAAATGCAGTTTTCCATAAGCGTTTCCTATACCAGTTTATTGCAATCTCCGTTCCCCGTGTCAATACAAGAACGGGTTGCCATGTAAAAGTAAAAGCCTGATAAAACGAGCAATTTTCTAAAAGCAAGAGGATTTTCTATCAAAATGTCGGATTTGTTACTTTTATTTGAAACTAAATCCATTGTCAATGGGGAGATATAGCGAGGTGTTTTGCATTATCTACCTACGTCTACCCTCGTATTCCTTGGAGATCATGTGTCAATTTTTGAATAGAAATAGTATTTTTTATGTATTGGGAATATGGTCGTAAATGATCGTATGGTTGCCATGTAATAATGTTTTTTTAACAAATCAAAGTCTACAAAACATGTTTCACAAGAATGTCTGAAACGCCCAAGCCTTGACAATGGGAACCTTATGAAAATATAACGCTTACCGTGTATGAAGTTACGATTAATTCATAATAGACTCATGAGTTCCGGGTAAACATGCCACTGAGCACGCCCCTGACTGACAGACAGACAATGCATAATGAAGCGGTTCTATTCAGGGTTGTTGGAAATAGTTCGCTTTGAAACTGATTTCAAACGAATTTAAACAAGTTTTCGCTTTGTTGGTGGTTTTTATAGATTCCAAAAATTTGCGACCGCTATATAACGAGAGTTATTCAGAGAAGATATTGTCAATGTCGATGTTGAATAATTTTATCAACACTATTTAATCATAGATTCACAGCTAAAATATACAACTCGCAGAAGAATGAAGTTACTTTTACAACCATTTCTTCAATAAATGAACTACTAAAACAATCATTTAGTAAATGAATATAATTTCTTATAAAAAAAAATCATCCGTTAGCATAATCCATCAACTTATTTCTCAATGAAAATCAAAATGAATAGTTTCCTTTCTCATACAAAAATTCACTGATAAATGATGCTATCTGCTGTTTGCATATTATAGAAGCGCGGCATTAGTTGATTAACCAATATACAGCCGTAACATTATGCGTATCATTGGATCTTGAAAGCCCACGGGGTGAAGCAGCCAGCCTGGCCCAGGATATATTGCCAGCAATAACAGTAAACAGCGGAGATTGCGAGCGGAGGCAAAAAACGCGTTGAGAAGCTGACGACGTGAATAATTTACCTTTCATTAGGCTTTCAGGCTAATTGCTATTTATTTTACTTTATCTTTAAAATGCAAATGGTGTTAAAGAAGAAGTTATTGTGTGCTCGCAGTTTTCTAATAAGGTCTACTGTCGACTGGTCCACCAACGTGACAGTACCTACCTTCTCAATTACAAAGGTGGGTCCTTTGTAAAATTGAAATTGATTCTGTATATTTTTTATCCAGAATGTAATTTAAATAAATGTTGTTTTAGATACGAGTCCACTTAGATGTTTCCTATTACAGACGGTCGGTCGTAATTAGAAAAGGTCCTCTAAAGAAATTCTATACTGAATAAACAACGTAACTAATGGTGGATAATGGTTAAGGGGTTTTAAAGGCATCTGAAGTTGGGACACTAGATACCCGAAACTATTATTTATTTCTAGAATATAGAAATAAATAAAAAAATTGATTATTTTGGACAACTATTAATACCCTTATGAGTTAGTATCGGAAATAAAATAAAAACTTTAAAATATGTTAGTATAAATAATAACTTAAAAATCGACCTCATACCCAGAGCGGTCACCATAGGTCCTTAACTATGGTTAACTATGGACTGCTTGGATCATTGGATCTGATTCCTCTACGTAAGAGGCTTACCCACAGCAGTGAAGAATATCTATCAGCTATGGTTATTAGGATCCTTTTATGGACCGTCCTAACCTAACCTAACCTAGAGATCAGAGATGATAAGAGATGAGATGCAGATGCATGCATTTTTTACGAACTAAGGAGAATAATTTTATTTAATTTTCATTCTATAATAGTGTTCAGAAACAGTTATTGTACTTCAAGCTCGTCATGGCAGGAATGAGTTACCGACGCGCAATATTACCCATTTGATGTTGTATGAAATACTGTTTGGGTACGCATGTCATCGTTTAGTTAGATTAATTTTGGGTTTTTCTAAAGCTTTATCTGCTGAGTAAGCTGTCAGGTAAAGCGATGGTAAAGTATTTTTTTCAGACTCGACCCTTTACTCAAAAAAAATTTAAGAGATTCTCGTGAACATTATCTTAGAGCCTCAGTGAAAAGGAAGCCTTACGGGAAATACGATAAGTCAAGAAAAATTTGAGCATGGAGCTCTTATGTCCTCATATTCAAATTGATGTGGGTTTTTTGTTTGAATTAGTGGTAGGATAAGGAAAAAATGCTGAAATTTTGCACTGAATAAAGCAGGTTATTTCTTCTGAAAGTAAATATTTTTGATTATGGATATAAATACTCGTATGTTTTTAGTAAATACTAGGTACATACTATGTAGGAGATTATCTTTAGTTAAATGAGACTATGAATAAAGTTCAATCGAGAATCTTATTAATTTAACTATCAATTTTGGTTTCAAGTAAGTCAATTTGAGGCTAAAACCTCCAGAGGTTTACCCGAACAACGTTGAACCCAGATCGCCAAATTAAATTCTGATTAGATGCAATAAAGAAGACTTATCAAACCTAGAAGGCCGGCCGCAATTGCGTGCTAAATTGCCCTCGTGTGAAACCGAACAAGTAATTGATTTTTACGCCAATTTGTTGTCTAGACGTCTTGTAGGTACTTTTAGCTATTTATATTATGTTAAGCTTTTCAAGAATAAAACATTTTAATTAATAGCAAATTAGAATCTCAAAGAAAGTAATAGTAACAATAACAGAAGAATAATATTGATATTAACAAATCTTAGTTTTTTTTTGATAGATGCATATTCAATTTCCAAAAGGACATTGTGCGTAAGTTTTGCAGACAAAATGTCCTTTTTCACTTCCTCGAATTACCGACATTTAGTATTTAAAAAACTGATCTAATCATACACAGTTAGAGTTGAAAATGCTTCGTTGTGTCGTGAAGCGCGAGTGAGCCAATTACAGCCCCTTTCAGGTGCTCGGGGTCACTGACCGCTTTAGGGTTTATTTGACACGTATCACTTGTAATAGGTAATTTGTTTAGTAAATTGTTGGGGTGATGTGCTGTGAGCCGATATAATTGACTGTTGCAGTGTGTGCAGTGTTACATTTTATTTGATGCGAGTCATTAATTACCTAATTACATGAACGGCATTCAAAATAGGGTTAATGTGTGGACATAGGCGTTAGGTTTATGCTTTTATATTGTGAACATATGCATCGCAAAAGGCGTGATACTATTAAATTAAACCAACATAAATACGCATACAAATCGCTTGGATAGTAGCAATCCTTAGGGTTCTAAATAACTGGAGATCTCGAGGGTACATTCACCATTTGTTATTCAGACCTTAACACATAAATAAATAAATAATCCCGGACATTTCACACAGCATCATCTGGCCCTAAAGTAAGCAGAGTTTGTGTTTTGGGTACATGACTGATAAACTACTTATATACTTTTTTATTTGTAAATACCTACATTTTATGCAAACACCCAGACCCGAGATAAATACTTGCAGATAATACAAACATTTGTCCCGCGGCGGGAATCAAACCCGCAACCTTCTGCGTCTCAGGCGGACCTTAGCCTTTTGCGCCACAGATGTCGTCAAATATGCTAGGTTTCAAAATGATCAGTACAATTTGGGGCATTATATTTAAATACACAGATTTTTATAAAACACTAGCTGTCCCGGTCGCGACTTCGTCCGTTATAAAAAAATATGTAAGTAATTGTAAATCCATACCATTCTTCAATCCGCTTGAACACACAATTTTTTTATTAAAATCGGTCCAGCCGTTTAGGAGGAGTTTAATTACAAACACACGCACAGAAGATTTAAATATATAAAGATTTATGTTTTTAGAAACTTCAGCAAATGGTCCCGACTACCTGACACAATTAAAAGCCATTTTCATTTGCCACGTTCACCCTTCAGTCTACGAGAAGATCTGAAGTGCACTCTGGATCATATTACATGAGGAATAGGACTCCAGACTTGACATCACTTTCGGAGAGTGCATTTAACTTGCCTTTGTTACTATAACGGCACCTGCTAGGTGGGTAAACAAAAGTAAACTCCTGTGGAAGTGGAATCTCCTTGGCTCTCCATTTTTTGTGGATAAAACTTCAGCCACTTAGTAGTCCGCAATGCACACAACTATCCATCCATCTAGCCCCCAAACGAAGCATAGCTTGTGTTAAGCTGACCACATGACTGATAAATTACTTATATATTTTATACAATACATAGTTATGATACTTTATAACACCCAGACACAGAACGCCGAGTTTATGCTGAGTTCAGGACTTGGTACTTATGTTTGACCTACCATTGGGGTGCCTGGTGCCTACCTACTTGATTGTTAGGTACTTACTTATTATAGGTTCCTAATTAGGTACCTACACGACTCAGATTGTATTAGGTTGGGGAAAAAGTCTTTTCGCATTATAGTATGTATGAACTTGTAATAAAATCTCTTTGGCTATACTATTTTTATCTGGCTGATTTTGGTAGCATTAAAAGTTTAAATTTTAAAGAACATAATTCCAAATTCAAATTAGGAAAATGTGTGATTTTTATTTGTTTTTCGTACTGTCAAGATGAGTGGAATCTAATGAAGAAATTCGATACATTTTAAAATGTACTACAAAAAAGGTAAAAATGCAACGCAAGCCTCGAAAAAAATTTGCGATGTTTATGGACCTAGTGCAGTGTCTGTGAGAGTAGCACAAATTTGGTTTAAGCGTTTTCAATCCGGAAATTTTGATGTCAAAGATGCACGTCGCTCTGGTCGCCCTATTACGAATAAAATGGATGCCATTTTTGAAAAAGTGGAGCAAGATCGGCATATCAGTAGTTACGACGTAGCTCAAGAACTGGGAATTGGTCACACAACTCAGTTCAACACAAATCAGTTTTGGCGCATTTGAAAAAAATTGGGTACACAAAAAGCTCGATATTTGGGTACCTCACGAGCTCACTGAAAGAAACCTAATGAACCGTGAACTCATTTGTGATTTTTTATTACGACTTAATGAAACCGAACCATTTTTGAAGAAGCTGATAACTGGTGATGAAAAGTGGATCACGTACGGCAAGAACGTGCGAAAAAGGTCGTGGTCAAAGGCCGGTCAGGCTTCACAGACTGTGACGAAACCCGGGTTAACTCGCAACAAGGTGATGCTGTGTGTGTGGTGGGATTATAAGGGCATTATTCATTATGAGCTGTTACCACCAGGCAGGACCATCGATTCTGAACTCTACTGCGAACAACTGATGAGATTAAAGCAAGAAAGTGAGAGAAAGCGACCGGAATTAATCAACAGAAGGGGTGTGGTTTTTCATCATGATAACTCTAGACCTCACACATCTTTAGCCACTCAGCAAAAATTAAGAGAGTTTGGCTGGGAGGTGTTGATGCATCCGCCGTATAGTCTTGACCTTGCACCTTCAGATTTCCACCTGTTTCGGTCTTTTCAGAATTCTCTAGGCAGTGTCAGGTTAACATCACGAGAGGACTGCCAAAAGCACTTGTCGCGGTATTTTGATCAGAAGTCCAAAAAAATCTATAGCAATGGGATCATGTCCCTACCTACAAGATGGCAAAAAGTTATCGAATAAAATGGTACCTACATACTTTAGTTAAATGTAAATAAACTATATTAAAAAATGTTTTGAATTTTCTTAAAAAATGCGAAGAAAATGAGAAAATGAGAAAATGCTTTTTCCCCAACCTATTATATATAGCTTATTCTTTAACATTTTCCATATCTTTTGTTTTTGTATGTACCAACGATACCACTTATATTGTTACCTTTTTTACTGACTTCCGCTATGTAATGTGTGTTTAACGAATTTATTTTTCATAAGGAACAATGTTCACTTAAATGAGTAGGTATTACACAAATCTTAAAACTAAAATAAAATTACTTAGTACTTTAGTATTAAGTTATTTTATTTTAGTTTGCTTATTGTAATAGCATAGTTAGTAACGTTACGTACGTTAACATTATAAATATTTTCATAAACATATTGTTTCAGTCTTTTCTTATATGAACATGGATATACAGTTCTTAATGTATCGGGTAAGCTATTATATAACTGCGCACCTTCATAAAGATGTTTCTTTTTACATAGTTGGTCTTATTATCTATGTAATGTGTTGAAAAACAGGGATATTTTTTTTACTTTCTAAGAACAAACCTAAATTATTTTCTTAGGTTGTTTATATGTATAAAGTTAAGTAAAGGTATAAAGTAGAGTATCAGTTATGTGTTACCCATAACACAAGCTCTGCTTACTTTGGGGCCAAATGATGTTGTGTGAAATGTCGGGCATTATAAAAAAAAAACACCATAAGTTTGTCCTGGGAGCTACTATCGACTGAACTAACTGGCCAGTCATACATTGATGTTGCCTACTACTTTGTACAAGTCAGTGGACGACGTCTACGTCTTGAAAAGCCTTTTACAGCTTAGCCAGTACAGAAAGCTCAGGTGCAAACTGATCTCGCAATTTTGTTGATCTGTTAGGTACAACTGAATTAGCTATGCCATGAGCGCTTTATTAATGTTGAGACTTCTGGGACACTGCCCACTCAAGTGACGTTTTTTTGTTCTTTGGCATAGCGTTTAAAAACCCAGTTTGAGTCAATAAACCTGTGTAAGTTTCTTGTTGAACGCGAGCCCAGTAGGTAAAATTTCTAAAATGTTGTAAAAAATTAAACCAACCCAAACGCAACGATCCGATGATAAGGGAACCGTAGTGTAACAACAACAGGGGGGCTTTTAGCGGGCAACATTAGAAAATAGCATTCTGAGAACATACTTCCGGTAGGAAATTAGCGTCACTTGTCACGCGATTGAGAAGTTTGGCCCTTCGTTACGTTACGGCTTCCTAGTAGAACGGCCGTAATGTAGCGGTGAGTTCAGATCTGCTAATCAACTCATAGATACCATATAGGAACAGAATGCTGGCTTCAATTTCGGGCAACGAATCAGAATTGCTATACAACGTGACAATGCCAATGTTGGTACGCATTCAACTGGTGATGATGGTGATATAAATATATATATATATATATATATATAATTATATAAATTAAACATATATACATATATAACTTGGATAGGTTTATTATTGGTGTACTGTTGCCGAAGCATGATTACAAATTTACGTTTAAGATTATTCACATGTAAGTGAACTTAACTTATTTTTAAGAAAGTAAATACTCAAAAATAGGGTAATTTACGGAACAGATAGCGAGTTAATAGATTTTTTATTTTCTTATAAATTTTATGTTAGTACTGTACACTCTGGTAATGGACTTTGCTTTAGCTATCACTCTCGCTGTCAAAATTAGTGCTACGAAGAAGTCACGTCACGCTTCTAAATTGTGAACGCACGCTGATCAACGACTAGATTAGTATTCAGTGATGAAACTAAGCGAGAGCTTACCCTTTTAGTCAAAACTTAGTGCATTTTGAATTCAAGCGTCAATCGCGGTAATCGCGATTTGACGGTAGTTATGTAACGGCCGTGGTTTGTTAAGGTAAAGCGAGGTTAGGCTTGTACTTCACTGATGCGATATGAGCAGTCTCCATGCAAACGCATTACCACGATTAACTCGTAAGTTTTGGTATAAGTACCATTGCATGTTGTTTATAGAGCCAACAAAAAACTATGACATCTGATTGTTTATTTCATGTCTTTAACATGTCATATACAAACGGGCATGCTGCCCACCCGATGTAGAGCTTTTTTTTGTTAAGATTTTTTTTCTTGCTTATCTAGTTTAGTTCTAGTCAACTAAGTTAAAATAACATAAATTCCGTCCGGCTTCGCTCGGTTGCAGGGGTAACAATATTACAATAAAATTTTCGTAAGGTACTTTTAGCTTTTTTTGAAAATAAATGCATCCTATGCTGCATGTTAGTATTTAATGTAATTTCTATATGTGAAAAAAAAGGTTCACCGTTTAAGTGTAATCTTTTTATTACTTTAAATTCTAATTATCTTTATAATATTAGTGTAGATGAATAAATATTGCTGGACAATTCACACAACACCATCTAGCCCCAAACGAATATCCCTATAACTTTTGAATGTTTGTGTTATAAACAGAAGGTGGTCATGATACTAACTTATAACTAAAAACTTAGGGAATATGGCGTAATTTAAATGTTTGGAGGTGTCTCTAACTACTAACTCTACTCTTCCCTTTATATTATAACATTATATTTTTATAACGAATTCGTTCGATACATTTATTTTATATTTGTATATTTTTGTAACGAAGTTCTTTATCGCACAGTAACGGTACGGACTTGGTGAATAGGGGCTAGGCGAAAAACAGTCTAAGATTTTTCCGTCACGACACTTTCTTTAGTATAGACGGTTATCCATAAGGTGACACGAATGAATTGATTAGATGAACGAATGAATAAGATGAATTTAATGATGTACAATAAAATGTTTTTTTTTTTTCACAACTCGAAAAAAAACATAAATTACGAAATTTCCTACCAACCCTTCAATTCATTAGTTATTTCTGCGTTTAATTTAATTGCTCTCAGACACTATTAATTAATTCATTTGTATTTGTTAATCAATGAATATAATACATTTATCAATAATAATATACAACGATATGAACTTCGTTCCAAACGAGAGTTCAACGACACTCACGCATTTTTTATTTTGCTAGTGATACTAAATTAAACCGAAGTTTAAAGTAATAAAAGCTATGATAACATATTATGACTGGTTGTGCCACCCGGGTATAGCCCAAGCACGGATATTCTGCCTAATTGCTCCCTCGTTACAAATTTATCGGACTCGAGTCTCGCTGAATAAACATAATCCATTGAAAGGAAGAATAAGAGTTATTCTGAATTTGGATAGGTATTCGTAAATAAGGATCGAACGCATTGTGCATGCGACAATATCGGCATCACGGCATCATGGCAGCCACGGTCGAAGCGGTTTCTTTGCAAGACTGGTGCTAGCCCAGACATTTTTTTAATGTTTTCTGCCCTCATATGTACTATTTTTACGTAAACACCAACCAAAACTTGATCAGGGAAATCATTGCCGCCTCTGACGGCCATTACGTGTTTTATTAACTTTATTTGATCTCAGAAGGCGAGATGAATATCTCACTCGAAAACGGTGCATTTCGGTTAAGGTGACGTCATCCGCGTGCTGTTACAAGTCTATGTATATTTATTTATCGAGATTAATGCTAAAGGCATTTTCTATTAGCCAACTTCCAAGGTATAGAATAAAGTATAAAGCATAAAAAAGGGAGGGGAAGTCTTAAATAACTCGTCATTTAGAAACAGCGACACATTTCGGCAGCTAACCCCTCAACTTCACCTACAACTCCTGTCAACACTTATATCAATGTGAGTATAAAAACATACCTTATATTATTCAGAAAATAATTTTTGTGTTCACGTTTTGTGCTGCTAGTATTATTTGTACATTATAACCAATACAATACAAAAATCTTTGATTTCAAATAAAAAATGCTAATTTGACTTTAATACTGTGTTCTATTTAGTTAAGTCTATCAAATGTTTTAAAATTGTATGTACCTATATTATAAAAGCAGGCGTAAAATATGATAACTAAAAACTAGTATAATTTGAATTCTGCATAAAAATAAAAGCCAGAGAAAACATTTCAAATTTAGAACGTCATTAGCACGTTTTTTTTTTAATTTACGAAAGTTATTAAATGTCAAAGGAACCTCTAACACGATGTTCAGTCACCATTATGATGTGCAGCATTTTCCGCATCATTAGCGAGCTGAAACTATTCAAAGAAAAGCGAGGTTCCATGATACTGAAGCAGAGTCGCAATTCTAAATTAAATTTAACTTGGCCGAGCGAAGGAGCGAAGAATCGAGCAAAATAGAGAGAAAACAAGATTTTTACCAAACTTCGTTTAAGGTCTGTTGATCCGCAGTGGTGTTGTAAGGCTAGCTTTCTTTTGGCAAGTTATTTTAAGTTTATCGGAAGGCTATGATTTCTGCAGACCTTTTTCAACTTTCGAGTTTCAGCTCTTGGGATGGGAACGTCATTATAACTCTAAAACTAAGATACAAAGTAATTTATTGTTTTAAACAATACTTCTCTCTTCGACCTACTTTTAACAGGTGTTCTGTTTGTCTAAAAGTATTTACGAAGAAAACTCCAAAGAGGTCCAAAAGGGGACACCCCCTTTTGGAGTTTTCTCTATAGGTCCATAAGAAACCATGATACGCTGTCAAATTTGAGAGATTATTTTTAAGCTGTATTTAAAGAAAGTCGAACACTTCGAAATCAAATAAATCTAACTAGGTCTGGATCCCATATCCAATTGCAAAACATAACAAACACACACACAGTAAAGGTGCATTCAAAGCAACCTCAAATCTGTGCAACTTGGTTAATTACTCGCCAAAACTACACTGAACTGTATAACACGCCTAGTCGGGGTCTGGACTAGTTGCCGCAAATTAGTAGAACTGTCTGGGGATCTGCACTAACACCGCAGGTAGTTATGATACGATTGAGTTATGGGTAGAACCACCGCAACACACAAACGTTCAGTAATAATGTTGTAATTAGGTTAGTTACTCGTATTTGACAAGTGTGTTTTTATGCTGAAATGAGGCTAAAATATATGGTATTATAATCCATAATTCTAACAGATAATAGTTTCTTGATCTCTTATCGCAAACACTTTCATAATATCATTGCGGATATGGAATCATTCATGTACAGAAATGCACAGAATAGTAGATACCTAATGTATTTTTTAGGGTTCTAAAGTCCACAAGGAACCCTTATAGTTTCGCTATGTCCGTCTGTCTGTGTGTCTGTGTCCCTCTAATCAGATCTCATGCGCACACTATTCTCTAGATTACATTTTGCGATAATACGATAATACGTATTAAGAGGCTCCTACAATGTTATGAAACAAAACATAAAAATATGTTTGGGATACCTTCCTTACTGTAAAAGTGGGGTTGCTTTTTTATAATAACTAGTGGTCGGCCACTGGTCGAAATTCGACCACAATGAATTAATGTATTATTTTATGCAAATTTTAAAAAGTATTAGCATTCTGCACTCCTCTATATAAACTATAATTGTGCGAAATTTCATACTCCTCCGTCCGCAAAAAGGGGTACGAAGTGTTTGCTTCACGTATTAATATATTAATACTACCCCGAGTAGCATGTCATTAAATAGGTATATTAAATATAATACGAAGTTTTTATGCGGTTTTTCGATACAGATATTCGTTTGATTAAACTTGAAGTGGCCATTTTTGATAGTGCTCAGTGACCCACCCGTCCCCCCTTCCGGCTAAACTGCCAAATGTTTTACAAACTCCAAGTTTGGAGAAACCCAAATGTTTTACAAAATATAAACATATTAAGTACCTACCTATGTAGGTAATTACAAGGAAAATGATCACGGGTAGTAAGGTTTTACTAGATTTAGAGTAATTGTCTGATTTGTAAACCATAATAATATGGTAGAAAAAAAGAGCCCGTACATCTTTGCTATGCTAATTAAATGTTGTTGAGTTCGTTAGGGTCCTGTCCTGACCACTATCCTTACTGACTTCGGCAGCCTTCACTGTGCATGGTCACATGCGCTTTGCTATATTTTATAACTAGTTACTGCCCGCGGCTTCGCACTAGTGGTACCTACATAAAAAGTAGCTTATGTCCTTCTCCAAGGCCCCATCTATCTCTATACCAAAATTCATCATAATCGGTTCAGCGGTTTAGGCGTGAAAACGTGACAGACAGATACGAGATACAGAGATTCTTTCAAATGTATAATATTAGTAAGGATTGAATAAAGAATTATATTCTACACTACACACAACGTTATACCGAAGTTAAAATTAGAATCAAAGTGCTACGGTAGTTCGTAGGTGATTCGTAGAGTGGGCGTAGCAATCGCAGGCAGCTGTTGCGTAGACAATTGGAAAATTGTAATAATGATGCTTCGTCTCAAGAAAAAAATCATTTGGAACAATCGAATTGATATTTCAACCACGCACAATATCGATTTATGTTGAGACAAAGCCAGTTTTCTCCCACTTTACTTAGGCTTTTAATAAAATCTTCCCTTTTCAAAGGTTACATAAGGCTTTATACAAAGAGAACAAAACATACAGTACCTGTGTTACACAGAGAGTTATTAAGGTCAAGGTCTGTATCGCAAAGCAATGTAATCCAAAAAGGTATGAAACTATGTAGCTAAAGACGCTACGATACATATAAAAAATTCAAGACTTGAATTTAACCATCGGACCTATTGTAACCCAACAGAGTACCTACTACATTACTACTTACTAGGCTACATTTAACTAGTAGTAAAGTTTTTTGAGGTGGAGCTCGTCTGGTAGTTGGATACAGATGAAATCATTAGATGTCATAGATGTATACATCTATATCATATATTTCTGCCGCTAAGCAGAGCGAATCCAGAGATAAATAATTTAAAAAAAATGTGTAGATAATCCCACACAACACCATCTAAACCCGGAATAAGCACAGCTTGTACAATGAGAACCTGATCACTGATATAATATATATAATAAAAATCAATTGCTGTTCGTTAGTCTCGCTAAAACTCGAGAACGGCTGGACTGATTTAGCTGATTTAGAAGGTTTAAACAGTGAGAAAATTTGTGGTATTGCAACGCATGCCGGGTACAGCTAGTACTTATATATTATTCAATACTGGTTATACCTTGTAATACCCAGACACAGAATAAACATCTATGTTTATCATACAAATGTTTGTTCTGGGAAGAAATTGAACCCACAACCTAGAGCGCACATTTTTAAAGACAAACATCGAAATTTTCTATGACTTTTTCGTGCGTGCGTTCAAAGATTCACTTCAACTTCCGTAAATAGACCTGGTCTATATTACAGGCAGTTGTAGTTATACTAATTGACTTATAAATCAGCCCATTACCTGTAGTAGAGACGGAGATATGATAATTTGGGCCATTCGTTAAGTAAATCGCTGGTGGTTTCCGCCCGTATTCCGCAGCTTTGTTGGGGTTAGGTAAATCACAAATGAATATAATTTATAGACCGTGTCTACATCATGTATTATAACCTATTATTACAAGGTGAAATAATATCTAACTAAGCCCTATTTAGGAATACCTGGTCCTTTAAGATAAATCACGTTTTAAACCTTTAAAAACATTATTAATTTTAGAACCGGTTACGCAATGTTTTTCATATAACTTTAAAAGCAAGTTTAAAATAAAAGAGATAATTTTATTAACGTGATAAATCGTCTAGTCGGAGTTAATTAAATTCATGCAGCTGTAAGTTTTATTTAGATAGATCCAGTTAAGGTTTATTAGATAATTAACATTTACTGGAATTCTAATTTATTTCATTTAATATTTTGAACTCATTTGAGGTCAAACGTAGTTGAACAAGACGTGAATTTCAAATTATAACACTCATTTAAACAACGAAACACAGCTTCAATTGAATCATTCTACCCTCGTAGAATTAAAATCTTTTACTACCAACATTTCAATTGAGAATTTCCATCATTACTCCACTCTCGTTGGAAAGGTCCACTGACGATTAACATATGAAAGCTGCGGCCGATCGTGACCTGAAAGCTAATAGGTACTCCTACTTTTTAAAATACTCCACAAATATTCAGGAAAATGAAAAGTTTAAGAAAATACTGATTCATTCATAGCTGCGGTTTAAGCATTAAGGAGCAACAGTGAAATATTTAAAAATTCAAGAACTAATTCAAACTCGATCTAACACCTTGAGATCTTAAAATAAGATCGCCAATATTAGAGCCAAGTTACAGAACCGCTAAACTTTTCATTATAGTGCAAATAGTGCATTATAGTCCTCAACGATTTTTGTAACATAATAATAGCATTTTCACATAGGATAAAAACTTTTCAGCTGCCTGTATTTACGTAAAGCAGATTCAAATATCTACCGGCAAAACTCTTCAGATCCGGTACGTCTCAGTACGTGGTACGGCCAGTAAACTGTAAAACATTAACCTCACATTTACGACACTCCGACCGACGCATAAACTATTACACGCTCCTGGGCCACGCACAAGAACCGATCGGGAATAACCATACAAAATTTAGAAGGCATTGCCTAAATTACGTAAGTGTGTGACACTGTTTTTATGTGTAAGAAATGACACTGTCCATCTGTTATGCCGGGAATACACAATACACATGCCTCTTGCACAATGACAGGCAAGCATCTGGATTGTGTTACACTAAACGTCATAAGTGAAATATCTTGCATACTTTAAAGTCTGCTACAAACCTACAGCTTATGAGCGTCTCAAATATTGAAACAGTGCTTGAGACTTTCAAACTTCAAAAACTTGAAGATAATGAAGAAACTACGGCAAGTCATAAATTTATCACGCATCAAAAACAAACATTGCAAAATACATTCGAGCAAGTACCGAAACACTTTGCACGGTTCGTTGGCCGGAACCGAAGCGTCACTTTAAATGATTTCATAAAATTTTATTGCGTGACTTGAGTCATGACATTCCGCGAAAAGCTTAAAACTTCGGCAGTTTATGAATACCTACTTGCTTTAATAAGTACATACCTTCATAGAGATATATTTATTCCTATGTACATATTTCACTAAATCACTGAAGAAAAGAAACATCTATTGACAGAAAAATAAGCTATTTCTATGCTATGCCATCCTCATTCAACTTCTGAACCTCCCCCATTCGTACTGTCAGGAAAGTTAACAAGGAAGAAATAGGGATACCCACTCCCCAGGGCGTTATTAAATATCTATACAATGCCCGATAGTAAAACGGATCAGGGGGCCTGGTAGTCGCACTTTGGCCTTTTGAGACGTCTGAATCTGGCAGGTACTTAAACTGGGTCATTATCATCACCATCTACGTCTTATGTAACTAACTGTTTCGTATCAGCCTCTCAGTTCGTTCTATCTTGGTCCTAGGCTTTATTTGGGTTATGTGCTCATCGTAATAGATCACCGATTGTTAACATAGATGGCATCATGATGGATGAAATTGAGGAATGTTTCAATCACAGTAAAAAGCTCGTGACGTTGTTTCTTGGCCCGGCCATCCATGTGAGTAATTAGCTCATACGAACTCATTAATTTATCTCACGATCTCTGGATGATAATACAACTGTTGTAAAGCGCCATCTATGAAATTATTAGGCAAAAGTATTTATCTATTCGGTTGCCGGTATTGGTTGAACTTTAGTTTCGCGTCGCACGAAAATGAAGGGAAAAAATGGGGGGGACCCCTCCTCCCCCCTGGTACCACCTCCATAATAGGTATTGCCCCGTTCTCGAGATATTTGAATAAATGTAACCTAGCCTCAAAAACCGTGACCTTGTATTATTCTTCTGGCGCTGCGGCGGCCGCTGCCGCGGCACGCTCGCTGCGCTCGCTCGCCTTGCGCGTTGTTTTCTATACTCCACAATAACCTACCAAGTGATAAGTGATAAGTGATAAGTGATAAGTAACCAAGTGAAGTGAAGTGAAGTGAAGATAAGCCAAAGTCGTCGAAAGAAGCCATAACAAAATCACTGCCACATGACCGGTTTTTTACGTTTCGTTCGCGTCAATTTTGCACAACATGTTAAACCACAGACAAAAAATACGACAAATTTGGTTATTATCTGTCAATTTTTACGTTTTGTTTCAAGGTTTATCTGATTTGAGGTTAGAAATGTTTTATTATTTTCTCGAAAACTAAGAATAACCTAAAGTTAAAAGTGGTAAATATGTAATCAGGAAGCAAAACCCTACCAGTTTTGAGTCTTTTCACCCTCCAATTCGTGCGACGGGAAACAAATACCGAAATACATTAAACGAATTTGTTGGTAAGAGAAAGAAGTCTTTTATGTGTAGTGGCGCGCTTTGAAACGACCTTAAACGACCTGATATGAGAACCTAACTTTGAATATGGCCCTAGTGGCTGCTCGTGAGAAAACAACCTTGACTTTGACTTGTTTGTAGAACAGTTACGCTGATAATGTTTTAGCGAGTATTTTGCTGCCACATGTAAAGCTCCCGTAGCCGCATAAACCAGAGTTTATTACATGTTTTACGAGCTATAACGCTTGATTTAAAGCTACATTACAAACCAATTTAACTCTCATTAGATAAATCAATACACAATTGCAGAAGTATTAAAACGCATTCACTGTAAATCCAACATCTGTCACATCACATTATTTACAACAACCTATAATCAGGCGTTCACAGGTACACCATTTAAAACTATCACTCCACACTGACTGTGCAGTGTATGCACTTGATTCGCGACCAATTAGTTACAAAACTAGATTCACTGTTTATAAATGCATTCCACACTGAATTATCACACGTTTCACATCTCAAAAATACCGTAGAGATACGTTATACTAGATTCAAATGTTATTTTGGTTATTTTCGTGTAAAATTAAATGAATTGGCCGGAATAGGAAGGCTTTCGCGCGAGACGGGCGGCCAGCACGCTTCTCCCGCCCATCTGACGCGCGCCATACAAGAAATAATCTAACGTGAAACACTAGCACGCAAGCTAAATTGAATCTTATGGATAGAGTGTGATAACTCATAATTCTATGGGACTTTCTACGCAAACGGGCACGTATTACCCAAATACCTAAATGACAGTTAGGTAATTTTAGCTATTTAAATGAAATATTATAGATACTAAGTTTATTTATTTATCGACAAATATTGCAGGCCAGATATAAATATTCTTCAAAATGAAAATTCAATGCAAAAAATTCTTGATTTAAATCATAAATTTTTTTATTTCTTTGATATGTATCTTCTTAACTAAATTTTGTATGTTCACGTGCTCAGCTTGGTTAAAATTTTGAGTTAATGAGCCGTGGAGAAGTTAAAAGCCAATGGCTTGGTAACTTGTTGCTTGTCTAGTCCAAAATCCGCAATTGGTCACTGTCCAAATGTTGTCACTCGTTCATTCTTGCTTACCTAACGTCAGGTATCAGGATGTGGTGAATTAGTTATAGTGAATACTTGGATACATACCCGCGATTTTATCGCATACATAGACCACCATAGACCCTTGAAAGAAAATTTTAGGTCTCCTAAATACGGCGACAGTAATGTCCCCGCCGCGATATCGCCATCGCAGCATTAGAGACACAGGAAAATGATTTCTTTGGCAAATGGCTTCGGCTGTTCACCAACCGTAATAAAACGTTAGTCTCTTCTTGAGAACCCAAAGCTCTATTCTGCTGACGAGAGGTCGAGTAGATGCAAAGTGTCGCATGGGCATGAAGCAATCTCAACATTTTATGAATAATGAGAGAAGACAAGGGTAGCAAAATCAATTATTGTTACATCGATGACGCCAGTGATAAAGAAATTTAAAAGGATCAAAAATATATGGCCTGGCCCACTAATGAAAGTCGAAAAAAGCTTTGTGGCCAAATTGCTTTCAATTTGAAAGGTCAAAGTGCTCAAAGCCATGATGGTCCGGGGGCTGTAACTATCACCTTCTGATTCAAAGGTGATAGGTTCAAATCCTCGGGCGTGCTTTAAATGGTTATTAAGGTATTCAGACGGTGGCATGTGAGCATTTAATATAATGTATACGCAGTGCCAGTTCTCTTGAATGGTAAAAGAAAACATTGTGAGGAAACTGAAATACGAGTAGTTATATTAAGAAAATTAAATATTTAAAATATAAAGAAAGAAAGAAAGAAAGACAAATCATTTATTCAATCACCACTATACAATCTAGATACAAACAAACCTATAAAAACACTAGTGACTAATACCAAAACCAAGAGCAATAACAAATAAGTGAGGGTTGGGTGGTGGTGAAATGGCCCACAACTCAGCATAATGCTACTGCATGTTGCCATGCTGCAGCGCTGGTCTTCCGCTGAGGCCAATATTGACTTCACGGACATCCTGAACATAGTTTACTCAATATACTTTATATTATATTAACTTACAAAAGACATACCTAAACCTGATGTTACTAAACTACACTTCCATAATATAACTAACATACACTAACATTTATAAGCACATGCTTTATCAATGAAAATTAAACAAATGTTACATAATAATAATCAGTATAAAAATAGGGAACAAAAATTTAGTAGAGTTCAGTTTCAACTAAGCCAGCCAGGGTTGATGTATTTGGGTAGATAAAATATGTTGTTTTATACAATCAAATATACATGATATTCAAATAAATAATTTTCAAATCCATAGGCATAGTGGATATTCAGACACGGTTTCCTGAAGAATTGGCCAGCAGTGGGACATCGGACATTCTATGCATTGTTGAGTGTGAACCGTGAACGCGAGCGAAAACGAGCGGACAACGGATCAAACTCACCCTGATGTAGATTCTCTAGCTAGATGAATCGAAACTGTGTCGGTGCCTTCATCGACAAAATAATACGTGAATAAACCCATGTTTATCAAAATACATTATGTAGAGATCTACAACCCCACATATTTTTAGTAGGTACATATGTATTTTGTGTTTTTTATATTTTCTGAGGCATTGTATATCTAACTTCTGCGTAATGTTATCGTTATTTCTATGTTTTCAAATAACCTTGTTTCACGACGCCGGAAGCACAAAATGTTTCATGATAATTATACCAACATGCACTCTAATGAATCTAATCAAATGATATCAGCGTAATAGAAGTATTCTGTTAAGTACGTAAACTGCTTAGAGCTAACCAGTTCACGTTACTCGATTGCAATTTGCAACGCATTCAGTCACTGGACACTAACGAGGCAGGTGACGGACGGATCAGCCGTAAGTATGCCCATAAATAATGTATTTGACACGCCCGCCAAGTATACCATCCTGTCTGCAAAAACGAAAATAATTCATAAAACCTACGAACCCTCAGAATTATGATAGACTAGCTGTTACTCGCGACTTCGTCCGCATTTTTTTTGAAAGGAATTGTAGCTTTAATTCTTCTTCAGGATGCAATTTATCTCTTATGTATGTTCACCGATTACTCAAAAACGGCTGAACCGATTTGGAAAATTCTTTTTTTGTTTGAAAGGGTGGTCGTTCACACCACACAGGTTCACAGTTAGTCGCATATAAATTTTATCAAAATCGTTCTCGAGCTGAAAAATAAACGAAAATCTAAAAATTGTATACATCGATGATGTTTTCATGTATTTTCATACCTCGCTGTCTCATTGGAGCGTTGCGTTTATTTGGCCTACCCATATTATAATATACAAAATACATCTACTTTCCACTAAAAATGTATTATAGGCTCAAATTTCATTCAATGAAGTCGGGTTCTTTTTAGTTTTTAAAACGTAATTATGCATCTTAAGTATCCCAACCAAGTTTCAAAGAAATCACACCACCCGTTAAAAAGTTCCCATTCAAACTTTGACACCCCATTTTACCCTTTTATTAGGGTTATTTTGAAAAATTCTGAAATAGGTGTCCATTTATTTTGCATTTTAATTATTCAAATCAAGTTTAAAGCAAATCGCACCACGCGTTAAAAAGTTTCATACATTAGTTTTCACCCTTTTCAGCCTCTTATGGATTGAATTTTAAAAAACCCCGCCTTCGTGGGTGGTTTTGCTATAAAAGAAAGCTATCTTCCAAATTTCAGCTTTCTAGCTTCAGCGATTTCGGCTCGGCGATGATTAAATCAGTCAGTCAGTCAGTCAGTCAGTCAGTCAGTCAGTCAGTCAGTCAGTCAGTCAGTCAGTCAGTCAGTCAGTCAGTCAGTCAGTCAGTCAGTCAGTCAGTCAGTCAGTCAGTCAGTCAGTCAGTCAGTCAGGTTAAGCTCTTTTAGAGGTATAGATATAAGGGTTTCTTGGCATGAGTACTTACAAGACTACAGTGACCCGATTCTGCTTCAAATCGTGACACTAGTTATTTCAAACAAGTGTTTTGGTGTGGCGAAAGGATTAAGGATGCTTAGATGCCTTAGATGCTCCTTTCGTACACTTGGCACATGTCCTTGAACTTCGAACAACAATACAGTCACTATTCAGCATCAATACATATGCGATGCAGTAGTAAGGATAGTATATACATATGAACATAACAGCTTTCCCAGGATATGTTGCAGTCAAAATCACATTAACAAAAGTGGTTTCAGATAGGCATCTACCAGGATCGCAGAAAAGATTGATGATATCCAACGGTCTCCCAGAGATTGTGTCACTGGACGTGCCTTTTCACATGCGTACTACAGTCATCGACACGGTCGGTGGCGTGGTATTTTGTAGCACATAGATATAGGTGTGAAAAAACTACTCCCACATATTACGCGGAAAAAATATTACCCATCAATTTAAACTCCATTTAGAGGAATACTTATCGTGTGCGCATTGAAACAGAGAGCAGCTGGGAATTATATGAAAGTGCATTGTAGATGCTAGCTCGTAAGCATTTGATATAGATCTACAAATGCCAGACATGTACAGTGGGTTGACGCCTGCAGAGTGCATTCCACACTATTGAATTCCAGCATCAGGGCTAGTGCATCAATGTAAACGGGGGTTAATCAATATATTTAAGGTGTTTTTCAGTTTACTTGCTTGTGAGCTTTAGATAGCATTGGCGGTTTAGTGGTAGTGGCCTTCCGATCGTAAGGTCGGTGCACCAATGATTTTTAATGTTCGAATAATTTATGTGCGCTAATTTTGATCCTTTCATCACACTGGTTCGAAATAGAAATATAGTGACACGATAATACGAAGTTTGCTTTTTATAATCCATAGGTCATCAGAGCCTTCTCGCGTGATGGTGACATAGGTCAGAGATCATGAAATAAGGTAACTCTATAGAAAATCGACGAATCCTTCGGCGTATAAGCTGGCTGTGACGACTCAACTGGCCTAACAACTTTTGAGAAGCCAGGAGCGTCAAGTTACCACGATATCAGGTACCTACTTGTAAGTAAAGTAAATATGATGCTGCAGCAACCCTAACGGAATAGTGTGATATCGGTCAGGGTCGCTCCAAGCTGTAGAGGCGGAGGCATTTCAGGTCTAATTCTAATCAAACCGGTGTAATATCATGTCTGGCTCAAACGGGAATTCCATAGGGACATTTGAACCTCAATTTGCGTATTTGTTTTTTACATTGTAAGATTGCTAGTGGCGTTTACTTTTATGGCTTTGTGATTCTACATTAACCAGCAAACGTAGTACCGAACTTTTAGCATCCACAGTTCTTTCATTTCGCGAAGACGGGTGAATTATTGTTTGTTTGTAATTCAAATCTTATATCACTGACATCGCACCCGTCTTCGTAATATCACAGAACCGTGATAGAATATGAGCTTCTAGCAGAACCAGGATACGTGTTACTACCACCATTTACAAGTATATAGTTGATATAGTTTTGTAAGAGTTAAAGGCAGTGTGTACGGCATTAAAGAAAAACATTTATTTAGCACACACGAAAAACATACAAGAACACAAGAGCGGAAAACAGACTAAAACTAAGCTACAAGAGAAAATTGATACAAACACATTAAAACAAACTATGAAAGTTATGCATAAAAAAAAAAAAATAAAAAAAAAATAGCCCTTCCCGCGAACCAAACCACATTTAGGTGTGGCTGAAAAGGTTCCATCTCAGCATGTGCTACTTCCGGGCACGGAAATAGCGCTGGTATTCAGATTGAACCATTTTCGGAGCGACCTCACGAGGCGAAAACAACACGAAAAAATAAAATAAAATAAATAAATATTTGCCGACAGTGTACCTAAACATATTTACAGACATAATTACAAAAATATACAGAACAATATACAATTATATAAAATACTAGTTAAACAGTTGAGCTACTAAGGACTGTTCAAAACGATTTACAGATTATTATTAAATAATAATTATATACATTTATTTAAACCGTACGTAATCATATCTAAACGTCGTAATCATAATCTAAACGTCGTATCTAAACGTCGTCATCGTTAGATTTACGTTAACGTAAATCTAAACGTAATGCTGTGTGGTAGTGTCAGTGTCAGTTTGATTTGTTAGTAGAAAAAACAATTTTCTGTCAATGTCAGTGTCAGTGGCCAAAATCTGTACTGTAAGTAAACTGCCATCATTCAGTATTGCTCAAACTAAAAAAAAATGTAGCATTAGTCGCTACCACGTGGTCCAAACCTTAAACCCAAGTCTGTTTATGCAACAGCCGAAATTGATTATTGTAAAATGTATTTGGACCATTTATTTAGGTTCATTTGTTTTCAGAGCCTTGAGAACGATTCAACTTTACCAAGAGTCAGCCTAGCGTAAACAAGTTTAGTTAGTTAAAGGTTGGGACAGGAACTTTTTAAATTAACTAAGGATGAAAACTTTAACAAAGTAAAAGGTTCTAATGAGAATTCAGAATTATTTCAATAATTTACCTATTTTATAAGATACGTTATGGTAAAAACTATCAATTATATGTAATATACCAATGGGAAATGGAAATATGAAACTGAAGTAGGTACTACGTATTCACAAATCGGACGCAATACCGATCCACCACAGTTGCGGTCTTCGTAGCGAACCGGGCCGCGGTATAGATGTTAGAAATTATATCGATAATTTCAGCATGTTAATGTTAATAAAGAGGAGGTCTATACCCAGCAGTGGGTCCAACCGGAATGAATGATGATGGAAAGTTAATTTTACTAAAACAGTTTAAAAATTATAAATGTTTATCAAATATTTTGTCTATCATCTATCGCTACTTAGGTTCCATTCCAGAATTTATGAAATATCCAAAGATTGAGAGGAAAATAAATGAAATACTTTCGTTCAAAGGTATTTTATCTTCCTTTCAACAGAAATCGAACGCAATATCTCAAAGAATCGTCAAATATCTGTACGTCCGAGGTACATCGTATAGAAGACATGATACAAGGTGTAATAAAAATACTCTTAGTCAATTTCAAAGGTACCCATCAATATTAATAACTTCTTTCAGGGATCCAACATTAGATATGTTTCCTCCTATACAGATATTTTTGCAACGTGTATCCATACTATATGGGATTTGCATAACTAACTGTAACTTATTTTTTTTTTGTGCTCACACTTTGGGTTTGGTTGTATTTATTATTTTTTGTAGATATCTGGAGTAAACTTAGAATCAGATTCATTTATTGGTATAGCAAATACACGTCAACGTATTTTAACTAAGCTCAAAGCCACGTTGGTAGTACTCTGCCTTCTGCGTTGCAAGTTATAGATTCCCAAACTCAAAATTCAAATTCCAATGGTTTTATTCAATACAATCACAAGGATTGTATCCATCTAAGTGAAGTATATCTTCAAAGTGATGTACAAGTTAAGTAAAGTAAAGATCGCGCCCAGTACAATCATTTATGTGATGAACGTTTCTGTTTGTTCTGTGTCCGGGTGTTTATAAGTAGGTATACATATTATTATCCTATCAGTCATCTAGTCCCCATAGCTTTGCTTTGTTTGATGTACGAGTATGTTTATGTAAATAGTCCGCCAATATATATAAATATAATTAAGTACGAGTAAGTACACCTACCTAGAATTTTGTCAGTTTAATTTCCAAGAACTTTTCCACAGTCTTGATTTTCTCGACGAGTTTCATCTCATTTTAAAAGTAAGGCTTGTATTTGTGATGCTTTGAGTAGACTTGTTACACACTGTATAGGTACGTCTATCCTCGTATCCAATGATTGAAACGGTCTACGAGACCGTAAATGTAATATTGTGGATGAGGTCGCAGCGTGGAGCCGCGTGTCGCTATGCTCCACCAAGTTTTAATCTAATACAATACTTAATGACTTTCAGGAAGTGTTCGTGGCGCGAACCTTTATTTCTATGTTTAATTACTGTATAGGCATATATTAGGCCCGGTTGGTTACTTAATCAGTAAACACTAATAGATTAAACTTCTGTGAATTATGCGGAGCTTACCTAAGCAGGTGTGTGTTGCTTTGGAAGTTATATCACTCCATTCAGTTAACTCAAACATCTGACTTTAATAACAGCAAGATACGAGTTCAGTGCATGCAAACAAGAGATAATAGCCATTCCGTGTAGTGTACTAGAATGTGGAGGAAGTTCAAAACACGGACATAACAGCTATAAATCTGCTTTAGCCCATATGCTGCCAGATGGGCCGCCCACTTGAAATAAACACTAACCCAACTACATAGTAGTAGTTTTTCAGGTTGAAAAAGAAGCAAGAAGCGTTTAGTTTTTCGTAGCAACCCGTCATA
Source organism: Lampropteryx suffumata (assembly GCA_948098915.1). NCBI lineage: Eukaryota > Metazoa > Arthropoda > Insecta > Lepidoptera > Geometridae > Lampropteryx > Lampropteryx suffumata. The sequence continues at coordinate 1,275,311 of OX402557.1, read as the reverse complement.
GTCATCAGGTCTACGCCGTAGACCTTAGTTTGATGTACTATTACGTTTGCAATGTAGTATGGAAAACTAAATTTTCTTACGGTGATTTGAAAAAAGTTTGTATTCTGTGATTCAGAAATGAGCGTGTTGAATTCTCGATACAGAAACCCACAGAATACAGAAATATAAAATGAAATACTAACTGACCCAATAACAGAGTTTTATCAAACCTATTGAGAATTCCGACTGCAATACCGAAATATAAGATCTAGAGTTCATAGCGCGCAATTCAGAAGTTTTATTTCACATTTTTTGTTTGCAAACCTTGGAGAATATTAAATTCAGACGACTTTTACAGTCTGGAAATTCAGTTCTATTTGTAACAGTTACGAACAAAATAGAACACTGTATTTTAATTCTTTGTCGAAAGGCTGAAACAGTAACATTATCAGTAAGGGTCGTACTACACTACATGAACACATATGTACCTACCTTTAAGCACATCTTGATAACTACAACACCAGAGCAGCTTTAGTTTTTGAAAACAGCCGTGCAGCGCTGAAATAATATGACATTACTCGGCTGTAGTTGTAAGCTTCGTGAATATCAATGAAGTTTTCAAAGCAGTTAAATCTCTATATATATATAAAAATCTTGTGTCACAGTTTTCGTGTTTATACTTTTCCGAAACGGCTTGACCGATTTTGATGAAATTATATATGTATATTCAATAGGTCTGAGAATAGGAATATAACTAATTTTTAAGAATAAAGGTAGTGTGTTAGTGTGTAGCTCACTGATACAAAATAAAAAAAAAAAAAATATGTTCAATAAGGCAAAACAACGTTTGCCGGGTCTGCTAGTATTGAATATAAAAAATGTTTATAAAATTTTCAACAACGTTCTAAAATCGACACTTTTTTCTGCAAATATGTTTCAAAACATCCATTACGGGTGCAACGGCCGAAGCAGTAAAATATAATCCGACTGGTAAATTCGGCCATAACCAAAATGAAATTTCGTTAAATTTCAAAGCGTTTCGTAAGCTCCGAAGCCCTATGGAATTATGAATGGAATGAAATAAAAATATCACCGTAATCGGTCCGCACCACGAATTGTAATTACATGAAACACGCAAACTTCTGGAAACGGGCGAACCGCTCTAATTCGGGGAGATTTATTATATCGTGAAACATATCGGAAACCTCTTTAGCGGCTGTCTGACTTGAATTAATTTGTGTAGCGGCTGCTGAATTTTTTTAACGTGTTTTAGAGAATTTCAATTTTTATAAGCCTTTTACTGTCTGTCGCAGAGTTGTTAACATTATATTTCCCAAATCTTGTACCACATCTTGTACTCTTATAACTAAACGAATTAAACATTCATGGATTTCCAAATAGGTCCAAATGTTTGTACCACTTGGGTCTTGGACGACAGATCCCAGTCGCTATATTGACTCCCATAAGTACAGAAATATATGATTACGTAGGTTAGGAGGTATCATTCGTTAGTTCAGTTTTATGTCAACATTCTTATATATCTTTTTTGTGCTCGTTTGAATAGGGCTAATAAGCTTATATGCCCCGAGTTCGGCTCGAGACCTTTTTTAGTTACCCTCATAACTTTCCTTACAGGTTATTTGAGTCAAGAAACAGGAAATCCTTAAAATCAGGTCAACCCGGTGTTGAACAGCATCAAACCGGGAGGATTTGTAAAGGAACAGGTGTACAAAGAAACGTGCTAATGACGCCATGGGATGAAATTGTCAGGACTTTCAATGGATTTCGCGACTCTAAGAAACTTACAGAACTTTTCCTATTTAATATAGTTGAAGAACTTTATCTGTTAAAGTCAAAACTTAATTAACGCGATTTAAATTTACAATGTGGATTTATGTTATTTTTATTTGACAAGAGAATGGAGCATTAATTACGTAAGAGATACCTATTTATTATGCACTATGGAGAAGAAAAGCGCACGATCGTAAATTATGGAAAAATCTGTGGGAGGACTATGCTGAAAAGCAAAACAATCTAGACACGGATGCATAAAAAAGTGATATTTTATGTAACTTCAAACTACTTTTCTAAGCAATTTATAATAAGCATTGTAAAACTAAATTATAAGATTCATAATAAGGGCAATTGAAATTCAATAATTGATTAGAATCTTATTTACATAAGATAACCAATAGTGATTGATGTGCACAAACGTTAGCTGGGTCTGGGTTTTAAACAGGACATAATATATGTATATATATATATAATAATGTAAGTATTTACAAAAAAATAAGTAGGTACATATATAAGTAGTATATCAGTCATACATCATATATACCCACATTATAAGCTCTGCTCACTTTGGATGCTGTGTAAAATGTCCGGGATTACTAATTTAACTATTTATAAAACATTTTACGTATATATGTAAGATATATAAGTTTTTTATCAGTCATCTGATTTTCATAGTAAAGAAGTCTCAAAATGAGTGCATTATTATTTAATTTAAAATAAAAACACGTGTTTTTTGAGCGAAAACATGTCATCCAGCAGGTCAACCATGAAGATGGCAATCCGAAACTACGGATCCGTCCGACACACGCACGAAATAGGAAGGCTAAACCTACCATGAGGTTACAACGGATTTATTTCTTTCGTTCGGGGTCTTTTCGTGATTGAATGAAAGCTGAGAAGTTCTTTAACGTACACAATACACCGTGTGAAAAAATGAACATGAACGAACCGATCGTATTAAAAAGTCCATTCGTTTGTATTAGACATATGTTTATACATGAACACTTGAAATAAGTCGTTTAAAATATCGAATAAATCCTTATGTTATTTGTCATTTCACGCAAAAACGTCACGCGAGATGTCAAAATTTTACAGGACCTTTATTTACTTTATAAAAATGTAAGCATTTTTTAAATCGCGACATTGGCAAAATTGTGGCCCCTTTCACAACCAAGAACACAGACAGTTTCATAGTATTTTTGTGATGTGTTGATCAAAGGAACACCTTCAATGGTAAACATCATGTAAGTATTTCGCTAGTTTTGCAACCACCTATAACGTACCTAGTATTTATCTGTGATAATTAATCGAAAACTATTTCAGGATTGCCCGGACTAACAATATTTGCCAATAAAAGCTGTGGACTGTCTACTACGCGCTTGTAACGCTCTTGGCCCACCGGGTTTTTGGTGAACCCGATACAAATATAGTTATTGGTCTAAGTAAGTTCCATAATGCAATAAATTTGTTTCCGTCCCCAAGAACATATACTGATAATAAAGCTCCCGCCCCTTGGTCACCAGCACTTGCATTTCCTGCATACAATAGTCTTGCACAATGACATGAGTATGTTATGTTTATTGTTTTAAATAGAAAATAATGAACTTATTAATTTGATTACAACACAAAATAACTTTTTATTGTATACTAGATGCTGACCGCAACTTCACATGCGTAGTAATTATATAAAAAAAATAGATCATGCAGGTCTCTATGATACTATCTCTATCTCCTTTCCAAATTTCATCAAGATCCCTTCAGCCCTTTAGCTGTGGAAAGGTAACAAAAGATAAAGACCCTTTTGAATTAGTAATATTAATATGGATTGTGTATTTCATTGTTATATGTGTAATTGTTTTTTTCAGGCCGGCTCCGCATTCAGTGCCTACGCCCGGTAAATGACGAGACAATCTTTTGCACGCATCTCTTTGCTATTGAGGAGCAATGATTGGTCACAGAGGTCCAAAGTCCCTCATCCAGGATACTATTCATGATTTGTGCAGAGCAGTGCAGGCCAGCACCCAAAACATTTTGAGAAAAATAAATACATTGCACAGATTATGAACTTTTTATATATTTTAATAGTTTTTAATTATACTTGTAAGTAGGTAAATACTAATAAAACATTTGATTTATAAAAAAATAGTTTTATTATTATGATGCTCTAGACCCCAATTGAATCAAAGCATCGCTTGCTCTTCGACCTTGGTTCAGGGCTGCAGTTGAACCAAGGTCGAAGGTGCAGTTGATTGTCTCGAGCAAAGGCATTAGCAAAGGCTGCCGGAAGAGTTCATTGTTATGATGAGAGGTTAGGAGCATTTATACCATGTCCATATACTTCTTGTATTTATGCCGTTCATCGTTTAATGCTTTAAAAATCAATGCCATTCTCGCCATTGTCACTAGACTAGAATAGATATCAAACAAGGACTGACTCGTACGTAAGCAGGTAGGCTTGTTTTAGAAAATGTATAAATGATAATTACACCAAATAGTTCATTTAAAACACGTTACACTTTAACATTTCAACACAATCACGAATTACCAACTTTTTTGTCTATTAGAGTACTTTAAGGACTAAAATTGTTACTTACGAAAGTAAAAAGTGAAATTTCGTGAGCTTTCGTGAAATTGGAGGTTAAAATCACGAAAGAAGTGTTGTCAAACTGCCGCCACTTCGTTGGTACGGACGCTTCCTGGTAGGAATGACGGATTGTCACGTGCCGTTTTCGGGACCGAAAGCGGAATAAATGTATTTTATGGTAGGAATTGGCCAAAATTACGGTCCGTAATTTCGGAATGTCGCTTCATGGTCGACCCCCCGTTGCTCGATGTGGATGCATTTGTTTCCCATAAATTGCGTAAGGATTTCTGAGCCCCAAATTAGTCAATTATGATAATTCATGCAGCTATTCAAATGGATATGCGCTTCATCGGTGAAATGCCTTTGTTTTTAAATCAGCATACACTTCACTTTGCTCTATTACTGATTGATGAACGAACTGCCGACGCTTTGCATGAACTTAATGATTGAGCTTTTGAGTAAGTTTAATCATGTACGGGTAAAGGTGGTGTTCTTCAAAACTTCTTGCTGCGTAGTGCTTCGTGAAATTTGTGAAATTGTTGAGAACAATGCCGAATTGATTTTTTTGGTGACAATGTCGTTTACAGCAGCAATTTTATAAAGAGACGGACCGGTACGTCGACGCAAAGGAGACTTACTGTCCATAACCGAACAAGTTTCTTAAAATATCACTTCCATATATTATGGTATAACAGATGCACTTTCTCGACCGAAAATTCCGCGAAGTTTGCGAGAGTTATTTTCCCCATTTTTGAAATGAGATTTCACAAGGATAACGCGTTATTCTTTTGTATAGCCCATCATTTTTAGGGTTCCGTACCTCAAAAGGAAAAAAACGGAACCCTTATAGAATCACTTTGTTATCTGTCCGTCTGTCTTCTGTCAAGACCCTTTATCTCGGGAACGCGTGGAAGTATCGAGTTGAAATTAAAACGATATACTCAGGTCTCTTGAAGCTGTGAAAAAATCACACTTAGTGGTTAAAAAAAAGCCGCTATAATCGTATATTTCGACACTCTCAAGGGATAATTTTCACTCAAAACGGGATTTTTACCATGATATATATGCAAGATATATAACAAAATTTAGTTTATTTGTTTGTTTGTTTAATCTTTTTTTTATCTTGATAGGGAAGAGAAAAGAATGATAAACAAATACATAAACTGATATTATTTAGTAGAATATTTCAACTCCATAATAGAAAGAATTTCTTAAAATAATGGTAACATATGAACAAGATTGGGTGGTTACTTATCGTCAGGTCCGGGAGAACACACCACCACCTTCCCTCTTATCCAGAGCACACCGTTCAGGGTTACAGTTACACAATGCGGGTAGTCGAACAAAGGAGCTGTTTTCAGGAGGACTACACCTCAAAAGTGCACCTTTCAAGACGCACATTCGGTACTTCAGATCTTAATGTAGGTTACGGACACGGTGATAGAACAAATGTATTTATACGATACGTCGAACCCAAACTACTCGTATCTGTTGGTAGTTTTCACACATTATCATCTCTTTTTTGACGACCTCTGTGGTGCAGTAGGCGAACACCCGTCTGAGACGCAAAAGGTTGCGGGTTCTATTCCCGCTGAGGGTCAAATGTTTGTATGATCTGTAAATATTTGTCTCACAGATATTAAATAAATTACACAAAAATATTTGTGTATGTATAAAAATGTATATAAGTAGTATATCAGTCGTACGTGGCCATAACGTAAGCTCTGCTTACTTTGGGGCCAGATGATGTGTGAAATGTCCTATTATTTTATTATTATTATTTGTTGTTAATATTTATACAAAATGATCATTCATTCAAATGCTATAACAACATTTGTAGATAGTAGGTAGAGAAAAAAACGAGTTGCGCCCACCCCACCTAGTGGGATAAGATATAATGCAGTAATAATAATAATGCAGGACATTTCACACATTTCATTTCATACTATTATTTGTATTTTATTATTATCAAAATTTTAAGTGACAATATTTATAAACAAGCACATAGTACTGGAAGCGTATTCCCTAATCATCTCCTCCATCGAAGCGGTAACCCAACCGCGGATTATAACCAATCTGTTTACAGCTTATACTTCTGCATTTTATCTTGACAACTGACAAGTCTACTTTTTGTTACAAACCATGAAAACTAGAACGATAGTACAGAACTCTAATATTCGTTAAAATGAACAATTAAAAGGAACCAGGTTTACAATGTCCATTTATTTGAAAAAACTACTTGAGTCACACGCTAGTTAAAATGCACATATTATAACCTCGTTAGCGTATGCATTATCATAACCAATCTCGGGCCTTTGATACCTATTTAACGGGTTGTTCATTAATTGACATGGTTAGGTTATTATTCCGGTAACATTTGAATTGTCCGTTTAGGCAGGAAAATGGAAGTTAAGAACTGTGCTACATAGCAATACATAACCATGTAGCTTTGGACTGGACTGAACTTGGATTATTTATAGACAAAATATAGCAGTGTTAAACATCTATAATAAACTTTTTTATAATCGTGTCACTAGTTATTTCGCATATAAAAAGATGGTAACGATTTTTCTAGCAACGTCATCGAGATATCATCTTCGCTTTTTCCAGGATACGTGACACAAAAAAGGCCACACTAATCGACCTACGCCGAAGCCGGAAGCATCCAGATTGACCTGATTTCGCTCTAATTTGATCCATCCCGAACTCATATTTGAAGGAGCAATATCAGGGAACAATACGAATGGACCGCTGGCTTTATTGAAGCATCGTGCGATACCGCTCTGGTTCGTTTCCTTTTCTATAAATCCTGATGAATCAGGGTACACGCAGGTTTCCTTTACCGACCCAATCCCTAAATTACTACTCCATGTTCATATTAAATTGTTAAAGGTGCCTTCAGACGGTGCCGGCGAGATACAATATAACATACTTTGTTAATGTTGCAGTTTGCATAATACCAAATTTATTTATCACTAGATGGCGCCACAGGAAGAATTATAACGTGCTATCGATTCGTTTTGTTATTATTGACCGTGCGAGCGAAGCGAGCGATGATTTTGATGGCAACTTTCGCGATTTGGCTACTTCGATAACTATCGAACCGCTGACCCAATCTGCATGAAATTTGGTCGGCAGATTGTAATTGAGAAATGACCCACCCAGTATTGAAATTTAACAATGGGTTTAAGATATAGGGTTCTAAAAGGAAGAAAAAATACGTATTTAAATTAATCAAATAAGATGTCATACAAAAGAGCTTTATTCCAAAACTATTTTTATTCTAGGATGTATAGTTTTTAAAATACAACGTAATAAACAAAACATTTCATCTTGAGCTCCCATTCGCCACAGTTTCGTGGATTTCATAAGTTGAGCTTAAACCGAGACTGTAAGACGTTTCAAAGTGATCTTTGTGATTGTATTGAATAAAGTATCTTATGACTTTTGACTTTTTGACTGGTCGCTTTTTGCTTAAATTTAAAATATTTCAGTATCAGAAGTCTCTTTATAATTGTTTTGATTAAAAGATTGTACGCAAAGTAGCAAGGTATGTAATTATGATGACGGCGAGCTGATCTGATGATGTATCTGCTGTTCAACGGAACTCGATTCAGATTGGGTTGACACTTGGCGTAGGTTTGTTGTACCTGATAATAATAATAATAACTATTATATTAAGCTGACAGCAAGCCGATTATGAAGATGGACTCGGGAGATGTTCCATGAGACTTTTTAGTAAATATGAGTAGGTAAATTACCCGAGTTTAAGCTCATTTGAATCAGCTATCTAATGAAATCTTTCATTTAATCATAAGAATCTTTGTCCTGACTGACTGACTCACTGTCTGATTTATATATAGACAAAGCATGGCCTAAAGCACAGATAGAACAAATTTGAAACTATTAAGGTATATCTGTTTTGGTGTGTAGAGGAGTACTGCAAATGGAATTTTCAAAATTCAACCTTTCAGGGGGTGGCATGATGGGATGACAACTTTTATATCAAATATCGTATACCTTGAACTTAAATATTGAAACATGTTTTTATTTACTTTAATACATTTAGTAGATGTAGAGGTAGAGGTTGATATTCAGGTTGAGGGTGGGAAGACATCGGACAACAATTAGACTCAATTATACTTAGACAGACGTTGCAGGTAACAGTAAGAAAAATATATACATAAATATGTATATAATAAGGACATCGCGAGATCTCAGTTCGAGGCGAACTACTCATATATGTAAGTAGGAAAAGCCCACGTGGTACGTTGGCAAAAAATAACCTATATGTTATTCCAGTTCCAAATCTCTACTAAGTTCCTCGTACATCCAAATCAGTTTAGTCTTTATAGCGTGATTGACTAACAAACAAACAATCAAACATTTACACACTTTTTTCCATTGAAAATTATAGTACTAGTAGGATTTTGGGCTATATGAACACATTTTAATGAGAAACTAATATGGAGAGACAATACCAATATGAGCTGAATGCAAATTGCTCGTGGCACAATCACAGACCGAAAATTTGGAACCGATCGCTGAATATCATAAATTCCGTTTTAGCCGAACACGAATACAAGATATCTCAGTATTTTGTCGTCACGTCACCGGCAGGTCTGAATAAGTCGATTTACATGCGGTATTGGAACCGTCACTGCATCCACCTGGCACTGATCATCTTTGTTCAAATGCTGAGCCACATACCTACCACATAGTGTGTTATCGGCTTAATATATAATGTTTAGGAGTAATGGTGATACAGTTAAAGATTAATCTCAATTGATGTGTTACGGGAAGACGGTAAGAACCGTTACTTTAACGAGCAAAAGTTTGTGAACTCAATTTGCAATTCTTCTTTTCGTGTTGATTCTTTAGTCGTTATACGGTTTTTGAGTAGGTGGAGATCTCAATCGCATTAACTGTGGCCGCGTTAAGGTCTACCCTTGTGTAAGCATATATATTTGCTAGTTTATAACCTTCAGGCTGTTTGACCGTCAACATTGTAAACTAATCGCACGATTGGTCTGATAGGTCCGATTTATTATAACTGTATTTATGAATCTATGCCATAAAAACATTAAAATAAAGTAGATTTACATGTTTGTACACGGTATCTGACATGCACATCGTACTATCGAAATGCATTTATGCATGAAAGCATGATCAACTTTCAACTAGGTCAAATGGATAACATATTATGTGCATATGAAAAGTAGGTAGTAATTAGTATTAAGTAATAAGATTTGTGGGATATCAATAGTTCAAGACTTGGATAGAACGTAGGACCGTTGTTAGATAGAGGAAATTTATTATACGTCTATAGGTCAAATATGACCATGGTTAAGGTTCAATGCAATATACTACAAAATGAAGAAGTTAGTCAAAGGATTTAGGAAAGGATTCAGATATAATTACATCATAATATATTTTGTTTGGCGATCCATTAAATTATATAAGATTAGGATCTTACAGCCGAACAAAACTTCATTATAACCATTTTCTACAACTAGGTCACACAGATTAAAAAGTTCAATTTTTCATCTTAAAATGACAAAATTTAAAGACGACTTTCCACTTGTCTTTGCACCAAGATTTAGTAGCGGGACCCGCGTCGCGTAACATATTTCATATGATTACGCGATGTCCCTAGCGGGTTAGCGGGAATGAATGAGACGAGGCAATAAATTTCCGTTTCTATGATAACCAAAGAACCGCTGATAATAGATAGAGCAAACTAAACTTAATAATATAGATTCGATTTGGAGCATTGATAGAAACTGCTAAAAGTTTGATTTTCCAATATCGGGTGCTAACGTTACAGAGCTCACTAGTAGTCTAGTGATAGTGGCCCTTCCGACCCGGTCATGGGTTCTAAAATGTATTCTCAAACAGTGAAGGAAAACATCGTGAGGAAACCGAGATGTCGTAGAACCTAAAAAGTTCGAAGACATGTGCCAAGTGCACGAAATGGGCATTTGAATCGCACTTTAATCCTTTCACCACACTGCGACTGACGGTTTGAAATAACGAGTGACACGACAAGAAGAAAAATACTTTTTAAGAGACATACAAAAGTCTTGTCTGATTCTATTCGGTCTTGGCTTTGGAGGAATCGGCACCAGGAAATAGCATTTAAAACGACAAAGTGGTCCACAAATGTATTGAATAAAACTGGAGGCCTATCCTTGAAATCGATATAAAGAGCCAATAATCGTACAAAAACCTATTCTTAGCTAGATCGTTTCGACTCGTTTTCGAGTCATGGAACGAACGACATTACTTTTGACAATGGATGTCGTAATACTCCTTATCAAACGTTACGATCATTTGAACTTGATAACGAAACAACTGTCAATTCGATTGAGTTCGACGTACATTTCAACGACTTTTAACGTTTCCATATACATATGTACGAAATTGTTTCGCAGGGTAGACGCAGATGATTTGAGTAAGGACGATTGGCCGTAGTAATTATGATCTACCTTTACTGTTTGTAATTTACCCTGTAGGTATGTAGAGATCAAAACGTTCATAATATTTTATCGGAATACATTTTAGTCCATTAAAATGTTACATTTTTTAGGCCTTAGTGTGCATTTGTCAGAGGACGCAATTTTATTTTTTTAATGTGTAGGGGGGGTCAGTAGAAGCTTAAGTTCAAGTTTGTGGGGTCGGCACCCTTGTCCCCCGGCCGCCATCTTGGAAAAGGGGGTGCAAAGGGTTTTCGCGCTGTATCTCGTAAACTAGTTACCTTACAGAAAATTTAATCAAACATAAAATGTAGCAAATTAAATTTCCTACAATTTTATTTCTATTACTTTTTATCGTCAAGTGACCAACAAAAAAGTTATAAACAAAAATAAATGAAAATTTTGTTTGTTTGTTCTAGGTTTTACAGCGCTCCAAACTTAAACGGATTCTCGAATGCTCATAGGGATGCAATAAAAACTAAAAATTAGGCTTACTTTTCTATCTATATTTTTTTTATTTATACAATTTATTATGATCTTAACATTCCTATGCTATTATTGAACTATGTTTGACCCTTTTACCCACCACCTATGAGGTATAACATGGGCAAAGTCAAATTTATAAAAATTTAATGCATTTTTTAATGCATTTTTTGTCACTGTCTTAGCAAATCGTTTGTATCGCAGAGTGTCTAGAGTATCGTCTTTATTTCCGCCATATAAAAAGACGAAAAAACGTTCGCCAACAACACTGAGTAACGATGACTCGACTTTCTCACTCATAAATAATTTAGTTCCACTTGCTAACTCTGGATGCTTCTGCAAAATTTTTATAAATTTGACTTTGCCCATGTTATACCTCATAGGTGGTGGGTAAAAGGGTCAAACATAGTTCAATAATAGCATAGGAATGTTAAGATCATAATAAATTGTATGAATAAAAAAAATATAGATAGAAAAGTAAGCCTAATTTTTAGTTTTTATTGCATCCCTATGAGCATTCGAGAATCCGTTTAAGTTTGGAGCGCTGTAAAACCTAGAACAAACAAACAAAATTTTCATTTATTTTTGTTTATAACTTTTTTGTTGGTCACTTGACGATAAAAAGTAATAGAAATAAAATTGTAGGAAATTTAATTTGCTACATTTTATGTTTGATTAAATTTTCTGTAAGGTAACTAGTTTACGAGATACAGCGCGAAAACCCTTTGCACCCCCTTTTCCAAGATGGCGGCCGGGGGACAAGGGTGCCGACCCCACAAACTTGAACTTAAGCTTCTACTGACCCCCCCTACACATTAAAAAAATAAAATTGCGTCCTCTGACAAATGCATACCCAAATGTAACTTTTCAATGGACTATTATTTACTTAGACAATTGCATACACAATTTATCTTTATTATTTTAAGAATGCAATAAAATAGCAACAAACTCTTTTAAGGTAATATATTTCTTTGAATTCTAATCTCAGCAAAGGCGAGGGTTTCAAAAGACGACATTACGTTGAGTTACAAAACTCCCGGATAATCCAGTCAGCATAAAAAAAAAATTAGATGGAGCACTACTGTTTGCGGCATAAACTACGCAGTTATTACGTCAGAGGATTTACGCAAATGGAAATACCAACTTGCATTATGCGCGAGATTCTCTCGAGTAATCCGATGTTGTTTATATAAGTTAATATAAAACGTCGCAATACAGTTAAAAACATAACATTGTTAGATATTACCGTGTGAATAGGCAGGTCCTACCGTGCTTGGATGTGGGGTCTTGAATAAATACCTGAAACAATGAGCATTTCGTTAACACATAATAACGATACGTCAGATGATTCTTATAGAGCACAGTTAGTCGTAAAATCTACAATATCCACAGCTGCTGCCTTTACTCTGTAAAATGTTCCATCTATCTATATCCTGTTCAGAAACAGTGGCCCGGAATCAACCTCAAATTATGCGCATTCAAATTTTTCAATCAGAGGACGGAGTACTCTCGCGAACGCCAGCTATCAATGGATCGGGCCCATTCACCTGGCGCGAGCTAGACCCATATCACTTGTGCCACTTGCGCTCATTAAATAAGCACAAATCGACGGACAAATGGAAGTAATGGATGGTAACTATGAACTATGTAATAGAGCGGGTATTAGTGGCTGCAAATAAACATCTATCTACTACAGTATTATACAATTTCATAGACATAAATTACATTCAGCTTGGTTTTGTGGTTTGCTCATTCATCGGGCCATTATTATTAACTCATCGGGGTTAATAATGGGTCCAGGACCACAAATCTATAAATGAAACTATCAAAACGCATCGATCATCAATTCATCATGTCATCGTTATTTTATGGTCACCGTACGTTAGGGTAGTGTACAGTGTATTATGGCAATAGTGTATAGTGTGTTCAGCGTGCCAATTTCAAAATAATTTAAAGATCTCTACATACATCATTCGCACTATTCGTATAAGCAAGGGTTTACTCTCGGTATAATTTAAGCCATAGTCTGAACAAATATAGATACCTCAGTTGCCAGTAAACATTCATCTCCAAACCCTGCAAATACGTATTCAACATAAACAGTGGAACAAACAGTATACCCAGTATCTGGAGCACCGCGCTCGAGTTTCGCCTGTGTACAAAGCTGCTTAGCTTCCTCAAGGCGACTTTGATCTATCGACATCGGCACAAGAGACTGACAGCTGATATAATGGCTCTCCCACTTGACACCCACGGATCTGAGCTTTCGGCTGAAGGCTTGCAAGAAGCTAGTCTGTATAACATTACCTTTACCGTTTGGTTTCGACGTTTTCCATCGCAGAGCAACGCGCATATTACGCGTTAGATTGCGATAAACTTTCTGATACGTCAGCTATGCTAGATTATGAACTTCTTCTTTATATCGTGTTGCTAGTTTTTTCAAATCAGTGTCATGATGGAATTATATTAGATCTTTAGGCACTTTACACATGAAACAATAAAAAAAAACGTGTGCGTCTCGGGACGTCCCGACATAAACTAATCTAACTAGCGCTGTGGGTTAGAACAAGAAAGAAGGAGCCTGCCTAGGCAGGCGCGCTTACGTAACGCGTTACGTAACGAAGCGGTTTAAAAAAGTTATCATTTCAATAACAAAAAAATTTTTCTAAGAAACGCTTGGCCTATTCTGACTTTTTCTATCAGTAAAATGCCAAATTAAAATAAGCTGAAATCAAGTAATAAAACCCTTGGATTTTCTCAGACCAAGATTAATGTAAATAGGCCAGGATTAAGGGAAGCCACGATAGAAGATCAATGAAAAATTGTCGAGCTGAAGGCGACCGACCTAATGACACAGGATAATACCTGGATTACCATTACCACGATGAGGAGCCACAGAGACGGGAAATTAGCTTTCTTTTCGATCTGAGTATAATGTTTTCAAACAAAATCTCGGTGACGCGGAAATAGCAACTGAGGCGCGGAGAGGTGGAGGTTTGACTTTCACTGCGTATTAAACCAAATAACTTAATTGAATCTTTATCACACCATGTTTGTTCGGCGTATGAAGGTTCTTTGGCGTAATGGGGGTATAATATACCTCGAAATGCGTGTATACACCACTACGCACATTATTATGACATTATTATATCATGTTATTAACTTGAACCTTTCGTGATTTATGGTAATAGAATACAGTTGTTTACTAGCTTTCACTGAAATATTGATTTAAAGTACGATATAGTCACCACAGTCATAGTTTTATTCACAAACCACCATACCTACAATGCCATGTATTTCTTTTAAGATAAGATATAACTTATGACGTAGATTACATTATGTAGTTACACTTCTCATACAGACGCATAAAAAAGGTCTATTTTTAGGGCTGTAGATAGAGTCTAGGTACTTGAAAAATTCAGAGCATTTGAATAATGAGTCAAAGTAGTGGAATGCTTATGGACCAGATTAGCACAGGATTGCGGTGGAACTTAGGAAGACTTATATACCCAGCAGTAGGAGAAGTCAGGCTATGACTAATGATGATGAATAACTGTTAATTATTTATTTATTTTAATTACGAACATGTCAGTTACACTATATAGGAATAGAAAATTAATAGAACCTTATGTGCCAAAATAAATAGAAAAAGATAACGTTATGAAAATAAAGTAAGTTTAAAATTTGTTTAGATCATTAAGTTTGGTATTACGTACTGGAAAGCACACATGCACAATAAATGCCACTAATTGTCAATGGTCAGCTATCCAAACGATGATCTGGCTGAATGTTGCATGCTAGGAATAATTATACTTGTAATGTAAACTACAAGAAACATTGCAGAATCCCTGACCTGCATGAACTGCCTGACGCAGTCGGTTCCGTGATCACGGAGGAAACTCCTCAGGGTCCTGACTCCTCGCAGCGATAGCCGGTAGCCCGTGCCGTTGGCACCGGAGAAGAACACCCCAGGACTATGACCTTCCACCATCCTCTCACAATTTCACAGTATAGACTCAAAACGGCTAACTTACTTAAATTGGTTTTTTGCTGTAGAAATTTCTACCTTGTCCAAAAATGCAAGTTCTCATAGCTTTTCACTAACACTCTGATATCATTTTTAAACTAAATTTGTTTTATGTCTTCGTATTTGTCTCACAATTTCCTAGTCACATCGCAGTAAATCGTGACCTATCAATGCATTGTCCTCAAATAGGTAATTTACTTAATCCAATAAAATAATACTTCTACGCTACGCATTTAATCACTTAAAACAATTAATATTCATATTAAAACAACTGATTTACGTTCCGCTCCGTTGAAGCAACCAGACAATACTGTTGATTAAAAGGAAAAAATACTTATTTGTAAACAGCGTTGCAGAACGAGCGATCCTGGTTTTTTCAATTAAGCGCAATAGTTTTACGAGAAAATGTAACTTTAAGTGAGAAAGTGTAGAAACTGCAATGTTAGTCTTTGGATAACTTTCGCTCGCGTTTAATTAAAAAAGCTTGTAAAACGCGGGTTCAACAAGTAACAAATAACGTCTTACAAAAACATACTTAATATACTAAATTATATCAACAACACATTTTTCTGTTCAATGTCAACAAAGTTCACAAACATTCTACGAAAGCGTTGTGTCGTAGAGGCGGCGAACGCGCTACGCGGCCGAGTCGCGCGTAGCCACTGCTACGCCAGGAGCTACGCTCGTAGACCGGCCGTAGCATGGCGAAGTGACGTAACCAGGATGGCACAATTTTATAACCTAACTTTTATGAATAGATAAGGATGAAGTATTGGTTACTTTATGAAAAGAACTAAATATTGTCTAAAGATAGTTCAGAGTAATGTGAATCGATTTATCACGTCATGATGTTGATTCATTAATACATTGTTTGCCGCTCATTTGTAACTATGATGGTAGAGGTTATTAAGACGATGATTTTTGGGTTGTTTTTTTGGCTCCAGGCGGCTATGTGGTTTGTATAATCATTATATACTCTTTTGTTTTTACGTAACTAACGCCATGTTTAACATAGGTTATTTTTCTATTAATGTCAAATCAATTTACCTAATACGAAATCCGTGACAGCATTTAAATAATTATCATAACATGCTAGCTTCATAAATAAATAAAAGGTAACGTAACAACCTTCGAACACAGGACTATTATACATTTTTGGTCGAAGTTACACAATAAGCAACCTCAAAGCCTGTATGGCTCCTATCTGTATAAAAAAAACTCATTTTTGAATACCTACCTACGTATAAGAATGTTTAGGTATCTTGTCTAATAAAGCTATGTACAGACATCGCAACAAACATTCTTAAAAGCCAAACTCAAATGTTCAAAGTTCGAGACTAAAACGAAAAGCAGAAAGCTCAAAACATCTGGAAGCGTATAGGATGAATCACGTTACGCCGTGACGAGTTCGAGCCGTAATACTTCGCTCTATTAACGCTGGGAATTTGAACTATATTTGGATAATAGTAAAGCTGATTATTGGTATGCGTAAAATGGTCTGGACGCGGACCATGCCCGGTGAACCGAAAACCTTTGTTCAGCTCAATCGACTTACAATTAAGGTTCAAATTCCCATCGCTAAAAAGGTTCGGTTCTGACCCGGAACTGTGTAATATGAATCATTCCCAGAAGTATGAAAGTTAGACAGAGTAACGTAAAACGCGACGATGCGGGAGTAACGCGTCTGAGCGACTCCGCAGATAACATGTTTAGTCGAGAGCTCTTCGCTTCAGAAGGTCGATGACGTACACTTGATTGATGTATCTACTCTTATGATGAAGCCGTCTAAAACCCCTAAGGGCACGGGTAAGGGCCTAAGTTAGCTAGATAGGTGGTTAGATTAACAATTCGATCATACAGCGTTTTTAAAAGCTGATTTGCGTCTATAGCTAAGTCAATTAGCATTAAACTTGCTTCTAAAGCAAATAGCTTTTACCATAGTCTGGCCACTTGCCACAGTTTTTACCCACAAACAAAACCAGAGGTCGTCCGAACAACAGGGTAGGATAGTTGGGAGAAAACAAAGATGCTTGACAGTAACTAAGTCATATTTTTTAAATCTGATCTGGGTGAAAAATCTATACTAGAAACGGTGGATGCTCGCATGGCCTGCTCGAACTATACCATGGTTAGGTATTGGTAGTCAAAAATAAAAGAAAAAGATGAAGAAGGGAACCTTTGTTTAGTAGGATCCTAATATAAATAATGCTATGCTGTCAGCAACTTGTCGAGGAACTATTATTGGTTCAGTTATTGGCTCCGTTTGAGTAACGGAGCCAGCACCACCAGCAGTTCGTGAACGATTTCAACCAATTTGTGAGCCGAAACTGACAAATTAACTAGCACGGAATTAGAGGGTAGACTGAGCTAAAATTTTAACTATATTGGGTTGTCTGGAAAACAGGTTCGATTGTTGAATGAGGATAAAATTTACTTTCGTTACAAGAAGGATTCGTACGAGTCAGTGACAATGACCAACTCTGATAATGAGTTAATAAACCACCCAAAGGCCACCTCCGTCATGCCTTAACAATTTTACAAAAGCCAGGACCGACAGCTTACGTGCCCTACGAAGCACGGAAGCTTGATCTTAGTGTATATTGATAACCTTCGCAGTGGGCAAAGGGTCCGCCTGAGACGCAGAAGTATGAGGGTTTGAATCCCGCTGTGTGACAAATGTTTATATGATGTGCAAGTATTTGTCTCTGGTCTGGGTGTTTCTATGTATAATATTAAAACTAAATATAGCAAATATCAGACTTGCACCCAAAACACAAGTTCTGCTTAAGTACTTTGGGGACAGATGATGATGTGTGAAATATCCGGCTTTATTATTATTATTATATTGACTATCCGTTTTGAACTTTTGCGTAATCGCGGTAAAATGGAAAGCTATGAAAACCGCTGGGTCTACACTTTTCTCCAAAAACCTTCATTTCCAGCCTCCAATTAAAAACGTTTATTTTACCCGGGAACAGGATAATTACTATCTCATAATTATAATTACTAAACACAAAAGCGGTTATCTTGGCGAGCAAAACAAAACGCGCCATACTGGATCGACAAAGAATCGGTTCCATTGTTCGGATAGCAGGTTGTTGTACATGCATGTGATGTTATCACTATTATGTTGAAGGAAAACCGACCGTTATACACCGATTATTCTATGGTATCTGTAATAGAAACTAAAGATCCAACTCTTTGAAAAACCCGACTTTCAGATAAAAATAATAATGCAAAGGGGAGAGATATAAGTTTTTTTGTATAACCCTTACCTCGTTTAGTAAAACTACCTTCGAGCTTGACGTTAACTGCTCCAGAGAGCCTCTCGTTATCACTCATCGGAATTCGGCAAAAGATTGGTATTCAACGCGGCTCATCGTCTCAAGGTTTTGACTTCGCAAACTCCCAACTCACTTACGACTTGTTAAAAAGGGTAAGTTCGTTTCTTGAATACCGTTTTTGAAACTTACCCGGCTTTTTCAGTGAATTTTAATGCAAAGGTCAGAGAGAAATTGTAACAACGTATTTTCAGGATTAAGAACTTTAATCATTCTATTGTTCGTTTTATGGGATTTTCAAATTGGACTAACTTCAATTTATTATTATAGAATGGTAGTACAACTACTATTTTATTTTTAGTCAGAACTCATTACTGGTGACATAGTAAATAGGCCGCCCGAAGGTCTTCGTCTTTGACTAACAACTAAAATGATGGTGAAAGACAAATTCTTATTAAATATATACAATGAAATGATTGTATGGTCTTCAAACGCCAAAGTATAAAAAAAAATATTTTAGTCACACAATATTCACGTCACACACATGAGGCTAAAAATAAAATCCGTCCAAGAAATAGCAAGCACAGGCTTCAAGCATACCGTTCAGATAAAGGAATCATAAAGCGACACCGCACGCGTCGCGAGCACGCGCAAAACTGTTTTATTGCGCCCTTCGGCGTAAAAATATGTCTGAAAGCCTCGAGAAACAGAGCTTATTGAGGTGGGTTACCAGGTGGAGCAAATTTTCCTTTGAAAGTCACTGTTATATAAAGTTAGGGGACGTTTAGTTCATATCTCTTTATACGAGAGCACAGCCAACATTTTCATCTGAAATTCGGTGATCTACGTGAAATTCCTCCATACCTGATCTAGCTATAAGTATTAAGAGCAGCAGACGCACGAGAACGTAACGATGGAGTCCAAGATTTCTCCAAATATAAATGTGTCTTTCTATTCAAATAAAATAACAAATGCACCAGTGTCAACTCCAATTAATCAATTGATGCTCAATGTACGATTTTAAATAAAAAAGGCCTTTCGAACTGGGCCACTCATATCCCCGTTGGATAGTAAAAACCAACGACTCGCCGCCGCAAGCGTCGGCATACACCAAACAATTTGTTTTTATGTGTGAAGCGGTATCAATAACCAATAAACTTGACGCCTCTATGGAGTCGCATGTAAAGGAATAATAATATAAAGCGCGTTAATGCATACACTCTGCGTATGAACCAAACTACACGCAACTTTAACTTGTCCGTTTTCAGCAGTGAACCGAAACATCAGTCTTACAAGAATATACAAGTCTTGCGCAGGCTTTATAAGCTCTATAGTCTGTTTTTCCTCTGTTTACCACTGTGGGATATGGTAATAAGAACAACAGAGTTGAGCATCTTTACCGCAGCAGACAATTTTTGATAGTTTTTGAAACGTCAAAGACATGACATTCTTTGACGATCATTCTCTAAGTTTTCATGTTTTTTGTGCTTACAGCACATAATAATATAATAATGCTGGACATTACACACAGCATCATCTGGCCCCAAAGTAAGCAGAGCTTGTATTATGGGAACCATACGACTGATATTAATATATCAGTAATCTTAAAAATATATAAGTATATCTTATATATTTTTTTGTAAATACACTATACATAGAACACCCAGTCAAATATTTGCGGATCATACAACAAACATTTGTCCCGCGGGAACCGGACCCGCAACTTTCTGCGTCTAAGGCAGGTCTTCGCCCACAGAGGTCCTCAAACAAGATAAGATTGGCAGATGAGACAATCAGGCTATTTTATTACTGAATTCTTAATATTGCTACAGAACTACACAACTACCACAAAAATATATTTGCTCTTATCTAGTTTAGAAAGAAAATTTTATATCGCTAGCAATCTAACAAAGTTTTCTATTAAAGAAAAGACAATTGAGGCTGTCTGAGGCAGTAAAAGGAGCAAACATTTGAAGAAATGAAAGGTCACGAGACGGATTATCTGAACCGACCCAATTTACCTACCCGCTGCTAGTTCCCGCGCGACGAGTCTTGATAGAGCATTTTATACTGCGCTTGGCGCAAGTCACAAGAAGGCGAAACGATCTTTCATCAGGTCATTTCTAAATTTGTTTCGTTTAGTTACGAGGGAAAGACGCAGATTGGTGTTCCTAAATAACAATACTCTATTAAGGAGCTTATCGTGACTGACTGACCTTTTGATAGATAACGCGGCCTTAGCCGCTGAGCCGGTACTTTAAATTATATGATGCATTTCTTAAAGCTAAGAATGAATTTTTGAAAATTCTACCCTTAAATTGTATGAACAATCGTATTCCTTGAACTTTCAAAATATTTTTCAATACTTACATTGAATAATAATTATTTATTTATTTATATAATTCAGAATCATTAATCTGCTTTCCCTTTCTTTTTCATCAATGCAAAACAATATCTTTGAATTTCTATCTTAAAACTGCAGAATAAAGAAATAAATCGAGTAAGTTCATGTTATTCCTTCATTAAATGTACATTGAAGCATTAATAAATTAAATGAATGATATAGCCCAGAGGATCTGTTCTGTTGTGTTGAACAGTTGCAACGCTAGTGGTATAGCTAACGTTCCTAAGTTTTTACAAAGTGACGACGGAAACCTGAGGGCAGTCTTTTAACTCCGTCACTAGACCGATTCCTGACTTTTACAAAAGTAGCAGTAACAGTATAAAAACAACGAACGAGCCTTACAGTAGTCGCATAAGATGTGTAACATCTGACATTTCACCTTGGTAATAAGCAAAACCGGGCGCGCCCATTGGTCAAATAAAATAGCGCGCATAACTCCGGTTTCATGTTACACACTTTCGTCCCTTTTCACGAAATCACTTCTACAGAAAGCGTTGAATTCAGTATTTTAGTTTGCTCCACGCTCTTTAAGACGCGGGTATACTATTCCTGTATTTTGAAAAACGCTGATCTCTTGTCGCACGCCCAACGCAAGAGTATTTCTAATTGAATAGCCGCCCGGAGGCAGTTCCTTTGATTGGCCTCAGTGCGGAGCGCCACCTATCGGCTCACAGCCGACGTTCCCTCCGATATCATTTTAAGGGACGCTTTGTTTTTTTTGTTTTTTACAACGGCTCTATCACTGAATGTAAAGACAGACATAAGCTGGTGAGCGTAGGCTCAAATTTGCAAAAGCATCAATCACAGGTTGATATTGGAACAGCGCAGAGATGTATCACAAATTGGAACTTAGAACAAACTAAGGAACTCACGAATCAATACTTACCCACCCTATTGCCGTATGTGAAGACCTATAGCATTTTCATTAAAAGCAGCATAAACACAGGAACCCTGTATATAAAACTGTCTAGAAAACATTTGTATTTCCTGCGGCGAAGTAACCGGCTATAAATTAGAACGAGAGCCTTTCAGTAAATAAATGTACTGTGAAATAAAAGCGCAACCTGACCCGCGCTGAACTGAATCTGTTCTTTACTGAGCAATTGGCTACATAGGTACCTAATGTTCAAACGTCTGCGACGGTCTAGTTTTCCTAGTTTACGAGTTATTTACGTAAGCTTACTGACTTGAGATGTACTTAATTGGTTTCAGAGCTTTGAACGAACGATTCAATGTAAAACAATACGTAAGTATTATTTATACTGTTGATGTACACGTACTAATATTACATGTGGCACAAGCTAATTAGAACTTTATTAGCTAAATTAGAAAAAGGAATTTTGCCCTTTTGTGAAGTTTGCGTGGGAGTAAGTTTAGGAAACACTTTAGACTAATGTAGGTACGTGCATGGATGTAACTCGTACTAGTCCGTATCTATTACTAGATAAAACGCAAAGGTTTCGTCCGAGTTTGAGTGTAGAAACTGTTTTTAACCGACTTTATCAAAAAGGAGGAGGTTCTCAATACGTCGGAATCTTTTTTTTTATGTATGTTGTCCGATTACTCAAAAACGGCTGAACCGATTTGAAAAATTCTTTTTTTGTTTTGTTTTTTTGTTTGTATACTTCACAGGTGGTCCCATATAAATTTTATCTAAATCGGTCGAGCTGAAAAATCAACGAAAATCTAAAAATTGTATACATCGATGATGTTTTCATACCTCGCCGTCTCATTGGAGCGGTGCGTATATTTGGCCTACCCATATTATATATGTACAAAATACATCTACTTCCCATTAAAAATGTATTATAGGCTCAAATTTCATTCAATGAAGTCGGTTTCTTTTTAGTTTTTAAAACGTAATTATTCATAGACATAGATTCCTGGTCGTCATGGGAGTCCAGCGACATTTCAGTTTATTATCCAGTTATTGATATAACTAGGCCAACCAGAAGTTAGAACTCCGAATGTGCAAGACAAATCAGTTTCTGAAAAATCTATTGCAAACCCCGACGAATTACTTTTATTATCGCTGCAACAGACCTACCTATCTAGAAAAGGTTTCAAGGTATTGATAAAACAAAGTTAGCGTCGTAAGCATTGACAACTGGATATTCCGTGTCTAGTCAGGAATGTTCATCCAAGTTGGCGGCGTAACAGTCAACTGTAACTTTATTTATTACGAGTTGAAAACTAGCGAAAACGAGATTCAAACGGAACTTTGTCGAAAGCCGGAACAATTGGTTTAATTGATTTATTCCGCCGCACTCGACCGCTGGAACTGCGTAGTGATGGGAATGTCGAAGAACCTTTGTTATTACGATTTCTATTCGATGATAACTAGAATAAAAGAAATGAATGAATTTATTTATCTAACACATTCATCCGTAAGAGTTAAATTAAAATTAATTAAATTAATCACGATTTTTCTTTTTTCATTTTGCTGAACCTAAAGATTTTTTTTTCCAGCAATTCTATAATTAATATTAGCTGCAACCAGAAATATCATGCAGAATATTATCATTTTTACCACGTTTAGTATAATAACTAGCGACATGATAAGGATGCTAAAACCCTTGTCAAATTATCACAGGCTTGTCCAACCACTATAAGGCAGTCAGAGGCGATTCGTGTCATATTGAAATCGACTTGGGTTTATCGCATTGCGGGTCCGCCTAGCCTGCGCGTTTTAGGCACTGAAGGCGCCGATGTAATGGACGTATTGGGTTACGGAAACGTCGCATGACGTATGGTGCACGGTAGCTTTAAGTGACCAAATAAAGCTTCAAGATTGCGGCGACAGTGCACATGTTTGAGAATAACATATTCAAACTCGTAGCAATGGTTCTCGAATGATCTAAAGATTCTTGGATGATTGTAAGTGTCAGTTCGGGTCATCTTAGATGGTGAAAAAGACAGTTTACGGATCCACGTTTATAATTAAGATCTCAAGAATTATATGGATTCATGGAAAATAATTTAGTACGAGATTATACGCATTCAATAACGAGTCGTTCCGTCTTCAGAAGTATCAAAGCCACTCCAAAGTTATTATATTTCTGTATCGTAAATGACTCAGAAATAACTCAAAAGAAGTGTTTGTGTCGGTCTCGTAAGGACTCGCACTTTTCGGCGAATTCATCTTTGTCACTTTTCCGACGAGTCAGCTTCTGCGAAATTAAAACATTTCCACAAGACCGAGCTGTTTTGACGTGTAAATTACTTTTTGTGTTTTAACTTTGTAAGAATTATCTCGTACCGTATGATTTATTACTGTTTGTTGATTCGGGAGGAAAAGGAATCACGGTTATTAAAATGCAATATTTCTCAATGTTTTTGTTCATTCAAAACATCACACACCTGTAAATCCTAGCCGGCTTTAACGCAAATAACGAAATGACAGAACTGGGAACAACTAGCGCACACATTATCCGCAGCTGCATCGCATCGAAAGTCATTTAGTTTTATGACCAAAACAATGTAAACCCAACTTCCCCCATTTCTATTCATTTGTCAACACTACTACGCGCGAGCCAAAAAGATCGTAATTACTACGCAAAGCATTTTATTTGTGTAAAAGCGGTTAATAGATCTGTCGGCAGGCAATCAATCAGACAGACGCCGAGGGAGCTTACACAGTGCGTGCTATCTGTGGGTGATTGAGCTACCCTAAGCATTTCAAGCACCTTATCCCACTGACGGCTTGCAAGTGTGGTTGAAGAGCAAAACGCACGCCGCACATGGGACGTTAAAGATGCGTTCTCTCCTTATTGTGAACCAACGGCCAGCCGGTGTTGTTTGAATTCATACAAAGTTTTGAAGACGATTGATTGAAGAGACTGTTCCTGTGATCTACACATAAATCACCTGGAGACCTTGAATAATCCTGGGGAGTATTTGTATTCATAATTTCGCTTGAATACTAACCCCATACTTACACTTCTAAACAACATTTTACAATTACTTGTCAGTATCGATGAGTCACGTCACAACACAACACACTTTTGGCACCGTTTACTTCTCTCTCGGCTTGACAATAAATAGTGGAAGCTTAAGTTCATGTCCAAACATTTGCTTCACACAGATCTAACTAGATAAAACACTTGCAATAAACACTAACCAGTATTTCTAAGTAGGATACATACCTACTTACAAAATTACAAATTGACAAAATACAAAATATCTTTTTGTAAACATAAAAGACCAACATACATACTGACTAATTAACTAGTGGTAACTCATTATATCTCCCTTTTGTTATTGTTCACTTGCTAAAAGCCTGA